>QXEO01001280.1:0-600000 GCA_007115705.1 Dactylis glomerata | reverse complement strand
CACTTTTATAGTTTTAGTTTGTATCTTTGCTCTAATTGTGTGTTGTTGATGTTATAAGCTTTATAATAACTCTAAAATTTTGCTCATGGCATCATGCATATAGTAACAACCAGAGAACATGCTAAGTGTCCTTGAAGTGTTTAAAACTCATTTGCATGCATGTTTTCTTTGCATGATTGTTTGTGATGGTTATGTGCTTATAATGCTATATTTCATGTATAGACTGTGTTGAGTGCAACGAGTGCTTTTGCGACGAGTGCACGAACTCCTCTCCTTACCAAGGCAAGTTGCTTTACCATGTTAAGCTTGATCCTTAACATTAAATTGATACATGTTTGTGTAGAGAGAATGCTATGCTTTGTGAAATTATAATATGATTGTGAGTAGACATTGTGTGCAGAGATGTAGGATTTAACATGCACCCATTCTGGGGTAGCATTGTAAAAAATGTTTGGAATAAAAAGGTTTTCAATGCAATGTTGTGAAGCGGGAAAAGATATCTACAACAGCTGCATCCAGTGAGTGGCCCTACAAGATTGCGCGCATCTGGAGCAACCAAAGGAATTCCACGTCTTGTTTTCTTAAATTTTGAGCAAAACCTCATGATCGTGTGTAATATCGATTCGTGAGAGAAAAACCCATGTTCGTGAGTAACATCGTTCATGTGTGGGGATTTGTCACATGGTGTGTAATATCCATGTGATAGGTAGAATTTTGGCCACATGGTGTGTAATATCCATGTGTTAGACTCGGATTTTGGTCATATGGTGTGTAATATCCATATGGTAGGATTGGGCACATGGTGTGTAATATCCATGTGTTAGATTTATTTGGACACTTGGTGTGTAAAATCCTTGTGCTCCCCAAGACCTTCTAAAAACATTTGACTTGACGTCTTCTAAAAAAAAACTCGCATCCTTTCTTTTACCATAACTTAGCATGAATTTAGTAACTTGCCAATACAATTCGAATGTATTGACCCTCCGTGGCTGCAACGTATCATGTTGCAGGTGGCTACTATGAAGATTGAAGATTGCTGCGCTACGGTCACGAGTCTTCGTCCAACACGTCTGCCTGCGGATCAACGAAGAAAGAAGACTTGAAGATTTATTTTACTTAGTCGTTTTTATGAGTTGTAATAAGAATTTGTGGCTTTGTGCCTCTTGGGTTGTAAAAGACTAAGTTATTTGTGGATCAAACGTTGTAATAAAGACCTTTGTAATCTTGATATTTCATCCTGCAACTGTGTGTGCTAGCAGTCGATCCGGGACTAGCACAAATAAAGCACAGGTACGCTACAGATGGTATCAGAGCAAAGTGTTGCCCTTAGGTTCGTGACCCTAGGATTGGACGAAAACACTTAGGAAAATTTAGGAGTTGTCTTGTTTCTCTTTGTTGCTAACACTTAGATATAGTTTGTTTTCTAAGTTAGAAAATCTCTTTAACTCTTTCAGCGCTTTTTCTAAGTCCCTTTCTCCTTTAACTTACTAACTTACAATGTTCCAACGTAAAGATGTCAACCCTCCGCATCACCAAGCCCGACAACTTCAAGAACTACAGCTTCGGAGAGCGTCTCATCGACATCGTCACTGCCCTGTCCCTGTCTACCCCGTTCATCAGAGGGAGCGAGATGACCAAGTTTCACAAGAAGGGCGTCTGGGTCATCCACATCACACAGCCAGGACGCAAGACAGAGCCGAAGACTGAAAATATCAAGTTCAAGACTTTTCACACCAACAAGAAGATAGGCGCCCAACTCCTCATGCAATAACTGATAGCACGCCTCTGTGGACGATACTTCTCCGAGCTTCAGAACCACTACTCCCACCTCTACGGCTGACACAACGAGAAGGGCATGGCCATCGTACTACCTGACAACGAGTAAGACCCCATGCGCATTCACCTCGCCGAGTTAGAGTACTTGTTATTAATGCCAAGGTTTAGAGGTACAACGAGATGTTTAACAACGATGAGTTACGTGCCCGGCTTGCCAAGAGGGACAAGCAACACCTGGAGCAGGAGCAGAGGATCAAGGAGATGGAGGCAAAGTTCAAGACTCAAGAGAAGCAGCGGGAGAGCCAAGAGAAGATGATCCAAGCCAGGAACAAAAATTTAGAGAGTTGAAGCAGAAGTTAGAGTGCAACGACTACGAGCTTGAAGCGGACCACGACTTGATCGAGAAGCTACGCGCCGACAAGAGGGAGCTTCAAGAGAAGGTCGACACCCTAAAATGAAGAATTGCAAGACTACAAGAGACTACTCAAGGAAAATGGCTTCGATGTTGAGGAGGAGGAAGTCATCATCGAAGAGTAGAGTAGATAGACTATCCCACTTTACCTATGAGTTTGCGATTATGCCCGTGATCGCTTGTGGTATGGCATTAGACATTATTTTCCCTTAGACTTAAACGTTTGCGTACCTTCAAACTATTTGTGGGTTGCTTATTGCAAGTTTGGTTTAAAAGTTCTCCTATGCTTGTGTGTGTTTATGTATGTCTGTTCTTTTAAGGATTGTTTTTGCATATGGGTAGGAAACTTTATTTCCTTAGACTCTTTCTCTAAGTCTAACCTCACCTATTTTCCAAACCCAACAGATGCCTCCTCGTCGCGCTCCTGAGGAACAGATGCAGCAGATGATGGAAGCCCAGGCTCAACTCATGCAAGTCATGACTCAGTTTTTGGCCAACGCCAACAACAATAACAACAACAACAACCCTCCACCACCGCCACCCCCTCAGGTTGACATGCTTGCAAGGTTCTTAAGGCTTCGCCCTGCCAAGTTTTCACATGCTGCTGAACCACTGGAGGCCATGGATTGGCTCCGTTCGGTTAACAAAGACTTGGTTACTACTGGTTGCACTGATGCTGAAAAGGTCAGGTTTGCAGCTCATCTACTGGAAGGACCAGCAGCAAGTTGGTGGGACACTTACCAGATCACTCATCCCATTGAAGGAGTGACATGGAACTCATTCCAGGAAGGATTTCGGGCTGCACACATTTCCTCTGGTGTGATGGGCCTGAAGAAGAAGGGGTTCCGTGATCTTAGACAGAAGTACCGCAGCGTGTCTGAGTACATTGATGAGTTTACCAATCTGTCACGCTATGCACTGGACGACATTGACACTGATGCAAAGAGGAAGGAGAAGTTCCTAGAAGGCCTCAATGACGAATTGTCAATCCCTCTGTCTGTTGCCTACACTCCTACCTTTCAGTCTCTGCTTGATCAAGCTATAACTCTAGAGAGCAAGATGAAGCAGTCTGAAAACAGGAAGAGGAAGCGTAACCATGGGACTTCATACTCAGGACAATATCGGAATCCACATAAATCTTATGAAGGAAATGGAGGTTCTGAAAATTGGCACGGAGGGAGTGACCACCATAAGAATGGTGGAAATGGGCATCATCACCGAAAGCGAAATGACCACCACCATAGTGGTCATCGGCACCAAGATCACCATGGCTTCAACAATAATGGTCATGGAGACAACAACAGTGAGAAGCCCAAGAAGGACCTTGATCAAGTCACATGCTTCAAGTGCCACAACACTGGACACTATGCCTATGATTGCCCCGAGAAGAAGCCCCGAGATACCAAGTGATCCTTCTAGTTACAATTGTAATCTTTTAAGGGTGGTAGCACCCAAGTGTATCCTGAACCTTTCTTTCTAGCCTCTCCGAATCTCGAGGACGAGATTCTTTTAAGGGTGGTAGTCTGTAACATCCCGGATTTTAGATTTGGGAATTTAATCATGTCATTCATTGCATATGCACCTCTGCATATTTCTCAAAACTGAAAAGATTTTTGTTTTGGACAAAAACCGGATTTTATGTTGAATTGTATTTTCAAGCTTAGCATGTCTTAATTGCATCAATATATATTTTTGTACTATTTGATGGGCTTGTACAATGTTCCAATGTATCTAGGAATATAGCCCTTGATTTTACATATTCAGAGAAATTGGTTTTGCTCAATTTGGAGCCCTGAAACTAATTTTATAGACAAAACAGTAAACAGTTTTCAGTTAAATTCGAAAAAGAATAAAGGGAAAAAAAAACAGCCGCGGACCGGCCTGGCCGATTTCGGCCCAACCAGCCAGCAGCGCCCCGCCCCAGCGCGGCGGATAATAAGCGTCGCCGGCCCAGTAGCGCACCAGCCAGCCGCCCACTCCTTCCTCCCTTTCTTTTTTTTTCTGACCGCAAGGGCCCGCTCGTCTCAGCGTTCTTCTCCAGGGGACGTTCTGCACGCGATTTGCTGAGATCCGAAAATACCGATTTTGACCCGATTTTTTTGCCCCTTTTCCAAGAAATTTCACCTATAAATACCCCATAACCTCCTCTCTCGTTGCCCCCTCCCGAAACCCTAATTCGCGCCGCCAGGCTGCGCCGATTTCTCGCCGGAGTTCGGTACCGCCGCCACCATTGAAGATCGACTCGAGCTCGAAATCAAGGTCGTGGAGCACTTCCCCGCAGTCCCTTTTTCCCCTACCCTCTTCCCCTTATTGTACCTTCCCTCCTTAACCGGTTTCCCCCTTGCACAGAGCCCCACGAACGTCGGAATTGCTCGCCGGAGTTCGTCGACGACCGCCGCCTCCATCCGCCGATTGCCACCAAACTGAGACCCCGGAGAGCCTCCGAAGACCTCCACCGTGATCACCGTCGCACGCTGCCGACCGTCCACCGTTCCCCGTCTCCGAAGGTAGCCGTCGAACCGCCGCCGGTGATCGCCGCCGTCGAGCCGCCGCCGTCTTCTTTTTCCGGTGAGCTCCCAGGAAGATGCAATCTTAGCCGTAGATTACGTTCAGATCTAACGACTTAGAACGCTGATCCGGGTGAAGGGGTATGGACGAATCACGCGTCGCCACGTCGCTGGGAATATTCTCGGAATATTCCAACCGGGTTTGATTTTCGTTTTAAAACACAGATTTGATGTGAATCTTAGAAAATTCATAACTTGAGATCTACACGTCCAAATTGAGCAAACTTTGCGCCTATGGATTGATAAAATTGTGTAGATTCTAGCTACAGTATAAAAAACAAGTATAGTAATGGTTTTAAATAATGATTTGCTGCAAGCTTTAATCTTGTGTTTTGATTATTAAAAATAGTTATAAAATTCTTTTTACAGTAAATCCTTTTGTTTTAGGACCCTATGACATCCCTAAGTACTGTAGCACGGCCAAATAATTTTTGGGAACTTTTTATACCACTTTTATAGTTTTAGTTTGTATCTTTGCTCTAATTGTGTGTTGTTGATGTTATAAGCTTTATAATAACTCTAAAATTTTGCTCATGGCATCATGCATATAGTAACAACCAGAGAACATGCTAAGTGTCCTTGAAGTGTTTAAAACTCATTTGCATGCATGTTTTCTTTGCATGATTGTTTGTGATGGTTATGTGCTTATAATGCTATATTTCATGTATAGACTGTGTTGAGTGCAACGAGTGCTTTTGCGACGAGTGCACGAACTCCTCTCCTTACCAAGGCAAGTTGCTTTACCATGTTAAGCTTGATCCTTAACATTAAATTGATACATGTTTGTGTAGAGAGAATGCTATGCTTTGTGAAATTATAATATGATTGTGAGTAGACATTGTGTGCAGAGATGTAGGATTTAACATGCACCCATTCTGGGGTAGCATTGTACAAAATGTTTGGAATAAAAAGGTTTTCAATGCAATGTTGTGAAGCGGGAAAAGATATCTACAACAGCTGCATCCAGTGAGTGGCCCTACAAGCTTGCGCGCATCTGGAGCAACCAAAGGAATTCCACGTCTTGTTTTCTTAAATTTTGAGCAAAACCTCATGATCGTGTGTAATATCGATTCGTGAGAGAAAAACCCATGTTCGTGAGTAACATCGTTCATGGGTGGGGATTTGTCACATGGTGTGTAATATCCATGTGATAGGTAGAATTTTGGCCACATGGTGTGTAATATCCATGTGTTAGACTCGGATTTTGGTCATATGGTGTGTAATATCCATATGGTAGGATTGGGCACATGGTGTGTAATATCCATGTGTTAGATTTATTTGGACACTTGGTGTGTAAAATCCTTGTGCTCCCCAAGACCTTCTAAAAACATTTGACTTGACGTCTTCTAAAAAAAAACTCGCATCCTTTCTTTTACCATAACTTAGCATGAATTTAGTAACTTGCCAATACAATTCGAATGTATTGACCCTCCGTGGCTGCAACGTATCATGTTGCAGGTGGCTACTATGAAGATTGAAGATTGCTGCGCTACGGTCACGAGTCTTCGTCCAACACGTCTGCCTGCGGATCAACGAAGAAAGAAGACTTGAAGATTTATTTTACTTAGTCGTTTTTATGAGTTGTAATAAGAATTTGTGGCTTTGTGCCTCTTGGGTTGTAAAAGACTAAGTTATTTGTGGATCAAACGTTGTAATAAAGACCTTTGTAATCTTGATATTTCATCCTGCAACTGTGTGTGCTAGCAGTCGATCCGGGACTAGCACAAATAAAGCACAGGTACGCTACATTCCGCGTTGCTACTGGCTGAAGACGAGTCAACAAGTATCGTTAACGGCGCCCTTGTTGGAGTGTTACTAAGCCAGTGCGCATCACCTTCAGTCGTCACCGTCTCCCTTCTCCTGAACGATAAACCTTGGTTTCTTAATTGAGGGAAAACTAGCCGCTACACTCATCATACCTTCCTCTTGGGGTTCCCAACGGGCTGGTCAAGCACCACGCACAAGGACGTCTGCTTCCACATCATCACCAAGTAGCACCGGTCCACCGGAGTGGGTGGAGGAAGCTGACGTCTTCCTCTGGCGCCCTGCATCGTCCACGCTATTTTTAGGGGGGTGGCCAACAACCACTGTGCCGCTTTGGGTAGGCATAGCGAAAGTTGGTCTCCTCCCTGTCGGGGGTAGCGTGGGCAGTACGAGGTCTTCTACCCTTTATCTTCTTGCTCTGCACGCCAACGTGCTAAGCTGACGTGGATGTAGTCCTTCTAATCACCAGCAGGAGCTCGTGAGGAGGGCTTCTGGTCCTTAGCAGTTTCCACCATCGTTCTCCTCATGAGGCGCCTCCTCATGAGGGTCTTCTCTGTAGCTTGGGTCATTGGTTCTCCCCTGGGCTGAAGATGGGCCAATGACGGGGCCTAGGAGCAGGTGGACCGGGATACCCCAGTATCCAGAACACCGACAAAAAGGATCTGACATGTTACCCCTTGTTCCGGGAAGGAGCTGTGAACGCGGCAGGAAAGGTGCTCTCAAGGCACTAATACCCTGTGTTGGCTGTTGGGCATAGTTTTCATAAGTAAAAGCAATCTTTCAAGAAACCCTTGATAAAACCTTGCATTGGCCTACAACTCTTTTGGGTCCATGGCTTTAGTTAGTGCATATCACACAACTTCTTTCTAAAGAAACTTGCTGGGTAAATCTCGTTACTCACCCCAATCTCTTAAACCCTTGCTAGACTATGAAGAATTAGATTGAAGGCAACCCAAGGAGACAACCTCAAGACATTGAAGATGAAGATGAAGCATTCTACCAACGTTATGATTATCAACAGATCCTACAATTGCGTGAAGCTTGGAGAAAAACTAGAATAGGGTTAGAAAGGAATCAGTTTCCTAACCCTAGAACCTAAGTAGTTAGAGAAACTCTATATTTGAGTAGCAAGCCTAATGCATTAGTTGTAGTTTAGCTAGTCTTCATTGTATCCTTTCTCGATTATAGTCGTCAGGACTAAACCTCTACCTGTTGAGGAGGTTCTGAAGATCTTCTGTATGCTGAATATTATAATCCTATGGACATACCGTGGACCTGTGATGTTTTTGTTGTACCACTCTGATGGATGTAATACTAGTGAGACGGTGTTTCATTGGTATTATGTTAGCGACTTGCATACTACACATGCAGTGGTATGCTGGGTCACCACAGCTGGTATTAGAGCAAACGCTTTGACCCTAGGATTAAAACCCTTTAATAGGAGACCTGTAGGTTTGGTAGTGACTATAGGAAGCCATCTTATCCAAACCAACTCTTCTTATGACTTGGGATGGATATTCAACAAAAGAATAATCCTGACACACTTGAGTTAAAATTATTACCTGTTTTTCCTAAGTGAAGTTAGACATCTTGTTCCATACCTAGTTGTATGACATCATTAGAACCTTACATAAAGGATGGAAGTAGATCACATTTAGTATACAATACATGGTAGTCCAAAGGGAGGATACAACTGGAAAGGGAACTATCCTATTGGAAGAAGTATACCAAGGGCAATTTGTTAAAACTTAAGTCATCTGAAATTGTAGTAGGATGATGTTAAGTGATAAAGTGAGACTATAGGAGGTAGTAGGCCTCAGGTTTTAGTCTTGCATATGGATACTCAAGAATGCCATATATAAGTAAGATGTATTGGCAGTATAAAAACCTTGATCATGTTGGATTCACTTGAGAATCTTCACATGAAGGAGTAGAACTTTGTAGTAGACCAGCAATTTCAAGCTGAGGAGGTAGATGCTAAAGAAGATTGGTGAATGAAGTATTCTCAACAATGGTAACTAGGTCAAGTGTACCAAAAACCACAGACTTTAGTCAGAGAAGACCTATATAAGTCAGGGAATGGTGTGAACCATGTCTGGTGGAGAAGTACAATGCTCATGAATACGTGAAGTTTTGAGAGATCATGTGAGATTCATCTTCAATAGGATGAAAGGTTAGCTAGAACTAGTAGTCTTAAAGGAATTTGGATCCATTAGAATGACTCTCAAATTCCTTTGTATAAATTTATTTGATTGCAATTGAGCAATTGGAGTAAATATTGAGGCAAAGAATAGTAGTCCACCACTATGTGCAATATAGCACAATATAAACCTATATTATTTGGTGCTATAAAGTACACATCTAAGCCTGAATTTTAGAGATGTTTTACTCAACGGGCTTATGATGTTGTATGTTGCTAGCACACATTTGGATTTTTCTTGGATTTTATTGATTGACTAGATCCATACAGGAAGTTTAAATCTGATATGCAAATGCATGTTGCATTATTAAGTTCTTACTTCATGGTATTGGTTTAGAGGGTTAAAGGATTCGTGTGAGGAAGAGACGAAATTCTAAAGGCAAGCAAGTTAGAAGATGAAGAATCACCAGATAATGGAAGCCAAAATAAGAAAGCTAGCAAGTGATCTCCATGGAAGCATCATGAAGTGGTAGTAAGATGAAGTATTAGAATTTAGTAACACTCTAGTTCTTAAAATACTAGAGGTAACTCTAGGTTATTGAGTAGAACCACTAATTAGGTAATCGCAATTGAGTTTAAGGTATTTGAGCTTATTGTTATGCAGCCTTGGTTATGCTTAGTACATCATAGGTCGATTGAGGTGTTGTAATACCGATGATCCATTCCGGTATTGCCTGCTGCTTTTTCCAGCCTGGGAGTGGTAACCCCAGTAACCCTTATTGATAGCGTGACTAAGACACATAACATCTCTGTATAACATTGATCCCTAGTCCTAAAATCTTGAATTGTTGATTGGTGGTTAAGACTTTAGCAATATCTTTCCTTATCAAAGAGATGTAGTCTTTGTCTACGGACTAAGACTCATGAGGATTCGTGCCCAACAATGATCCGTTGTGACCATTGGTTCATTTATAGCCTTGTTACTTCAGATTTTGATCAACTTATACAAATGCCTGTCGTGGATGTCCTCCGGTATAAGAGAAACTCTGCCGGATTTCTCCTATGGCTTTGTATCTAACCTACCGATTGAATAAGGATAGATAATGATGGGAAAACTCAATTCCCATCAATATTTAGAACTCTTGGGTAAGTACATGCATCCAAAAGTGGAACAGAAGACCTACCTTAATACACAGTCAAAGAATTCATACCGGATATCCACAATTGAGTGGGTACTCCACAGATTTCTTCGAGAAACCATAAGGAAGATGTTGTAGTAAGACCAACCAAGATTTATAGTCTAACCTTATGGAGTTCAATTGGTTAGAGATCAATATGTTCAAAGACCATTAGAAAAGTCTAAAATGAGAGTCCAGGAAACTTAAAAGTATTGAAAGTTGGATGATGTATGTTGGAAGTAAATTCTTTCCAAGATTTGTTGTAACCTTATGGAGTTCGACAAAGGAGTAAGATGATTTTGACCCTAATCACACCAAGTATGAACCACATCTGGTATATGAGCCACAGCTGGTATATCATGAACCGCAGCTGGAGAAGTTTGAGATTAGAGTTAACCATAATCTTGAACCTAGAAGACCTATTAAAACCTATAGAATTAGATCAGAAACCTTGGAATGAACACACCAAATGTGTTTAATCCATTCTTAGGTGGTAAAAACCAAGAGCCAATTAGGAAGATACATTGGAACAACTTGTAGGACCCTATAAGTCTAGAGAATGACCAAGAAGAGACCAAGATGGATGGAGTTCAAGAGACTAGTGTTCAGAATTAGACAACTGAAGATTTGAGGAACACTCTGGACAAAGGATACCATCTAAATCCCAATTAGTTGTTAAAGGAACATCAAGATATATGATACCAACAACAAGATCGTTCAGCAACGTATGAGAGCGAAAACTTTAGGACAAAGTTTAGTTTAAGGAGGGGAGACTGTAATATCCTAGGATTAGAGGTTATAAAATAGAGGCAATAGATGTGTGCATTGCATTTCATGCATAGAAAATCCGGGTAATTTTTGCGCATTTAAATAAAACATGTCAAAGAGATTGGAGTTTCACTTAAGTTGATGGAACTGAAGTAGCTCATCAACTAGAGCACGATAAACTTCAATATGACCTTTGATAAAATCCTTGTTTTGGGTAGTGATAGTCACAACAACTAAAAAAGAGTTAAGTGAGGTAAAACTAAAATGCTTGACGCACCATTTTAGAACCAAATATATATTCACACCTAGATCATCATGGTATTCTTTAAACCCTACTTCTTTCATGCTAAAGAAATTGACACAAGTCTGATTCTTAAATCATGATCTATTATATCTTCTTATGTTCTAATCTAGAGAGTCCAAATGTGAGAAGTGGAAAGGTTAACTCAATGCCAATTTGGTTATTAGAAATACCTTAATTTTAGGTGAGATAACTTAAAAGCATTAGAGCTATTCCTAGAAAGGTCAACTAGGAGACTTTAGCTAGGACTTAAATTCTAATTAGGTTAAGTCATTTGATATAGGGGGTGATCACAACATAAACCCTAACTCTATTCCAGACTAGAACCAACCTTAGGAAGTGATCAATACCGAGACTGATGAAGTTATGAAGTGGAGTAGATCCTATATGAATCACACAAAGAGAGATTATATCTTTAATCTCAGAAGGTAGGTACAATCAAGAATAAATCCTTGATAGGGAGTTGATGAAGGAAATAGTATGATCATGTCAGGTATATGATTATGCTTGTTGATAAAGATAATTAGGTTAGATATGAAATCTAGCATGATAAGCAGATATCATCCTAAAACCAAGTGTGGAGTAGAAGTCCAACTTAAACACATCTTAATTAGGAGATAACCAGCTTGTTAAAGTTATTGGAGATACCTTGATCTGTGTACAAGTTTCTTTGATAAGAATCATCTGGATATAGGTTGAGCAGATCCTAAGCCTTGACCTAGAAACTTTGTTAGTCTATAGAACCTTTGATGCATTGACCACATCTCAGAGGGAACACTATTTCCTGGTTGAGTGTGATAGCATTCTATCCAATTCCACAACCTCTTATTCATTTACTTGGGGATTCATGCCCAAGCATCATTCCAACTTATGCATCACTATGTGATCATAAGATATAGCTATTCCCATGCCCTAACCTTGAATTTAGGAATTATGTTCCAACCAAAATTATTACTAGATAAAATAACCATCAATAGTAAATTTATTTTCATTCAAATACACATTACAGTTGCTATATGATCACCTAGCAAATTATTCTAGACTTAGTAGAATATTTTAAAAAGAAAGAACATGACATTAAGAAATTACTTTTATTAAAATTCCTGTTCACACCCTATTGTTACTTAAAGTATTTTATGTGCTTATGCACATAAAAGTTTTATTACCACATTAAATGATGGTACTGAGTATCTAAACTTGTTTCATAAGTAGCCAAAACCAAAATCCTACAAAATAAAATTGAATTCAAATGGATGAATTGAAACCAGGAATAAAACAAAAAGAAAAAGAAGAAAAGAAGAAAAAAAATAATGAAGAGGGACTTACCAGGCCGTAGTCTAGCACTGGTCTAGGAGTCAGCCAGCCCATGACCAAAACCAGCCCAAGCCACCATACCGCTTCGAGTCTTTGTCTTCCTCCAGGCGAAGCAGCTCGGTGGAGCTCTGGGAGGCATCCGATCCACCGTCGGCTGCTGGACGAGCGAGATGAAGGCTGCCACCCCTGACATCTATAAAAGGGTGTCTGCCGCCGCAAAGAACCCTAGACCCCTCAGTCTTTTCTCTCCGCGTTTCTCTGTAGCACCACCGATGGACCTCGCCGGAGCTCCGCAAGCCGCTGTCGCTTGAGGTCACCCGAAGCCTCACCGACAAGCCCTGGAGCTCTGCCTCAATGCCTAGGACCTCCCAGAGGAAGGAATCGGTGAGTGGAGGTCTGAATCGCTGGTAATCGACCATTCCCTTTCGTAGATGCTCGCCGGAATCGGTGAAACTACGCCTGCTTCCCTCGACAATCACCGTCGTCGACCCTCCAGGAAGAACCCTGGTGAGCTTGTGCATCTCTGGGCATCCTACTTTGATCTTGGTATCATCTATAGCTCACCGTCACCGTCGACCACCATGCACCGCCACAGACGAGCTCATTGGAGCAAGCTCCGATGACCAAAAAGTGGCGGCGCTTGCACCGTAGTGATCGTATTGCTCTTCCGAAGCTGATGCGACAATCCATTTCACTCAATTCGGCTTAAATCGTCGAATTTGAAAATCATCTGTGAGTTCCTGAGCTGGTGACGTCATGGATTGCCACATCAACTAGTTTGACCGGGTCAAATGCCTATGTGGCAGCTGAACAGTCTTTGGTCCCATTGGTCAGTCTCTGTGGGTAAACTTAGTCTAGATACAAAATGTTCTGTCTGTTATTTCAAAAATTCTAGAAAATAGCTGAAACTTAGAAAAATCATATCTTATTCATTCTAATTCGGAAAAATGCAAATAATATATCAAAATGACTAAAAAGAAGATCTATCTGTTTTTGTTATAACATTTCATACTTGTGTACAATAATTTTGAGTGAAATTTTGAAATATGTTTAAGTACTATTATTGAACCTAAATTTGAAACAAATTCAGGAATCAATTAAAATTTTCTAAAATGAAAAATAAATGTTTATAAACTCAAATTAATTTACTGAAACAACAATTCATTATTCCAAGTATTAATCTAAAACTTTTCTATTAGCAACTCAAATTTTAAATCCATTTTCTTAAATAATTTTTAAGTACTAAACTTAAGGAAAAATCTTGAATATATAAAAACTTGTATATTAGAATTACTTCTTAATTCTAAGTTATTTTCATCCATTGTTTTATTAAGAAGTTAGTTAAAAATCTTTAATCACTTAAATTTGGATTCTAACCCTGAAAGTCTAAGAACAAAAATAATAGGCTTTCTTAATTATTTCTGGATAGGAATTGAAACTTAAAATGAAATTCTAGTACTAAAACTAATAACTATCTTAGTGTGCTAGTCTAACCATACTTCCTACTTCAACCATAAGTGGTTAGTTTCATGTTCTAGTTTAACATGGTATACCTTAGCCAACTAACTATTTGCAACACCTTCGTTGCAACTTAACAGCTGTTATCTTCCTAACATCACCTATTTACCATTTCTTTAAGTAATAAAAATATCCATTTAGGGTTATGTTCTTCAAAAGTAATTCTTTTAAGCACACGCCATATAAGCATCACACCCATTCTTGTCTAGACACAAGTAATGACCTTTGCATGTTAAGAGTATTAACAACTCTAGGATCAACCATAAACTATTTACCTGAGCACTACTGGCCCATAACTAACTATTTGAGTGCCAATGTCAATGCCTCTTCTAAGCTTTAAAAGTAAGTAATTAATTTTGAGGGTGCCCATGTTAAGCAATTATGTGCTACCACATTGTTATGCTTCACCATCCTAGATGAATAACATTTCCATGCTTCACGAAAACCCTCTTAACAGTGAATGAAACCTAGCTTGTTACCTTGGTATGCTCAACTATTATCTACTCTCTGGTTATGTTGGAATCATGCTAACCACTAGAACACTAAACTTTAGGTGTAGTGCTTCTAATCAATAAGAAATATGTTCTTCAAATGTTATTCTTTTAAGAAACATTAAAAGTAAGTAACAAACCATTTCATTAAGCTTGAACATATATAACCCTATTTGTGTCTTAAGATTGTTGTCAACCATTAGAATAATTGTGTATTCCTATCTAATACGAATTACTTCAGCTTTACTTGTCCATAACCAGCTACTTGATTGCTAATAACAAGATACCACTTAAAAGTGTTACTTTCAAGTCTTTACCTATTACTCTACCTATCCTTTGCAATAACTCTTGTTTGAAGCTTTATTCCACTGCTTTTGAAAAGTTTGTCAGTCAATCTAAAATCCTTAACAACCTTGTTGTAGAGTGAATCTAAAAGTGCAACTCATTATAAAGAAACCATCACAACCTTGTATAATAAACCATCGGGGTTAGGATACGCTTAGAGCGACGCATAGCATATAATTTGCATATCATGCTGCAGTTCTTTTAACATCATCTTTACCAGATGATGGTTCTATTTCAATAATTGGATTTTCTACATAACGAAGACCTTGACTTGCATAATCTTGCAGTCAAAAAGGCAAGTTTATCTTGCTCATATCTCTTGGTTGCACTGGTTTTGAAACTACTTGCAAAGTGTTGACTTCAAATTCTAACATCTTAAAAAGGATGCAAAATCTATTTTCATAAGTAATATGACTAGTGATTATCGACTAGTGGTGATAACCTAGGAAGGCTGGCAGGTGGAACCATGGTAAGATTGTGGTGGTGGAGGTTCCACTTGCACGGGAAAGTAAACCTAGGATTAACTACCAATGCCACTGTTATTTTTGTGCCGTAAAAACCGTGTCGTCCAAGAGACTTGGAATGGGACGGGAATGCCAGCTGTATCTTCTCTCATTCGCATGTCAACGGACACTCAGCTACCGTTCACCGTATGTCTTGCGAGAATACATCGACATGGGTGGGACCCCTTAGTGCCCACGGCCACTGGTGTCTATGATGGTCCGCAAGGGGCGCCTAGGTACTTCATCATTGGGGGTGAATATCAGGGGCATAACCTGCTATGCGTGAATTGGGTGGGCATGCGTTGTGCGGAGAAGGTAGTGATTGGCTTGGATCAATGACTAGGCCCCACACCAAGGAAGTGTGGACGAGCATGCAACTCGGTTGTGCAACAAGGCTTTGATCTCCTTTGGAAGGACACACCTCTGCAGAGTGTAAAAGGATGTGACATGTTACCCCTTGTTCCAGGAAGGAGCTGCGAACGTGGCAGGAAAGGTGCTCTCAAGGCACTAATACCCTATGTTGGCTGTTGGGCATAGTTTTCATAAGTAAAAGCAATCTTTCAAGAAACCCTTGATGAAACCTTGCTTTGGCCTACGACTCTTTTGGGTCCATGGCTTTAGTTAGTGCATATCACACAACTTCTTTCTAAATAAACTTGCTGGGTAACGCTCGTTACTCACCCCAATCTCTTAAACCCTTGCTAGACTATGAAGAATTAGATTGAAGGCAACCCAAGGAGACAACCTCAAGACATTGAAGATGAAGATGAAGCATTCTACCAACGTTATGATTATCAATGGAGCCTACAATTACGTGAAGCTTGGAGAAAAACTAGAATAGGGTTAGAAAGGAATCAGTTTCCTAACCCTAGAACCTAAGTAGTTAGAGAAACTCTATATTTGAGTAGCAAGCCTAATGCATTAGTTGTAGTTTAGCTAGTCTTCATTGTATTCTTTCTCGATTATAGTCACCAGGAATAAACCTCTACCTGTTGAGGAGGTTCTAAAGATCTTCTGTATGCTGAATATTGTAATCCTATGGACATACCATGGACCTGCGATGTTTCTGTTGTACCACTCTGATGGATGCAATACTAGTGAGATGGTGTTTAATTGGTGTTATGTCAACGACTTGCATAATACACATGCAGTGGTATGCTGGGTCACCACAGTCCCTGAGATGTTAAAGGTGTTCATAGTGTTCTTGGTCATGCTAGTTTCTATAGGAGGTTTATTAAAGATTTCTCTAATATTTCAAAGCCTCTTACCAATCTTCTTCAAAAAGATGTCCCATTTGTCTTTGATGATGATTGTAAGGAAGCTTTTGAAACTCTTAAGAAGGCTTTAACTACTGCTCCTATTGTTCAACCACCTGATTGGAATTTACCTTTTGAAATTATGTGTGATGCTAGTGATTTTGCTGTTGGTGCTGTTCTTGGATAGCCATAGATAATAAGCTGAATGTTATTCATTATGCTAGTAAAACTCTTGATGCTGCTCAGAAAAATTATGCTACCACTGAGAAAGAGTTTCTTGCTATTGTTTTTGCATGTGATAAGTTTAGATCTTACATTGTTGATTCTAAGGTTACTATTCATACTGATCATGCTGCTATTAGATATCTTATGACTCAGAAGGATGCTAAGCCTAGGCTTATTAGATGGGTGTTGCTTTTACAAGAATTTGATTTGCATATCGTAGATAGGAAAGGGGCTGAAAATCATGTGGCTAACAACTTGTCTAGATTGGAAAACATTTCTTTTGATCCTAGTCCTATTAATGATAGTTTTCCAAATGAATAGTTGGCAGCAATAAATGTAACTTCGCGAGACCTTCCTTGGTATGCTGATTATGCTAACTTTATTGTTTCCAAGTATTTGCCTCCAACCTTTACAGCTCAACAAAGAAGAAAATTATTTTATGATTTGAGGCATTATTTTTGGGATGACCCACACTTATATAAAGAAGGTGTTGATGGTATCATGCGAAGATGTGTACCATAATATGAGCAACAAGAGATATTAAGAAAATGCCATGGTAGTGCTTATGGAGGGCATCATGCTGGAGATAGAACCACACAAAAGGTTCTACAATCAGGTTTTTATGGGCCAACCCTCTTTAAAGATGATAGAAGGTATGTTTTATCTTGTGATGAATGTCAAAGAGTTGGTAATATTTCTAGATGCAATGAAATGCCTATGAATTACACTCTTTTTATTGAACCATTTGATTGTTGGGGATTTGACTTGATGGGTCCTTTTCCTCCTTCACAAGGCTATACTCACATACTTGTTGATGTCGATTATGTTACTAAATGGGTAGAAGCCATACCTACTAAGAGTGCCGATGGTGAGACCTCGTTAAAAATGCTTAAAGATGTTATTTTTCCTAGGTTTGCTGTGCCTAGATATCTTATGACTGATGGAGGTTCTCATTTTATTCATGGCGGTTTTAGAAAAACTCTTGCTAGATATGATGTTAATCATAGAATTGCTTCTGCTTATCATCCTCAAACCAGTGGGCAGGTAGAGCTTTCAAATAGAGAGATTAAGTCTATCTTGCAGAAGATTGTTAATAGGTCTAGGAAAAACTAGGCTAGTAAGTTAAACGATGCTTTATGGGCGTATAGAACTGCTTATAAGAACCCCATGGGAATGTCTCCTTATAAGATGGTTTACAGAAAAGCATGTCACTTGCCTTTAGAATTAGAACACAAAGCTTTTTGGGCAGTGGAAGAGCTTAATAGGGATTTCAAACTAGCCGGTAAGAAAAGGTTGTTAGATTTGAGTTCTCTAGATGAGTGGAGAAATGAAGCGTATGAGAATGACAGAGTTTTCAAAGAGAAAGTCAAGCAATGGCATGATAAGAGGATTCTCAAGAGAGAGTTTCATGTTGGTGAGAAAGTTTTATTGTATAGATCTCATTTAAGATTTTTTGCAGGAAAATTACTCTCAAAATGGGAAGGACCATTTGTTATTGTAGAGGTGTATTGCTCAGGTGCGATAAAGATTGCTTCATTGAAGGATGACACTACACAAGTGGTGAATGGGCAAAGACTCAAACATTATATTACTGGAGATTCTTATAATGAAGATGTTGATGTAACTAAAATAGTTTCTCTGGAAGAATTCATCCAAGACAAATTGCAGGTACCTACAGAGTTCATTTTTGAATAGGTAACAGTTCTAGTTAGGGAAGTTTCATGAAAAGCTCTTCCTTTATTATTTTTGCTATTTTTACTAAATATGAAAAATCATGAGACGAAAACGGGAAGGAAAAGGAGTCCGTGTGCTCCTCACACATAGGTGGCGCGGGTCCACTCCTGGCCATGCCACCCTAGTGTGAGAGCACACCGGAACTCATTTCCATCCTGGTTTCCTCCTATGATTCCCCCTCGATGTATAATTTTCACCTATATAACCCCCCGAAGTACCCGAGGTCTGTATATCGTTTTCTCGTTGTGTTTTTGTTTTGAGCTATTTCTGTCAGGGATTGCTCTCAGCTTTGGAGTTACAATGTCTTCATCTAGTCCATCTGAGGAGAACCCTCTTGTGGATATCATTAATCCGTACATGAGGGAGCTGAGGATGCACCCGAAGGAGTTGTCACTCAAAGATGGGGAGTTGCAGATTAAAGATGTCCAAGGACCAAAGGGAGAAGGAAGCGTCGAAGCCAGGATGGAAGCGCTGGAACAAGAAGTTTTTAAATATAAGAAGATGGCAGAACATGAGGTGGAACTCATCCATAGGATTAATCAAGAGCTTGTTACCAAGTACAAGAAGGAGACTACAGAACTTTGGAAGGACATCTTTTCGCTCCATGAGATGACCAACCAATTACAAGCACAACTCTACGACTTGCAGAACCAAATTGTGAGTATGAATCTAGGTTTAAACAAATGAGTGCTGCTGCAAGTTTCAGGACATTGGAGACCAAGACATCCTTCCTTGACGGAGGACCCCTACCTTGGAAGTATGACAGTGATGAAGATTCACCACCACTGCCAAAGGAGTAATTCGTCATCGGTATAAGCATCCCCTTGGCTTGTTCCAAGCTTGGGGGAGTGCCATGGTATCACATCATTATCTTTTGCTCATTTACTTTTCAAGTAGAGTCATATCATGAATAGAGAAGTTATCTTATAGAATAGTTTGCAGTTTGGAAGTATCCTCCTTGGTTGGTTATCTATGTATCCCTTGGTGTGAGTTGCGGTAATAAAATATTAATGAGAAGTTCTATCGTTTACTCTTCGCATACTTTATATTAGTTTGCAATCTTTCTTATATGACTAGTCTTGTTGATTAGTATTGGTATCACTTTGGGAGCATGAGTAAATTTAGTTGGTTTTGGCAAACCTAGCTTGGTCAGTAGCAACATTACCTTGAGGTTTGAGTAGAAAAGAATAAAGAAGTGCTTGTAGCTACATCACTTCAGTTTACCCTTCATGTTTGGCTTATTAGCAATGTTATTCTCAAAGTCAAAATTGTTGTACCTTCAAGGAAGGTTGCATGATTGTTCTTATTATATGTATGTATGTTTGTTTCATGCAAATCTTATGCTTGCTACCCAGCCATGCTAGCCAAAAACCTGTATTGAGAGGGAATACTTCTCATGCATCCAATTCCCAAAAGCCAAGTCACTTCCAAAGAGTCCACTATAAATGCCTATGCATGGTATTTCAAGCCATTCCAAGTAGATTTTCATGTGCTACCTTTCAAAAACCTTCAAATACTTCTCATTTTGTGCCACTATTTTTAGCTCATGAGGACGTAGAGGATGGGTTTGTTATCTTCCATACTAAATTAAGTGCCCTTCGACTAGGCAGCTTCATCTGCTCATCATTAATTTACAAGGGAGCTGGTCAGACCATTATAATCTTAAAAGTAAAGAAAAGAGCACTCCTCCAAGGTATGTGAAAGTTGGTGGGCACCCGATGGAATCGGTTAGCCATTGTTTGAGAAAGGAAAATTGGTGGGGAGGAGTGCAAAGCAATAAATAAGCACAAATGTGCTAAATAATCAAACATCTCAGAACCGCTCTCGCTTGTTTAGTATGGAAGATATCAACAACTCCATTGCTAGTCATTGACAAAAGCAACCACCTCTCAAAATAACTTTTTACCTCTGTTTTGCAAATGAAAAGTTCTAGCACATGTTTAATCCCTGCTTCCCTCTGCGAAGGGCCTATCTTTTACTTTTATGTTGAGTCAACCTATTTCCCTCTACCTCAAGCAAGCATTTGAGTTGTTATGTTTCACCCATTCATATGTTGATCCGTTTAATCATGTTTACTATCTTCCTTGTTTGTACAATTCTTTTGTCTGAAGGAATATATCTTTGAAAGCTTTCTATGAATGCAAAAGTTTGTTTTGTTGAGCATATGGCCTCTGCTATGTTAGCTCTGTTTTAAAAGGCTCCATTCAAAGGAAAGAATAGCTAGTTCACCATTCTTTGACCAAGAACTAAGGTTTGCCATCACCAATTATAGTTTACTTTGTGTGTCCTTATATGTGATTCCCTTTTACTTATTGCAAGTCTATATCTTATAAAGGGGAGTTGCTATCTATTATAATTTGTGCCATGGTAAATGTGATGCTTCTTGTCCATATTTTGTTTATCAACACTTCACTCCATAAACCTATGGTCATGTTTACCAAGTTTAGTTTTCGCTTGGGGACAAGCGAGGTCTAAGCTTGGGGGGGTTGATACGTCCATTTTGCATCACTATTGTGTATCATAATTTACTATTATTCATTGATATATTTCATATTTAGAGATAATATTTATGTTATTTCCTCTATTTTTACATGTTGATGATCATTGGGGGAATTTGCTGTTGGATTCAGGATTCTGCTGGAAAAAGGACCATCAAGGGACCATATTTTGAAGATCAGGAAAATTCCAGAAAAATACCAGAAAATTATATTTTCCCAGAAGACTCAGGAAGCCAGAAGGAGGAGTCGAGAGGAGCCAGGAGGAGCCCTCACGCCAGGGTGGCGCGGCCTAGCCCCTTGCCGCGCTAGCCCTGTGTGAGGCTGCCCTGGCCCACTTCTGCCATCGCCCTTTTGCGTATTTCATCATCCCCAAAAACCTAAGTCAAGTGGGGGCTCAGAGTTAGACACCGCCGCCTCTGTGAGACGGAAAACACCAGAGAGAGAAAAGCTCTCCGGCAGGCAGAAATCTGCCGGGGAAATTCCTTCCTGGAGAGGGGAGATCATCAGTCATCGCCATCGCACCAGACTTCATCGGGATCATCATCATCATCATCTCCATCACCAACCCCTTCATCTCCACCATCACCATGCCATCCCGCTGTAACATCTTGAGTTGGATCTTGTTATATTCTTAGGGGAAACTTTCCCGGTGTTGATTACTCTTGTAGTTGATGCTATTGAGTGGAACCATTGAATTAAGGTTTATGTTTAGATTGTTATTTACCATTATTTCACCTCTAGTCATGATCCATATAATGTCTTGTGAGTAGTTCGTTTAGTTCTTGAGGACATGGGAGAAGTCAAGATGTTAGTACTAAATTATTGTTGAAGAATATTTAATGGTTTGATATTGTTGTGGTGCTATTTCACTAGTGGTGTCATGTGAACGTCGACTACATGATACTTCACCATTTATGGGCCTAGTGAGATGCATTGTGTATTTGGCTACCAATTGTGGGGTTGCTGGAGTGACAGAAACCTAAACCTCCGTTGGGAAACTGTTGCACCAGGGAGCGTAGGATCTTAGAGTTTAAGGCTGTGGTTAGATTTATCTTAATTACTTTCTTGTATTTGCGGATACTTTCAAGGGGTATAATCACAAGTGTGTATTTATCCTAGTAAGGGTAGTGCGCTAGCACAGGTTCACCCCCATAACACTTGTCAAACCAATAAAGACTATTTAGCGATATGAAGCGAAAGCTCTTGACAGAAACTCCCGTGTGTCCTCGAGAATGTTTGGTTATTATAAGTTACACAACCGGCTTGTCCTTTGCTCTAAAAAGAATTGGGCCACTTGCTGCAATATTTATTACTGTCTTTTATTTACTCATACTTTATTTACTCGCATTATCAAATACTCCTGAAAACCCGTTTGCTAGTATTTATAGTGAATCCTTGATCAAAACCACTCATCAACACCTTCTGCTCCTCGTTGGGTTTGACACTCTTATATATTGAAAGTACTATGATACACCCCCTATACTTGTGGGTCATCACTACCCTACAGGCAACTGACTGGGAGATGTTCCTAGTTTGCACCGGCGCCATCGTACCATCACCGCCTTCATTGAATTCTTGCTCCAGGTCTGACCAAGTTAATAGCCAGGGACAAAGCCGTGAGTACATTTTGAATTGTACTCGCAAACCATCTAAAGAGAGTGAACTGATATGCAGTTTGGCTGTAGCAAGGAAAGGCTCTAGTCTAATTTATCCTAACTAGTCAATTTCTCATGTCGATATAGCATGTCATACGACATCTCTATATCTTTGTTGAAACAAATTTTAGAAAATAGATTTTTTTGTAAACTCTCTAGGAAAGGGGGAACTCATTTATTTCTCAAGAGAGAGAGCCGGTGGTCAATCAAACATGACCACCTCCCTTTATAAATCTAGGTCAATCACACATGACCATCCCATTTCCTTCGGCAGTACCATGCAAGTACTCTGAACCATAGCCATGCCACGGCAGTACCCTCGAGTACTCCGCTTGGCACCTTCCTCCATTTCTTTCTGAAAAAACTTTTATGAAACCAAAACTTGACATTGGGCAATGTAGTGATCTTTCCAACTGTCCATGACCGAGGACTCGGCTATTCGAATAGGTTTACACTCTGCAGAGGTTTTACACTTTACCGACACCATCCGATAAATCCGCCAGGATACCACCACGGACCATCATACACAAGTATGTGGGGTTCGGATAATCAATCAGAGCCTTCCATCTATCCACCTTATTACGAGTGCCTACCCTGTGGAGTCTACCTCCCTGGCACGCCCCATTAGTACTTCCTCCAGAGCGTTACTCTGGCGCCATGGCGGGAGAACCCAAGTGTCTTTCGGTGGCTCGGGATATGCCGTGATATGTGTTGACCCTCTTTTGGCGTCAACCCGGATTCCGGGGTCCTATAGACCCTTATATAGTTGTGAGGCTCCCTGCACTAAGGCAAATAATCTTCGGACTAAGCCCCGTCCCATACTGGGGTAATGTGGTTGCATGAGTTAATTGTTCTGAGCGACTACAAATAAACACCAATGCCTTTTTATAAAACCACCAACTCTTTCTTCCTCCATGTCCATCTCCATTTGCCCAAAAACCATTTTTGAAAACACTTCAGTGGAGTAGATACTACTCCAAGGTTTTCGTAAACATTTTTGAAATTCCCTTTTTGAGTGTTCCCATCCTAGAGTTTTTGGCTCCACTAGAAGTTTCCCAAAGGCATTAATGCTACACATCAAGCCACTACTACAAGGGTGTTGGATAGGTGTTCAAAGGGGTCATCTCTAAGGATGATAACAATTTGGCCTGTGGAGCTTGAGCCAAAAAATAATTGCTACAAGGACTATAGCAACATAAAGACATGAAGTTGGATAAACCTTTATGAAATATGCAAAGTAAGTGAATAGGATCAGATATGCATCAAGTATAGATAGTTTGCCTTTTTAGCTCGTCTCTGGTCTTTGTCTTGATATTCAAATATTTCCCCCTCCTCAGAATACCCGATGCCGTTTGAATCTAGCTGTAACACCCCACTTTCTGTAACCCTGATTAAGTAGTGTTTAGTGAGCCAAAAATGGGGGCCAACAAAAACTTTTTGTGCAAACCTCTGGAAGTACTATTTCTTGCTTGTTTGTCTTGGTTGTTATGTAAATGATGTCTATTTGAGTGCTTGTTGAACAATATTGTGAACCAACACAATCCTTGTGCCATTGTGATCATGCCTTTATTTAAGCTTCTAGCTATTTTTCCAAAACCATTATCTTGGCAACCTCTCCTTTTTCAAATAAATTTTATTTGTCCAAAATAAGCGCCAAGATTTATCTTTGAGACAAAGCTTTTATCAAAACTAGTATTTACAAAAAATTTGGGACACACAAAGTAGAATGGTCCCACTATTTTACAAATTTTTACTTTGTTGATATTTATAAAAGGATTTCAAACACCTGATTTCAAACACCTTTAAGAAAACTTCCTAAAGGGGGACATTATGTCTCCACTAGTTTCTGAGAATTCTACAAGAGCTTTACCCCTTTATTTGAAATTCTTTTCTACTTGACCATGGCATGATCACTCTTGAGCACTTATTCAATCATTGTTTCTAGTAATGCTAGATTAGCTGCAAATGATCAACCTTGGGTGGTGAGTTGACTTTGTGTGACTGTTTGACTTTGATGAGTTGCTTGTGTGTGGATATAATCCTCATGTAGGCCTGTGGCCTAACCAATTCAGAATACATCCATTAATATTTTGTCACATATAAGTTGTTTTCATGCTATCAATCTGATAAAACCTATTTTGTTATTTTACTCTCAATCCTGAATCCCTAACTCTAATGTCTTAGTTTTGCCATAAGACATTAGGAGCCCCATTTTGAGGAATCTTGAAACTAATCAAACTAGCCCAAGGAAGGCACCCATGGTGTTATTAGAATCATCTACATTAAACCATAAAAAGGTTTCACTCAGATTTAGAAAATCATCTCTTGCAGGCATTTCATCAAACACCTAGTGTGCAGACAATCTTCACTCCTATTAACAGATTCAATTTTCAGATGTTTGAATTAAGCTCATAGATTCTATCCATACCAATGCACCTATCAATAACTCAAACTTGTCATCTAATCTTCCATTCTTTCCATTACCACTTAGTCATTTGAGGTCATCTGCTACTTGCTCTAATCCTATTTCTGACCCTAATCAAATCACTGACCATTTGACTATTATCAGATGCACTTTTGCCTACACTTTTAAATTTCAAGATAAATGGTCCAGGGACCATCCCTTGACCTATTCCTCTTCCTTTTGATCTACTCTAACTATCTATGCAATTGCATGTGCATTTTGAGGTATGCCACCTATTTATGTGCCTAGGTTTTGAACCCTAGTCAAAACTGATTTCACACTAGTTTTCCTTGATCCTCTTGGTAATTTGTTAGCACTCATCATAAAATCCCTCCATAAATTCATCTCCTCTCTACTAGTATTGGAAATGTTATTCATGCACAATATCACTTTTCCTCCATCAAAATAACTATCTCCTTATCTCATCTTTCTTGCTTAACAAAAATGCATGTGATTGGTAACCATGTGATTTCATGCCCTTTCCTTCTCATCAAGTAAATTTTATAATCTTCTACCATGCTATCCTATTCCTATAGGATCCTATGGAACCAAAACCTTAGTTGCCTACTTTCCAAAATTTCCAACATCTTGTTCAATATATTTTTTGGGCAAACCATCAAACTACAAATGTTGGCGACTAGTTTTATTTTGCTAGATATGACAAATCCAAACTCAACTTTCTCCCCACCCCTCTAATCTATCCATGCATGCATCTCACTAGAAGAGTTAATTTTAACACAAAAATCCAAATGTTAAGGCATGCATGCATTCATCACCTTTATCCATCTCAAACCTTCAAATTCTTTTGAAACCTAACCAAATCAACACCCTGCCCTCTCCATCACTCACACCCCAGCCCTCTCTGGCCGAAATGGTACTGTAGCATCACCCTCTCTTTTGTCCCCTAGTGCTTGGAAGTAGCTTTTGGAAAGACACATGCACATTTTCAAATATTGCCACAACTTGTTTCAAACTTGCAGCAGAGACCCTTCCAGAGCAAGGCACCCCCTCTAGACTCTCTCCACCGCCCTTACTACCCAACCAGAGACCCTCCATGGGTCCCACTTGACCCAAACCGACCTAACACCCTCCCTCTCAGCTATAAGGCTATAGACCACCCCTGCCTCTCATTCTTGGCTCTTGTCAATCCCGCTCACTTCTGCCATCCCCTTATGTTTTCCTGTACTCCCCTCACTGGTAGCTAGCTAACCCTAGCCTCCTTGTGATCCAGGAATGCTAGAGTCAAGCTCCTCTGAGCCTCGAAGTCGGACCCCACTGTCCCTGTCGTGCAGATGCGCTTCCCTGGAACTAGACCGGTCATGCCGCCTCTCATCGAGGTCGCCGTCCTCTGCCGTGTCTCCCCGACTCGTCCTCGCCGCCAGGGAAGGCCCCCAGGTGAGCCACCATCACCGCCTGGCTGCGTTAGGGTTTTGGCCCTGCTTCCCATGGCCAGAGGAGGAAGACGGCTGTCGGCTGTCGATGTCGACTTAATCGGATGGCCGATGCCGCCCGATACCCCTTTGGCCTCCTGCGCTGGCTAACCAGCGGGGCCCAGCTATCGGCGTGGTTTAAACCACCTTCCCGCACATGCCAGGGAAGGCTGGGCTGGCTCGACGCTGTGCAGCCTAGGCCCGGTTAAAATCTGGCCTGCGACTTTTTTTAGGGAACCCTGTTAATAATGACCCAAATATCTGAGAGCTTAGAAAAGTCATAATAAATTACCTGTGCATCCAAATGAATTGATTCAAATTTCTATGGAAACCTTGTTAGAATGTCTAGTTTTTACCACTGACCCCACCCCATTTAGAGCCCTATAGCAATACCTTTATTTTAACTAGCAAATCAACCCTAGTTTCAATAAAAAATCCAAATTTGTAGTTCTGTATATCAAAATTGCATGAATCAAATTTTTAGTGGTGCACTGTTGTTATGTGAATCTATAGGAGCTTGATTTACTATTTTAGGAGTATTATATTTCTTGCAGTAATTACTTAGTGATAATAAAGATCTGCCTTGTTTTATTTATTGTGCTCACTAGGAATATTATTTTTGGGTGATTCCAAATTCTAGTGGTAACTTATTGTGTTATCTTGCTTGACACACTGGTTTCTCTATTTTAGGATCTGCACTTTTATAGTAGTAATTAATATGGCATTGTGAGTAGTTAATCTTACTTGTTTTATCATTTTCTGTAGGAATAGAATTTTGTGTTGAATCCAACTTTGCTTGATTGTGTTCTGGAAGAGGTTTCCAGAACATTTTACCTCATGTTTTTTCTGAAACTCAGAGAATATCTGAGGATTATTTTGGTGTGCTAGTATTATTTCCTATTAATTTATTCATAGGAAACCAACCCTAAATTGTTTTTTAGTAAATCCAACTTGGTTAGGTTCCTAAGATTGTTGTAAACCTGCAAGTGGTCTGAGTGTGTTGCTTGGTCCATTTGAACCCCTACAGGTTTGACTGAATTGAAATGTTGTTGTGTTGCTTTAATTAAGAAACCCTAGTTTCTAATAGGATTAGCTTGCTAATTAAAAATCTTGATTTGTTTTCTAAACTTGTTTGTTTCTGATACTCCTTGCTTATGTAGTATTGAGTGCATGAATTGTTGTGACTTGTGTATGTATGTATATTGATTGTGTGCTATTATTTTCTGGTGATAGAATCGAACGAGGAGTGTACCGAGGAAGGGGAAATCTTTGAGTATCAAGAGGAAGGAGATCAGGGACAAGCCAATCAAGGCAAGCCATCTACTTGATGCATATCTGAATCCTATAATTACACTATGCATTGCTTACTCCTGCTCTTTTATTTATGCATTGTTTTCTATATTGCTATTGATCTCTAGATAGCAATAGTTTGTGACTTAGCTCCACAAGTCAACTTGATATCATCCTTTGAGATGACACCTCTTGTGACCTATTCTACACCCCTCTTAGTAGAGACTTGATGGTTAGCATCTAAGTCTATGGAAAACTTGTAGTGGAGCCAAAAACTCTAGGATTGGGAATACTCTTGGGTTGTATTTCTAAAATGTTTTCGAAAACCTTGGAGTAGTGGTTACTCCATTGAAAAGTTTTCAAATGATTTATAAACAAGGAGTTGGACATGGGAGATGAAGGAGTTGGTTGATTTCTGAAAAAAGGGCATTGTGTATAAGTGTTCACCAAACCAATTACCCCCATGCAACCACATTACCTAGGTATGGGCTAGGGCTTAGTTTGAAGTTTATCTATCTTAGTGCAGGGAGCCTCACACTACATAAGGGTTTGTAGGACCCTGATCCCTACACAGGCGCCCAGTTAAGTGGCTGCTACTTGGTGGTGATGGCGAGTTGATGTGGAAGCAGACGTCCTTGTGCGTGGTGCTTGACCAGCCCGTTGGGAACCCCAAGAGGAAGGTATGATGAGTGTAGCGGCTAGTTTTCCCTCAGTTAAGAAACCAAGGTTTATCGATCAGGAGAAGAGAGACGGTGACGACTGAAGGTGTTTGTGGAACCTGCACACACACAAACAAATACTTTGTTCCCAACTTGCGATGAGGTTGTCAATCTCACCGGTTTGCTTGAAACAAAGGTTATGAGTGTATCGAGTGGAAAACAGTAGTAATATGCTAGTAAAGTAAACAGTGCGGGAAAAGTAAACAGTTGATTGCAATATGATTAAAATAGGACCGGGGTCCACAGTTCACTAGTGGTGTCTCTCCATAGATAAAATAACATGCTGGGTAAACAAATTACAGTTGGGCAATTGATAGAATAGAGCTAACGTGTTATGTCAAGAAGATCACTATGAGATTTACTCTGGGCATTACAACAAAATACATAGACCGCCATCCAACTGCATCTATGACTAATAATCCACCCCCGGGGATATCATCCGAACACCCTAGAAGTATTAAGTTGCGAACAACAGATAATTGCATTAAGCAAAGTGTGTAATGTAAACAAAGCATATGCCCTTGAGCATATGAATGTTGTTTTCTCCCTAGTAGCAACAGCACATCTACCACCTTAGAGGTTTCTGTCACTCCCCCAGGTGAAATAGAGGCATGAACCCACTATCGAGCATAAATACCCCCTCTTGGAGTCACTAGCAACTACTCGGCCAAGATAGCTACTAACAACGGAGAGCATGCAAGATCATAAACAACATAGAGATAATAAAAGATATAATTCAGTACAGCAACTTAATCATAAACACCAATATTCATCGGATCCCAACAAACCAACATCATAGAATTACATAACAGTGATCTCAATCATGTAGGGCAGCTCATGAGATCTAAACATGAAGCACATGGTGGAGAAGACAACCAACTAGCTACTGCTATGGACCCATAGTCCAAGGTAGACTACTCACTCATCGCTCCGGAGGCAATCATGGCGATGAAGGAGACCTCTGGTGGCGATTCCCCTCTCCGGCAGGGTGCCGGGAAGAGCTTCTGGACCCTCCCGATCTTCGGGTCGACGGCGGCGGTGGATCGCGATGTATTCTGGAAAACTGATCGGGCCTTAGGTTTTTCTCGTCAGGGGGTATATGTAGGCGAAAGGGGGCTGTCAGAGGGTGGACCACATGGCCTCACAAGAGGGTGTAACGAAACAGTAGGCAAATGGTGTAAAACGAAGCATGGAGCATCAAAAATTATAGATACGTTTGAGACGTATCAAGCATCCCCAAGCTTAACTCCTGCTCGTCCTCGAGTAGGTAAGTGATAACAAAAGAATAATTTTTGAGGTGACATGCACCTACACAATCTTGATCATATATGTAAGCATTGGTGAGCTGGGATCAATAGAACTTAAAACATGGGCATGAAGATATAATTATGACAATAAGAACTTAGCAACCATGTTGTAAACATGCAAATGAACACAAACAAAAGATCATGATAATGAAACAATGAAAGTCAAACGTGTGTTCAAATCATAAGGAAAAACATACAAGTGGTTTTCAGCTTGTCCTTCAAAGAGAGCAAAACATAAATGCATAGGACACCTCAAAGTTTAAGAGGGCGACTAGATACAAATAATTTAAGAACAAGTGAAACCAACAATATGAGTCAATCAATGAACTTTGGGACAATGCATATCACACTAAGAATGACAACTATGCTCTCTTAATGGTGCATAAAGAAAGAAGGTGGTGACTCAACATAAAAGTAAAAGAAAGGCCCTTCGCAGAGGGAAGCAGTGATTTAGCATGTGCTAGAGCTTTTCATTTTGTAAAACAGAGATAAAAACTTGATTTTGGGAGGTGGTTGTCTTTGTCAACGACTGGCAATGGGGTTCTTACTATCTTCCATACAAAAATGAAGCAAGTTTTTGAGAGAGAGATTGGCACTTTGGTGCTCTTTTTATAAAACTTGGCACTCCTCCCCACCTTTTTCCTTTCACATACCATGGCTAACCGATTCCATCGGGTGCCCACCAACATTCACATACCATGGAGGAGTGCCTTTTTTTTTCTTTTCTTTTTCTATTTTTTTTCTTTTTTGGAATAAGCAATATGGAAGATAGCAAATCCGACCACTACGTCCCCATGAGCTGAAAATAGTGTCACAAAACGAGAAGTATTTTGAAGGTTTTTGAAAGGTAGCACATGAAAATTTTACTTTGGAATGGCTTACAAATACCATGCATAGGAGTTTATAGTGGACACTTTGGCAAACTTGGCTTTTAGGAGTTGGATGCACGAGTAGAGCTCATACTCAGTACAAGGTGAGGGCTAGCAAAAGACTGGGAGCGACCAACTAAGAGAGCAATAATGGCCATAATCATGCAAAGCGACAAAGCGACATTAAAAGAAGCATACGATGGCATCAAAAGTCAAAAAATAAATGATCATGAAGGCTAATGGCGACTTTGGAAGAGTCTAACATGTCTGAGCATGCGCCAAGTCAACCCAAATAAAGCATCAAGGAGAAAACCAAAATAATGTTTCCATATAATAAAAACAACGCATGATTTTTTCAAAGGCTCATTAAGCAATCTCAGTTATTGAGACAAGTCATGCTACAGCAAAACCACTAAGCATACTATCAAAAAGACATCTAGCATGACATGAAAAAGCCTAAGCCGCAGTCTACACAAGCTCCTTCTTGTACCACTATTTTGCACAAAGCTTTTTCTCTTTTCCAACACCATTTGAAATTTTTAAAGACACCTATTTTGATGAAAACCAATAAAGTTCAGAGGCAAAAATACACCTTGATGAAAAGATATGAAAAGATCTGAACGCAAATCAAGGCGAAAACGAAAACCAAAAGCAGTAGCAGAAAAAGTAGAACGCTCGATTTTAAATAAGAGTGAAAACTAGAGCGTTCTTTGCAAATGAAAACGAGTACATCTCCTCCAAAGGGATTTGTTGGGGTCCAACCATTTATTGCAGCAAACAAACTAAACAAACCAACTAAGAAAACTGAAACAACTGACGCTCCAAGAAAAACACATAGTGCATGAAGCAATAAAAATATAGTGTTTTGAAAGGTGACCTGATTTTTGCCGATGAAGAAGGGGTGCCTCGGGGGCATCCCCAAGCTTTGACGCTTGTACTTCTTGGATATTTCTTGGGGTGCTGGGCATCCCCAAGCTTGAGCTTTTGTCCATTCTTCAACTCATCTCATCATTCTCCAATCCCTACACTTGAAAACTTCCTTCATACAAAACTAAACACAATTCTATTAGCAACATTAGTGTAAGCATAAAATATATTCAACCTCATTTAGCTTCAGGTTTCAACCCAAAACCACCACATATAAAGTATATACTACTGTAGCAACTTCCACAAGAGTTCCACGATCAAAAGGAACTCAAAAGAAAGCGATAAAGTGGCAAAAACGAATATTGGCAGAAATCTGTCAAAACTGAACAGCTGACAAAGGACGAATTTTTGAGGGATTTTCCGTTGCTCAAATCAAAAAGTGTTCAACTAAGAAAAGTTTGGATATAACCTGGGGCATATGCACAAGAAATCGCAGGTCTAAAAGATAAACAGAGAATTTTCACGAATTTTTACGGTGCAGCACCGAAAACAGTTTCAGGACAGCAATAACCCCAAATCTTTACCTCACTCAAATTAGAGGCTTCTCTTGGCACAAAAACAAAATAAACAAGATAAGGAGCGGTCATTACAGTAGTAATGACTTCCAAGACTCAAATAAAAGAAAAAGTACTGTAAAGAAAACATTGGGTTATCTCCCAAGAGTGCTTTTCTTTAACGCCTTTGAGCTAGGCGCAGAAAAGTGCGAATCAAGTAATATCAAGAGATGAAGCATTAAGATCAACAGCAGAGGTCTTGTCAATAAGGCATTGTATTTCATCCACATAAGTTTTTGAAGACCCTTTGTGATCATGCTTTGGTACACTATTCTCATCAAAAAGATTTTCAGGACAAATCCAGGCAAAATTATTTTCGAAAGCATCATTCAGTCCCAAAAGCTTGCAAGGTATAGGTATCTCGGTCCCCTCATCATTAGTATCAATAACCTTTATAGGTGAACCGAGTTTATTAAAACGTTTAAGAACTTTCCTAGCTTCAACAACGACATCCTTAAATTCTATGCACAAAGTTTCCAAGATAAAAGCTTTCCTTTCGGGATCCTCAATTTCATGAAGCTTAAGGAACATGTATTGCATAAAAGGATTAAGACTAGCAAACCTAGTTTCCAACATATCAATTAATAGAAAAGAAGCAACTTCAATACTAGGAGCAAGCTCAATCAAAGACTTTTCCTCAACTTCCTCATGCATACTAATGTGATTAAAGAACTCCTCAATGTTACTTTTGCCAATAATCGAACCACTACCTACTGAGAGGTCCTCTAGAACGAACTTAGGGATAGACATGATAAACTAAAGTAAAGAAATAACAACTACCAAGGATTCTAATTTTTTTGGGTTTTTGATATAAAAGCAATGCAGGTAAAATAAAATAAAGTAAAGCAAACAAATAACAAAGTAAAGAATGTGTGTGCGAAGAACTCCCCTCGCAGAAGTCTTCTCTCTTCCCCGGCAACGGCGCCAGAAAATTAGCTGATCCCTACACAGGCGCCCAGTTAAGTGGCTGCTACTTGGTGGTGATGGCGAGTTGATGTGGAAGCAGACGTCCTTGTGCGTGGTGCTTGACCAGCCCGTTGGGAACCCCAAGAGGAAGGTATGATGAGTGTAGCGGCTAGTTTTCCCTCAGTTAAGAAACCAAGGTTTATCGATCAGGAGAAGAGAGACGGTGACGACTGAAGGTGTTTGTGGAACCTGCACACACACAAACAAATACTTTGTTCCCAACTTGCGATGAGGTTGTCAATCTCACCGGTTTGTTTGAAACAAAGGTTATGAGTGTATCGAGTGGAAAACAGTAGTAATATGCTAGTAAAGTAAACAGTGCGGGAAAAGTAAACAGTTGATTGCAATATGATTAAAATAGGACCGAGGTCCACAGTTCACTAGTGGTGTCTCTCCATAGATAAAATAACATGCTGGGTAAACAAATTACAGTTGGGCAATTGATAGAATAGAGCTAACGTGTTATGTCAAGAAGATCACTATGAGATTTACTCTGGGCATTACAACAAAATACATAGACCGCCATCCAACTGCATCTATGACTAATAATCCACCCCCGGGGATATCATCCGAACACCCTAGAAGTATTAAGTTGCGAACAACAGATAATTGCATTAAGCAAAGTGTGTAATGTAAACAAAGCATATGCCCTTGAGCATATGAATGTTGTTTTCTCCCTAGTAGCAATAGCACATCTACCACCTTAGAGGTTTCTGTCACTCCCCCAGGTGAAATAGAGGCATGAACCCACTATCGAGCATAAATACCCCCTCTTGGAGTCACTAGCAACTACTCGGCCAAGATAGCTACTAACAACGGAGAGCATGCAAGATCATAAACAACATAGAGATAATAAATGATATAATTCAGTACAGCAACTTAATCATAAACACCAATATTCATCGGATCCCAACAAACCAACATCATAGAATTACATAACAGTGATCTCAATCATGTAGGGCAGCTCATGAGATCTAAACATGAAGCACATGGTGGAGAAGACAACCAACTAGCTACTGCTATGGACCCATAGTCCAAGGTAGACTACTCACTCATCGCTCTGGAGGCAATCATGGCGATGAAGGAGACCTCCGGTGGCGATTCCCCTCTCCGGCAGGGTGCCGGGAAGAGCTTCTGGACCCTCCCGATCTTCGGGTCGACGGCGGCGGCGGATCGCGATGTATTCTGGAAAACTGATCGGGCCTTAGGTTTTTCTCGTCAGGGGGTATATGTAGGCGAAAGGGGGCTGTCAGAGGGTGGACCACGTGGCCTCACAAGGGGGTGGCGCGGCCAAGGGCCAGGCCGCGCCGCCCCTGTGTGTGGGGGCCACGTGGCCCCCCTCCGTCAGGTCTTCGGATGTTTGGGAGCTCCCCGGTGAAATATGACTTTAGGAACTTGTTTCGTCCAATTCCGAGAATATTTCCTGTGTATCACTTCTGAAACACAAAAACAGCAGAAAACAGGAAACTGGCACTGTGGCACTTCGTTAATAGGTTAGTTCCGGAAAGTGTATAAAAATGCCACTAAGTGTAACGAAACAGTAGGCAAATGGTGTAAAACGAAGCATGGAGCATCAAAAATTATAGATACGTTTGAGACGTATCAGACCCCGGAATCCGGGTTGCCACCAGTTTGTTGGCAATAGTAAATCAGGATCCTTTGGGATTTATTCGGCTGGAAGACACTTGGGTTCTCCCGCCGTGGCGCCGGAGTTACGCTCTGAAGGAGGTACTGCCAGGATGAGCCGGGGAAGTAAACTCCATAGGGCAGGCACCCGTACTAAGGTAGATAGATGGAGGGCTTCGATCGATTATCCAAACCCTGCATACTTGTGTATGATGGTCCGAGGTGGTATCCCAGCGGATTTATCAGATGGTGTGGGTAAAGTGTACAACCTCTGCAGAGCGAAATCTATTCAAATAGCCGAGTCCTCGGTCATGGACTGTTGGAATGGCCATACTTAACCTGTGTCAAGTTTTGGTTTTACAAAGATGTTTTCAGAAAAAATGGAGTTTGTGCCGGACAGAGTACTTGGAGGGTACTATCGTGGCACGGGAACAATCCAGAGTACTTGGAGGGTACTGCCGGGGAGTTGAAAGTTGGTCAAGTGGGATTGACCAAGGTTGCCTAAGGGCAAGAATTAAGGAGTTTCCCCCTTTCCTAGAGCTTATTTTCAAATCAACTTTAACAAAAGTCTTCTTTAATAAGGATATAGAGATGTCGTATGACATGCTATATCGATAAGAGAAACTTGATGGTATAGGATGAGACTAGACTAGAGCCTATCCTTGCTATAGCCACAATTGCATATCAACTCCTCTCTCTCTCTCTTAGATGGTTTGCGAGTACAATTCAAATGTACTCACGGCTTTGTCCCTGGCTATTAACTTGGCCAGATTATGGGGAAGACTACTCGAAAGATGGCGATGGGTACATTGACGCCGGTGCGAACTAGGATCGTCTCCTACTCAATTGCCTGTAGGGTAGTAGGCATGACGTGGGTCATCAACACTGCTTGGTATCCGCTGCTTAGATCTGAACCTGCCCTGCGTGCCATTATCGAGGTTGGTCATGTGACCAGTTGTAAATTTATTATTCGTTAATATAAGGGATGATGTAATTCTGTTATCAACACGGATATGTGGATTCATGACACAATGATCATGGGATCGTGAATTGTATGCATATCGGGTATTCCGGATGGAAAATCCGGGGTCCCCATAGAGTTGGTATCAGAGCCAGGTTGACTGTAGGAGACCTTAGTTAGCATGGGCGTTAGATAGGAAAGGAATATTTTGCTAAAACTAATTCCAAGAGTTATTTCCTCTAAGTACCCAATAGTATGGCTTATACCTCTCCCACCTCTTCAAAATTTCTAATCTTATCTCTCTGGTTTCCAAAAATGTTTGAAGATTCTTACTCCATCTATCTCATCTTCTTCAAAACTACCTGTTGGACAATGTCCCCAAAACGACCTCAAGCTCAACAGCACAGGATGAAACAAATATTCAAGAGGAAATCTCCAAACCTCTCTAGCTACAAAGGAAGAAGAGTGTTGACAAATATTTTGCCCTTGGTTGGCACCAATGGCTCTGTCAAGAACTTGACCTTGTTCCTCCCTGAACTCGCACTTTTGCAGTCATCAAGGATCAAGCTCTCAGTTGCTTGACTAGGAATTTTTAGGCCTGTCATGAGACATTGCCACATATGGAGAACTTCAATGACCCTTCCGAAGACCTCACCTCAATGTGATGTGAGACGAGAAGACCTAAAAATCTTCACTTCCCCAACTCTACATCGGTAGTTCAACCACTGTGACACCCCCGAATTTATCACAAATTCGAAGTGCCCGTTATGCAATCCATCACAATCCCAGAATCATTGTTGTGATTTACATAACGTAGTTGATATCACAGTCATAGCCATTAATAGTAAATAAAGGGGATTACATAGGTGGTCGCACAGACCAAACCTTACATGACATCAACATGCAGCGGAATAACACTTTGGGTCCATATTGTCAAGCTTCAACCACACAGGCAAAGCAGACAGTAGGAAACGAGCCTAATTCACAAAGTCGTCAATGAGTCCTTCCTTCTTGATCTTGCTCCTTCAAGTCTGGCCAAGTTAATTGCCAGGGACACAGCCATGAGTACATAGGATGCACTCGCAAACCATCTTATAAACAAGGTGATGAAAGAGGTATGCATGGTTGATATGGTGGACTAAGCACTAAGTTTATTTGCAAAAAGCTAGTTTTGTTTCCCAGGAATGTTCATTAGTAGGAAAGAGGTTTAGTTCTCTAAGTTCATCTAAAGAGAAACTTCAAGTGTGTCAACACCAATGTCAAGTCAAGTCATTCACCAAGTTCACCATAAGTTATTATCATTCTTGACAAAAGTCAAGTACAGCTTGCCAACTGTCCATGACCGCGAACGCGGCTATTCGAATAGTTTTACACTCTGTAGAGGTTGTACACTCTACCCACACCATCCGACTACTCATCGTGTGGGCAACTTCCCTGCATAACGACATATGCCACGACAAGCAGCCGACCATTAATGTTTCACCTGCCCGCCTTAGCATAAACACTACCGCCTAGAGATGTACCCCCCAACACTGGAGTTCCAAGAAGCTGTCCAGAGTGTGCAAAGTTCCCAGCCGCTTGATCCTCCAGAATGCCACTAACCGAGGTAGAGTCCTACTCTGGCAGTCCATTTTCAATGAGGGCTCTTCGGCTTGTACCCCAACCACCTAAAGAGGAGGACACGGCGAACCTAGGCCGCAGCCATGGGGTGCCCTGGAAGAGGAGTCCCTGGTCGGACTTCCACTACAACTGTAGGGTCTACACTAAGGTGAAACAAACTACTCCACTAAGCCCCGTCCCATACCAGGGTAATGTGGTCGTACGGTAAGGTTGGCTCACATGGTACATCACTTATTATCATTTTTTAAACTCATTCCATAGTTTCTTAGTCCAGATTATTTTCTTTCATAAAACCATCATGTAGGAGAAATCTCAAATTCAAGTTTCCAAGTTCAAGTCACCAATTCCAAATAGGGTTCCCCTTATAGATGGCCTCAATTTTATTAGCGACTAAGCAACTACATTAAGTAATCATACCACTAAATATGGTTGGACAAACTCAGCTTGATGCTCTTGCTAAGCAAGATATCACTACACATCTATCATTCTACTCTAGCAATTCAATCATGCAATTTACTTAAAACAAGTAGAATGCAATAGTAAAGCTAGGCATTTGGAGTATGATTCAAAAGATGGCGTCTAATAATGAATAAACACAAGGCACACAATCACTACATAATGCTAACAACACACCAAGCACACATACTTGTTCTCAAACAATAGCATTCATGTTGGATTTTATTGAGTTGGTTTGCAAGTTTTCTCCCAAGTTTCCATTAAGTGTGCAAGTTGGATTTTCTACCAAGTGCCATGTGTTGTTTACTTTCTTAGCATTGATATGAAGCTAGGGGTATTAGGGCTAGTTCAAGTGGGGAGGGATTAATTAGATAAATTTGTATTGGGGGGAAAACTAAGCTAAGTGTATATTAGAGATCTATCATTTATGCTACATACTAGGATTGGATTAGGGTCTAATTGATACCACTAGCAAGGTTTTAATGGATTAGGGTTGGACTAAACAGTAGACAAGTTGACTAGTGAGTTCATAAACCAAGTTTCAAGATTTTAGGAGGTTTAAACAATTTTCTAAGATTTTCCTAAGATTAATAGGGCTGTGGTCAAAGTATTCTTATTGAATTAGATCCCTAACTCAAATTGAATTCTAACTAGTTTCAGAGGCTAGATAATTTCTTAAGCTTTCCAATGCATATTTATTTGCTACAAATGGATTTCTAAAACTCTTGGAATTTAAGTTTGAAAATCATATCTGAAACATATTTGAAACAATTCGAAATCGGCGGGAAATAAATAAAAACGGTTTGGACCGAATTCTAACCTAGCTGGGCCGATTTCAGAGGAATCCCGAATGGGCCAGCCCAAATACCGCTTCGCCCGGGCAGGAAAATGTTTTAAAACCAACTGACAGGTGGGTCCTACTCGTCAGGTCACTTAAGTGACCCGAATCGATACGCTGCCGTTGGATTCTAATCCAACGGCGCATCTGCGTCGTGTTCACCGGCTAGGGCTGGAGCTCACCGGCGTTGCAGGGATGAGTGTTCGACGGCGGGGCTCGATGGAGAGGAAGCAGGGCTTGACGGAGAGGGGTGGAAAAGACTCCGGCAGCACTCGTCCTCCAGTTCCCGGCATCCATTCGTCCAGCGGCGGCCCAATGCGGTGGCGCTGCCTGTGCCCAGTGGCTCACCGGCGTTGCAGGCTACGTCGAACGAGAGCGAGCGGGGAGAAGAGAGGTTGTCTGGGGGCTTGCTGGGGTTGGTGTGCGTTCATTCGTGTGCTCGGCGGGGGTTTTTATAGGCCAGGGAGTCAGGGGCGAGGGCGTCCAGTAGCTCGCCGGTGCAGGGGCCCTGGCGACATGCGATGAGCAACACCGGGCACGACGGCCTTGCTCGCGTGCTGGCGGGGTTCTGTCTTGGCGGCGGGGCTCTATGGGTCAGCGCTGGCGAGACCATGCCGGTCGGCAACGTGCAGAGACCAGAGGGAGAAGAGAGGGGGTCCTGGGCGGGTTCTTCCTCTTCTCCTCCCTGTCCTACAGTCTGGGTCAGGGCAGAGGGGGCTGGGCTCGACCGCGGAGACATCCACGAGCATGGCTACAGGGTTCAGACGAACGAGAACAGGGTTGGTCACAGTGGCTCCGATTTTCTGGATTTTTGCTCCCCAGGTGTTCGACACAACGCCCGCAAGAAATTTGAATTCGAATTTTTAAAATGGCCACTGTGGTTCATCAACATATTAGACAAGGGTTCCAGGGATATTTTTGTTACAAAGAAGATGATGTTTTGCAGAAATCATATTTCAAATTTTGGGTATTGTCACTATTTCAGATTCAATCTTTGGCTGATGTTTGAATTAGGTTCTGTTTTGAATTTTGGTTTGAAACTTCTTGGTTGAGTTAGTGTGCAACTTGGTCAAGCTCAACTAACTGACCACACCTGTACTTGAGTTACTGATTTTTGATTCTAAGTGTCCAAAATAAGGTAGTCAATAATATTTTCTAGATCACAATTTTCTTCTCTTTTCTTTATTTCTTTTCCTTCTGGTTTCTTTTGGTCTTTGTGGTTCTTCTCTAGTGCTTCTGTTGGTTGAGTTTGAATTAACTAATTATTGCACAACAAATTATAACACACATGAAATCATAAAAGACATAGAATAGAAATCTATGCATGCATGAATTCAAACTTCAAAATTTTAGAAATTTCCTGTTGGGTTGGACCATACATTGGATAAGGACCCTAGATATATGTTGGTTTTGTCCAGAGATGGAGATTTGGTGTCATTTAAGATTTGAATTTCAAATGGCATATGTAACAGATTCAAACTTTGGCAGACTATTAAATAGAGTTCCAAGTTAATTTTTGTTTCAAACTTTATTGTATTTGATTCTTTGTAACTTGTTCTTAGTTGTGGTGGAGAGATGCAGGATGGTATAGTTCAAATATTGCTTAATATATAAGGGTAAAGTAGTGTAATCAGTAATTTTTTTAAGATCACTACTTCCTCTTTTCTTACTTAGGTTTTTGTGTTGCTATTTATTTTCTTGATTCTTTTCTATTTCTTTGTGATTTCTTGACTTAAATTTTGGTTTGGAAACTATTGAGGTTTCAAATAAAGTAATAGTTCGCAAATCCTTTTGGAAATATTCATTTGAGGAACAAAAAAATAGTTTTCAGAAAGAGGACCTTTTAAATCCACTATTTTTAAATAAGGCTAGTTTTATTGAAATAGGATTTTGCTTTATTTTCCAATAATGGTTTTGAAAATTTGGATCAAAGGATTTGATTTAAAAACCTTTCTCATATGCTTTTTATTTGAAGCATGGGAGCAAATGCTTAATTTCACAAGTTCTAAAAGACAATAGATTAATCTTGTATTTAAAATAAAAGTTTTTGTTAGCTCCAATTTTGGTATTTTTAGGAAAAACCTTTTATTTCCATTTTCCAAAATTTTGGGTTGTTACAATCTTCCCCCCTTAAAAAGTATCTCGTCCCAAGATTCATAAGTTAAGATTGAGATAGATTGAGAAATGAGATTACCAGATAGAATATATAGTGTATAATGTTTCCTATCAGGATAAAAAGATTGGGTACCCCCAAGTGTGGTAAGGCCAGATGGGCCAAAAGACACCTTCACCAATCACATAGCAATTTCAACAAACAATCACACTTTCAAAAACAAAATATTTGGCATCAAGACCATAGGCTTTTATTAAAAGGGTCTTGTGGATTACAAGTCTTGCTCTAGATGTACAAAGAGATAAATATGACTATTAGTACTAAACTAAGATGACTAAGGCTTCTTCTTGATTTGTGCTTCAAAGTCTTGATCCAACTTGTTCATACTAACTGTCTAGCTAAGCACAACTTTAGGATACTTGGTGTCTGATTCCTGATGATTGATCTCTTTTTCTTCTCTTCATGCCTTTTGGTTGGCGAGGTCACTTTCTGGTGTTCTGTAAGGCTACTTCCTTCCCCTGCGAAAGTTTAGGCTATAGAGGCCTTTGACACTATCTTCAATAATGACATGGTTTCAAACCCTGCCCAGGTTGGTGTTGATAGGGTTGCCTCCTGAAGCTGAAAGAACATTTGTAGGATCTTCAGAGCCACTGGGTTTGACACAATCTTTAGTTTTGACACGTTTGCGAGCATGGGCAATAGGTTTGGGTGCGGTGTTCCTCTTATCTGGGCACTCATTGGAGTAGTGTCCCTTAATTCCACACTCCCAGCAAATAAGGTTAGCCTTTTGTCGTTTAATATGATCATCGTGCTCTTTGCTGGCCTGGACCACATGTGCTGCTAGTTGAAAATTATTTGGCTGGATCTTGGATATAGCTGACACCAAGGTGTTGATGGGACAGTTGGCTGGAACATGGGTACTACTCTCACATTGAAAGCAGGTGATATGAATTGTAGAGCATTCTCCAAATGGATGGTTGTCTTCGCAGTTGGGACAGTTGCCAGTACACTGGCTAGATTGATGACCTTCTTCTCCACAACGGCTACAAGCCTTCATACTAAGGTGATCTAGGTTGGGAATACTTTTATTGGGACAGGGACGTTTTGCGTGGAGTGCTTCTCCACAATCATAACATAAGGGTTGGGTGCAAAAATCTCCTTGCTTCTTCTTTGAAATTAGGTGTAAGTGGGACCTCCTTTGGTATTCTCGGGCAATTCTATTGAGGTGAAACTCAAACTCTGAGTTGGCCTTGCCTTTGTTCATACATAACTTAAATGGTCGATTTGAGAGCCTGGTGTGCATCAGAGGGGTCAAATCCTACAGTAGATGAGAGGGAACATCTTTTAAAAAGGTTTCTGACATGGGATTGGTATGGTTAGAGTTTAGTTTGGGTGAGAAAGACAAAAAACATTTTTGAGCAAACAAGTTTTCAGAGTGGTTGCTACATGTTGCCGAATGGCATATGAGCCACACCTCTCCAAATAAATCAATCATTCAAACACACAAGGCACTAAGCACACTTAGTAATCGTGAGGTAAGGGCAGCTTAATGGAATCAACTGAGGATTTCCTATAAATCCTGTGGGTCAAAAGTTTGTTGGGTCTTCATCATTTCTGGTCACTCTCTCTTTGCTCTTGAAGTCTTTGTCTCATAGGGTTGACTCTTGTTGGAAGATTTCTCGATCAGGTGAAGAGACTCTCTTTCGATGGTAGCGGTCGTAGTTGACATCCAAGGTTGAAGTCTTGAAAAATATTGAGTCCCTAATTTTTTTTTGATCCAAAAGTCCTTTGGTCTTAGGTCGGTATATCGTCCATAGTATATATTTGAAGTAGATGAGGAATAGAGTAAAACAAATCTTTTAGAAACAATTTGTAATCAAAGAGGTTCATAATAATAAAAAAATATTCTTTGTCAAAATATTTGAGAGTATAAGTTGAGAGTATAAGATATTTGAAGTGAATAAGATGGGAGTATAAGATTGGCTTTGGATACCAAAGCAAATAAGTTTCTTTTGTAGAAATAAGTGTTTGACAAATATCACTTTCTTAGCTAACGACCATACTAACTAAGGTCTCCTAAGGTCATGATAGTCATGATACCAAACTTGTGATATCAAAGGTATCATTTTCTAATGACCATGCTAACTAGGGTTTCCTAGAGTCTGCCTAGGCTCTGATACCAACTTGTGACACCACCGAATTTATCACAAATTCGAAGTGCCCGTTATGCAATCCATCACAATCCCAGAATCATTGTTGTGATTTACATAACGTAGTTGATATCACAGTCATAGCCATTAATAGTAAATAAAGGGGATTACATGGGTGGTCGCACAGACCAAACCTTACATGACATCAACATGCAGCGGAATAACACTTTGGGTCCATATTGTCAAGCTTCAACCACACAGGCAAAGCAGACAGTAGGAAACGAGCCTAATTCGCAAAGTCGTCAATGAGTCATTCCTTCTTGATCTTGCTCCTTCAAGTCTGGCCAAGTTAATAGCCAGGGACACAGCCATGAGTACATTGGATGCACTCGCAAACCATCTTATAAACAAGGTGATGAAAGAGGTATGCATGGTTGATATGGTGGACTAAGCACTAAGTTTATTTGCAAAAAGCTAGTTTTGTTTCCCAAGAATGTTCATTAGTAGGAAAGAGGTTTAGTTCTCTAAGTTCATCTAAAGAGAAATTTCAAGTGTGTCAACACCAATGTCAAGTCAAGTCATTCACCAAGTTCATCATAAGTTATTATCATTCTTGACAAAAGTCAAGTACAGCTTGCCAACTGTCCATGACCGCGGACGCGGCTATTCGAATAGTTTTACACTCTGCAGAGGTTGTACACTTTACCCACACCATCCGACTACTCAGCGTGTGGGCAACTTCCCTGTATAACGACATATGCCACAACAAGCAGCCGACCATTAATGTTTCACCTGCCCGCCTTAGCATAAACACTACCGCCTAGAGATGTACCCCCCAACACCGGAGTTCCAAGAAGCTGTCCAGAGTGTGCAAAGTTCCCAGCCGCTTGATCCTCCGGAATGCCACTAACCGAGGTAGAGTCCTACTCCGGCAGTCCATTTTCAATGAGGGCTCTTCGGCTTGTACCCCAACCACCTAAAGAGGAGGACAAGGTGAACCTAGGCCGCAGCCATGGGGTGCCCTGGAAGAGGAGTCCCTGGTCGGACTGCCACTACAGTTGTAGGGTCTACACTAAGGTGAAACAAACTACTCCACTAAGCCCCGTCCCATACCAGGGTAATGTGGTCGTACGGTAAGGTTGGCTCACATGGTACATCACTTATTATCATTTTTTAAACTCATTCCATAGTTTCTTAGTCCAGATTATTTTCTTTCATAAAACCATCATGTAGGAGAAATCTCCAATTCAAGTTTCCAAGTTCAAGTCACCAATTCCAAATAGGGTTCCCCTTACAGATGGCCTCAATTTTATTAGCGACTAAGCAACTACATTAAGTAATGATACCACTAAATATGGTTGGATAAACTCAGCTTGATGCTCTTGCTAAGCAAGATATCACTACACATCTATCATTCTACTCTAGCAATTCAATGATGCAATTTATTTAAAACAAGTAGAATGCAACATTAAAGCTAGGCATTTGGAGTATGATTCAAAAGATGGCTTGCCTTGGTTGGCAAAGTGTCCGGGGTAGTCTTCTTCTTCTTGATAAAATTTCCCCTCAATATCCTCCTCAACAACACTAGCATCTAATAACGAATGAACACAAGGCACACAATCACTATATAATGCTAACAACACACCAAGCACACATACTTGTTCCCAAACAATAGCATTCATGTTGGATTTTATTGAGTTGGTTTGCAAGTTTTCTCCCAAGTTTCCATTAAGTGTGCAAGTTGGATTTTCTACCAAGTGCCATGTGTTCTTTACTTTCTTAGCATTGATATGAAGCTAGGGGTATTAGGGCTAGTTCAAGTGGGGAGGGATTAATTAGGTAAATTTGTATTAGGGGAAAAACTAAGCTAAGTGTATATTAGAGATCTATCATTTTATGCTACATACTAGGATTGGATTAGGGTCTAATTGATACCACTAGCAAGGTTTTAATGGATTAGGGTTGGACTAAACAGTATACAAGTTGACTAGTGAGTTCATAAACCAAGTTTCAAGATTTTAGGAGGTTTAAACAATTTTCTAAGATTTTCCTAAGATTAATAGGGCTGTGGTCAAAGTACTCTTATTGAATTCTAACTAGTTTCAGAGGCTAGATAATTTCCTAAGCTTTCCAACGCATATTTATTTGCTACAAATGGATTTCTAAAACTCTTGGATTTAAGTTTGAAAATCATATCTGAAACATATTTGAAACAATTCGAAATCGGCGGGAAATAAATAAAAATGGTTCGGACCGAATTCTAACCTAGCTGGGCCGATTTCAGAGGAATCCCGAACGGGCCGGCCCAAATACCGCTTCGCCCGGGTGGGAAAACGTTTTAAAACCAACTGACAGGTGGGTCCTACTCGTCAGGTCATTTAAGTGACCTGAATTGGTACGCTGCCGTTGGATTCTAATCCAACGGTGCGTCTGCGTCGTGTTCACCGGCTAGGGCTGGAGCTCACTGGCGTTGCAGGGACGAGTGTTCAACGGCGGGGCTCGACGGAGAGGAAGCAGGGCTTGACGGCGAGGGGCAGAAAAGACTCCGGCAGCACTCCTCCTCCAGTTCCCGGCGTCCGTTTGTCCAGCGGCGGCCCAACGCGGCGGCGCTACCTACGCCCAGTGGCTCGCCGGCGTTGCAGGCTACATCAAACGAGAGCGAGCGGGGAGAAGAGAGGTTGTCTGGGGGCTTGCTGGGGATGGTGTGCGTTCATTCGTGTGCTCGGCGGGGGTTTTTATAGGCCAGGGAGTCGGGGGCGAGTGCGTCCAGTAGCTCGCTGGTGCAGGGGCCCTGGCGACGTGCAACGAGCAACACTGGGCGCAGCGGCCTTGCTCGCGTGCTGGCGGGGTTCTGTCTTGGCGGCGGGTCTATGTGGGTCGGCACTGGTCCCACTATTTTGCAAAGCTAATATTTTACAAGCTTATGTTTTCAAATGTATTTCTATAGAAGGAATCCTTAAGAAAGGGGATATAATGTCCCCCTTCATTTTCAAGAAAATAGAAATACTCAAACCAGGGTATCTCCCTCAAAACTCTTTTATTCCTCAAACCATTTTCAAAGTATTTTCCATGACATGATCGTCTTGTGAGCACATACCCTTTTCTTGTGTACGTTGATTGGTTGTTTGGCTTGTGTTGATCTGTGTTGACCTTGTTAAAATTCATGTGTGGTAGTATTACCTACATGGGTCTGTGACCCAACACATCACCTTTAGTTCTTACCTAATAAAAATTTATGCTTAAGAACTATCTTCCAAGCATGGTTTTAAAACCCTCAAATAACATCCTAAACCTTATCCTCTTCATCACCCCACCCCTGCTGCCTTCCCTATGCAATACTCAGCACCTTTTTCCTTCTCATTTATTCTCGAGCTACATGTAGATGAGCATAGCTCAATACAAACCTTGTATCTTCATCTCTACCAAGCCCTTATTTTTATTTCTCTTGGTTTTCCCTCCTTTCTTTTCGACTTAAGATGCGGATCATATCTTTTTGGTCTCTCACTTTATTCCTCCTCTGTGAACAATTCTGTTTGAGTATTTCTTGAAAATGAAGGGGGACATTATATCCCCTTTCTCAAGAAAAACCCTCTGTGACCTATGAGATTACCTTCGCTTGTAATTTTGGAATAAAATTGTTCTCTCTCAACTTTACTTCTACATTTCTATTTACCTCTTGATCACTCACATAGTTCCCTCGAAATATCCCATTCTTTGATTTAACAAATTTCTTTATAAAATGATATTTGGTTTTGAACATCAAAAATTCAATGTGAGAAATAGTACCTCACTTTGTTGCCTTTAGAAAAATAATCTTTGTAGAAGTATCCTTTATTCTTTTACTAAGTGCTTTGAAAATCTTGGTTTCATTTCTTTCTTGCTCCAAGGTTTATAAAACTTGCAATGCCCACAAATATCCCAGCAGCATCTTTGTTTACTTCTAAAATTTTCTAAAACACCTATACTATCCCTTCTTACTTTATTGGTTCCAAATCAAGTAGGAGCTTTTTCTAACCCCCTTTTCATATTTTTCTATGAATCTTCAAACCTCTCATTCTATCATCATGGACTTTATAAAAAAAAATGTCCATAACATCAAACTCCATGTATTCAAATTCTTCTTGAATAAATCCTTTTCTTGCTCTTTTTGAATCATAATTTGAGCACCATTGGAATCTTGGAAATAAAATACCTTGGCCATTCCAACAACACTTCAAGCACCCTATCTCCAAAATTGTTGCAAACATAAACTCCACTTTTTCCAAATTCTTCTTGAACTTCCTTTTTGCATATTCTCATATGAATAGTTCCTATTCTTATATACCTTTCACCTTGAGTGCCCTTGAATCAAAAAAAAATTAATTTCTTTGATCATCAACATTATCTCATCTCTGAAACATATATCTCTCTTTTATCTCCTATAAAATATCTCCAAATATCTTGTAGTTTTCAAATCTTGGCCGATGCTTTGTTTTGAATTTATTTCTTTTAACCAACCTCATCTCTCTCTTTTTCCCTCTGATTTCTCCCACACAAGCCCGGCCCAATACCTTGGCCCGATCCCTCTCACCCATGCACATTTGCATCACCACAAGAGAAAACTCTCGATCGATCTCTGTCACGTTTCCTCCCAGGAAAAACGCTGCCCTACCGACCACCCCAGCCCTAGCGAGCGTGATCTGAGCCCCTCCCTGTGCTGACGCTAGCCCTACCAGGTCACCCCCGACGTCACCTAAGTGACGTCTGCCCTCGCTCGACGATTGGCCGAGACCACCACCCCGAGCACTACCGTCGCCCCTCCAGCACTGTAAATCCCCCCCACCCCGAGCCACTCTCCCTGACTCCACTCCTCACCTCTCCACCCCTCCCCAAGCGCGAGAGCGCTGTCTCTCCTCGCCGAGGCGAGCGAGAGAGAGAGAGAACCGAGGCTATCTGGGAGGTATCGAGGTGGTGTCCGCCCTCCCCTCGCTCACCCCGGCCTCCTTTCACTCCAGCTACCCTCTCCTTGACCTCAGCTAACCACCACGGTTCTTTTCCCTGCGCAGACCTCGCCGGATACGCTGCCGTTGGACCTCGCCTGGGAGCGCCGCCGTCGGACGAGAGGACCGAGCTGCTCGCAGAAGACGACGTTTCTGGAGCTGTGCCTGCTGCCGGACCATCCCCGACCCCCTGCGAATCTTTTCCCTGCGCAGAGTTGGCCGGAGGCGCCGCCGTTGAGCCACACCAGGGAGCACTGCCGGCGGAGAAGACGTCCTGGTCGCTCCAGGAAGGCGACGCCCCCGCGCTAGAGACGCCGCCCGAGCCTACCCCGACCTCCTGCGACCCCGCCGCCGCCCCGCCATCGACCGCAGCCATCCTCCGGTGAGGTCCCCAGCCGCCGCTCTTCTTCCCAGTAGGTAGCTAGGGTTCACGTTGCTCTCGTACGTGTTAGACGAGGAAGACGTGCAGGAGCCGTCGGATTCTCTTTTAATCGGACGGTTCATAGCCCAGCGTACCCCTTCGGTTTAAATAGGCACTGGCAGGCGGGCCCCGCCCGTCAGCACTTTTTTTTCCACCCACGCTAGGGATGCACTGCTGGGCCGGCCTACGCTGTTTCGATTGGCCCAGTAAAGCTTCCGGTCCGCCCAGTTTTTTTTTAGAAATTGTTTTAACCTTTGTTTGAAATCTGCAGACTTCAAGTTCAAATATCTTCTAAACCGTAAATCCAAATTAAGTGAAACCTGCGCCAAAATTTCTTAAATTTTACCCTCTTTCCATTAGTCATAGTCCTTTTCACAATTACCCCTGTTAAGTTGCTGTGTTAATATAATTGTTTTGCTTAGTGTTGTTAGATACCTCTATTAAAATCTGAAATTCTAAATTGCTTGTAGTTCTTGTTTAAAATTCTAATTTTTTGTTGGAATACTTGCAGTAGAATAGTATTATCTATAGCCTTCTTTTATCACTGGTCCCATACTCTTAGCCCTTGTGTAGTTTAGTGGATATTTTGTTGTTGAGCCATGCTTTGTTCGAATTCAAATTTTTGTTGGAACCTATTAAGAGAACTCTTAATGTTAGAAAAACCCTAAAACTTTGATAAAGTTTTGCAGCAACTTTGGGTAGTAACAAAGTAGATATCTGAACCTTGTGAGTGCACTACTTGAGTTGCTTGTTATGGTGTATTGGTTTGATGTGTGCACTTGTATGATTGTTGTACTTTGTTTTTCTTTCGCGATGCTAGATCCGACCGTTGATGCGTTTGAAGAAGAAGAATACTTTGAAGACCTTGAAGACAACCAGGGACAAGCCACCCAAGGCAAGCCACCTTTACTTGTTGCATATCTTGATCCCATTTTTCTTATTATGCAAGTTTTCCCTTTATGTTTATTTCAAAGATGCATTGTTTTATAATTGCTATTACCTCTTGATAGCGATTCATTGGCGACTAGGCTCCACTAGTCACTTGACAACATCTTTAAGATGACACCCCTCAATACCTACTTACTCCATTATATTAGTTGTAGCTTGATGCTTACCATCATGTTACCCATTGTAGCCTTGTTTAGTGGAGCAAAACTCTAGGTTGGGACACTCAAAAACTCTGGGAAAGGATTTTTAAAACCTTGAGGAGGATTTGGCCTTGTTCAAGTGTAAGTTAGAGGAAAGGAAAGTTTTTAATGAAAGAAGGACATTGTTGCCTAAGTATTCACCCATACCAACTAAACCGTGCAACCACATTACCCCGGAATGGGACGGGGCTTAGTCCGTAATTTATTTGTCTTAGTATGGGCTACCTCACAACTCTATAAGGGTGTTTGATCCCTTGAAGCTGGGTTGCTAAATTTTGGGGCAATACACCGTAGGAGTCTACGGCCGGACGATACTATGGGTCTCTTGACGTGGCGATGGTGTAGTGGAGGAGGAGACTACCATGGTGCCGGAGAGGTTAATCCCGTAGGGTAGGTGCCTATACTAGGATGACTAAGTGAAAGGCTTTGATCGATTATCCGAAGCCCGCATACTTGTATGACGGTCCGTGGTAAAGTCCCGGCGGATGTATCGAATGGTGTGGGTAAAGTGTGCAACCTCTGTAGAGTGTAAATCTATTTGAATAGCCATGTCCGCGGTCATGGACAGTTGGAATGGCCGTTGCTTAGCGGTAGTGCCTTTTGTTTTTGGGTTTTTAACAAGGATCTTGTGGATATGGTTCGGAGTACCAATGGGGTACTGCCGTGGAGGAGGACTTTGAGCAAAGGAAATGACAACTTGGGTCACCCTTCCTAGAGATTTTACTAAAAATTGTCTTTGAAAATGTTTAATGAGGATATAGAAATGTCGTCGATCATGTTTCTTAAACATGCTATATCGACACGAGAAAGTTTTAGAAAATAAACTTAGCATAGAGCCACCCTTGCTACAAGCCATACTAGCATTCCTCTTGCATATTGTTCCACTTAGGTGGTTTGCGAGTACAATTCCACAATGTACTCATGGCTTTGTCCCTGGCTATTAACTTGGCCAGACTTTAAGGAGGAGTTCGATGGTGAAGAAGGCTACGATGATGACTATGCGAACTAGGACATTCTCCCAGTCAGTTGCCTGTGTGGTTAAGGCTTGACTTGGGCCCGACGATGTTGCTGCTCTTATCCGCTGCTTGTTATGTTGAACTTAGCCCGCGAGACATTGTTGTAATACTTGGCTATGTGGCCATTATTGTAAGTTGTTTAAATTTGGTTGTATGGATGTTGTAAATCTGATTACCAGTTCAGTTATGTTGTTCACGACACACTGATCATGGGATCGTGAATGAATGCATAACGGGAGTTTCGGACAGTCGGTCCGGGGCCCCCACAGAGCTGGTATCAGAGCCATCCTGACTGTAGGAGACCCTAGTTAGCATGGGCGATAGACAGGACTATATTTTCCTAAAAACAAAGAGATGATTATACGCATAAAATATTTGCCTATGTCTCTCCCCTTCTTTTTCCAAAATCTACGTTCACAAAGTTAAACACTTTTCATACTTAAAATATTGCACACTTGATCACTGACTTAAGAACCTCTTAAATTGTAGAGGTCAACGCTATGGAGCATCGTCAAGTTGGAGATGGAGACTATCCTTTCGAGGTAGAACTAAAGAATCTGGTAGACCGAGTGGGATGCCTTCCACCCGAGATTGAAGGAGTTCATCTTCCAGGAGCTTCCCCACAAAGATCCCATTGGATAATCAGGACATGTATCCCCAAGAAACCCGAAGATCCCAACTCAAAGGACATCATCTACAAATTTCTAGATAAAAGCTGGATGGACGGAGTCATCCGTGCGATGCAAGAAGCTATGGCACGCCTGTGTGAGATCCACAAAGAAGAGCTTCAACACAGCTCATACCAGCACTTCGGACGGAGAGACAAGTATGGACTTCGCGTAGAAGCTTTCCCAGAATGCCGGATTGGATACCAGATGGAAAATCTAGAGTATCTCCTTCAGCGCCACCAGGAGGATCTAGACAAACTGTGTAGGGAAAATACCCTCCTAAGGATGGATTGCACCTTATTGAAGACTCGAGAGCGTTGCCTCAAGGCTGAAAACCAACGACTTACCAAGAAGTTAGCATCCTCCAAGGCATCATCCTCCGAAGCCCCGAGTAAAGAAGAAGCACCCAAAAATGAATATCTCGCTCGCATCATGGGATCAGGCTACCCCTCTATCCTTTTGGAACTTGAGGATGACGAGTGAGATCACATCATAGGTTCACTCTCGTGCCATAGGAAAAATATTGTATCTTCCATTTCTAACGCAAGTCCAGTCCTTGTAATGATTAAATGTGAACTCATCTTTATGATTGTTAAGTGTTATGATGTGGTCTTGATTGTTGCTTATGAGGAAGTGTTTGGATGATCTGAATTTTAAACTAAGGAGTTGAGTTGTTTTTTTTCCACATCTTTGGCATACTCCCCCTAAAAATATGTTCCCTTTTTATGACCTTGTACCTAACTTCAGCTCCTTCAAAGATGGATCCAAGCTCTGACGTTGATCCTAATTTAGTATAGGACCAATTCTGTAAAGATATTCCAACACAACATGTTTTTGCTGAACCAAAAGTATTCACGAAAATTCAAGTCCACACGTGGAGAAAATTCAAAAGGAGGTCGCCAATCTCGAACACCCCCAAGGGTATCTCTGACTAGAAGCCAAGAAAAAGGGAAATAAGGCCTAAACCCCTTGCACATATGTTTTTCATGTGGAGATCAATACCACATATCTAGGGATTGCCCTACAAACACCATCTTTAACATGAAAAACCTTTAGAAGAAGGCTTGTAGCCGCTGCGGAGAAGAAGGCCATCCAGCAAGCAAGTGTCCAGGGAACTGTCCTAACTGCGGAGCCATCCACTCTATCGAAGACTGCACCACAAGACTCGTCACATGCTACCTATGCGAAGGCAATGATCACACTCCTAACAAGTGCCCCCATGGACTTCTTAGTAACTTTGTTAGCTAGCATCCAACAAGGCAGTTTTCGTATAGCTTCTCAAAGCTTCACAAGAGGAGGTCAAGAAATGAAGTTGGGGATCGGGAAGACCTTGATCGATGAAAAATCTAAAATTACAATCAAGACTAACTCGAAGACTGGTGGTGACCACATCCACGGGATCAAGAACATCAACTACCTCAAGCGCAAGAGCAAGTGTTACACTTGCGGAGAGCCCGGTCATTTCTCCCGGGAATGCCTCGAGGAGAATATTGCTTCGTGCCCCAATACACCAAAAATAAAACTCAAGACCAAGGTTATCCAAGGATCAAAGCGACGATGCATGAAAGACAAAAAAAGGCAACTCGTCAAAAGGATCTAGTACCCTGGAAGATGTGACCTAGCACCGATCTAGTCTCTAAACATCCCTAGCACTACACTTAGGAATCTCGGGGACGAGATTCTTTTAAGGGGGGAAGATTTGTGACACCCCAACTTTTGTAAACATGTTTAAGCAAAGTTTAGTAAGGCAAAAATGAGGGCCAGCAAAAAAAAAATTTAGTTGATCAAGCCCAATAAGCTTTTGTGAATGTTTGACTTGCTTGATGAGTAACCCTGTTTGTTAGAAATGTTTCCCAAAGACAATTTTTGTTAACTAACACCATTTTTTTTCTTGATCATGTCACACTAAAAACTATTTGGTAAATTTTTTATCTTGGCAACCTCTCATTTTCTAAAATGATTTGACTTCTCCAAAACAAATTGCCATGGTTCTTTTGACAAAAAGGTTTTTTTAAAAAAAATTGTACTTGTAAAATCTATAGGGATGTATAAGTTGGTCCCACTATTTTGCAAAGATAATATTTTACAAGCTTATGTTTTCAAATGTATTTCTATAGAAGGAATCCTTAAGAAAGGGGATATAATGTCCCCCTTCATTTTCAAGAAAATAGAAATACTCAAACCAGGGTATCTCCCTCAAAACTCTTTTATTCCTCAAACCATTTTCAAACTATTTTCCATGACATGATCGTCTTGTGAGCACATACCCTTTTCTTGTGTACGTTGATTGGTTGTTTGGCTTGTGTTGATCTGTGTTGACCTTGTTAAAATTCATGTGTGGTAGTATTACCTACATGGGTCTGTGACCCAACACATCACCTTTAGTTCTTACCTAATAAAAATTTATGCTTAAGAACTATCTTCCAAGCATGGTTTTAAAACCCTCAAATAACATCCTAAACCTTATCCTCTTCATCACCCCACCCCTGCTGCCTTCCCTATGCAATACTCAGCACCTTTTTCCTTCTCATTTATTCTTGAGCTACATGTAGATGAGCATAGCTCAATACAAACCTTGTATCTTCATCTCTACCAAGCCCTTATTTTTATTTCTCTTGGTTTTCCCTCCTTTCTTTTCGACTTAAGATGCGGATCATATCTTTTTGGTCTCACTCACTTTCTCAAGAAAAACCCTCCATACCAAGTTTTTCCTCCTCCAACTCTACCTTCAAAATCATTCTGTTTTATGGAACAAAAACCATAGGTCCAAGTCACCTATGAGATTACCTTCTCTTGTAATTTTGGAATAAAATTGTTCTCTCTCAACTTTACTTCTACATTTCTATTTACCTCTTGATCACTCACATAGTTCCCTCGAAATATCCCATTCTTTGATTTAACAAATTTCTTTATAAAATGATATTTGGTTTTGAACATCAAAAATTCAATGTGAGAAATAGTACCTCACTTTGTTGCCTTTAGAAAAATAATCTTTGTAGAAGTATCCTTTATTCTTTTACTAAGTGCTTTGAAAATCTTGGTTTCATTTCTTTCTTGCTCCAAGGTTTATAAAACTTGCAATGCCCACAAATATCCCAGCAGCATCTTTGTTTACTTCTAAAATTTTCTAAAACACATATACTATCCCTTCTTACTTTATTGGTTCCAAATCAAGTAGGAGCTTTTTCTAACCCCCTTTTCATATTTTTCTATGAATCTTCAAACCTCTCATTCTATCATCATGGACTTTATAAAAAAAATGTCCATAACATCAAACTCCATGTATTCAAATTCTTCTTGAATAAATCCTTTTCTTGCTCTTTTTGAATCATAATTTGAGCACCATTGGAATCTTGGAAATAAAATACCTTGGCCATTCCAACAACGCTTCAAGCACCCTATCTCCAAAATTGTTGCAAACATAAACTCCACTTTTTCCAAGTTCTTCTTGAACTTCCTTTTTGCATATTCTCATATGAATAGTTCCTATTCTTATATACCTTTCACCTTGAGTGCCCTTGAATCAAAAAAAAAATTTAATTTCTTTGATCATCAACATTATCTCATCTCTGAAACATATATCTCTCTTTTATCTCCTATCAATTATCTCCAAATATCTTGTAGTTTTCAAATCTTGGCCGATGCTTTGTTTTGAATTTATTTCTTTTAACCAACCTCATCTCTCTATTTTTCCCTCTGATTTCTCCCACACAAGCCCGGCCCAATACCTTGGCCCGATCCCTCTCACCCATGCACATTTGCATCACCACAAGAGAAAACTCTCGATCGATCCCTGTCACGTTTCCTCCCAGGAAAAACGCTGCCCTACCGACCACCCCAGCCCTAGCGAGCGTGATCTGAGCCCCTCCCTGTGCTGACGCTAGCCCTACCAGGTCACCCCCGATGTCACCTAAGTGACGTCTGCCCTCGCTCGACGATTGGCCGAGACCACCGCCCCGAGCACTACCGTCGCCCCTCCAGCACTATAAATCCCCCCCACCCCGAGCCACTCTCCCTCACTCCACTCCTCACCTCTCCACCCCTCCCCAAGCGCGAGAGCGCTGCCTCTCCTCGCCGAGGCGAGCGAGAGAGAGAGAGAACTGAGGCTATCTGGGAGGTATCGAGGTGGTGTCCGCCCTCCCCTCGCTCACCCCGGCCCCCTTTCACTCCAGCTACCCTCTCCTTGACCTCAGCTAACCACCATGGTTCTTTTCCCTGTGCAGACCTCACCGGATACGCTGCCGTTGGACCTCGCCTGGGAGCGCCGCCGTCGGACAAGAGGACCGAGCTGTGATGTCTACGCACTTCTATTCTTGTAGACACTTGTTGGGCCTCCAAGTGCAGAGGTTTGTAGAACAGCAGCAAGTTTCCCTTAAGTGGATCACCCAAGGTTTATCGAACTCAGGGAGGAAGAGGTCAAAGCTATCCCTCTCAAGCAACCCTGCAATTACGATACAGAAAGTCTCTTGTGTCCCCAACACACCCAATACGCTTGTCAGACGTATAGGTGCACTAGTTCGGCGAAGAGATAGTGAAATACAAGTGGTATGTATGATTATGAGTAGCAAACGTAACTTGGAATAAAAATCGCTGCGAGCAAACAAGTAACAAAACAGCAAGTAAACGGTATGCAATGCTTGGAAACAAGGCCTAGGGATCATACTTTCACTAGTGGACACACTCCCAACAATGTAACATGAATGAACAAGTAACTTCTCTTGCTAAGGTACTCTAAATTACTCTCCTATTGAATAACACTAATCATCGCGTAGTGGCTACAGAAGCACCCCTTAAAGTTCATCAAGTACTTGACAAACACCACTCATAGCGATAAACAAATCAGATCACAATTCAAGATAGAAATCATTGCAACTTAAACCAAGTACTAACACAGTGCACACACTGCCACCTTTACACCATGAAAGGAGGAATAAATCACTCAAACTATCATAGCAATAATTATTCTCATAATCCACAAGGGATCACAATCATAGCCTAAACCAAGTACCACCATGATGCACGCACTGTCACCGTTACACCATAACAGGAGGAATAGATTACTTTAATAATATCACTAGAGTACACAAAATATCTGAATAATAACATGTACTTGTTCAACATGATACAAAGCTCACGATCACATAAAGATCACATCATGGGAGAGAGAGGTGAACCACATAGCTACCAGTAGAGCCCTCAGCCCCGGGGATGAACTACTCCCTCCTCATCATAGGAGACAGCAAGGTTGATGGAGATGGCGGTGAGGTCGATGGAGACGGCGAAGACGGCGATGGAGACCGATGGAGATGGCTCCGGGGGCACTTCCTCGTCCCGGCAGGGTGCCGGAATAGAGACTTCTGTCCCCCGAAATTCGTCGGTGGCGGCGGCGGAGCTACGGAACTCTTTCTGGAAATCTGATCGGGGGCTTAGGTTTTTCCGTCCTGAGGCTTCTTATAGGCGAAGGGGCGTCGTCAGGGGTGGAGCCAGGCTCCCACACACGGGCCCCGCGCGGCCAGACCCTAGCCCGCGCGAGCCATGTGTGAGGAGGCCTGGTGGCCCCTCTCCTTCGCCTCTTCGGATGTCTGGATGCTCCCGGGAAAAATAAGACTTCTGGCTTTTGTTTCGTCCAATTCCGAGAATATTTCCTGTGTATCACTTCTGAAACACAAAAGCAGCAGAAAACAGAAAACTGGCACTGTGGCACTTGTTAATAGGTTAGTTCCGGAAAATGCATAAAAGTGCCACTAAGTGTAACGAAACAATAGGCAAATGGTGTAAAAACAAGCATGGAGCATCAAAAATTATAGATACGTTTGAGACGTATCAAGCATTCCCAAGCTTAACTCCTGCTCGTCCTCGAGTAGGTAAGTGATAACAAAAGAATAATTTTTGAGGTGACATGCACCTACACAATCTTGATCATATATGTAAGCATTGGTGAGCTGGGATCAATAGAACTTAAAACATGGGCATGAAAGATATAATCATGACAATAAGAACTTAGCAACCATGTTGTAAACATGCAAATGAACACAAACAAAAGATCATGATAATGAAACAATGAAAGTCAAACGTGTGTTCAAATCATAAGGAAAAACATGCAAATGGTTTTCAGCTTGTCCTTCAAAGAGAGCAAAACATAAATGCATAGGACACCTCAAAGTTTAAGAGGGCGACTAGATACAAATAATTTAAGAACAAGTGAAACCAACAATATGAATCAATCAATGAACCTTGGGACAATGCATATCACACTAAGAATGACAACTATGCTCTCTTAATGGTGCATAAAGAAAGAAGGTGGTGACTCAACATAAAAGTAAAAGAAAGGCCCTTCGCAGAGGGAAGCAGTGATTGCAAGTTTTATAACCTTCAAAAATTATGGTACTTACCGGCTTTGAGCTCTCATTGCCCCCATCATAAGCATCTTGAATGGTTAAAGTTAATGCGAGAACAATTATGATGCATATGCTTGACAAATCATAAGTTGAAAACCTCGTGTCCCGTGAATACGAGTACCCAAACTATGCTAGTTTACTTAGAGTCCCAAGCAAGGCTCTTGTCATTGTAAGTATATGCATATCATTGAGAACCGCCAATGGGGTACCTCCATGCCCGATGACATGGAACAAGCCCACACCAAAATGACAGGACAAGCAGATAATGAACACCTCGGCATCTCTTTTATTTGCTATATTGTTTAGCTTTTTATTGTGAGATGCGTCGTCGAATGTTCACCATGGGTATGCTGCAAATTTCCACCATGAATTATGCATGGCTTAGATTGGCGGCCCGGCGTTTCCCTAACACATATAAAAACTCCATGATCCTCACAAGATTCCCAATTCATTTCACACAGCGGGCATCCATAAACAAAAGATCACAATATCAACTCAAATAAGAAGTGCAATGTTGAAAGCTTGCCCCATGACAGCATGGCTGGGCTAGTCTCCAACTTACAACTTGCAAGCATAACAACTCAGCATAAGAGACCACAATGTCAAATTTTTAAGAACAGGAAAAAGTAAAGTGTGCCTTCCGGTTCGTGAGAGCTTTACTGACCGAATTTCGCATAACACTGGTAAGAGTTTAATTTGAAGAGAATATAAAAGCAAGTCAAATTTACTTGGAATAGCAAATTTCTAGTAGGTATGTATGGTGGACACAATGGAAAACTTGGCTTTTAGGAGTTGGATGCACGAGTAAAGCTCATACTCAGTACAAGGTGAGGGCTAGCAAAAGACTGGGAGCGACCAACTAAGAGAGCAATAATGGCCATAATCATGCAAAGCAACAAAGCGACATTAAAAGAAGCATACGATGGCATCAAAAGTCAAAAACTAAATGATCATGAAGGCTATTGGCAACTTTGTAAGAGTCTAACATGCGTGAGCATGCGCCAAGTCAACCCAAATAAAGCATCAAGGAGAAAACCAAAATAATGCTTCCATACAATAAAAACAACGCATGATTTTTTCAAAGGCTCACTAAACAATCTCAGTTATTTGAGACAAGTCATGCTACAGCAAAACCACTAAGCATACTATCAAAAAGACATCAAGCATGACATGAAAAAGCCTAAGCCGCAGTCTACACAAGCTCCTTCTTGTACCACTATTTTGCACAAAGCTTTTTCTCTTTTCCAACACCATTTGAAATTTTTAAGACAACCTCTTTTGATGAAAACCAATAAAGATCAGAGGCAAAAATACACCATGATGAAAAGATATGAAAAGATCTGAACGCAAATCAAGGCGAAAACGAAAACCAAAAGCAGTAGCAGAAAAAGAAGAACACTCGGTGAAATTGTAAGAGTGAAAAACGGAGTGTTCTTGGCAAATGAAAACGAGTTCATCTCCACCAAAAGAAACATGATGTGATATAACCATTTATTGCAGCAAACAAACAAACCTAACCAACTAAGAAAACTAAAACAACTGACGCTCCAAGAAAAACACATAGTGCATGAAGCAATAAAAATATAGTGTTTTGAAAGGTGACCTGATTTTTGCCGATGAAGAAGGGGTGCCTCGGGGGCATCCCCAAGCTTTGACGCTTGTACTTCTTGGATATTTCTTGGGGTGATGCATGGGCATCCCCAAGCTTGAGCTTTTGTCCATTCTTCAACTCATCTCATCATTCTCCAATCCCTACACTTGAAAGCTTCCTTCATACAAAACTAAACACAATTCTATTAGCAACATTAGTGTAAGCATAAAATATATTCAACCTCTTTTAGCTTTAGGTTTCAACCCAAAACCACCACATATAAAGTATATACTACTGTAGCAACTTCCACAAGAGTTCCATGATCAAAAAGAACTCAAAAGAAAGCGATAAAGTGGCAAAAACAAATATTGGCAGAAATCTGTCAAAACTGGACAGCTGATAATGGACGAATTTTTGAGGGATTTTCTGTTGCTCAAATCAAAAAGTGTTCAACTAAGAAAAGTTTGGATATAACCTGGGGCATATGCACAAGAAATCGCAGGTCCAAAAGATAAACAGAGAATTTTCACGAATTTTTACGGTGCAGCACCGAAAACAGTTTCAGGACAGCAATAACCCCAAATCTTTACCTCACTCAAATTAGAGGCTTCTCTTGGCACAAAAACGAAATAAACAAGATAAGGAGTGGTTATTACAGTAGTAATAACTTCCAAGACTCAAATAAAAGAAAAAGTACTGAATGTAAAAACATTGGGTTATCTCCCAAGAGTGCTTTTCTTTAACGCCTTTGAGCTAGGCGCAGTAATTCGCAAAGATGCTCATGTGGGCGCTATATAAGAGCTTGAAGCAAAGGCGCCATATAGGAACTTAAAGCAATAGAGAGCATCAAAAAGAATGTATGAAATACATTTAAATCTAAACCACTTCCTATGAAAAATAGTCTTGTAGAGAGACAAGTCATGAAAGCGCAAAACAGAAAGCATAGGAAGGCAAAACAAGTAAAACTTCAAGAACTGCAACATAAAGAGGGGAAACTCAATATTGTTGAGATCCATCAAACCATATTTCCCTCTCTCATAATAACTTTCAGTAGCATCATGAATAAAACTAACAATATAACTATCACATAAAACATCTCTATCATGAGCCACATGCATAAAAGGATTAATACTCCCCACATGAACAATAGTAGTAGGAGCAGATTCAATAGAATAATTATTCTCATCACCATAATCCTCAAAGACAGGAGGCATATTATAATCATAACTATTTTTCTCCTCAAAAGTAGGTGAACTGAAAACATTATACTCATCATCACAAGCTAGAGAACTACTATGTCGCAAAGCATACTCATCAAACATATCATCATAAGAAGGAACATGGATAGCACTAATGGTACAACAATTATTAACCTTAGAATTGGTACCAAAAAGATTTTCAATATCAAAAGTGGAGTGCTTTTCCCAATCATGATCACTAACATAGGTAACAGGCATAGGAACATCATCCCAATCAGAATTATCATAATCTATAGCAGGATCATAAAGCTTAAGGGAAGATACCGTGTCCTCTCGCCTCTTACTCCTCTTCTTCTTCTTCTTCTTCTTCTTCTTCTTCTTCTTCTTACTCTCTCCTTTAGGAGGGAGAGACTTGAAGGGCATCTTCTCCACATATTCTTTAGGAGGGAAAGGCATCTTCTCTACATAATCTGGCTTGCTGACAGAAACAACAGAAGAAACTTTGGAGGATTCCTCCTCTCTATTAATAAGATAAAAACATCTATCAGTCCTGTCATAGCTTGGCAAAATATCAAGTTTTATAAGATTCTGAATGTAAGTATTTGCAAGGCAATCTTTAGCACAATAGAGACGACAACCACGAAGGGTGCTATTAATATCAACATCATTCATATCTATCAAAGCAATCTTTCTAGATATCTCATCACACGCCAGGAACAAAGTGAGCTCATCATGCTGATTAGGAGTAATCTTGTCATCACAATACAAACTTAAGGTACTAGAAGAGTAACTATTAAGGTTTGAGCATTGGAAATTAAAATGACCTATGTCATCGCAATGTTTACAAAGAAAAGGATAAAGCTCACAAACCTTTTTACCGATCTCACCTATATCCTTGTACCACATACTGGTTTCTTCATTTGCGTGGGTGATGCAATAATCTTCCTTATTGTAACTCTGTTCACAAGGTCTATGTACTCCGCAAAAATTAACATGCTTATAAGAAATAGTACTTTTAGAAGTTTGAGCATGTTTATTGCAATCATCAGCAACAATATCACTTTCTATACAAGTGTCCTTAAAAGGTTCATGATACACGTCCCCATTTCTTTTAGGAACATTCATATGGGAAGCAAAGGCTTTAAAGCAATCAACCATAATTTGAGGATCAAGACCATATTTAGCACTAAGCTCTTGAAAATTAGCAGTTTCAGCGAAAGACTTAATGCAATCAAACTCATAATTCATACCTGATCCTTTACCTTTGTCGCTATCCCAACTTTCAATATTGTTTTGAATTGTCTCAAGCAGACCCCACTTGGTGTCGACATCCTTGCTTGTGAAAGACCCATCAAAACATGCATCTAGATAGTCCTTGTAATATCCTGAAAGCCTTGCATAAAAATTATTAATAACAATATTACGGGGAAGATCATGAATAGGACATTTATGCATTAGTAACTTCAATCTTCCCCACGCTTGGGCAATGCTTTCTCCCTCGTGAGGCCAAAAATTATATATCTGATTACGATCTTTATGGATCTCACTTGGAGGATAGAATTTAGAATAAAAGAGAGGTACAATTTCCTCCCAGCCAATAGATGGACCATCTTCAAGCAGCCGATACCATTCCTCAGCTCTGCCTTTCAGTGACAAAGAGAATAACTTCTTCTTAACTTGGTTCATTGAAATACCTGCACACTGGAACAACTCGCATAATTCATGTATAAAAAGCAAATGATCACCAGGATGGACAGTTCCATCTCCAAAATAGCAGTTATCCATAACACGCCTAACAATTTTCATAGGTATTTCAAAAGGATGAGGAGCACAAGCATCATTAGAAACATCACATATGGGAGATAAAATATCATCAGAGCAAACTTTCTCCACTAAACCTAGGGGACTAAAAATATCATACTCAACAAAACCAGCTTCCCCAAGCTTAGACTTTTCTATAGCATTAGCATTAACAGTATTCAAAGCATTCGTACTAATAACATTGCTATGCGAAATAGGCTCCAAAGGATTTTCAATTTTCTCATCAAATCTAAACTCAGAAAAAAGACTAAAGAACTCTTTGTTTTCCATTAAGCCTAACTAGTGAAAATAAAAACAAGAAACAAAAAGATGTAACTGCAGAATCTAAAGGAAATAACTCCGAGCACTCACACAGGAGGATGCGAGTACCTTTTACCTTACCTCCCCGGCAACGGCGCCAGAAAAGAGCTTGATGTCTACGCACTTCTATTCTTGTAGACACTTGTTGGGCCTCCAAGTGCAGAGGTTTGTAGAACAGCAGCAAGTTTCCCTTAAGTGGATCACCCAAGGTTTATCGAACTCAGGGAGGAAGAGGTCAAAGCTATCCCTCTCAAGCAACCCTGCAATTACGATACAGAAAGTCTCTTGTGTCCCCAACACACCCAATACGCTTGTCAGACGTATAGGTGCACTAGTTCGGCGAAGAGATAGTGAAATACAAGTGGTATGTATGATTATGAGTAGCAAACGTAACTTGGAATAAAAATCGCTGCGAGCAAACAAGTAACAAAACAGCAAGTAAACGGTATGCAATGCTTGGAAACAAGGCCTAGGGATCATACTTTCACTAGTCGACACACTCCCAACAATGTAACATGAATGAACAAGTAACTTCTCTTGCTAAGGTACTCTAAATTACTCTCCTATTGAATAACACTAATCATCGCGTAGTGGCTACAGAAGCACCCCTTAAAGTTCATCAAGTACTTGACAAACACCACTCATAGCGATAAACAAATCAGATCACAATTCAAGATAGAAATCATTGCAACTTAAACCAAGTACTAACACGGTGCACACACTGCCACCTTTACACCATGAAAGGAGGAATAAATCACTCAAACTATCATAGCAATAATTATTCTCATAATCCACAAGGGATCACAATCATAGCCTAAACCAAGTACCACCATGATGCACGCACTGTCACCGTTACACCATAACAGGAGGAATAGATTACTTTAATAATATCACTAGAGTACACAAAATATCTGAATAATAACATGTACTTGTTCAACATGATACAAAGCTCACGATCACATAAAGATCACATCATGGGAGAGAGAGGTGAACCACATAGCTACCAGTAGAGCCCTCAGCCCCGGGGATGAACTACTCCCTCCTCATCATAGGAGACAACAAGGTTGATGGAGATGGCGGTGAGGTCGATGGAGACGACGAAGACGGCGATGGAGACCGATGGAGATGGCTCCGGGGGCACTTCCCCGTCCCGGCAGGGTGCCGGAACAGAGACTTCTGTCCCCCGAAATTCGTCGGTGGCGGCGGCGGAGCTACGGAACTCTTTCTGGAAATCTGATCGGGGGCTTAGGTTTTTCCGTCTCGAGGCTTCTTATAGGCGAAGGGGCGTCGTCAGGGGTGGAGCCAGGCTCCCACACACGGGCCCCGCGCGGCCAGACCCTAGCCCGCGCGAGCCATGTGTGAGGAGGCCTGGTGGCCCCTCTCCTTCGCCTCTTCGGATGTCTGGATGCTCCCGGGAAAAATAAGACTTCTGGCTTTTGTTTCGTCCAATTCCGAGAATATTTCCTGTGTATCACTTCTGAAACACAAAAGCAGCAGAAAACAGAAAACTGGCACTGTGGCACTTGTTAATAGGTTAGTTCCGGAAAATGCATAAAAGTGCCACTAAGTGTAACGAAACAATAGGCAAATGGTGTAAAAACAAGCATGGAGCATCAAAAATTATAGATACGTTTGAGACGTATCAAGCTGCTCACAGAAGACGACATTTCTGGAGCTGTGCCTGCTGCCGGACCATCCCCGACCCCCTGCGAATCTTTTCCCTGCGCAGAGTTGGCCGGAGGCGCCGCCGTTGAGCCACACCAGGGAGCACTGCCGGCGGAGAAGACGTCCTGGTCGCTCCAGGAAGGCGATGCCCCCGCGCTAGAGACGCCGCCCGAGCCTACCCCGACCTCCTGCGACCCCGCCGCCGCCCCGCCATCGACCGCCGCCGTCCTCCGGTGAGGTCCCCAGCCGCCACTCTTCTTCCCAATAGGTAGCTAGGGTTCACGTTGCTCTCGTACGTGTTAGACGAGGAAGACGTGCAGGAGCCGTCGGATTCTCTTTTAATCGGACGGTTCACAGCCCAGCGTACCCCTTCGGTTTAAATAGGCACTGGCAGGCGGGCCCCGCCCGTCAGCACTTTTTTCCCACCCGCGCCAGGGATGCGCTGCTGGGCCAGCCTACGCTGTTTCGATTGGCCCAGTAAAGCTTCCGGTCCGCCCAGTTTTTTTTTAGAAATTGTTTTAACCTTTGTTTGAAATCTGCAGACTTCAAGTTCAAATATCTTCTAAACCGTATATCCAAATTAAGTGAAACCTGCGCCAAAATTTCTTAAATTTTACCCTCTTTCCATTAGTCATAGTCCTTTTCACAATTACCCCTGTTAAGTTGCTGTGTTAATATAATTTTTTTGCTTAGTGTTGTTAGATACCTCTATTAAAATCTAAAATTCTAAATTGCTTGTAGTTCTTGTTTAAAATTCTAAATTTTTGTTGGAATACTTGCAGTAGAATAGTATTATCTATAGCCTTCTTTTATCACTGGTCCCATACTCTTAGCCCTTGTGTAGTTTAGTGGATATTTTGTTGTTGAGCCATGCTTTGTTCGAATTCAAATTTTTGTTGGAACCTATTAAGAGAACTCTTAATGTTAGAAAAAACCCTAAAACTTTGATAAAGTTTTGCAGCAACTTTGGGTAGTAACAAAGTAGATATCTGAACCTTGTGAGTGCACTACTTGAGTTGCTTGTTATGGTGTATTGGTTTGATGTGTGCACTTGTATGATTGTTGTACTTTGTTTTTCTTTCGCGACGCTAGATCCGACCGTTGACGCGTTTGAAGAAGAAGAATACTTTGAAGACCTTGAAGACAACCAGGGACAAGCCACCCAAGGCAAGCCACCTTTACTTGTTGCATATCTTGATCCCATTTTTCTTATTATGCAAGTTTTCCCTTTATGTTTATTTCAAAGATGCATTGTTTTATAATTGCTATTACCTCTTGATAGCGATTCATTGGCGACTAGGCTCCACTAGTCACTTGACAACATCTTTAAGATGACACCCCTCAATACCTACTTACTCCATTATATTAGTTGTAGCTTGATGCTTACCATCATGTTACCCATTGTAGCCTTGTTTAGTGGAGCAAAACTCTAGGTTGGGACACTCAAAAACTCTGGGAAAGGATTTTTAAAACCTTGAGGAGGATTTGGCCTTGTTCAAGTGCAAGTTAGAGGAAAGGAAAGTTTTTAATGAAAGAAGGACATTGTTGCCTAAGTATTCACCCATACCAACTAAACCGTGCAACCACATTACCCCGGAATGGGACGGGGCTTAGTCCGTAATTTATTTGTCTTAGTATGGGCTACCTCACAACTCTATAAGGGTGTTTGATCCCTTGAAGCCGGGTTGCTAAATTTTGGGGCAATACACCGTAGGAGTCTACGGCCGGACGATACTATGGGTCTCTTGACGTGGCGATGGTGTAGTGGAGGAGGAGACTACCATGGTGCCGGAGAGGTTAATCCCGTAGGGTAGGTGCCTATACTAGGATGACTAAGTGAAAGGCTTTGATCGATTATCCGAAGCCCGCATACTTGTATGACGGTCCGTGGTAAAGTCCCGGCGGATGTATCGAATGGTGTGGGTAAAGTGTGCAACCTCTGCAGAGTGTAAATCTATTCGAATAGCCGTGTCCGCGGTCATGGACGGTTGGAATGGCCGTTGCTTAGCGGTAGTGCCTTTTGTTTTTGGGTTTTTAACACGGATCTTGTGGATATGGTTCGGAGTACCAATGGGGTACTGCCGTGGAGGAGGACTTTGAGCAAAGGAAATGACAACTTGGGTCACCCTTCCTAGAGATTTTACTAAAAATTGTCTTTGAAAATGTTTAATGAGGATATAGAAATGTCGTCGATCATGTTTCTTAAACATGCTATATCGACACGAGAAAGTTTTAGAAAATAAACTTAGCATAGAGCCACCCTTGCTACAAGCCATACTAGCATTCCTCTTGCATATTGTTCCACTTAGGTGGTTTGCGAGTACAATTCCACAATGTACTCACGGCTTTGTCCCTGGCTATTAACTTGGCCAGACTTTAAGGAGGAGTTCGATGGTGAAGAAGACTACGATGACGACTATGCGAACTAGGACGTTCTCCCAGTCAGTTGCCTGTGTGGTTAAGGCTTGACTTGGGCCCGACGATGTTGCTTCTCTTATCCGCTGCTTGTTATGTTGAACCTAGCCCGCGAGACATTGTTGTAATACTTGGCTATGTGGCCATTATTGTAAGTTGTTTAAATTTGGTTGTATGGATGTTGTAAATCTGATTACCAGTTCAGTTATGTTGTTCACAACACACTGATCATGGGATCGTGAATGAATGCATAACGGGAGTTTCGGACAGTCGGTCCGGGGCCCCCACAATACCCATATATACCGGATGACCTGCCTTCTTTACTTCTCAATACACCTCTTGCCAGCACACCTTAATATGCCGACACATAACCTTTTACCGACATTCTGCAGCTAGTGCCGAAGCACAAGTCATCGAGCTTCTCAAGAGGATGAAGGAGCTGACAGGTATGTCGAATCCTGCTGTCATCCCAATAAACACTTTATACTTCAAATCCTTTAACTCTTGTCATTGTTTCTTATCTTCACATTCTCTTAACTTCAAATCCTCGCAGATGAGAAAGCTGCTCTGGAGGCACGCCACCAGGACTGCGTATCATCGGTGGATGTGGCCAAGCAATTGGACGATCGGGATGCCGCCCACAAAGCTGAGGTTGAGCAGTTGAAGGGCCAGATTGCTGAGCTTCTGGATGAGAAGGAACAGAGGGAGGGCCAACTTAAGAAAGCCCAGGAGCTGCTTGTCACTTCAGAAGCTGACGCATCCGATGCCCATGAAAACTGAATGGTTTGAAGGAGCAGGCCACCAAATGGGAAGTTGACATTGCCCGGCTCAATGTCGATCTCGCCAGTAAGCCTCAAATCCTCTTCTTCCTGACACAGCTTGTCCGATATACCGTTTCCAGCATAATCTTCGTGCCGACACTTATTCCTTTTTCTAACCTGCTTGCCATCTTTCAGACCTGTTTCCTGCTTCCATCAAAGACGTTGAGAAGGCTCTGCAGTTGGACCAAGTGAACCGGGGCGCCCCAGTCGACTCTCCCAACTGGACTATGTTGGAGCAGCTGCTCGCCCTGGAAGCCTGGAAGAATGCCATGACCTCCTACACCGATGATCTCTTTCTTGGCGCCCAGGAGGCATATTCTGCCCTCTGGCCGGGACAAAGGACGCCCACTGACCCAGTTGACCTCGGCAATGATTTGCAGGTCTCCAAGGTTCGCCTTAGGGAATGGCGAGATTCCGGGGCAAGGGTGGGAGCTGATGAAGCTCTCACCTACTTCCTCTCCTAGTACGAGAAAGCTGACTTGGAGACTTTGCGCAATGTGCGCGAAGAATCTATCTGGACCACGGATCTGGAACATATCCGGCGTCAGCGGGAATTGGCCCACAGCTATGTGGACTATGCCGATACTGACGCCTTTGTCCGGGATATCCGTGAGCCAGAGAAGAAGGTGGAGGACATCAAGGTTGCTGCCGACGCTGAGGGCTCTGACTCCAGCCAAGATGAAGAAGAAACTAAAGGAGCCGACACCGAAGTTCTGGAACAGGGATCTGTCCCGGCCGGAGGTGATGGCTCCATTCCATCTACTGGGTCCGGCACTCCTGAAGCCGACATCTCCACTGCTACAGCTCCACCAGCCAGCGGCTCTGCTTCTGCCCCTGCTCCTTGAACTTTGCATCAAAACACTCTAAGCTTTATCAGATCCCCAGAATGCCGGGTGCAATTGTAAGATATACGTTTAACTTCCCTTTGGTTTGCTACCTGAATAAGTTTTAACTTGGTTTGCTTGTTTATTAATGCCGGATCATCTTTTGGCTAAGTCACCAAGTTTATTTTCATGTTTCCTTAACTCCACAACCTTGGCTACTTGTCTACCTCTTTTGGCTTTTGACTTATGAGTCTCAAGGTTGCTTCATTAAACATACAGTACTTCAACTTTGAAACTTAGACTTCAAATCATCCGACATTTCAAGTTTTAACTTTAGCAATAACATAAATGTCGGTTCACTTGCTCTATATTTCCTTAGCCGTTTTCCATGTGTAGACAATCTCCGGCATCTACTCTTGCTAGCCATGAAGCCGGGTTTCAGACAACAGCTGAGTCGAAGAGCGGCCTTTCGTGCCAACACACTACTAGGCCGACATAGGAAACACTCAAATCAAGCCAGCCGGCATATAAATAAAAACTGAAAATAAACAACGATATATCTCAGAGGCAGTGCCCGATCTCTTCGGGATGCCGACATTTCATTCATTAGTCTTGTACCGGCATAAAGCGCCGGTCACACAAAGCAAAATGGAAATACATACATTATGCTGCTCAGGAGTAAAAGGGACGGAGCTGAGCTATGTTCCACGGTCGCTTTGTTTCTTCTCTGGACCTATCCACCTTGTCCTTCTTGGGGGCCTGCGCATCTATAAGATAATAGGCATCATTGTGCAGAGCTCTGCTCATAATGAATAGCCCCTCCCATGGAGGAGTTAACTTATGCCTGCCCTCTGTGCCTTGCCTTAGCCGGAGTACTAGATCTCCGTCTTGGAATCTCCTTGGATTTGCCTTCTGTGCATGATAGTGTCTGAGGTTCTGCTGATATACTGCTGTCCTTGACAGAGTTATTTCTCTTGCTTCCTCTAGCAGATCAACATCATTTTACCTGGCTTCTCTAGCCTCTTCCTCAGTATATAGCACCACTCTTGGTGCATCATGTATCACATCTGTTGGAAGCACAACTTCTGCTCCATACACAAAGAAAAATGGCGTATAGCCTGTTGACCTATTCGGAGTTGTCCTCAAACTCCAAAGCACTGCTGGCAATTCATCTAGCCAACATCCTGGAGTTTTCTCTAGTGGCTCTATCAACCGGGGTTTTATGCCGGATAACACTAACCCATTTGACCTTTCTACCTGGCCATTGGTACAAGGGTGAGCGACCAACGCGATGTCTAGCCGGATTCCCACCTCCTCACAAAATCTGGCAAATGGCCCTTGGGCAAAGTTCGACCCATTGTCAGTGATGATACCATGAGGAACGCCGTACCTCAAAATTATATCTTTTAAGAATTTCACTGTTGTGTGACCATCACACTTGCTTATAGGCTTCACTTCAATCCACTTTGTGAACTTGTCCACCATGACCAGAATATGAGTCATCTTCCCTTGTGCTGGCTTAAATGGTCCGACCATGTCCAGGCCCCAAACAGCAAAGGGCCATATTATCGGGATAGTCTTCAAGGCAGATGCCGGCTGATGAATCTGGTGGGCATATCTTTGATACCCATTGCATTTCCGGACCAAGTCTTCGGCTTCTTGCAGTGCCGTCGGCCAATAGAACCCATGCCGGAATACCTTCGCCACTAATGCTCTGGATGAAGCGTGGTGACCACACTCCCCCTCATGAATTTCCCGGAGCATCTCCAGGCCTTTCGCAGACTCAACACATCGCTGCAGTACTCTGGTGGCACTTCTGTTGTATATTTCCTTGTTTATGATGGTATATCCTTTGGATCTCCTTGCAACTCGGTGTGCCTCATTTTCATCCGCCGGCACTTGACCATCCACCAAGAAATCCATGATTGGACGTGCCCATGAGGGCACTTGCCTGATAGTGAACACTGCCTGATCTATCTCCATCATTTCAACCAAAACATAATCGATCTCCATGGGCTGCGAAGTCCCTGGGATTGAGGGATCAGTCCCCGGGTATGCCAGAGCAGTCCCCGGGTATCCCGGCACAACCTCTTGGTACATCTTACCCTTGCCTTTACTTCTGCTCCGGAATACTGCACTTACTGCATATGTCGGCCCAGTCCCCGGGTTATCTGAATGGGCACCGGCATCTATCTCCATCGGGACTGCATCTTCTGGACCTGGCGAAACATATATGGATGATGACTCCAGCGAGGGCTTGATTGATGGCTTCCTCAGATGCTCCAATGAAATGCTGGGCGGGATTGAATCTCTGGAAGATCTCAGCTTGGACAGTGTATTGGCTGCTTCATTCTGAGCCCGGGGAACATGCCGAAACTCACAACCATCGAAGTAACCACTCAACTGCTGCACCAGGAAATGGTAGGATCCCATGTTTGCATCATGCGCATCCCATATGCCAGAACACTGCTGAATCACTAAGTCAGAATCACCGAAACACATAATCCGACGAATTCCTATGTCCTTAGACACCTTCAGGCCATGCACCAGTGCCTCATATTCCGCCACATTATTTGATGCTACAAAATGAATATGCAGAACATATCTCAATTGGTCATTCTTGGGTGAACTGAGAACTATGCCAGCACCCAGGCCATGTATTGTCTTGGAACCATCGAAATGCATCCTCCAATAGTTTGCATCTGGCAATGGTGGCTCATCTTGTATCTTGGCCCAATCAATGAAGAAATCAGCCAACACCTGGGACTTGATTGTATCCCTCTTATCATACTGAGGTGTATATGGTGAAAGCTCTATTGCCCACTCTGCTATCCGGCCGATGGCATCTTTGTTGCTTATGATTTTCGAGATGGGGGCCTCGGCCACCACCCGGATTGGATGTTCCTGGAAGTAATGCTTGACCTTCTTGGCCACCATATAGACACCATAGGTCATCTTCTGATAATGGGGGTAGTTTTGCTTCGAGGTGGAAAGGACTTCACTCAAATAATATACCGGCCGCTGCATGGTTTTGCCTCCTTCCTCTCGCTCTACTACCACCACTGCACTGACAACTCTGTTGGTCGCCGCTATATAGAGCAACATTGGTTCCCTGGGCATCAGAGATGCCAACACTGGCGCTGTAGACAACATCTGTTTCAATTCCTTGAAAGCTGCATCCGCATGCATTGTCCAGACAAATGTGTTAGACTTCTTCATGAACTGATATAACGGCAAGGCTTTCTCTCCCAGCCGGCTTATGAAACGGCTCAGGGATGCCAGGCACCCAGTGAACTTCTGTACTTCCTTCAAATCTGTCAGCGGCTTCATCCTTTCTATGGCACAAATCTTGCCGGGATTCATCTCAATGCCCCGGCTGGAAACCAAGAAACCGAGTAACTTGCCTGCCGGCACACCGAAGGTACACTTAGCCGGATTCCACTTCATCCGAAATCTCCTCAGATTCGCAAAGGTTTCCCAGAGGTCATCTATGAGAGTCTTGCTCTCCTTGGTCTTTATGATGACATCGTCGACATATACCTGCACATTTTTATCTATTTGATCGTGCAAACATTTTTGCATACACCTTTGGTAAGTTGCGCTGGCATTTCTTAAACCGAATGGCATAGTGAGATAGCAATAAGCCCCGTACGGGGTAATAAAGGATGTCTTTATTTGATCCGGCTCATACAAGGGGATCTGGTGGAAACCAGAATAAGCATCTACGAATGATAACAGTTCACATCTGGCCATGGAATCAATCACTTGATCGATCTGAGGTAGCGGGAATGGATCTTTAGGACATGCCTTGTTCACGTTGGTGTAATCGACACACATCCGCCATACTTTCACTATGGCGGGGTCATCCTTCTTCTTTTCCACCAAAACCGGATTAGACACCCAATCCGGATGAAGCACTTCCTTGATAAAGCCGGAGGCTAGGAGCCTGGCCACTTCGTCCCAAATTGCTTTCCTTCTATCACCTGCATTCCGCCAAAGCGGTTGCTTCACTGGCTTAGCATCCGGTCTCACATGCAATGCGTGCTCAGCCAGCTCCCTCGGCACACCTTGCAGGTCTGAAGTAGACCACGCAAAGATATCCCGATTCTCATAGAGGAAGCTGATGAGCTCGCTTTCCTATTTTGGATCCAAACCTGCCCCGATGAGGGCATAGCGCTCCAGGAAAAACCTCATCCAGAGGCACCTTCTTGACTTCCTTGGCCACTTGAAAAGAAGTGCCGCCACTTGGGTTTGTCATGCCTGGCAAAGGTGTGCCGGTCACGACTGTTTCAGCAATCTCCACTGCTCGCTTGAGCCTCTTCTTTTCCTCTGCAATGATCAGAGTCTCGGCCAAATTAGATCCGGCCATGGCACATGCCATCGAGCGCTTGTAATCACCAATGATGGTGATCACTCCCTTGGGCCCTGGTATTTTCATCTTTAGATACGCAACATGCGTAGAGGCCATGAACTTCGCCAGTGCCGGCCTACCCAGCAAAGCATGGTAGGGGCTTTCCAGATCCACCACCTCAAACATGAGGTTCTCCACCCTGCAGTTATCCCGGCTACCAAACATGACATCCATCCGGATCTTGCCCATTGGCGCACACGAAAGTCCCGGCACAATACCGTGGAATGTGGTCTTGCTTGTCTCCAGCATATTTTCCTTGATACCCAGCTTCTGCATCGTATCCCGATACATGATATTGATGCTGCTCCCATTGTCAATGAGGACCTTGCTGAACCTCACGTTGCTTGCCAGCCCGACGAACGTCGGATCCATCACTAGAGCATACTAGCCGGGGTTTGGCATGATTCTGGGATGATCTGCCCTATCCCAGCCAATGGCCTGGTCAGACCAGTACATCAGCTTTGGAACTGCCGACATAACGGCATTCACCCCCAAACTCCGCTGGTACAAGCTTTGCTTGTCTGTTCTTTTAGTCTCAAAGACCATGTAGCTCTCATCATGTTCCTTGTATTCATTCCGGCCCGACGCTGGGCCTCCGGCATAGTACTCCGGATTATAGCTCTGATCTACTTGATTTACGCCGGCATTTCTGGCATTGCTCTGATTCCCAGGATTAACCAGCCTGGGCAGGACTACAACTGTATTTGCACCTGTCAATGGTGATGGAGCTGCCGGGATAGGTGGCCTAGCCGGTCCCCAGGGACCTGCACGACCTGCTAATATATCATCTAGCCATGAACAGTTTCTTGTCAAATGATTTGCCGGTTTACCCATCTGGAATGTGTGAAACACACAAGGCTTGTCCATGGCCAGACCCACCATATACTTCGGCCACTGCTTCTTCTGGTCGACGCCGCCGCCGGCATTCTTGTTGATCTAGACATTCTTCTTCTGGAAGGGCTGCACTTGCTGCTGCAGCTGCTGAGGCTGCTGATAGCCCTCATATCTCGGATGTTGGCTACCACCGGCGCCCCCTTGTTCTTCCTCCACTGCTGCCACTTGTTCCATTCCATACCGGTAATCCGGCCTTTCATCTCTCCTCTTGTTCCGGTTATCAGGGCGATAGAATTGCCCTGGTCTCCCGGTGTTGTTGTTGTTCCCCTGGGTCTGCCCCTGTCCTTGTGAATCAAGGGTGGGCTGCATGGGATCTCCCAGAGCATAACTATCAGCATTCTTGATTGTCTCGGCCAACGTGGCTGGCATTTCCCTCTGAAGCTTTTGCCACAACATGGTGCCATGCCGGCACCCATGAGCGAACCACATGATGGCCTGCTGCTCCACAACTCCTTTGCAGGAATTGCGCAACGTGCACCACCTGGTCAGGTAGTCACGGTCGGTCTCCTCATTCACTCCTTGCCGGTAGTTAGCCAGCTGCTGAGGACGGTTGGGCCTCTTGTATGTACTGGTGAAGTTTGACACAAACTGCTCTTCGAAATCAACCCAGCCGTTGATACTTCCGGCCGACAGATTATTCAGCCATATCCTGGCTGGTCCTTCTAGCATTTGCAGTACATATCGTACCACCCACCTGAGGTTTCCTCCAGTGATGTTTACTGCGGTGGAGTAGTCCTCCAACCAATCTTCCGGCTTTGTACTACCGTTATATGTCCTCGCGCCACGCGCGAGCTAGAAATAGTAAGGTACCAGGTCACCCATAATCTGGGGTCCAAAGCACATAGGACCCGGAGCTCCTTGCCTCTCCACCAACTCTGTCTGGTGAATCCTGTCCAGCTTGAAGCGTGCATCATTTACTGCCAAGGACCGAGGTCCAAGCCGGGATGCAATTGGGTCCGCGATCATTTTTTGCTGCTGCTGCTCCGGCTGACACTGCTCATTTTGCTGGCCTTGCTTATACTGCTGGCCTTGCTGGTGCTGCTACTGATATCCCGCCCTTGCAAGGGCGGAATCCCCATCATCTTCCTGATGTCTCGGCTGCCCTGCACCTTGTTGTTGTGCTGCACCTCCGGCGCCCTATTGCTGACGTCGGACTGCACTGTTACTCCGGCCACCACTGGCGGTGCCTGCTCCTTGCCCGGCCGGCACATTCGGGCCAGGTTTCTTGCTGTCGACATACTTGTTAGCCTGGCTGGCACTCTTCTAAACCATTGCTTGCTTTCCGACGATTGCCGGATCATACACCTAGATCTGCTTATCCCGGCGGCCAGAGGTCACACTTCCGGCACGCCGGGCGCTGGGATGCGGGGACGAGGCTTGGCCCCTCGACCTCGCGCTGGCACCACCCGCTGACACAATGTATTAGGATGCCCCGGCACCTCGGTTTGCCTTCTTAAAGGCCTCCTGCTGCTTGGTAGCTTCAGACAAAAGTTGGTTAAGTCGGGCTTGCTGCTCACGCAGTGCTTCACCGGATAAACAGGATAAATCCTTAGCTACTTCTGCTGTAGCCCTAAGGTTCTTTACTGGTGAGCTATATATTACCTTAGGTAGAGTACTAGTTGCAGTATGACTCTTAGCTCTAGCATCTTTACCTAGCTCAGTGTTAAGATCTCTACCTCTAGTTCTAACTTCCTCTATCCGGCTAGGCCGGGTTACCACAGGAGTAAAACCATGGGCTGCCTCATACTCATGGAGTTGCCGGTTAAACCGTTCGCGCTACTGATGCATGGCTAGGGCCTCGTCGACGAGGGCCTAACGAGATCGCTCCAGGACCTCCCTTGCCTGCTCCGGATCATCGCCGGATCGCACCGGCTCAAGAAGCCGATCGATGATGGGGAGAAGCACCTGGCCCCTAGCCGGCACGCCGTAAGTGCCGGCCAGGTTCTCAACATGCTCCAACGGAGGACGCGCCGACCTCTTGGCCTTCGGCGGCTCCGGGGGAGTATCTCCTGCTGCTGCTGCTGCTTTGCCGGCATCCTCCGCCAGCGGCACAGATGTGCCAGCCATCATCACCTCGGCCGACTCTACTGAGCGAGCGCTATGCCTAGCGTGAGCCAGACAATGTGATGGCAGATCCGCCGCCATCAGCACCTCTTCTCTGCAAACTCTCTCCGTCCCCACGTACACCTCGTGGGAACCGAAAGACATGATCGGGCCATCCCTGGGGAACGGCCGGCCGCCGAGGCATCCGACGTTGTCATTGATGAAGCTGAGCGAGCCTAGCCTCTGGACTAGGCCAGAGACCACGCGCACTCCCGAAGCTGCTATCATGGACCCTGTTCGAAAAAACACTCCGCCCAGCATATCGATCAGCCCCACGGTGGGCACCAAATGTTGTCGTGGTGAAACAACATATGCCATGGGATGGCTTAAATGGGGGCCGAACTAGATGCTGGAGGATTCAGGAGAGAGGAACAAGCTGAAAAGCATGACAGAAAGGGACACAGATCTACCCAGGTTTGGGGCTCTCGTAAGGAGATAACACCCCTACTCCTGCTCTACTGGTTATATATTTGGATCGATGGAGTATATAACAATGGTGCTTCCAAGCTCTCTGCTAGAGGATGAAGATGAACTGCTAAGTGTGAGAACACTGAAGGACCAACCCCTTACTAGGGCTCCCTGTGCCACCTTATATAGTGGTGGCCAAGGTTACAACGGTCACCTGAGACCAGGAGACACCAACTACACTCCAAATAGAACAGGCTGACGAAGGCAGAGACCCTTGACTTTCTCCCTGATTGCTCTCGATGGGACTCCACATCCCTGTACCTCGTACTTCTTGGACTGTGACCTTACCATTGTGAGGTAAGGGCTGTACTTGTGCACAGTGAGGGTAGGTAAACCACCACTGTGCACCCTGTCAACACAATCTCCCTCCATACTTGGCAGAATCTCTCCTTGATTGTAGGGACATGACACCTTGGTTAACTTATATATCCTGGCTATCACCGTTGGCCATATCCTGGACCTATATGCCGGACCAATGACCTATGAAGGTCGGGTTAATCCGGCCTCCCTGCTCCTGCACACCATGTCAAATAAGTTAGGCTGGCATATCTATGCATATGCCGGCACTCCTCAATAAGTATCCCGGTTATACCGGCATACCTGAACTCCAGCCGGGATATACTTATATGCCGGTCTGGCCAACGCTCCTATATTCTGGCCAGACCCCATCTAGGTCAACCGACATAAGGTCAACCTTATTCCTTGTATCTTTCTAGTCTCTTGACCCTACCAGGGGTCATCCCCCTGACACAAGGCCCGATGCAGCAATTTTGCTACGAGATTCAAGCTTGGTCAAGACCTCTCCACAATGTCAAGGAAGCAAAAGGTAGACCCACCTGGACTACAAAGGACTTCTTGAAGACAAAGACTTCACTAACCTGGATTGCCTAACCTTAAATCTAGAGTTTGCTAACATTGACGATACTCTCTTAACACCCCAGCGCATGCAAATCTTCTAACAAGCCAACTAACCTGGAACATGGAAGTGTCAAAGCCAAGCCTAACTTTTGAAGATCAAACTGTTATCGCCACTTGAAGTCCAAAGACTCACGCGCTTGTTATCCACTGAGCAAATAGGAGGATGAAGACTCTCCAAAAATCAAGCCATCAATGTCGACTCCGCATTTAGGAGATATCAATGGAGGTAGCAATGAGAAGAAGTGAAGGCTTTTCTAACTAACTCACTTGCGCGTTCAAAATTTTGACGGGTTTGAAACCAAAACTAACTTATGCCACGGGTAGAAATCCACATGAAGATTTCTCAGAAGATGAAGTCGACTCAAGGTATCCCAATATACCTCAAGATCATCAAGGCTACAAGAAGATGGAGAAGTAGGAAGATCCTCAATGGTCTCCACCAAACCGAAGACAAGAAGGAACAGATCATTGACTACTGGAAGACATAGCGTTGGTGGTGCACCGTCACCTAGAGCATTTTTAGCTCAAGCGCAAGACAACCCAGAAGAATGGTTTTAGTTAGGACTAAACTGTGCCTTGGTAATTAGGAAGCATAGAGGACTAAGTCGATAGATTTGGCGTGCTTATTAAGACCAAAGCATAACTGCTCTTGTCTACCATCCTTAGAGGACTGCAGGCCTGAGACTAAAGGTTTACACCAACATCAAGCTTCCAGATGCAACACCAAGAACTGAAGACTCCATCAATCTACACGAAGAAAGCGACAACCTCAAGACAAGAAAAGCTACCCGAGAAGTCTCGACTCTTCAAGACCTCAATTTGCAAGCTGGAAAAACCTTCTAACTCTCATAGAATCTTTTAGGGCATACTAGGTAGCCTAACCCTGCTGGCCTTAAAAATGTCCTGATGAGGTTTCGACAGGATACTTTCGGTAACATCAACTCTTCAGCCATCAACTTCAGCAACTGAAGATGATCTACACCTTCAGCAAAAGAAAGTCTGGGATGCAACTCAAAGTATCACCGGTGGGTTGGAAGGGCAATCATCAAGGCCTAACCCTAACTTAGTCTCATCACCTCTTACAACTACGCTTAGGAATCTCGGGATGAGATTCTGTTTAAGGGGGGAGGAGCTGTAACACCCCACTTTCTGTAACCCTAATTAAGTAGTGTTTAGTGAGCCAAAAATAAGGGCCAACAAAAACTTTTTGTGCAAACCTCTGGAAGTACTATTTCTTGCTTGTTTGTATTGGTTGTTATGTAAATGATGTCTGTTTGAGTGCTTGTTGAACACTAATCTGAACCAACACAATCCTTGTGCCATTGTGATCATGCCTTTATTTAAGCTTCTAGCTATGTTTCCAAAACCATTATCTTGGCAACCTCTCCTTTTTCAAATAAATTTTGTTTGTCCAAAATAAGCACCAAGATTTATCTTTGAGACAAAGCTTTTATCAAAACTAGTATTTACAAAAATTTTGGTACCCACAAAGTAGAATGGTCCCACTATTTTACAAATTTTTACTTTGTTGATATTTATAAAAGGATTTCAAACACCTTTAAGAAAACTTCCTAAAGGGGGACGTTATGTCTCCACTAGTTTCTAAGAATTCTACAAGAGCTTTACACCTTTATTTGAAATTCTTTTCTACTTGACCATGGCATGATCACCCTTGAGCACTTATTCAATCATTGTTTCTGGTAATGCTAGATTAGCTGCAAATGATCAACCTTGGGTGGTGAGTTGACTTTGTGTGACGGTTTGACTTTAATGAGTTGCTTGTGTGTGGATATAATCCTCATGTAGGCCTGTGGCCTAACCAATTCAGAATACATCCATCAATATTTTGTCACCTATAAGTTGTTTCCATGCTATCCTTCCAATAAAACCCATTTTGTTATTTTACTCTCAATCCTGAATCCCTAACTCTAATGTCTTAGTTTTGCCATAAGACATTAGGAGCCCCATTTTGAGGAATCTTGAAACTAATCAAACTAGCCCAAGGAAGGCACCCATGGTGTTATCAGAATCATCTTCATTCAACCATAAAAAGGTTTCACTCAGATTTAGAAAATCATCTCTTGCAGGCATTTCATCAAACACCTAGTGTGCAGACCATCTTCACTCCTGTTAATAGATTAAGTTTTCAGATGTTTGAATTAAGCTCATAGATTCTATCCATACCAATGCACCTATCTATAACTCATCCTTGTCATCTAATCTTCCATTCTTTCCATTACAACTTAGTCATTTGAGGTCATCTGCTACTTGCTCTAATCCTGTTTCTGACCCTAATCAAATAACTGACCATTTGACTATTATCAGATGCACTTTTGCCTACACTTTTAAATTTCGAGATAAATGGTTCAGGGACCATCCCTTGACATATTCCTCTTCCTTTTTATCTACTCTAACTATCTATGCACTTGCATGTACATTTTGAGGTATGCCACCTATTTATGTGCCTAGGTTTTGAACCCTAGTCAAAACTGATTTCACACTAGTTTTCCTTGATCCTCTTGGTAATTTGTTAGCACTCATCATAAAATCCCTCCATAAATTCATCTCCTCTCTACTAGCATTGGAAATGTTATTCATGCACAATATCACTTTTGCTCCATCAAAATAACTATCTCCTTATCTCATCTTTCTTGCTTAACAAAAATGCATGTGATTGGTAACCATGTGATTTCATGCCCTTTTCTTCTCATCATGTAAATTTAATAATCTTCTACCATGCTATCCTATTCCTATAGGACCTATGCAACCAAAACCCTAGTTGCCTACTTTCCAAAATTTCCAAGATCTTGTTCAATATATTTATTGGGCAAACCATCAAACTGCAAATGTTGGCGACTAGTTTTATTTTGCTAGATATGACAAATCCAAACTCAAATTTCTCCCCACCCCTCTAATCTATCCATGCATGCATCTCATTAGAAGAGTTAATTTTAACTCAAAAATCCAAATGTTAAGGCACGCATGCATTCATCACCTTTATCCATCTCAAACCTTCAAATTCTTTTGAAACCTAACCAAATCAACACCCTGCCCTCTCCATCACTCACACCCCAGCCCTCTCTGGCCGAAATGGTACTGTAGCAGCACCCTCTCTTTTGTCTCCTAGTGCTTGGAAGTAGCTTTTGGAAAGACACATGCACATTTTCAAATATTTCCACAACTTGTTTCAAACTTGCAGCAGAGACCCTTCCAGAGCAAGGCACCCTCTCTGGACTCTCTCTCACTCTCTCCACTGCCCTTACTACCCAACCAGAGCCATCCATGGGTCCCACTTGACCCAAACCGACCTAACACCCTCCCTCTTGGCTATAAGGCTATAGACCACCCCTGCCTCTCATTCTTGGCTCATTCCACTCCTCTTTCATCCCTCTACCCCTCCCAGATACCAGACCCAAGCTCCTAGCATGTGCAACCGAGGAGAGCTCGATCTTTGAATCGGTGTTGCAAGCATGCGGGGAAGAATGACGTTGATCCCGCTCACTTCTGCCACCCCTTATGTTTTCCTGTACTCCCCTCGCTGGTAGCTAGCTAACCCTAGCCTCCTTGTGATCTAGGAACGCCGGAGTCAAGCTCCTCTGAGCCCCAAAGTCAGACCCCACAGTCCCCGTCATGCAGATGCGCTTCCCTGGAACCAGACCGGTCATGCCGCCCCTCACCGAGGTCACCGTCCTCCACCGTGTCTCCCTGACCGGTCCTCACCACCGGGGAAGGCCCCCAGGTGAGCCGCCATCACCGCCTAGCTGTGTTAGGGTTTCGGCCCTGCTTCCCATGTCTAGAGGAGGAAGACGGCTGTCGGCCATCGATGTCGACTTAATCGGATGGCCGCCGCCGCCTGATACCCCTTCGACCTCCTGCGCTGGCTGACCAGCGAGGCCCAGCTATCGGCGTGGTTTAAACCACCTTCCCACGCGCGCCAGGGAAGACTGGGCCAGCCCGACGCTGTGCAACCTTGGCCCGGTTAAAATCTGGCCTGTGACTTTTTTTAGGGAACCCTGTTAATAATTACCCAAATATCTGAGAGCTTAGAAAATTCATAGTAAATTACCTGTGCATCCAAATGAATTGATTCAAATTTCTATGGAAACATTGTTAGAATGTCTAGTTTTTAGCACTGACCCCACCCCATTTAGAGCCATGTAGCAATACATTTATTTTAACTAGGAAATCAACCCTAGTTTCGATAAAAAATCCAAATTTGTAGTTCTGTATATCGAAATTGAGTGAATCAAATTTTTAGTGGTGCACTGTTGTTATGTGCAGCTATAGGAACTAGATTTACTATTTTAGCAGTAATATATTCCTACAGTAATTACTTTAGTGATAATAAAGATCTGCATTGTTTTATTTATTGTGCTCAGTAGGTATATTATTTTTGGGTGATTCCAAATTCCAGTGGTATCTTATTGTGTTATCTTGCTTGACACACTGGTTTCTCTATTTTAGGATCTGCACTTTTATAGTAGTAATTAATATGGCATTATGAGTAGTTAATCTTACTTGTTTTATCATTTTCTGTAGGAATAGAATTTTGTGTTGAATCCAACTTTGTTGGATAGTGTTCTAGAAGAGGTTTCTAGAACATTTTACCTCATGTTTTTTTGAAACTCAGAGAATGTCTGAAGATTATTTTGGTGTGCTAGTATTATTTCCTATTGATTTATTCATAGGAAATCAACCCTAAATTGTTTTTCAGTAAATCCAACTTGGTTAGGTTCTTAAGATTGTTGTAAACCTACAAGTGTTCTGAGTGTGTTGCTTGGTCCATTTGAACCCCTACAGGTTTGACTGAATTGAAATATTGTTGTGTTGCTTTAAGTAAGAAACCCTAGTTTCTAATAGGATTAGCTTGCTAATTAAAAATCTTGATTTGTTTTCTAAACTTGTTTGTTTCTGATACTCCTTGCTTGTGTAGTATTGAGTGCATGGATTGTTGTGACTTGTGTATGTATATTGATTGTGTGCTATTATTTTCAGGCGATAGAATCGAACGAGGAGTGTACCGAGGAAGGGGAAATCTTTGAGTATCAAGAGGAAGGAGATCAGGGACAAGCCAATCAAGGCAAGCCATCTACTTGATGCATATCTGAATCCTATAATTACACTATGCATTGCTTACTCCTGCTCTTTTATTTATGCATTGTTTTCTATATTGCTATTGATCTCTAGATAGCAATAGTTCGTGACTTAGCTCCACAAGTCAACTTAATATCATCCTTTGAGATGACACCTCTTGTGACCTATTCTACACCCCTCTTAGTAGACTTGATGGTTAGCATCCAAGTCTTTGGAAAACTTGTAGTGGAGCCAAAAACTCTAGGATTGGGAATACTCTTGGGTTGTATTTCTAAAATGTTTTTGAAAACCTTGGAGTAGTGGTTACTCCGTTGAAAAGTTTTCAAATGATTTATAAACAAGGAGTTGGACATGGGAGATGAAGGAGTTGGTTGATTTCTAAAAAAAGGGCATTGTGTATAAGTGTTCGCCAAACTAATTACCCCCATGCAACCACATTACCCAGGTATGGGCCAGGGCTTAGTTTGAAGTTTATCTGTCTTAGTGCGGGGAGTCTCACACTATATAAGGGTTTGTAGGACCCCGGAATCCGGGTTGCCACCAGTTTGTCGGCAATAGTAAATCGGGATCCTTCGGGATTTATCCGGCCGGAAGACACTTGGGTTCTCCCACCGTGGCGCCGAGTTATGCTCTGAAGGAGGTACTACCGGGATGTGTCGGGGAGGTAAACTCCACAGTGCAGGCATGTGTACTAAGGTAGATAGATAGAGGGCTTTGATCGATTATCTGAACCCCGCATACTTGTGTATGATGGTCTGAGGTGGTATCCCGACGGATTTATCGGATGGTGTGGGTAAAGTGTACAACCTCTGCAGAGTGAAATCTATTCGAATAGCCGAGTCCTCGGTCATGGACGGTTGGAATGGCCATACTTAACCTATGTCAAGTTTTGGTTCTACAAAGATGTTTTTGGAAAAACTAGAGTTTGTGCCAGACGAAGTACTCGGAGGGTGCTGCCGTGGCACGGGAACGATCCAGAGTACTTGGAGGGTACTGCCGAGGAGTTGAAAGTTGGTCATGTGGGATTTACCAAGGTTGCCTAAGGGCAAGAATTAAGGAGTTTCCCCCTTTCCTAGAGCTTATTTTCAAATCAACTTTAACAAAAGTCTTCTTTAATAAGGATATAGAGATGTCGTATGACATGCTATATCGACAAGAGAAACTTGATAGTATAGGATGAGACTAGACTAGAGCCTATCCTTGCTACAGCCACAATTGCATATCAACTCCTCTCTCTCTCTTAGATGGTTTGCAAGTATAATTCAAATGTACTCACGGCTTTGTCCCTGGCTATTAACTTGGCCAGATAATGGGGAAGACTACTCGGAAGATGGCGATGGGTACGTTGACGCCGGTGCGAACTAGGATCGTCTCCCAGTCAATTGCCTGTAGGGTAGTAGGCATGACGTGGGTCATCAACGCTGCTTGGTATCCGCTGCTTAGATGTGAACTTGCCCTGCGTGGCATTATCGAGCTTGGTCATGTGACCAGTTGTAAATTTATTATTCGTTAATATAAGGGATGATGTAATTCTGTTATCAACTCGGATATGTGGATTCACGACACAATAATCATGGGATCATGAATTGTATGCATATCGGGTATTCCGGATGGGAAATCCGGGGTCCCCACACTAGCGCCAACAACAATTTAAAGAAATAAGCATACAAGCACAAATAAATCACACATTTCACTATAGCAAGCATAACACACCAAACCAAGTACTAGTAACTAGCACAACATTATACTGAACCATTCCAAGTGGTTTCATCCATTTATCAAACTCCAAGATTAAATGGTGATTTTTAACCAACAACAAATCCTATAAGCCAAAATCAACACTCAGGTAGTTCTGGGAACTCAAAGTATTCATACAGAAGACCAACATAAATATATCACTTTTCTGAATCCAACATAAGTGGATTTATCTTAATTGAAGTTATAGTTATTTTTCTATAAATTTTCTAGTAAAATAAGTGGCTGTTTTGGAAAAAGAATTCCTAGATATTATCAGCAACTCAGTAAATTCTACAAAACTAGTATTGGCAAGTTAAACTAGTCCATGCTCTGTGAAAATTGGAACCAACCCATTTCAAATTATAAAACATGATAAATAATTTGTTAAATTTACACTGTATTTTATAACATTTAAATTACTATGAGCAGTGAATAAACCAACCGATTTCAATCCGGTGTCACATGAAAGGTATATTAACAAGGATTCACTGAAAATTGGTTTCACAAATTTATGAGTTCAGGAACCCAAGATTTAGATTTTTGAATGGAGAGGGTACAGTTTCAAAATATTAATTCTAGATAAATCTAAATTACATTATTTGACATGGGATTAGTCCCATCTGGTAGATATTTCAATAGGGAACATATAGAAATTTGAATCTGGTCAAATGCATGCTCAAATTTTCTATGAATTTTAGAAGTTGACAGGTATAAATATTGGGTGAACAGATTTCCTTAAAAAAACTGCACAGGCCAAAAGTAAAAACAGATCTGGGCTGTCTTAGTGGGCCGAATTTGGCTTGCCTTGCTGCTTTAAAATTTGTGCCCCAGGGAGACGTGCCTTGCTGCTTTAAAATTCGTGCTCCAGGGAGACATGCACGTTCATGGCTAGCTTGGTTTGACGGAGACGACGGGACTTGAGGAGAGCTCACCGTGGGCAGAGTAGGGCTCGGGGACGGCGAGGAGGCGCTGCGGGGGCGGCTCGGCTGGGTGCCTCGGTACCGCTGGCGGCTCCCAGCCGTTGGCTTTGACGGAGATGAGCTCCGCGACCGCACGGACAGGGCTTGGAAGACGGCGACCATCCGGCGAGTCCCTGGCAAGGAAGAGGGCTTGGAGGCAACGGAGACGACGTGGGTGGTAGCAGAGCTCGAGGAAACCGATCTGGCGCCTTGGACGAGCTGGCAGACTCCCGTTTGGCTGGCGTGGTCGAGGTCACGCTCAACGTCGGCGACGTCCGGCCGGGACAGCACCTTGTCAACTGAAGCCTCCAGGCGGGCTACTGGGCATGGAAATAGAGTGAGTTAGGTCGAGTAGGAAATGCAGAGAGGGGAGAAACAGAGAGCAAGGGCAGAGAAGGGCCGCGGCCACGTCTACGACGAGCGGCAGCCGGCAGGACGACGATGAGTTCCAGTCCGTTCTTCTCAACCGAGATGAACAGAGGAGAGTTGGGCTTGGATTTGGAGGTGTCCTAAGGGTGGAAGGAGTGTGTGAGAGGGGAATGGATGGGTGGGAGCTCGGGCTTGATTTTATACTGGACGATGCCGGCGCACGATGGACAGTGAGCACGGGAAAGGGAAAGAGAGGGGCGGCAGCGAGAGATTGGGCGAGAGAGGCGGTGCTGGAGTGTCTATTTGCTCTAGGGCGCGCTTTGGATGCGAGCCTTTGGACTGGGGCCGTTGGAGAGATGCGGCCAGGCTCGGGTCACATCTGCAATTAAGGTGTTTGGGAAAATGACCCGAAATGGACGGTGTCTAGGGCGGCTGTTTTCAGGCGTGGTCCGAAGTGTGTAGCTCCAGGGGAGTTTATACGGTATTCCTCCTTCAACGGTATAGGGTAACAGCGACTGAGAGCAAGCGTGGAGTTGAGAGCGTGGTCGTGTCCATGTCAATGTGCCTGTCACGGGTTGGGGGTGCACAGACGTGCATGGGTGAGTTGGGCTGCGTGGTCTCGAGTTAGAGGGTGGCAGAGAGGCGTGTGGTGGTGCGGGATGCCGTCGAAGACATCTGGCTGGTGGCGAGATGAGAGAGAGAGGGTGTCCTAAAATTTTGGCAAGATTGCTTAGGGTCTCTTCCTCTCCTCCTTTCCAAGCACTAAAGGAAAAGGTGAAAACACCGTAGCAGTGCTACAGTTCGACCAGGAGGTGGTACTAGTGATGGAGAGGTCAAGGGAGTGGTTTGTTGTTGGTTCAAAACAGAAAATAAAAGAATGAGAGAGAGAGGGAGAGATGGAATAGAAAATGGCACATGTGTTCATGACGTGAATTGGTGTTGATGAAAATGGCAAACTCTCCATGCACAAGCATGCTTTGATGAATCGGAGAAAGTAGTAGAGAGTATGGTATGGCCTTCCAAGTTTGCAGTCTCTTAGGGTTAATAGAGAGCTACAAAATTTGTATTGCAGATTTTGGTCAATAAAGCGAGTCGTTCCATGTGATGATTTATTTGTGGATTTTATTTGCTTGGCATTCAGAACAGCCCAAACAAGTGTATATGGAGGCAGAACAAGGAAGTGTGAAAATATGAGATGGTGGTCAAGATTAACTTTAAGTGCGTCACGCATCAAGAGATTGAAAGAGAATATTAATTCCAATGATGTTGATGGTGACATTAAATTTTATACTTTGTTTTGTCCAAGTGATGTAGGAGGATGGTAGATCAGAGCGGTGGTTTAGATGTATAGAGTATGCCATTCCGAAAAATAAAAATAATAAATTTATATACTTGCATAATTATGCTCAGTAGGTTTTTCTCAAAACAATTCGATAACAAAAAGTGTAAGAAAATGGTATATGTACCATTAACATGCATTTTGTAGGATTACCAGGAAACACCAGAGATAGGAACATCTCCTAATTTTGACAAAGTCTCTTTTAAAGAGATAAGAAATCCAATTGTAAAATGTTTGTAAGATAGTACATCACAAAATAGTGGGATCACACTTAACATTTAGATCCCATAGATTTTGTAAATAAATAGTTTGGAAAACCATTTGTGTATAAAGGTTTATAAAATAATAGTTTTATAAGAATAGTGCACTAGTAGAAAAAGGGGCAACGGTCTAAGCCTTTAGTACCGGTTCCTGTATGAACCGGTACTAAAGGGTACATTAGTACCGGTTCATCTGCCCAGCCCGCCGAGCAAGATCAGTACCGGTTCGAAAAGGGACTTTTGTACCGGTTCATACTAGGAACCGGTACTAAAGGATTTTAGTGGGCCAGAGGTCAACCTTTAGTACCGGTTCATATGAAGAACCGGTACTAAAGGGCCCCTGCCCTATTTCTTCAAGCACCCGATCATCCCTGCATCTCATTTCCCATTTTCCCTTCTTCTCTCTCACATTTCCAAATATTTTGCACCTCTCACACTCCAATAAATCTTCATTTTTATCCACCATTTTATCAAGATTGACGGCACCCATCTATCTAAGGGTTAGCAATATCATCCTTTCTTCCGGCGTTCCTAATTTAGCTCATTTCTTTGCTAGTTTAACTCGTATTATTTTTCTAGTGCTAGCAAGGTGTTTGATGAAATGCCTAAGTTAGGGATTTCATTCTTTTTGTATGCAATTGAGCTCAAATTAAAGTATGATTTGTAGGTTTTAGTATCGTCCCTGTCCTCACCGCCGTCGATCGCCAGCGTCTTCCCCTAGCCGGCACTGTACCACCTCGGTGAGCCTCTTTTTTTTAATAAAAAAAACTTAGTTTTATGTGATGAACTTGAATATTAATTAAGTTGGTCACTCATATATCCATGATGTTGTGTAATTAATGATTTTTGATATACTTATATAATGCAGATGAATCGACAATGGATATACGGTGACCGATGCCATCCCGACTTCATTACTGGCATGCATTATTTTCTCAACGTGGCAGAGGCAAACAGGCGGTCGAATGGTTTCATTTATTGTCCATGTAGTTCCTGTAGGAATACGAAGGATTACTCTACCTCAAAGACCCTTCACTTCCACCTGCTTGAGAATGGTTTCATGCCCGGCTATAATTGTTGGACCAAGCACGGAGAAAGAGGGGTTATAATGGAAGGCAACGAAGAAGAAGAGGATAGTGACAACTATCCTATATTCACTGAAGACGGTGATAGTAGTATGGGGGAAGACGAAGCTGAAGAAGAGCCCATTTTTGATGAGCCCATTTTTGATGACCCCGATGACAATTTGGGTCGGGCCATTCTTGATGCGAAGATAAACTGCGGAAGTGAAAAGGAGAGGTTGAAGTTGGAGAAAATGTTAGAGGATCACAACAAACTGTTGTACCCAAATTGCGAAGATGGCCAGAAAAAACTGGGTACCACACTGGAATTGTTGCAATGGAAGGCAGAGAATGGTACTTCTGACAAGGGATTTGAAAAGTTGCTGAAAATAATAAAGAAGATGCTTCCAGGGGAGAACGTATTGCCCTCTAGTACGTACGAAGCAAAGAAGGTTGTCTGCCCTCTAGGATTAGAGGTGCAGAAGATACATGCATGCATCAATGACTGCATCCTCTACCGCGGGGAGTACGAGAATTTGAATGCATGCCCGGTATGTGGTGCATTGAGGTATAAGATCAGGCGAGATGACCCTGGCGATGTTGAGGGCGAGTCCACCCACAGGAAGAAGGTTCCTGCGAATGTGATGTGGTATGCTCCTATAATACCACGGTTGAAACGTTTGTTCCAAAACAAAGAGCATGCCAAGTTGTTGCGATGGCACAAAGAGGACCGTAAGAAAGATGTGATGCTGAGACACCCCGCTGACGGGTCGCAGTGGAGAAAAATCGACAGAAAGTACAAGTCATTTTCAGATGACGCAAGGAACTTAAGATTTGGTCTAAGTACAGATGGCTTTAATCCTTTCGGGGAGCAGAGCTCCAGTCATAGCACCTGGCCAGTGACTCTATGTATCTATAACCTTCCTCCTTGGTTGTGCATGAAGCGGAAGTTCATTATGATGCCAGTGCTCATCCAAGGCCCGAGGCAACCCGGCAACGACATTGATGTGTACCTGAGGCCATTGGTTGAAGAACTTTTACAGTTGTGGCGTGAAGAAGGTGTACCTATTTGGGATGAGCACGAACAAAAGGAATTTAACCTACGAGCGTTGTTGTTTGTAACCATCAATGATTGGCCTGCTCTTAGTAACATTTCAGGATAGTCAAACAAGGGATACAATGCATGCACACACTGTTTAGGTGAGACTGACAGTATATATTTGAGAAACAAGAATGTGTACATGGGGCATCGTCGATTTCTTCCAAAACAACATCAAGTAAGAAAGAGAGGAAAGCATTTCAGAGGTGAGGCAGAAGACCGAATGAATCCTACCCGGCCTACTGGGGATGTTATATATGACATGGTCAAGGATTTAAAAGTGATCTTTGGAAAGGGTCCTGGCGGACAATCTGTTCCGCATGATGTTGACGGACATGTACCCATGTGGAAGAAGATGTCTATATTTTGGGAGCTACCCTACTGGAAAATCCTAGAGGTTCACTCTGCAATCGACGTGATGCACGTGACGAAAAATCTTTGCGTGAATCTGCTAAACTTCTTGGGCGTGTATGGGAAGACAAAAGATACACCGGATGCACGGCACGACCAGCAATGTATCCACGAAGGAAACAACCTGAATCCAGAGAAGTATCAAGGTACTGCCAGCTACGCTCTTACCAAAGAAGAGAAGGAGATCTTTTTTGAAGTCCTGAGTAGCATCAAGGTCCCGTCTGGCTTCTCATCAAATATAAAGGGAATAATAAACATGTCAGAGAAAAAGTTTCAAAACCTAAAGTCTCATGTCTGCCACGTGATTATGACACAATTACTTCCGGTTGCATTGAGGGGGCTTCTATCGGAAAATGTTCGAGTACCCATTGTGAAGCTATGTGCGTTCCTCAATGCAATTTCTCAGAAGGTGATCAATCCACTAACTCTACAAAATTTACAGAAGGATGTGGTGCAATGTCTAGTCAGCTTCGAGTTGGTATTCCCACCATCCTTCTTCAATATTATGACACATCTCCTCGTTCACCTGGTCGAAGAGATTAGTGTTCTCGGTCCTGTATTTCTACACAACATGTTCCCCTTTGAGAGATTCATGGGAGTCTTAAAGAAATACGTTCATAACCGTGCTAGGCCAGAAGGAAGCATCTCCAAGGGCTATGGAACAGAGGAGGTCATTGAGTTTTGTGTTGACTTTATTCCTGACCTTAAGCCGATCGGTGTTCCTGAATCGTGCTATGAGGGGAGACTGCGTGGAAAAGGCACGCTAGGAAAGAAAGCAACAATGTGTATGGACGGACATTCTTTCACTCAAGCACACTACACAATTCTACATAATTCCAGCTTGGTGGCTCCGTACAAAGTGGAACACAAGAATATTTTACGCTCTGAATACCCGGAGCAACATGAAGATTGGATTGATGGAGAACACATGAAGACTTTCGGCGGTTGGTTGCAAACACGGCTCATGAATGTCACTGATGAAGAACAGCTATACTTGTTGGCCAAGCAACCATCTTCGACTATATCGACATTTCAAGGGTATGAGATAAATGGGAATACATTTTACACATTCGCCCAAGATAAAAAGAGCACCAACCAAAACAGTGGTGTCCGCTTTGATGCAGCAGAGGACAATGGGAAGAAGGTCACATATTATGGGTACATAGAGGAGATATGGGAACTTGACTATGGACCTAATTTCAAGGTCCCTTTATTCCGGTGCAAATGGTTCAACCTGAAAAATGGGGTACAGGTAGACCCGCAGTACGGAATGACTACAATGGATCTCAAGAATCTAGGGTCCGACACCGAACCATTCGTCCTAGCCAGTGAAGTGGCTCAGGTTTTTTATGTGAAGGACATGTCTACCAAACCGAAAAAAGAAAAGAAAGGCAAGAGGACACATCATACGATGAGCCAAAGCGCCACATAGTTCTTTCAGGAAAAAGAAACATCGTGGGAGTAGAGGACAAGACAGACATGTCAGAAGATTATAATAAGTTTGATAATATTCCACCCTTCAAGGTGAAAACTGACCCAAGCATCATTTTAAATAATGAAGATTGTCCATGGCTGCGTCGCAATCAGAAGAAAGGGAAACACAAGAAGAAAACTCAGAAGACTAGATAGCTAGGGATCATAACTTGTGTATCTCAATATGGATTTTTGTGTAATGATGTTATTGTATGAGGGAAATATTTCACGGGCTTGCAGGGAAATTTTTCTGATGCCGTAGGGCGTGAGCACCAACGACATCTTCGAGAAACTCCGCCACGGGAGATTTCCCAACCCTGTCCTCCATCCATGGGAATGAAACTCTCCCTACCTTCTAGGTTGGCTTGTTGAGCTGCTTGCCATGGCGTATCGATGCTCCTTTTATAGGCACGACACCGCTTCTAGGGGCATCGTGCGTCCACCCACGCATCCTTATCTCATCGAGCAGTGCATCCACCCACGCGTCCTTATCCTGCCGACATCTTTAGTCTCGGTTGCACCCACCAACCGGGACTAAAGGTTACCCACACGTCCTTATCCCACCGACAGTTTTGTTAGATGACACAAAAACCACCTTTAGTCCCGGTTGTACCCACCAGCCGGGACTAAAGGTTAGATGGTTCCCCGCGCCACCGGTGGGTTGGAAGGGCAATCATCAAGGCCTAACCCTAACTTAGTCTCATCACCTCTTACTACTACGCTTAGGAATCTTGGGATGAGATTCTGTTTAAGGGGGGAGGAGCTGTAACACCCCACTTTCTGTAACCCTAATTAAGTAGTGTTTAGTGAGCCAAAAATAAGGGCCAACAAAAACTTTTTGTGCAAACCTCTGGAAGTACTATTTCTTGCTTGTTTGTATTGGTTGTTATGTAAATGATGTCTGTTTGAGTGCTTGTTGAACACTAATCTGAACCAACACAATCCTTGTGCCATTGTGATCATGCCTTTATTTAAGCTTCTAGCTATGTTTCCAAAACCATTATCTTGGAAACCTCTCCTTTTTCAAATAAATTTTGTTTGTCCAAAATAAGCACCAAGATTTATCTTTGAGACAAAGCTTTTATCAAAACTAGTATTTACAAAAATTTTGGTACCCACAAAGTAGAATGGTCCCACTATTTTACAAATTTTTACTTTGTTGATATTTATAAAAGGATTTCAAACACCTTTAAGAAAACTTCCTAAAGGGGGACGTTATGTCTCCACTAGTTTCTAAGAATTCTACAAGAGCTTTACACCTTTATTTGAAATTCTTTTCTACTTGACCATGGCATGATCACCCTTGAGCACTTATTCAATCATTGTTTCTGGTAATGCTAGATTAGCTGCAAATGATCAACCTTGGGTGGTGAGTTGACTTTGTGTGACTGTTTGACTTTAATGAGTTGCTTGTGTGTGGATATAATCCTCATGTAGGCCTGTGGCCTAACCAATTCAGAATACATCCATTAATATTTTGTCACATATAAGTTGTTTCCATGCTATCCTTCCAATAAAACCCATTTTGTTATTTTACTCTCAATCCTGAATCCCTAACTCTAATGTCTTAGTTTTGCCATAAGACATTAGGAGCCCCATTTTGAGGAATCTTGAAACTAATCAAACTAGCCCAAGGAAGGCACCCATGGTGTTATCAGAATCATCTTCATTCAACCATAAAAAGGTTTCACTCAGATTTAGAAAATCATCTCTTGCAGGCATTTCATCAAACACCTAGTGCACAGACCATCTTCACTCCTGTTAATAGATTAAGTTTTCAGATGTTTGAATTAAGCTCATAGATTCTATCCATACCAATGCACCTATCTATAACTCATCCTTGTCATCTAATCTTCCATTATTTCCATTACAACTTAGTCATTTGAGGTCATCTGCTACTTGCTCTAATCCTGTTTCTGACCCTAATCAAATAACTGACCATTTGACTATTATCAGATGCACTTTTGCCTACACTTTTAAATTTCAAGATAAATGGTTCACGGACCATCCCTTGACATATTCCTCTTCCTTTTGATCTACTCTAACTATCTATGCACTTGCATGTACATTTTGAGGTATGCCACCTATTTATGTGCCTAGGTTTTGAACCCTAGTCAAAACTGATTTCACACTAGTTTTCCTTGATCCTCTTGGTAATTTGTTAGCACTCATCATAAAATCCCTCCATAAATTCATCTCCTCTCTACTAGCATTGGAAATGTTATTCATGCACAATATCACTTTTGCTCCATCAAAATAACTATCTCCTTATCTCATCTTTCTTGCTTAACAAAAATGCATGTGATTGGTAACCATGTGATTTCATGCCCTTTTCTTCTCATCATGTAAATTTAATAATCTTCTACCATGCTATCCTATTCCTATAGGACCTATGCAACCAAAACCCTAGTTGCCTACTTTCCAAAATTTCCAAGATCTTGTTCAATATATTTATTGGGCAAACCATCAAACTGCAAATGTTGGCGACTAGTTTTATTTTGCTAGATATGACAAATCCAAACTCAAATTTCTCCCCACCCCTCTAATCTATCCATGCATGCATCTCATTAGAAGAGTTAATTTTAACTCAAAAATCCAAATGTTAAGGCACGCATGCATTCATCACCTTTATCCATCTCAAACCTTCAAATTCTTTTGAAACCTAACCAAATCAACACCCTGCCCTCTCCATCACTCACACCCCAGCCCTCTCTGGCCGAAATGGTACTGTAGCAGCACCCTCTCTTTTGTCTCCTAGTGCTTGGAAGTAGCTTTTGGAAAGACACATGCACATTTTCAAATATTTCCACAACTTGTTTCAAACTTGCAGCAGAGACCCTTCCAGAGCAAGGCACCCTCTCTGGACTCTCTCACTCTCTCCACTGCCCTTACTACCCAACCAGAGCCCTCCATGGGTCCCACTTGACCCAAACCGACCTAACACCCTCCCTCTTGGCTATAAGGCTATAGACCACCCCTGCCTCTCATTCTTGGCTCATTCCACTCCTCTTTCATCCCTCTACCCCTCCCAGATACCAGACCCAAGCTCCTAGCATGTGCAACCGAGGAGAGCTCGATCTTTGAATCGGTGTTGCAAGCATGCGGGGAAGAATGACGTTGATCCCGCTCACTTCTGCCACCCCTTATGTTTTCCTGTACTCCCCTCGCTGGTAGCTAGCTAACCCTAGCCTCCTTGTGATCTAGGAACGCCGGAGTCAAGCTCCTCTGAGCCCCGAAGTCAGACCCCACAGTCCCCGTCATGCAGATGCGCTTCCCTGGAACCAGACCGGTCATGCCGCCCCTCACCGAGGTCACCGTCCTCCACCGTGTCTCCCTGACCGGTCCTCACCACCGGGGAAGGCCCCCAGGTGAGCCGCCATCACCGCCTAGCTGCGTTAGGGTTTCGGCCCTGCTTCCCATGTCTAGAGGAGGAAGACGGCTGTCGGCCATCGATGTCGACTTAATCGGATGGCCGCCGTCGCCTGATACCCCTTCGACCTCCTGCGCTGGCTGACCAGCGAGGCCCAGCTATCGGCGTGGTTTAAACCACCTTCCCACGCGCGCCAGGGAAGACTGGGCCAGCCCGACGCTGTGCAACCTTGGCCCGGTTAAAATCTGGCCTGCGACTTTTTTTAGGGAACCCTGTTAATAATTACCCAAATATCTGAGAGCTTAGAAAATTCATAGTAAATTACCTGTGCATCCAAATGAATTGATTCAAATTTCTATGGAAACATTGTTAGAATGTCTAGTTTTTAGCACTGACCCCACACCATTTAGAGCCATGTAGCAATACATTTATTTTAACTAGGAAATCAACCCTAGTTTCGATAAAAAATCCAAATTTGTAGTTCTGTATATCGAAATTGAGTGAATCAAATTTTTAGTGGTGCACTGTTGTTATGTGCAGCTATAGGAACTAGATTTACTATTTTAGGAGTAATATATTCCTACAGTAATTACTTGAGTGATAATAAAGATCTGCATTGTTTTATTTATTGTGCTCAGTAGGTATATTATTTTTGGGTGATTCCAAATTCCAGTGGTATCTTATTGTGTTATCTTGCTTGACACACTAGTTTCTCTATTTTAGGATCTACACTTTTATAGTAGTAATTAATATGGCATTATGAGTAGTTAATCTTACTTGTTTTATCATTTTCTGTAGGAATAGAATTTTGTGTTGAATCCAACTTTGTTGGATAGTGTTCTAGAAGAGGTTTCTAGAACATTTTACCTCATGTTTTTTTGAAACTCAGAGAATGTCTGAAGATTATTTTGGTGTGCTAGTATTATTTCCTATTGATTTATTCATAGGAAATCAACCCTAAATTGTTTTTCAGTAAATCCAACTTGGTTAGGTTCTTAAGATTGTTGTAAACCTACAAGTGTTCTGAGTGTGTTGCTTGGTCCATTTGAACCCCTACAGGTTTGACTGAATTGAAATATTGTTGTGTTGCTTTAAGTAAGAAACCCTAGTTTCTAATAGGATTAGCTTGCTAATTAAAAATCTTGATTTGTTTTCTAAACTTGTTTGTTTCTGATACTCCTTGCTTGTGTAGTATTGAGTGCATGGATTGTTGTGACTTGTGTATGTATATTGATTGTGTGCTATTATTTTCAGGCGATAGAATCGAACGAGGAGTGTACCGAGGAAGGGGAAATCTTTGAGTATTAAGAGGAAGGAGATCAGGGACAAGCCAATCAAGGCAAGCCATATACTTGATGCATATCTGAATCCTATAATTACACTATGCATTGCTTACTCCTGCTCTTTTATTTATGCATTGTTTTCTATATTGCTATTGATCTCTAGATAGCAATAGTTCGTGACTTAGCTCCACAAGTCAACTTAATATCATCCTTTGAGATGACACCTCTTGTGACCTATTCTACACCCCTCTTAGTAGAGACTTGATGGTTAGCATCCAAGTCTTTGGAAAACTTGTAGTGGAGCCAAAAACTCTAGGATTGGGAATACTCTTGGGTTGTATTTCTAAAATGTTTTTGAAAACCTTGGAGTAGTGGTTACTCCGTTGAAAAGTTTTCAAATGATTTATAAACAAGGAGTTGGACATGGGAGATGAAGGAGTTGGTTGATTTCTAAAAAAAGGGCATTGTGTATAAGTGTTCGCCAAACTAATTACCCCCATGCAACCACATTACCCAGGTATGGGCCAGGGCTTAGTTTGAAGTTTATCTGTCTTAGTGCGGGGAGTCTCACACTATATAAGGGTTTGTAGGACCCCGGAATCCGGGTTGCCACCAGTTTGTGGGCAATAGTAAATCGGGATCCTTCGGGATTTATCCGGCCGGAAGACACTTGGGTTCTCCCACCGTGGCGCCGAGTTATGCTCTGAAGGAGGTACTACCGGGATGTGTCGGGGAGGTAAACTCCACAGTGCAGGCATGTGTACTAAGGTAGATAGATAGAGGGCTTTGATAGATTATCTGAACCCCGCATACTTGTGTATGATGGTCTGAGGTGGTATCCCGACGGATTTATCGGATGGTGTGGGTAAAGTGTACAACCTCTGCAGAGTGAAATCTATTCGAATAGCCGAGTCCTCGGTCATGGACGGTTGGAATGGCCATACTTAACCTATGTCAAGTTTTGGTTCTACAAAGATGTTTTTGGAAAAACTAGAGTTTGTGCCGGACGAAGTACTCGGAGGGTGTTGCCGTGGCACGGGAACGATCCAGAGTACTTGGAGGGTACTGCCGAGGAGTTGAAAGTTGGTCATGTGGGATTTACCAAGGTTGCCTAAGGGCAAGAATTAAGGAGTTTCCCCCTTTCCTAGAGCTTATTTTCAAATCAACTTTAACAAAAGTCTTCTTTAATAAGGATATAGAGATGTCGTATGACATGCTATATCGACAAGAGAAACTTGATAGTATAGGATGAGACTAGACTAGAGCCTATCCTTGCTACAGCCACAATTGCATATCAACTCCTCTCTCTCTCTTAGATGGTTTGCAAGTACAATTCAAATGTACTCACGGCTTTGTCCCTGGCTATTAACTTGGCCAGATTATGGGGAAGACTACTCGGAAGATGGCGATGGGTACGTTGACGCCGGTGCGAACTAGGATCGTCTCTCAGTCAATTGCATGTAGGGTAGTAGGCATGACGTGGGTCATCAACGCTGCTTGGTATCCGCTGCTTAGATGTGAACTTGCCCTGCGTGGCATTATCGAGCTTGGTCATGTGACCAGTTGTAAATTTATTATTCGTTAATATAAGGGATGATGTAATTCTGTTATCAACTCGGATATGTGGATTCACGACACAATAATCATGGGATCATGAATTGTATGCATATCGGGTATTCCGGATGGGAAATCCGGGGTCCCCACACTAGCGCCAACAACAATTTAAAGAAATAAGCATACAAGCACAAATAAATCACACATTTCACTATTGCAAGCATAACACACCAAACCAAGTACTAGTAACTAGCACAACATTATACTGAACCATTCGAAGTGGTTTCATCCATTTATCAAACTCCAAGATTAAATGGTGATTTTTAACCAACAACAAATCCTATAAGCCAAAATCAACACTCAGGTAGTTCTGGGAACTCAAAGTATTCATACAAAAGACCAACATAAATATATCACTTTTCTGAATCCAACATAAGTGGATTCATCTTAATTGAAGTTATAGTTATTTTTCTATAAATTTTCTAGTAAAATAAGTGGCTGTTTTGGAAAAAGAATTCCTAGATATTATCAGCAACTTAGTAAATTCTACAAAACTAGTATTGGCAAGTTAAACTAGTCCATGCTCTGTGAAAATTGGAACCAACCCATTTCAAATTATAAAACATGATAAATAATTTGTTAAATTTACACTGTATTTTATAACATTTAAATTACTATGAGCAGTGAATAAACCAACCGATTTCAAACCAGTGTCACATGAAAGGTATATTAACAAGGATTCACTGAAAATTGGTTTCACAAATTTATGAGTTCAGGAACCCAAGATTTAGATTTTTGAATGGAGAGGGTACAGTTTCAAAATATTAATTCTAGATAAATCTAAATTACATTATTTGACATGGGATTAGTCCCATCTGGTAGATATTTCAATAGGGAACATATAGAAATTTGAATCTGGTCAAATGCATGCTCAAATTTTCTATGAATTTTAGAAGTTGACAGGTATAAATATTGGGTGAACAGATTTCCTTAAAAAAACTGCACAGGCCAAAAGTAAAAACAGATCTGGGCTGTCTTAGTGGGCCGAATTTGGCTTGCCTTGCTGCTTTAAAATTTGTGCCCCAGGGAGACGTGCCTTGCTGCTTTAAAATTCGTGCTCCAGAGAGACATGCACGTTCATGGCTAGCTTGGTTTGACGGAGACGACGGGACTTGAGGAGAGCTCACCGTGGGCAGAGTAGGGCTCGGGGACGGCGAGGAGGCACTGCGGGGGCGGCTCGGCTGGGTGCCTCGGTACCGCTGGCGGCTCCCAGCCGTTGGCTTTGACGGAGATGAGCTCCGCGACCGGACGGACAGGGCTTGGAAGACGGCGACCATCCGGCGAGTCCCTGGCAAGGAAGAGGGCTTGGAGGCAACGGAGACGACGTGGGTGATAGCAGAGCTCGAGGAAACCGATCTGGCGCCTTGGACGAGCTGGCAGACTCCCGTTTGGCTGGCGTGGTCGAGGTCACGCTCAACGTCGGCGACGTCCGGCCGGGACAGCACCTTGTCAACTGAAGCCTCCAGGCGGGCTACTGGGCATGGAAATAGAGTGAGTTAGGTCGAGTAGGAAATGCAGAGAGGGGAGAAACAGAGAGCAAGGGCAGAGAAGGGCCGCGGCCACGTCTACGACGAGCGGCAGCCGGCAGGACGACGATGAGTTCCAGTCCGTTCTTCTCAACCGAGATGAACAGAGGAGAGTTGGGCTTGGATTTGGAGGTGTCCTAAGGGTGGAAGGAGTGTGTGAGAGGGGAATGGATGGGTGGGAGCTCGGGCTTGATTTTATACTGGACGATGCCGGCGCACGATGGACAGTGAGCACGGGAAAGGGAAAGAGAGGGGCGGCAGCGAGAGATTGGGCGAGAGAGGCGGTGCTGGAGTGTCTATTTGCTCTAGGGCGCGCTTTGGATGCGAGCCTTTGGACTGGGGCCGTTGGAGAGATGCGGCCAGGCTCGGGTCACATCTGCAATTAAGGTGTTTGGGAAAATGACCCGAAATGGACGGTGTCTAGGGCGGCTGTTTTCAGGCGTGGTCCGAAGTGTGTAGCTCCAGGGGAGTTTATACGGTATTCCTCCTTCAACGGTATAGGGTAACAGCGACTGAGAGCAAGCGTGGAGTTGAGAGCGTGGTCGTGTCCATGTCAATGTGCCTGTCACGGGTTGGGGGTGCACAGACGTGCATGGGTGAGTTGGGCTGCGTGGTCTCGAGTTAGAGGGTGGCAGAGAGGCGTGTGGTGGTGCGGGATGCCGTCGAAGACATCTGGCTGGTGGCGAGATGAGAGAGAGAGGGTGTCCTAAAATTTTGGCAAGATTGCTTAGGGTCTCTTCCTCTCCTCCTTTCCAAGCACTAAAGGAAAAGGTGAAAACACCGTAGCAGTGCTACAGTTCGACCAGGAGGTGGTACTAGTGATGGAGAGGTCAAGGGAGTGGTTTGTTGTTGGTTCAAAACAGAAAATAAAAGAATGAGAGAGAGAGGGAGAGATGGAATAGAAAATGGCACATGTGTTCATGACGTGAATTGGTGTTGATGAAAATGGCAAACTCTCCATGCACAAGCATGCTTTGATGAATCGGAGAAAGTAGTAGAGAGTATGGTATGGCCTTCCAAGTTTGCAGTCTCTTAGGGTTAATAGAGAGCTACAAAATTTGTATTGCGGATTTTGGTCAATAAAGCGAGTCGTTCCATGTGATGATTTATTTGTGGATTTTATTTTCTTGGCATTCAGAACAGCCCAAACAAGTGTATATGGAGGCAGAACAAGGAAGTGTGAAAATATGAGATGGTGGTCAAGATTAACTTTAAGTGCGTCACGCATCAAGAGATTGAAAGAGAATATTAATTCCAATGATGTTGATGGTGACATTAAATTTTATACTTTGTTTTGTCCAAGTGATGTAGGAGGATGGTAGATCAGAGCGGTGGTTTAGATGTATAGAGTATGCCATTCCGAAAAATAAAAATAATAAATTTATATACTTGCATAATTATGCTCAGTAGGGTTTTCTCAAAACAATTCGATAACAAAAAGTGTAAGAAAATGGTATATGTACCATTAACATGCATTTTGTAGGATTACCAGGAAACACCAGAGATAGGAACATCTCCTAATTTTGACAAAGTCTCTTTTAAAGAGATAAGAAATCCAATTGTAAAATGTTTGTAAGATAGTACATCACAAAATAGTGGGATCACACTTAACATTTAGATCCCATAGATTTTGTAAATAAATAGTTTGGAAAACCATTTGTGTATAAAGGTTTATAAAATAATAGTTTTATAAGAATAGTGCACTAGTAGAAAAAGGGGCAACGGTCTAAGCCTTTAGTACCGGTTCCTGTATGAACCGGTACTAAAGGGTACATTAGTACCGGTTCATCTGCCCAGCCCGCCGAGCAAGATCAGTACCGGTTCGAAAAGGGACTTTTGTACCGGTTCATACTAGGAACCGGTACTAAAGGATTTTAGTGGGCCAGAGGTCAACCTTTAGTACCGGTTCATATGAAGAACCGGTACTAAAGGGCCCCTGCCCTATTTCTTCAAGCACCCGATCATCCCTGCATCTCATTTCCCATTTTCCCATCTTCTCTCTCACATTTCCAAACATTTTGCACCTCTCACACTCCAATAAATCTTCATTTTTATCCACCATTTTATCAAGATTGACGGCACCCATCTATCTAAGGGTTAACAATATCATCCTTTCTTCCGGCGTTCCTAATTTAGCTCATTTCTTTGCTAGTTTAACTCGTATTATTTTTCTAGTGCTAGCAAGGTGTTTGATGAAATGCCTAAGTTAGGGATTTCATTCTTTTTGTATGCAATTGAGCTCAAATTAAAGTATGATTTGTAGGTTTTAGTATCGTCCCCGTCCTCACCGCCGTCGATCGCCAGCGTCTTCCCCTAGCCGGCACTGTACCACCTCGGTGAGCCTCTTTTTTTTAATAAAAAAAACTTAGTTTTATGTGATGAACTTGAATATTAATTAAGTTGGTCACTCATATATCCATGATGTTGTGTAATTAATGATTTTTGATATACTTATATAATGCAGATGAATCGATAATGGATGTACGGTGACCGATGCCATCCCGACTTCATTACTGGCATGCATTATTTTCTCAACGTGGGAGAGGCAAACAGGCGGTCGAATGGTTTCATTTATTGTCCATGTAGTTCCTGTAGGAATACGAAGGATTACTCTACCTCAAAGACCCTTCACTTCCACCTGCTTGAGAATGGTTTCATGCCCGGCTATAATTGTTGGACCAAGCACGGAGAAAGAGGGGTTATAATAGAAGGCAACGAAGAAGAAGAGGATAGTGACAACTATCCTATATTCACTGAAGATGGTGATAGTAGTATGGGGGAAGACGAAGCTGAAGAAGAGCCCATTTTTGATGAGCCCATTTTTTATGACCCCGATGACGATTTGGGTCGGGCCATTCTTGATGCGAAGATAAACTGTGGAAGTGAAAAGGAGAGGTTGAAGTTGGAGAAAATGTTAGAGGATCACAACAAACTGTTGTACCCAAATTGCGAAGATGGCCAGAAAAAACTGGGTACCACACAGGAATTGCTGCAATGGAAGGCAGAGAATGGTACTTCTGACAAGGGATTTGAAAAGTTGCTGAAAATAATAAAGAAGATGCTTCCAGGGGAGAACGTATTGCCCTCTAGTACGTACGAAGCAAAGAAGGTTGTCTGCCCTCTAGGATTAGAGGTGCAGAAGATACATGCATGCATCAATGACTGCATCCTCTACCGCGGGGAGTACGAGAATTTGAATGCATGCCCGGTATGTGGTGCATTGAGGTATAAGATCAGGCGAGATGACCCTAGCGATGTTGAGGGCGAGTCCACCCACAGGAAGAAGGTTCCTGCGAAGGTGATGTGGTATGCTCCTATAATACCACGGTTGAAACGTTTGTTCCAAAACAAAGAGCATGCCAAGTTGTTGCGATGGCACAAAGAGGACCGTAAGAAAGATGTGATGCTGAGACACCCCGCTGACGGGTCGCAGTGGAGAAAAATCGACAAAAAGTACAAGTCATTTTCAGATGACGCAAGGAACTTAAGATTTGGTCTAAGTACAGATGGCTTTAATCCTTTCGGGGAGCAGAGCTCCAGTCATAGCACCTGGCCAGTGACTCTATGTATCTATAACCTTCCTCCTTGGTTGTGCATGAAGCGGAAGTTCATTATGATGCCAGTGCTCATACAAGGCCCGAGGCAACCCGGCAACGACATTGATGTGTACCTGAGGCAATTGGTTGAAGAACTTTTACAGTTGTGGCGTGAAGAAGGTGTACCTATTTGGGATGAGCACGAACAAAAGGAATTTAACCTACGAGCGTTGTTGTTTGTAACCATCAATGATTGGCCTGCTCTTAGTAACATTTCAGGATAGTCAAACAAGGGATACAATGCATGCACACACTGTTTAGGTGAGACTGACAGTATATATTTGAGAAACAAGAATGTGTACATGGGGCATCGTCGATTTCTTCCAAAACAACATCAAGTAAGAAAGAGAGGAAAGCATTTCAGAGGTGAGGCAGAAGACCGAATGAATCCTACCCGGCCTACTGGGGATGTTATATATGACATGGTCAAGGATTTAAAAGTGATCTTTGGAAAGGGTCCTGGCGGACAATCTGTTCCGCATGATGTTGACGGACATGTACCCATGTGGAAGAAGATGTCTATATTTTGGGAGCTACCCTACTGGAAAATCCTAGAGGTTCACTCTGCAATCGACGTGATGCACGTGACGAAAAATCTTTGCGTGAATCTGCTAAACTTCTTGGGCGTGTATGGGAAGACAAAAGATACACCGGATGCACGGCACGACCAGCAATGTATCCACGAAGGAAACAACCTGAATCCAGAGAAGTATCAAGGTACTGCCAGCTACGCTCTTACCAAAGAAGAGAAGGAGATCTTTTTTGAAGTCCTGAGTAGCATCAAGGTCCCGTCTGGCTTCTCATCAAATATAAAGGGAATAATAAACATGTCAGAGAAAAAGTTTCAAAACCTAAAGTCTCATGACTGCCACGTGATTATGACACAATTACTTCCGGTTGCATTGAGGGGGCTTCTATCGGAAAATGTTCGAGTACCCATTGTGAAGCTATGTGCGTTCCTCAATGCAATTTCTCATAAGGTGATCAATCCACTAACTCTACAAAATTTACAGAAGGATGTGGTGCAATGTCTAGTCAGCTTCGAGTTGGTGTTCCTACCATCCTTCTTCAATATTATGACACATCTCCTCGTTCACCTGGTCGAAGAGATTAGTGTTCTCGGTCCTGTATTTCTACACAACATGTTCCCCTTTGAGAGATTCATGGGAGTCTTAAAGAAATACGTTCATAACCGTGCTAGGCCAGAAGGAAGCATCTCCAAGGGCTATGGAACAGAGGAGGTCATTGAGTTTTGTGTTGACTTTATTCCTGACCTTAAGCCGATCGGTGTTCCTGAATCGCGCTATGAGGGGAGACTGCGTGGAAAAGGCACGCTAGGAAAGAAAGCAACAATGTGTATGGACGGACATTCTTTCACTCAAGCACACTACACAATTCTACATAATTCCATCTTGGTGGCTCCGTACAAAGTGGAACACAAGAATATTTTACGCTCTGAATACCCGGAGCAACATGAAGATTGGATTGATGGAGAACACATGAAGACTTTCGGCGGTTGGTTGCAAACACGGCTCATGAATGTCACTGATGAAGAACAGCTATACTTGTTGGCCAAGCAACCATCTTCGACTATATCAACATTTCAAGGGTATGAGATAAATGGGAATACATTTTACACATTCGCCCAAGATAAAAAGAGCACCAACCAAAACAGTGGTGTCCGCTTTGATGCAGCAGAGGACAATGGGAAGAAGGTCACATATTATGGGTACATAGAGGAGATATGGGAACTTGACTATGGACCTAATTTCAAGGTCCCTTTATTCCGGTGCAAATGGTTCAACCTGAAAAATGGGGTACAGGTAGACCCGCAGTACGGAATGACTACAGTGGATCTCAAGAATCTAGGGTACGACACCGAACCATTCGTCCTAGCCAGTGAAGTGGCTCAGGTTTTTTATGTGAAGGACATGTCTACCAAACCGAAAAAAGAAAAGAAAGGCAAGAGGCCACATCATACGATGAGCCAAAGCGCCACATAGTTCTTTCAGGAAAAAGAAACATCGTGGGAGTAGAGGACAAGACAGACATGTCAGAAGATTATAATAAGTTTGATAATATTCCACCCTTCAAGGTGAAAACTGACCCAAGCATCATTTTAAATAATGAAGATTGTCCATGGCTGCGTCGCAATCAGAAGAAAGGGAAACACAAGAAGAAAACTCAGAAGACTAGATAGCTAGGGATCATAACTTGTGTATCTCAATATGGATTTTTGTGTAATGATGTTATTGTATGAGGGAAATTTTTCACGGGCTTGCAGGGAAATTTTTCTAATGCCGTAGGGCGTGAGCACCAACGACATCTTTGAGAAACTCCGCCACGGGAGATTTCCCAACCCTGTCCTCCATCCATGGGAATGAAACTCTCCCTACCTTCTAGGTTGGCTTGTTGAGCTGCTTGCCATGGCGTATCGATGCTCCTTTTATAGGCACGACACCGCTTCTAGGGGCATCGTGCGTCCACCCACACATCCTTATCTCATCGAGCAGTGCATCCACCCACGCGTCCTTATCCTGCCGACATCTTTAGTCTCGGTTGCACCCACCAACCGGGACTAAAGGTTACCCACACGTCCTTATCCCACCGACAGTTTTGTTAGATGACACAAAAACCACCTTTAGTCCCGATTGTACCCACCAGCCGGGACTAAAGGTTAGATGGTTCCCCGCGCCACCGCTTCTACTTTGTCTTGTTCCTCCGACAGGGGCATCATGTGTCCACCCACGCGTCCTTATCTCATCGAGCAGTGCATCCACCCACGCGTCCTTATCCTGCCGATATCTTTAGTCTCGGTTGCACCCACCAACCGGGACTAAAGGTTACCCACACGTCCTTATCCCACCGACAGTTTTGTTAGATGACACAAAAACCGGGACTAAAGGTTCCCGCCTATTTTCTTCCCGCGCTTTCCACCGCTTCCCGCCTCCGTCTTCCCGCCATTTCTCACTATATATATGTAGGCTTGGCCTCCATTTACATATCACATCTAGACTCATATCTGCAAACCTCATCACTCTCTTCCATGGCTTCCATCGTATCTCTGACCCCCCAGGAGGCGGAGGCGCTTTGCGCCTCAAACTACCCCTGCCCGCCGGGCTACCGCGTCCCCACCGGCTGGATGCTGAGCGTCGGAGGCGTACCGGTCCCTCCTGTCCCTGTAGGTGTGGCGCGCCAGATGGCTATCACGAACCACTACTACTTCGAGCTCACGCCAGAGCAGCGGAGGAATCCTCAGTGGCATCCCGACTACAGCCCGACTTGGGACGCCTTCTTCATCAATCGGCGTGAGAGTGCGCTTGCCAGGCACGAGGAGGACGGCTCGCCTCGTTCGAACTTCAACGAGGCTGGCCGTCGGCTATGGTGGCGCGGCCGGACTCTCCAGAGCGTCATGGCCTACCGTGGCCCCCGCCTGCGCTATCCTCAGTCTCAGCCCACGCGTGCTCACCGGTCGAGGTATGACTACCGCGACCCCGATGCCAGCGACGATGACACCGGCGAGTACGACGACTACAGTGGCGACGTTTATAGGGCTAGGCACGACTATGACTGAATCACTCCAACATTCGAAAACAAGCTCGGCCGATTGTGACCTAATCCGGCCATGTATCTTAATTTTCAGTTGAGATATGTACTTCTTTTCCTGTTCAATCGTTTTCCCGCCCTTTTTCTTTCCGCCCTTTTCTTCCCGCCCTTTTTCCTCTCACGGACGCAGCGTGCCGCCGCGCTAACCGACACTTAATTATGAAGCGAACATATGATCAATAGAAACTGCAAAATAAAAATGAAACTAATCAAAAAAAATAGGAAATCAAATATAACTAATCAAATATAAGTAATCAAAAATAAAATCAAATATAAGTAATCAAAAATAAAATCAAATATATCTAATCAAAAGAAAATAGAAAATCAAATATATCTAATCAAATGAAAATCAAAAGAAACTGCAAAAGAAAAATCAAATGAAAATCAAAAGAAAAATCAAATGAAAATCAATAGAAACTGCAAAAGAAAAATCAATAGAAATGGCAAAATAAAAATGAAAAAATCAAAAGAAACAGCAAAAGAAAAATCCAACGAAAAGCAACAGAAAAATCAAAAGAAATAGCAACAGAAAAATCAAAAGAAAAAAAAAACCTTTGGTACCGGTTGGTGGAAACAACCGGTACGAAAGGTTAAAAGCGCGAAAAGAAATGCCGTAAATATCTTTGGTACCGGTTTCTACTACGAACCGGTACTAAAGGTCACCTTTAGTACCGGTTCGTAATAGAAACCGGTACTAAAGGCCTTAGGCCTTTTTCTTCCACGCCACCGGCCGCAAAACACACGCAGACGACATAGCAAAATAAGTTCCCGCGCCGTCGCCGTCGCCGCCCTAGCCGCCGCCGCCGCCCTAGCCGCCGCCCTAGCCGCGCGCCCAAGCCCTAGCCGCCGCCGCCGCCCTAGCCGCCGCCGCCGCCGCCCTAGCCGCGCGCCCAAGCCCTAGCCGCTGCGCGCGCCGCCCTAGCCGCGCCGCCCTAGCCGCGCCGCTGGCCTCGCTGCCCCCTCCTCCTCCTCGTCCTACAACCCGATTCAGGTGCGCCCCCCTCTTTGGCCTCGCTGGCCTCGCTGCCCCCCTCCTCCTCCTCTGCTTCGTCTACAAAGGTTGGGCAACCCGATACATGAATCAATTTGAACATAAAAAAGCTTATCTGAATCACATAGTTTTCATCTGGCTTATTGTGGTGAAAGATTCAGATTTTGTTCACCATATCTTCACTTATCTTTACTCTGTCATGTTTCATATTTCCTACCAATATGCAGGCATTTGCATATTTTCTTTCTTTTAGTAAATTGTCTCATCACCTCCCAGTGAGTGTTCATACTAAATGATTCCGAACAAAATTTAGTGCCATGCTAGGAGTACAAGGTATTGTGATATGTTCAATATTATAGTTTACATCTACACTTGCAGGTATGCATCAGCTCAAATTGTTCCCATCATGTTATGTGCATATGCTAGAAGGTTATTGCAAATTTGTAGCTTTATCTCCATGATAAAAAATGCCTGGGATTGTTGAAAATGTGCTCCATGTGTGTTACATTAGGCTTGCTGTGTTTCTTATTTTTTGTGAGAAAATGCTTTCTTGAATGCATACCAAGAAGAGCTGAGGAGCTGTGTGAGTGTGGAGACTGTCGCCGCGCAGCCTTCCAAGTACGAGATGAGTAGAAGCTGTCAAGTAATATAGTAGAAACAAGAACTTCAGTTAATAAGTAGAGAAGGTAGCATTTTAATACGTGCTTTGCAAAGAAAAACAACAGCACGCAGCATATGATGAGCTGCTCCAAACAAATCTCTGATCCATGAAGTGCTTTGCCAAATCAAAATGCATCTCACCAATAGTAGATATATATGAATGAATTGCATCTTCTAATTAAGAGACGAATTAACTTGCAGATCACACAAATAAAAACACTAGAAATACACCTAGAAATAAATGAAATTTACCTCTATGTGGCAGAACCAACTTCACGAAGGACGTGCAGTAGCAACTAGCAACCTTGGGCCATTAGCTAGGTCGAGGCATGGGATTTGCAGTAGTGCTTCTTTCTAATCTGCATGGTATTAACACTACAGTTCTGCTTTGGTTTGTGTTGCGGAAGCCAAACCATATATTGCTCCCTTGGTTTCTAATCTGCATAAAAACAATGAAGTGAGCTTCTTTTTAAAAACTTGAGAGGATAGTAGGACTGTAGGAGCCCTACTTTAAAACTTTTTGAAATATAGTACACTGCCTCATGCCTTGGGTGGAATTTGCAAATATGTTTAAACATCAACCATCATTAAAATTTACATCCAAACATTGTTTATTTACTATTGATGTTTGCAGAGTTGGAACTGTCAGCATCTTTTTATCATTGCCTCTGGTGTGTCCATCTTAATACATAGAACACACATTACTATAAATTCTAACAAAGTAGTAATGGGCTTGACAAGCAAAACATTGTCATGCAGTGAGCTTATATATATGATCTTATATGCTTAATCCTGCACATCTATGACCTTCCATACTGCTTTCGCTCAAATTGCTGCATACATATGGATAAAGTGGTATTGTTTCCGAGAACCAGATACACAGTCTCAAAAGAAGGTTTTATGTGCATCACTTTTATGTGTATGATCTCAAATTTGATTGTGGAATACAAGCTGGTGTGCTGTTGGGTAAGTATATGTTCAAGTTTAGTGCTCTCAGCAGCCTCCCGGTTGCGGTGACCATGTCAACTAGAAATCTTGTATATGAAAAGTTGTATATGAAAAGTTGTATATGAAAAGTTGTACTGAATGGGCATGATCATTGGTGATTTATATGGGAATGTAACAGAATTCTCAGTAAAAATATATTGTACAGCATTCTCAATATATTGACTCATGGCTGTGTGTTTAGTAAAGTGATGTTGCGATCTGGAAAGCTTCTGATGCAAAAGAGTAGATTGCATGAGACATTCATGTCTTATTTTTTGGCAATGCAACTCCTCTGGTTTATAATTTTTGTTATATGTGATGGTTGTTAGGTGTTAGTAATAACCAATTTTGAATGGTCATAAGATCTACATTTTGATAATTGTGATAACTTAAAATGACATAGTCCCCTTCATCCCAGATGAGGACCGAGAACAATAATTGCACTTAATTTTGTAGTGACATTGAGCTATGGAGGACGAAACCTTCATCCGAGATGAGGAGCGAGAAGAAATGGTGCAGAAAATGATATTTGAGAGTGCCCGTGGACCGGAACCCAATGGAGAACCCGATGAAGATGACGATGATTTCGGGTCACAATTTTTGAACGATGTCGGTGAGGGACTTGAGTCTGAAGAAAGAAGAGACAACGAAGTGTCCTTAATAAACTTCGGCGAGGTGTATATCAAGGCTATATGTTCATCACTTGATGCATTGATTTATTTGTATTACACTTATTAACGAATCATTTTTCTTTTAGCCTTCTGGATCATCGAGCAAATCTGTTAAAAAGCAACGAGGCCCGACGCAATGTCTAAAGGGCGAGGGTAGGTTAGCCCTCACCGCATTTAAGGCTAGTGGTCAACCGGTGGAGCCCAAAGAGCACTGCCGTAAATTCATAAACCAGGCTGGAGTTCTTGTTAGGGACCATGTACCGATCAGCATTGTAGAGTGGCATAAGCCGAAGAACGCGGGGGCTGAAGCTAGTTATGTCAATGATACTCTAAAGCTTTTTCTTTGGGACAGTCTACTGACACACTTTAGCCTACCGGAAGACATGACGGAAGGCCAGAAGAAGAAAGTCAAGGAATGGACTCTTAAGAGGATGGCCACACAATTCCAGACCTGGAAGAAAAATTTATGGGCCAGATATGCAGATAAAGATCCAGTATTCACTGGAAGTCTAGTGAAGATAAAAGATCATTGGCCCGCATTTAAGAGCTATAAGAAATCTTCTACTGCTGTGTCCCGATCAGTCACAAATACGAAAAATGCTTCAAAGAAAGAACATTTCCATCATTTGGGGTCAGGTGGCTACAAGACTGCCATTCCGAAGTGGAGAGCATTTGAAGCTAAACTGATGGAGGCAGGAATCACTCCACAGACATGGGACTGGCCCGACCGGTCCAAGTTCTGGTTGTTCGCGCATGGGGCAGGGTTGGACCCAAAGACAGGGCAGATCGTTGCAAAGGGAAAATGGAAGGAAAAAGTTAATGCAATCACGACGCAGCTTATAGATGCAATTGAAAAAGTTAGAAAGGGAGAGTACATTCCCGATAGAGAGAATGACGAGCTGACACTCGCTCTTGCGAATGCGGAACACGTTGGATGGATACGAGCCCTCCCAGGTGTCACCATGAAGGAAGCATGGCCGGAGTGCGCTGACACTTATAGAAGCCGTTCGAGAAAGAAGAAGCAGGACTTAGACAGGTTAGCGGAATTGATAAATAGGGTGGAGGTGCTTGAGCAAAATCAGAGGGCACCTGATCAGCCGCTGTTTATACAAGATCCTCAAGCCGATGCCGCCCCATCTCAGCGAAGAAGCAGTGTGGGTTCCTCGCATCTTGAATGTGCAGGAAGCTACCCCGTGGATTATGTCACGGAGAAGACAGATTGTGAGCTACATGTAAAAATACGGAACGTGTCCGTTAAGGTGGCGGTCGGCTATGTTTACCCAAATGAAGATGGAGCAACGCACCATCATATGCCCATTCCAACTGGCTGTGTTCGTGTCGGGGTGGATGGCGTTGTTCCGGGTTTTGAAACTATGGAGCTTGATTATCCTGGAGGTGACGAAGAGAAGACACTGGCCGATGTCAAGCGCGGTTTCGCCATATGGTCCAAGAAATACATCGTCCTTTTGCCAAGGCCACCGACTCCTCCTCGTAGCAGTCCACATGAGCAGCAAATTCCACATGAGCAGCAAATTCCATATGAGCAGCAATGGCCATTGACTCCGCCTGGTAGCAGTCCACATGAGCAGCAAAGTCCACACCTACCGGAGAGGGACCCCAGCGCGAGTCCACCATCTCAAGATCCTCCGCGTAAGACTGCGTTTTTTAAGCGGAACGGTACGCCGCCTAGGAAGAGACCTAGAAAGGAGAAACCACTGCCGCCTATCGAGAAGTTACCTTGGGAAAGAACTATCGAGGAATGCAGTAAAATCTCTAAGTCCGAGGTGGCCAAACATTTTGCTAAGAAAGTGCCAGAGATACCTTTTGAGAAGACTCTAGATCCAGTGAAAGTTATTCGTACCGTTGAGAATCTATATGACCCTCCACCATCGCCACCATCTGACTATAGGCGTTCTATTGAAAAGTCGTATGACGCTATGGTGGAGGTGAAAAAACCCGATCAATCGGTGGTCTCGGCGAAAACGAGGAAACAAGTGTACCAGCTCGGAGAACAACCCGTTCAATCGGTCCCCCCTCTCAAGGTGTTTGACGAGAAGGCCGTTGAAAGTTCTCGACAAAACACAATTGATTACCCCATCGCTGAAGTAGTATATCAATTTGTTCAAGGGAAAGATCTGGTCGAGAATATCAGGTCGCTACCAACATGTATGCGTAATTTGAATGCGTGGTACACTAATGCCACAAAGAGAGGGATTGATTGTATCATGGTGCGAGTTAAGGATGAACACTACTTCCAAGAATACTCTGTGAGCGTTGACTTCCTCGAACTTTTTCAGTTATACAATCTCCGGGCCATCGACAAATCTATCATCAGTTGCTATTGTCTGTAAGTGATTTATTAATATAATTTGAGAAGTCTTTAGCTCAGCTCATTCTTTGTCTGCAAATTATCCTCAATTTAATCTTTTGTGCGCTATATTATGCAGATCAAAGAAGCTCGAATGCAAAAGGGATGAAATCACGGACATTGGGTTCATTGACCCAGATACAATGCATGAAAAAACCATAGAAGATCCCATCTTTAACAAGGATACACCAGAGACTTTGCTAAGGTTTTTGAAGCGACAACGTGACAAAAAGATAATACTTTGGCCTTACAACTTCAAGTAAGTGTAACTGTCTTATAACACATTCTATTTTGCTCACCATACGTTAAAATTTTAACTGATGACTTATATCTATGACACTGCATATTTAAACGTGCGCAGGTTCCACTTTATTCTTATCGTCATTAAAATGTACGATGGAGAGGTTGAAGTCTATGACTCACTAACCAAAGAGCCTATACTATACAAGTCGGCTTTTGATATGCTCAAAAGGTAATTTTAATTCTTATCGGTTTTTTCGTTAATTTCCTGATATCAACAAATTAATAACTCTTTTATGCATTTTCTTTTGTCGGGCAGCGTATGGCAAATGTTCATCCAGGAAGATCCGACCGGTGGATGGAAACCGAAGCTAATATGGCATGCGAACAAAGTAAGTAGTACTACCTAGGTCCACACACCTTTATCATACTTGATTATTATTTGATTGAATTATATTCTTGTACAGAAATGCTCGAAACAACCTGAGGGGACTAATCTATGTGGATACTATGTTTGCGAGAACATCCATAAGATTGTCAGCGAGAGAACGAATAATCAAAGGAATAGAGAGGTACGAAAACAATATTCACAAATTTATTTTGTTACCATAACTTGTGCTAAGTTTCAGTCATAATTGTTTGATTGTGATTTGATATATATATATATATATACATAGCTCATGTATTCATTTGAATCTCATTCTTTTACAGTTGGCAAGAAAGCATGACAGGCTCCCAATCGAGCACCGCTTCAAAGCAATTGGCGAGGAATTGGCGGGATTTTTCCTTCGGGACGTCATACCTAACTTCGGAGAGTACCACTATGAATGAAGATCTACATGTAATATATAGTTTGACTTGGAGAGTACCACTATGCTACATGTAATAGATAGTATGCCTCGGAGAGTACCACTATGCATGAAGATCGATCTTCATGCATGTACTACTTAATTTGCGATCTTATGCAATTACATGTGTTATATTATATGCACCAAGTTGATATGCATTACCTTGATCTTCATGTACTCCTAAATCGAAACACGTTTCTGGTGCATCGACGCGATCCTCGTACGATGAAATGGTCCGATACCCCTAAAAACCCCTCCTAATTAAAACCCTAAACCCTAAATTCCTTTGGTATCGGTTTGTGTTACAAACCGGTACCAAAGGTCCCTAGCCTGCACTCCCCTGGGAGCCAACGTGGAGGCCCCTTTAATACCGGATTGTAATGAACCGGTACCAAAGAGGGGGGGCCTTTTGTCCCGAATCTTTTGTACCGGTTTGTTTTCCGGTACAAAAGGGCCTCTGGAACCGGTACTAAAGCCCTTTTTCCTACCAGTGGTGGGATCACAACATTGTGTCCTTGTAGTTTTATAAATACTTAGTTTGGTAAAGTTCTTGTTTTAATATAGGTCTTGGCTCCCATTTTTGGAAAATAAAACATTTTGGAATATAAAGGAGGTGCCAAGATACTTTCTTTTGAGACAAAACTAGTAATCCCAAAAGATGGCCTGATCACTAGATCACACAGATTGAGTTGGTCAACAAACTTATCCATCAAACAACACTCTTGCAAACAAGATTTTCACAACAATCCAAGCAAACATATAGAAAACTCTATTTTATTTATCTAGTTGCAAAAAAATTTGTTGGCCCTCATTTTTGCATTACCAAACTCAGCTTAAACAAGGTTACAAAAAATGGGGTGTTACAGCCCGTACCGCTTCGGTCACCACCGGGCTGGCCGGCTGATCCGGCGCAGATCTGGCGAGGCCCGGCCAGATCCGGCCTCTTTTCTTTTTTTCCCTATGGGTTAATTTGCTAATTAATCACTGCTGCAAACAAAAAGGCTTAGAAAATATTCTAGACCTCGAAAAATTGTGATTCAAATTTTCCTATGTTCCTTGCAATGTTATCTAGCCACTGGTATAGCATGCTTGGTTTTTAGGATTTTAAATATTATCTGAAGATTAAATAGTGTAGATCTATTGATTTTCCCTCATATTTACAAATCTGGTGTTCTGTGTACTGAAAATTGGTGATTCCAATTTTCAGAGGTGCTTTATGGTTTTGTTGAACTATAGGAACTGGATTTACCATTTTAGGAGTTGTGCACTGCCTGCAGTAATTATTTTAAGTGATATTAGTTTCTGCCTTGTTTTATTTATCGTGTACAGTAGGATAAATATTTTTGGGTGATTCCACTTCTGGTGTGTTGTGCACCTCAGTAGCTTTCTAATATGATCTCTGGTAGAATTTTAGGAGCTACAGAAAGTTTTAGGGAATTCTATTGCTATTCTAGTGTTAAGTGAGAATAGGAAATCTATCTATTATATTATTAAAACAACTAACAACTAACGGTGTAGATTGATCGTCTTGAAGTTAAAATATCTCAATGGCTCAGATTTACCAACATCGGCACGCGCGTTTGCAATCTCCAATGAGACGTATTGGACTCCATGGCTCGTACGTTTGCAATCTTCATAGGAAACTTATACAAAGCTGGACTCTAATTGATGGACTTCCCCTAATAATTGGTCCGGATAGCTGTGCACATACAAGGATATACTAAAGCATTGCCCGATGGATTTCCATGGTTCAAACCAGCACGCAGACACGAATCCACAGCGGCTAAGCTCCACGGGCAAGTCAATTTATCGAAAACTACATCAATGGAGACCACGATACAACACATTGCAAGCACGCTGCTGAACACGGACTGACTCATGATTCGAAATCACCGCAGTCAATACGGACCGGCCATGTCAGCGCGTCCAACAGATTGGAAGAAGGATAACAGCAACGCCATCAAAGCGCCAACGAGATGGAGATCGCCGATCTCCCGTCATAGGCTCGCGGCAGGCACGTGAGAGAAGGCCGTCGGCCAGGAGCACTCGACCGAATGATGTAAGCCTGCAGTGGTTGTAAACGCATCAACGCCCGTCGCAGCCAAATAGAATCAGCATCAATGTGAGTACGAAGAAGAGCGATCGTGACTACATCAACAGCAAGAGATATATGATTACTGCGTTGATCGTTTTCTACAAAAATAACAGTGCATATGACTCCTCTCCCACCTGCCAGACGCAGGAGCTATAATCGGCAGAAGAAAAACACTAATCAAAGCATTGAGGAAAGACTTCCTTGCGATAGTGCTATGCTTTCGTGAAGAACTACATAAACTTGAGCTAATATGTTAACCTAATATATGCAGGCGAGAAGCACTGGATCACGAGGAAAGGAGAGGCCGACGACAGATCAATTGGTATGTGCCTTAAATCTGCTTCCATAATGCAAATTAAATAAATTGCATATTAGCTAAGGTGAGCACAGACAACAGAACCGCATTGATAAGCTTTCTTCTACGTATATGCCAAATATAAGCGTGTGACAAATGTAAATATGCTGAAAAACATAGCAGTACGTAGATCTCTCCCTCCAACTAAATCAGCTACACTCACTTCCGAAAACAAAATACTCTTTGATCTGTCACTTTAAAAGAAAAGAACGACCTTATCAGAAAAGAAAATAAAATAACGTGTATATGATCCTTAACGATTAGGAGAAGAGATCTCTTGCCTGACAATCTCACGACATGAATAAATATGTCTTCCCCAATGCAATTTTTAGGTTCAAATGCCTAGGAAATAGGTCAAACCAAATAGACTGAGACGACAGATGGAAGGTACATATAAAGAACGTGTCCAAGGCATGCATGATATCATGTAGGATGAACAAAAAAGTCAGATGACATTGTGTTTTATATGTGTATTTGAATATGTCGTGCATTTTTAGGGAAGAACACCAGTGTCGTGGTAAAACACTATATGACCGAAGCAACAAAGTAAGGAACTGGTACTCAATGAGATGTTTTAGATATGTAAAATATAAGTCAATACGACAAAAACACGGGTACAATAAGAAAACACATGATATGGTGACATTGAGAAAGCGATAATATTTTGATAATAAGCTATGACTGTAAAGTACTCCCTCAGATTGGAAATAACTGTCGGCAATTTTGTACTAGCTTAGTATAAAGTTTGTACTAAGTGCCCGACAGTTATTTCTGATCGGAGGGAGTAACAATTAATTTCATTAGAAAGCAAGCGACAAAGGCAAGACTATGAGTTAAGATTACCATACGTGCAGGTATACACATGCATAATAGTTCAGTACTAAATACAAAAATACTATGCATCTGTCGATGCTTGAGGAAGACAACACACTATTTAAGTATGAGCCATTTTTCCTAACTACACATGTATAGTGATTTCAAGATAATTTGTGGAAAGATAGACAATATAAATAATGAATAAGGAGAGAACATCTTAGATTTAAATGGCGGATGAAGATCTTTACACCATTAGTCTACTATTTTCGCAAGAAAAAAATGTTCTTAGAAACAACCCAACACATCCAATGTAAAAATTTAAACCAAAATTAATACAATCATAATCTTTAAGATGCACATTTTGTACAATTTTCCATAATATGTCTTGAATTTCTGTTAATAATTACCTACCAACAATAATTACCTAGCAACAATAATTACTAAATCAAATAATAGTTGATAGCATAGCCAAATGTTGAGTAGTATCAAATATCAGATATGTACCAATATATGTACAAAATCTAACCGCGCAAATGCGCGGGCCACCCGGCTAGTTCATTATAATTCACCTTTTTAATCTTTTGGGTTGTTTCCAATTGTGTTGGTTCTGTAATGTTGTTAGCTACCTGTAAGAAAGCTGGATGCCATGTTTTTAAACAATGATGCCTGCAAGTTGTTTGTTGCTGATTAGGATTACTATGCTAATAGGAATTGCTTGTTACTATTATATTAGTTTATTCTTTTATAAAATAAATATTGGTTCAGATATCTAAACATGTTTGCTTCTGATACTTAATGCTTAAGTTGTGTGATGCTTGTCTTGAGTGTGAATCATGTATGCTTGCGTGCTTATTGTGTATGTTGTTGATTTTCCGACGATAGATTCAGACGACGAGTGTGCAGAGGAAGGGGAGGTATTTGAGTATCAAGAAGAAGAAGATCAGGGACAAGCCAACCAAGGCAAGCCATCTACTTGTTGCATATCTGAATCCTACTAAGTCTCTATGCATTGTTTTACTACTATTCTCTTTATATGCATTGTTTTCTATATTGCTATTATTCCCTATATAGCAATAGTTGTCGACATAGCTCCACAAGTCGACTTGATATCATCTATAAAGATGACACCCTTGACACCTGCTCAACACCCCTGCATTAGAGACTCGATGATTAGCATCGAAGTCTTTGGAGAACTTGTAGTGGAGCCAAAAACTCTAGGATGGGAAAACTCTCAAAAAAGTTTTGAATGTTTTCGAAAACCCTAGAGTAGCATTCTACTCCACTGAAATGTTTTCTAAATGGTTTTGGACAAACGGAAATTGGATCATGGAAGGAAAGAAGTTGGTGGTTTTTATAAAAGACATTGGTGTTTCTTTGTAGTCGCTTGGAACAATTACCCCGTGTAACCACATTACCCTCGAATGGGACAGGGCTTAGTCCGAAGTTTAACTATTTTAGTGCGGGGAGCCTCATACTATATAAGGGTCTGTAGGACCCCAGAATCCGGGTTGTCGCAAGTGGTGGGCAATAGTGTAGTGGGCCCGCCAATAGGCTACCCGTCCGGAAGACACTTGGGTTTCTCCCGCCGTGGTACTGGAACTACGCTCGACGGAGGTAGACGGCTAGGGTTTGCCGGGGATGTATACTCCACAGGGCAGGCACCTATACTAAGGTGGATAGATGGAAGTCTTTGATCGATTATCCAAACCCCGCATACTTGTGTATGACAGTCTGTGGTGGTATCCGAGTGGATTTATCGGATGGTGTGGGTAAAGTGTACAACCTCTACGGAGTGTAAATCTATTCGAATAGCCGAGTCCTCGGTCATGGACGGTTGTAAAGATCACTACATTGCCCAAAGTTAGGTTTTGGTTTTACAAATGGTTTTTGAGAAAAATGGAGTTTTGTACCGAATGGAGTACTTGGAGGGTACGGCCGAGGCACGGGTGTGGTTCGGAGTACTTGGAGGGTACTGCCGATGACTTGAGGTGGTCATGTCTGATTGACCACCGACCTTATCTTAAAAGGAGTTTCCCCCTTTCCTAGAGCTCCTCCTCTAAAATGCTTTTATAAAAGTGTTCTTGAAACGAGAAATTTACTAGTTAGGGGTAAAACTAGATTAGAAGCCTTTCCTTGATATAGCTAAACTGCATATCAGCTCACTCTCTCATTAGATGGTTTTGTGAGTACAATTCTAAATGTACTCATGGCTTTGTCCCTGGCTATTAACTTGGCCAGACTATGATGATGACTATGAGGAGGACGGAGGAGGTTGCGACAATGCTGGTGCGAATTAGGGTCATTTCCCGGTCAGTCGCCTGTAGGGTAGTAGGCCTGACCTGGGTCAGCTACGCTGCATGTATCCCACTGCTGTTTGCTAAGTATTAGTGTGTCCGTTAAACTTGCCCTGCGAGGCACTTAAATTCGGCCAAGTGGCCATATGTAAGACTTTGATACTCGTTATGTAATGGATGATGTAATCTGCAATGCCAACTCTGTTATGTGGATTCATGACGATCTCCTGGGATCGTGAATTGTATGCATAACGGGAATCCCGGGTGGTAAGCTGGGGTACCCACAGAGTTGGTATCAGAGCCATCCTGACCTTAGGAAACCCTAGTTTAGCATGGGCGTTAGATCGAACCAAAAACTTATTTTCTAAAAATAAAAGAGATGGCTATATATCAAAGGTAAATATATATTGCTCTCATCTCTTCCCTTATTCTTTAAGCATATTTAATCTTAATTTAATCTTTTACTTAAGCATAAAATCTTGCACACTTGGGTAAGTCATTAATAAACTCTACTCTAAAATTTGTGTAGATGGACACTCCTACTATACACCGCCAGATCGGCACCCACGACCACGTGCTGATCTTTGAGCGCGACTTGGTTGAGTTGACCACGCATCTCGGACACCCGCGTCCCGAGGTGCGAGGCTACCGCCTATTTAAGGAGGGTACCCATGAGCTGGCTTACCAGGTGGTTTTCCAGGTCCGCGGGATAGAGGTCCCACCGACTTCTCTAGAGTTCACCTTCAAGGTGATAGAGCACAACTGGGGCGATGGCCTGATGCGTGTTATGCGACATGCCATCTCACGCCTCGTCCACCTCCACTTCAACGAGCTACTTGGTACCCGCTACGAGCACTATGGGTGAATCGACGCCGATGGCCTTCCCTACTAGGCCACCATGCACACCCCTTCAGCCGCCACTTCTGCCACACCGAGGCTCTGCTGCACCACACGCAGGAGCATCTGGACCACGTCTGGATGGTTGCCGATGAGAGGGGGCTAGAGCTAGCCGTCTTTCATGGGGACCTATGGAATCTATCTTCTCTCATCACCGTCTCCTCGATGCCAAGAGGAAGATCGTGAAGAAGAATAGGACTCTTAGGCAGCGTGCCCGCGAGTTGGAGGACCACTTGGCTTCTCTTGAGAGCCATGTGTCTGAGCTAGAGGAGGAGACCGCCAAGCTCCGCAAGGAGAACGAGGCGGTACTTGGCTGCGACGATGACCACCAGGAGGCCTTCGACGAGGAGCCTGCTAGCACCGATGACGACGACCGTGGTAGCGAGAGCGGTGATGAACGCAACGCTATCATGGACTTCTACGCTCCTGAGACTGCTAGCGAGGAGGAACCCGAGGAGGGAGTTCCCCATGTTAGCGGTGATGAGTAGGTTCCACCACCCTACCCCTCTCACGTAGGTTGCCGCGTAGTTATTAGTTACTCCCTTTTGCATACCCGTGTTGTATGGTCTATCTAGAACCATTTGATATGTGTGTTGTATGAGACTCTGTGGTATGTGTGTGCCTGGACATGGTTGGCACTCTTTTGCTTGTATATATTATGTACGCCTGGACTTGTTATGAATGTATGATGTGGGAACATGTTATGTCTGATTGTTATGAATGGTATGTTATGCAAGAGTTGAGCCCTTTTTTTATATAAGCATACTTATGTATCACTTGTTGTGTTCTCACCAAACCACTTCTTTCCAGTATGGCTCCGGAAACTTGAGGCCAAGCTAGAAACAATCTGCCCCCACCACCCGAGCCCAGCATGGAGCTGCTAGTGCGGCTCATGCTGGAAGACCGCAAAGCCGTGCGCGCCGAGCGCCAAGCCAACCTCGCCACCCTCCAGCACCTCGTGCAGATTGCCACCAACCACAACAACAATGGTGGCAATGGCGATGAGGAACCTTGAACTAAACTTAGGGACTTCCAGAACTCCAACCCACCAACCTTCACCAAGTCCACCGAACCACTAGACGCCGACGATTGGCTCCGTACCATCAAAAACAAGCTCATGTATGTAGGAGTTGGGGAGAACGAGAAGGTGCTCTCCGCCACTCACTTCCTAGGTGGAGCAGCGGGTTCATGGTGGGAGAATGTCCGTGCCATGCAGCCCGAAGGCTAAGTAATGACCTGGGAGGCCTTCAAGTCCAAGTTTCGCAAAGCCCATATTCCCTCCGGACTTATCAAGATCATGCACGATAAGTTTCTCAACCTCAAACAAGGTGGTATGAGTGTCACCGAGTACCTCGACAAGTTCACTACTTGGGGGAGGTATGCCCCTAATGACATCGACACTAACGAGAAGAAGAGGGAATGTTTCCTGAATGGACTTCAAGAAGAACTACAAACCAATTTGGTGGTCGTGCCCTACAATGACATGGAAGCCTTGGTAGATGCTGCCATCATGGTGGAAGACTAGAACAAAGTGGCCCGAAAAGCCAAAAGAGAAGGATGATGAGTCAGGGAGGGCCCAATAGTCAAAGGTCCCGCAGCATGCCCCCATCAAGATCTACGCCGCCCCCTCAGAGGTTTGCCTCTCAAGCTCCCAGACTCAACAACCCCAACCGCCAGTACCAAACCAACCACCATGCCGGCGGGAATCCTTCTAGAAGAAATCACAACACATTCAACCCCACCAATCGCAGCCAAGGGAGTGGCTGCTATACTTGTGGACAGCCTAGACACTCCTCTAAGGAGTGTCCCCTGAAGAAACCTTCTGCGCCGAGCCTCAGTGCGCCGCGACCCAATCAGGGTCAAGGCCATGGACCCTGTAACACCTCACTTTCCGTAACCCTGTTTAAGTAGTAATTAGTGAGCCAAAAATGGGGGCCAACAAAAACTTTTTGTGCAAACCTCTGGAAGAACTATTTCTTGCTTGTTTGTCTTGGTTGTTATGTTAATGATGTCTATTGCGTTGCTTGTTGAAAAATATGGTGAACCAACACAATCCTTGTGCCCGTGTGATCATGCCTTTATTTATGCTTCTAGCTAATTTTCTAAAACCATTATCTTGGCAACCTCTCCTTTTTCAGGTTATTTTATTTGTCCAAAATAAGCGCCAAGATCTATCTTTGAGACAAAGCTTTTATCAAAACTAAGTATTTACAAAATTATCTGGACCCACAAAGTAGAGTGGTCCCACTATTTTACAAACTTATAATTTGTTGATGTTTATAAAAGGATTTCAAACACCTTGAAGAAAACTTTCTAAGGGAGATGCTACGTCTCGACTAGTTTATGAAAAATCTACAAAAGCTTTACTCCTTTATTTGAAACTCTTTTCTACTTGACCATGGCATGACCATCATTGAGCACTTGTTCAATCATTGTTTCTAGGTGATGTTAGATTAGCTGCAAATGATTGACCTTGTGTGGCGAGTTGACTTTGTGTGACCTTGTTTGACATTGATGAGTTGCTTGTGTGTAGGTATGATCCCTAGGTAGGCCTGTGGCCTAACCTATTCAAAACCCATCAATAAATATTTTGTCCCATGTAAGTTGTTATCATTCTATCTTTCAAATAAAACCTATCTTATTATTTTCATCTCAATCCTCAAGCCCTAACTCTAATGTCTTAGTCTTACCATAAGACATTAGGAGCCTCTTTTCGAGGAACTTTAAAACCAATCAAACTAGCCAAAGGAAATCACCTATGGTGTTATTAGAATCATCTTCATCCAACCATAAAAAGGTTGCACTCAAAATTTAGAGAATCATCTCTTGCAGACACATCATCAAACACCTTATGTGCAGGCTATCTACACTCTTGTTAACAGATTCAGTTTTTAGACACTTGTATTAATCTCATACCTTCTATCCAGGGAAAAGTCCACCCATAGAACTCATCTTTGACATGTGTTCTTCCATTCCTTCCATTACCACTTAGTCATTTGAGGTCATCGGTTACTAGTTCTAGTCTTGTTTCTGACCCTAATCAAACTACCGACCATTTGACTATTATGAGATGCACTTTTGCTCCCACTTTTAAACTTCTAAATAAATTGTTTAGAGACCATCCTATGACATATTCTCTTATTTTTGATCTACTCTAACTACCTATGCACTTGCATGTGCATTTTGAGGTATGCCACCTATTTATGTGACTAGGTTTTGAACCCTAGTCAAAACTGATTTCACTTTCTAGTTTTCCTTGATCCTCTTGATAATTTGTTAGCACTCATCATAAAATCTCTCCATAAATTCATTTCCTCTCTACTAGCATTTGGAAATGTTATTCATGCACAATATCAGTTTTCCTCCATCAAAATAACTATCTCTTTATCTCATCTTTCTTGCTCAACAAAATGCATATGATTGGTAGCCATGTTATTTGATGCACTTTTCTTCTCATCGGGTATTTTTATAATCTCCTACCATGTTAACCTATTCCTATAGGACCCTATGGAACCAAAAACCCTATTGGTTCATTTTGAAATTTTCAAAACCTTGTCTCAAGTAGTATAGTGCAAAACTTCACATTCCAACTTTGGTGGTCTTGCCTATTCCCAAAATAAAAATCTTTCAACTTGGCAATACCATTAATCTCACCAAATTACACCTATCTGATCCACCCTTGCATGCCATTGCTTGATATGCTATGAACCAAGTCAAAATCCAAAATTCAATCCTCACATGCATCATCACCAATCTTAACTAAAATGTTTTGGAACACCATCAAACTCCCTCATTGCCCTTGCCAGCTCACAAACCCTCCTCTCTTGTCTCCATGCACTGTATCAAGCCCTCTCTTCCTTGTCCTCTAGTGCTTGGAGGTAGCCATTGGAAAGACTCATGCATATGTGCAAAAATCTTGTCTCAAACTTGTTTAAAAACCAGCAGCAACTCCTTCCCAGGCAAGGCACCCCTCTGGACTCTCTCTCACCCTCTCCACCATCTAGCTCGACCAACCAGGGCCTCTTCCTAGGCCCACTTGCCAAACCGACTTAGTACACCTTAGACCACCACCCCCTCGGTTTATAAACCCGTAGCACATCACAACTCTCGCTCTAAAACGCCATTCTACTCTCACACCATCCCTCTGTATCCACTCTTAGCCGACAGCCTCTCCCCTGTCCATGGTTGCCAAGGAGGAGGGGTTCTTCCTTGGGATGCTGATAGGGAAAAAGAGGATGCTGCCCTCAATCCCGACCCACTCTCTCCCTTATTTGCAGCCGACATGCAGATCGCCATCACCGCGCCAAATCCAATGCCCCCGACCCTCGTTCGGCTCGCTGGAGTGCGTCGCGTCGCCCCTTCCCGTCCTCATCACCGGGGAAGGCCCCAAGGTGAGCCGCCACCCCAACCAGCCCTCGGCTAGGGTTTCCTCCCCGTCGAGTATGTCCTAGGAGGACGATGATGGGCGACCGTCGATCCTCACTTAATCGAGCGGTCACGTCACCCCATACCGGTTCGGCCCCTCGCGGCCACTGGCTAGTGGGCCCCGCCTGGCAGGCCGTTTGATCGTGTCTTTTCCCATGCGCTGCGGGCAGGATGGGCTGAGACCTGGCGGATCGGCCTGGGTCTAGTTCAGATCTGGCCCGATGCATTTTTTTAAAGAAAATTTCTCTGTAATTTGTTTTAGATCTATGAACCTCAAAAATGCGTAGGAAAATAAATATAAATCCAAATTGAATGACTCAAATTTCTGTGAACTCCTTAGAGTATTATCTATCTACTGGTACTGCTTGCATGTCATTTTAAGCCCTGTAGAATTACTTGATTTTAAATTGGTAGATCTAGTCACCTATCATTCATAAATCAAAATCTGATGTTTTGTGCAATATAATTGTGTGATTCCAATTTTCAGTGATGCCCTGTAACTTTGTGAAGCATGAGGAACTAGGTTTGTTATTTTAGGAGCATTATTTTTCCTACAGTAATTACGTTAGTGATATTAGGATTTTGCATGGTTTTATTTATTGTGCTTAGAATAATTATTATTTTTGAGTTATTCCACCTCTGGTGTGTTCTGCATCGCATTAGCTATCTAAGATGGTCTCTGGTAGAATTTTAGGATCTACAAAAAATTTTAAGGAATTAAATTGCCTTTCTAGTGTTAAGTGAGATTAGGAAATTCATTATAATTCAACCTCTTACCCTTTTGATTGGATTCCAATTGTGTTGGCTCTGTAATGTTGTTAGCTATCTAGGGGTATACTGGGTACTATCTCTTGACTCACCTTGATGACTGCAAGTGGATTGCTTGTGTTTAGGGCTAATTTGCTAATAGTAATTGCTTGCTTTTATTATATTAGTTTATCCTTTTTTGCCTCTCATTCTTGGCTCATTCCACTCCTCTTTCATCCCTCTACCCCTCCCAGATACCAGACCCAAGCTCCTAGCATGTGCAACCGAGGAGAGCTCGATCTTTGAATCGGTGTTGCAAGCATGGGGGAAGAATGACGTTGATCCCGCTCACTTCTGCCACCCCTTATGTTTTCCTGTACTCCCCTCGCTGGTAGCTAGCTAACCCTAGCCTCCTTGTGATCTAGGAACGCCGGAGTCAAGCTCCTCTGAGCCCCGAAGTCAGACCCCACAGTCCCCGTCATGCAGATGCGCTTCCCTGGAACCAGACCGGTCATGCCGCCCCTCACCGAGGTCACCGTCCTCCACCGTGTCTCCCTGACCGGTCCTCACCACCGGGGAAGGCCCCCAGGTGAGCCGCCATCACCGCCTAGCTGCGTTAGGGTTTCGGCCCTGCTTCCCATGTCTAGAGGAGGAAGACGGCTGTCGGCCATCGATGTCGACTTAATCGGATGGCCGCCGTCGCCTGATACCCCTTCGACCTCCTGCGCTGGCTGACCAGCGAGGCCCAGCTATCGGCGTGGTTTAAACCACCTTCCCACGCGCGCCAGGGAAGACTGGGCCAGCCCGACGCTGTGCAACCTTGGCCCGGTTAAAATCTGGCCTGCGACTTTTTTTAGGGAACCCTGTTAATAATTACCCAAATATCTGAGAGCTTAGAAAATTCATAGTAAATTACCTGTGCATCCAAATGAATTGATTCAAATTTCTATGGAAACATTGTTAGAATGTCTAGTTTTTAGCATGACCCCACACCATTTAGAGCCATGTAGCAATACATTTATTTTAACTAGGAAATCAACCCTAGTTTCGATAAAAAATCCAAATTTGTAGTTCTGTATATCGAAATTGAGTGAATCAAATTTTTAGTGGTGCACTGTTGTTATGTGCAGCTATAGGAACTAGATTTACTATTTTAGGAGTAATATATTCCTACAGTAATTACTTGAGTGATAATAAAGATCTGCATTGTTTTATTTATTGTGCTCAGTAGGTATATTATTTTTGGGTGATTCCAAATTCCAGTGGTATCTTATTGTGTTATCTTGCTTGACACACTAGTTTCTCTATTTTAGGATCTACACTTTTATAGTAGTAATTAATATGGCATTATGAGTAGTTAATCTTACTTGTTTTATCATTTTCTGTAGGAATAGAATTTTGTGTTGAATCCAACTTTGTTGGATAGTGTTCTAGAAGAGGTTTCTAGAACATTTTACCTCATGTTTTTTTGAAACTCAGAGAATGTCTGAAGATTATTTTGGTGTGCTAGTATTATTTCCTATTGATTTATTCATAGGAAATCAACCCTAAATTGTTTTTCAGTAAATCCAACTTGGTTAGGTTCTTAAGATTGTTGTAAACCTACAAGTGTTCTGAGTGTTGCTTGGTCCATTTGAACCCCTACAGGTTTGACTGAATTGAAATATTGTTGTGTTGCTTTAAGTAAGAAACCCTAGTTTCTAATAGGATTAGCTTGCTAATTAAAAATCTTGATTTGTTTTCTAAACATGTTTGCTTCTGATACTTAATGCTTAAGTTGTGTGATGCTTGTCTTGAGTGTGAATCATGTATGCTTGCGTGCTTATTGTGTATGTTGTTGATTTTCCGACGATAGATTCAGACGACGAGTGTGCAGAGGAAGGGGATATTTGAGTATCAAGAAGAAGAAGATCAGGGACAAGCCAACCAAGGCAAGCCATATACTTGTTGCATATCTGAATCCTACTAAGTCTCTATGCATTGTTTTACTACTATTCTCTTTATATGCATTGTTTTCTATATTGCTATTATTCCCTATATAGCAATAGTTGTCGACATAGCTCCACAAGTCGACTTGATATCATCTATAAAGATGACACCCTTGACACCTGCTCAACACCCCTGCATTAGAGACTCGATGATTAGCATCGAAGTCTTTGGAGAACTTGTAGTGGAGCCAAAAACTCTAGGATGGGAAAACTCTCAAAAAAGTTTTGAATGTTTTCGAAAACCCTAGAGTAGCATTCTACTCCACTGAAATGTTTTCTAAATGGTTTTGGACAAACGGAAATTGGATCATGGAAGGAAAGAAGTTGGTGGTTTTTATAAAAGACATTGGTGTTTCTTTGTAGTCGCTTGGAACAATTACCCCGTGTAACCACATTACCCTCAATGGGACAGGGCTTAGTCCGAAGTTTAACTATTTTAGTGCGGGGAGCCTCATACTATATAAGGGTCTGTAGGACCCCAGAATCCGGGTTGTCGCAAGTGGTGGGCAATAGTGTAGTGGGCCCGCCAATAGGCTACCGTCCGGAAGACACTTGGGTTTCTCCCGCCGTGGTACTGGAACTACGCTCGACGGAGGTAGACGGCTAGGGTTTGCCGGGGATGTATACTCCACAGGGCAGGCACCTATACTAAGGTGGATAGATGGAAGTCTTTGATCGATTATCCAAACCCCGCATACTTGTGTATGACAGTCTGTGGTGGTATCCGAGTGGATTTATCGGATGGTGTGGGTAAAGTGTACAACCTCTACGGAGTGTAAATCTATTCGAATAGCCGAGTCCTCGGTCATGGACGGTTGTAAAGATCACTACATTGCCCAAAGTTAGGTTTTGGTTTTACAAATGGTTTTTGAGAAAAATGGAGTTTTGTACCGAATGGAGTACTTGGAGGGTACGGCCGAGGCACGGGTGTGGTTCGGAGTACTTGGAGGGTACTGCCGATGACTTGAGGTGGTCATGTCTGATTGACCACCGACCTTATCTTAAAAGGAGTTTCCCCCTTTCCTAGAGCTCCTCCTCTAAAATGCTTTTATAAAAGTGTTCTTGAAACGAGAAATTTACTAGTTAGGGGTAAAACTAGATTAGAAGCCTTTCCTTGATATAGCTAAACTGCATATCAGCTCACTCTCTCATTAGATGGTTTTGTGAGTACAATTCTAAATGTACTCATGGCTTTGTCCCTGGCTATTAACTTGGCCAGACTATGATGATGACTATGAGGAGGACGGAGGAGGTTGCGACAATGCTGGTGCGAATTAGGGTCATTTCCCGGTCAGTCGCCTGTAGGGTAGTAGGCCTGACCTGGGTCAGCTACGCTGCATGTATCCCACTGCTTAGATGTGAACTTGCCCTGCGTGGCACTTATCGAGCTTGGTCATGTGGCCAGTATGTAAGACTTTGATACTCGTTATGTAATGGATGATGTAATCTGCAATGCCAACTCTGTTATGTGGATTCATGACGATCTCCTGGGATCGTGAATTGTATGCATATCGGGTATTCCGGATGGGAAATCCGGGGTCCCCACACTAGCGCCAACAACAATTTAAAGAAATAAGCATACAAGCACAAATAAATCACACATTTCACTATTGCAAGCATAACACACCAAACCAAGTACTAGTAACTAGCACAACATTATACTGAACCATTCGAAGTGGTTTCATCCATTTATCAAACTCCAAGATTAAATGGTGATTTTTAACCAACAACAAATCCTATAAGCCAAAATCAACACTCAGGTAGTTCTGGGAACTCAAAGTATTCATACAAAAGACCAACATAAATATATCACTTTTCTGAATCCAACATAAGTGGATTCATCTTAATTGAAGTTATAGTTATTTTTCTATAAATTTTCTAGTAAAATAAGTGGCTGTTTTGGAAAAAGAATTCCTAGATATTATCAGCAACTTAGTAAATTCTACAAAACTAGTATTGGCAAGTTAAACTAGTCCATGCTCTGTGAAAATTGGAACCAACCCATTTCAAATTATAAAACATGATAAATAATTTGTTAAATTTACACTGTATTTTATAACATTTAAATTACTATGAGCAGTGAATAAACCAACCGATTTCAAACCAGTGTCACATGAAAGGTATATTAACAAGGATTCACTGAAAATTGGTTTCACAAATTTATGAGTTCAGGAACCCAAGATTTAGATTTTTGAATGGAGAGGGTACAGTTTCAAAATATTAATTCTAGATAAATCTAAATTACATTATTTGACATGGGATTAGTCCCATCTGGTAGATATTTCAATAGGGAACATATAGAAATTTGAATCTGGTCAAATGCATGCTCAAATTTTCTATGAATTTTAGAAGTTGACAGGTATAAATATTGGGTGAACAGATTTCCTTAAAAAAACTGCACAGGCCAAAAGTAAAAACAGATCTGGGCTGTCTTAGTGGGCCGAATTTGGCTTGCCTTGCTGCTTTAAAATTTGTGCCCCAGGGAGACGTGCCTTGCTGCTTTAAAATTCGTGCTCCAGAGAGACATGCACGTTCATGGCTAGCTTGGTTTGACGGAGACGACGGGACTTGAGGAGAGCTCACCGTGGGCAGAGTAGGGCTCGGGGACGGCGAGGAGGCACTGCGGGGGCGGCTCGGCTGGGTGCCTCGGTACCGCTGGCGGCTCCCAGCCGTTGGCTTTGACGGAGATGAGCTCCGCGACCGGACGGACAGGGCTTGGAAGACGGCGACCATCCGGCGAGTCCCTGGCAAGGAAGAGGGCTTGGAGGCAACGGAGACGACGTGGGTGATAGCAGAGCTCGAGGAAACCGATCTGGCGCCTTGGACGAGCTGGCAGACTCCCGTTTGGCTGGCGTGGTCGAGGTCACGCTCAACGTCGGCGACGTCCGGCCGGGACAGCACCTTGTCAACTGAAGCCTCCAGGCGGGCTACTGGGCATGGAAATAGAGAGTGAGTTAGGTCGAGAGGAAATGCAGAGAGGGAGAGGGAGAGAAACAGAGAGCAAGGGCAGAGAAGGGCCGCGGCCACGTCTACGACGAGCGGCAGCCGGCAGGACGACGATGAGTTCCAGTCCGTTCTTCTCAACCGAGATGAACAGAGGAGAGTTGGGCTTGGATTTGGAGGTGTCCTAAGGGTGGAAGGAGTGTGTGAGAGGGGAATGGATGGGTGGGAGCTCGGGCTTGATTTTATACTGGACGATGCCGGCGCACGATGGACAGTGAGCACGGGAAAGGGAAAGAGAGGGGCGGCAGCGAGAGATTGGGCGAGAGAGGCGGTGCTGGAGTGTCTATTTGCTCTAGGGCGCGCTTTGGATGCGAGCCTTTGGACTGGGGCCGTTGGAGAGATGCGGCCAGGCTCGGGTCACATCTGCAATTAAGGTGTTTGGGAAAATGACCCGAAATGGACGGTGTCTAGGGCGGCTGTTTTCAGGCGTGGTCCGAAGTGTGTAGCTCCAGGGGAGTTTATACGGTATTCCTCCTTCAACGGTATAGGGTAACAGCGACTGAGAGCAAGCGTGGAGTTGAGAGCGTGGTCGTGTCCATGTCAATGTGCCTGTCACGGGTTGGGGGTGCACAGACGTGCATGGGTGAGTTGGGCTGCGTGGTCTCGAGTTAGAGGGTGGCAGAGAGGCGTGTGGTGGTGCGGGATGCCGTCGAAGACATCTGGCTGGTGGCGAGATGAGAGAGAGAGGGTGTCCTAAAATTTTGGCAAGATTGCTTAGGGTCTCTTCCTCTCCTCCTTTCCAAGCACTAAAGGAAAAGGTGAAAACACCGTAGCAGTGCTACAGTTCGACCAGGAGGTGGTACTAGTGATGGAGAGGTCAAGGGAGTGGTTTGTTGTTGGTTCAAAACAGAAAATAAAAGAATGAGAGAGAGAGGAGAGATGGAATAGAAAATGGCACATGTGTTCATGACGTGAATTGGTGTTGATGAAAATGGCAAACTCTCCATGCACAAGCATGCTTTGATGAATCGGAGAAAGTAGTAGAGAGTATGGTATGGCCTTCCAAGTTTGCAGTCTCTTAGGGTTAATAGAGAGCTACAAAATTTGTATTGCGGATTTTGGTCAATAAAGCGAGTCGTTCCATGTGATGATTTATTTGTGGATTTTATTTTCTTGGCATTCAGAACAGCCCAAACAAGTGTATATGGAGGCAGAACAAGGAAGTGTGAAAATATGAGATGGTGGTCAAGATTAACTTTAAGTGCGTCACGCATCAAGAGATTGAAAGAGAATATTAATTCCAATGATGTTGATGGTGACATTAAATTTTATACTTTGTTTTGTCCAAGTGATGTAGGAGGATGGTAGATCAGAGCGGTGGTTTAGATGTATAGAGTATGCCATTCCGAAAAATAAAAATAATAAATTTATATACTTGCATAATTATGCTCAGTAGGGTTTTCTCAAAACAATTCGATAACAAAAAGTGTAAGAAAATGGTATGTACCATTAACATGCATTTTGTAGGATTACCAGGAAACACCAGAGATAGGAACATCTCCTAATTTTGACAAAGTCTCTTTTAAAGAGATAAGAAATCCAATTGTAAAATGTTTGTAAGATAGTACATCACAAAATAGTGGGATCACACTTAACATTTAGATCCCATAGATTTTGTAAATAAATAGTTTGGAAAACCATTTGTGTATAAAGGTTTATAAAATATAGTTTTATAAGAATAGTGCACTAGTAGAAAAAGGGGCAACGGTCTAAGCCTTTAGTACCGGTTCCTGTATGAACCGGTACTAAAGGGTACATTAGTACCGGTTCATCTGCCCAGCCCGCCGAGCAAGATCAGTACCGGTTCGAAAAGGGACTTTTGTACCGGTTCATACTAGGAACCGGTACTAAAGGATTTTAGTGGGCCAGAGGTCAACCTTTAGTACCGGTTCATATGAAGAACCGGTACTAAAGGGCCCCTGCCCTATTTCTTCAAGCACCCGATCATCCCTGCATCTCATTTCCCATTTTCCCATCTTCTCTCTCACATTTCCAAACATTTTGCACCTCTCACACTCCAATAAATCTTCATTTTTATCCACCATTTTATCAAGATTGACGGCACCCATCTATCTAAGGGTTAACAATATCATCCTTTCTTCCGGCGTTCCTAATTTAGCTCATTTCTTTGCTAGTTTAACTCGTATTATTTTTCTAGTGCTAGCAAGGTGTTTGATGAAATGCCTAAGTTAGGGATTTCATTCTTTTTGTATGCAATTGAGCTCAAATTAAAGTATGATTTGTAGGTTTTAGTATCGTCCCCGTCCTCACCGCCGTCGATCGCCAGCGTCTTCCCCTAGCCGGCACTGTACCACCTCGGTGAGCCTCTTTTTTTAATAAAAAAAACTTAGTTTTATGTGATGAACTTGAATATTAATTAAGTTGGTCACTCATATATCCATGATGTTGTGTAATTAATGATTTTTGATATACTTATATAATGCAGATGAATCGATAATGGATGTACGGTGACCGATGCCATCCCGACTTCATTACTGGCATGCATTATTTTCTCAACGTGGGAGAGGCAAACAGGCGGTCGAATGGTTTCATTTATTGTCCATGTAGTTCCTGTAGGAATACGAAGGATTACTCTACCTCAAAGACCCTTCACTTCCACCTGCTTGAGAATGGTTTCATGCCCGGCTATAATTGTTGGACCAAGCACGGAGAAAGAGGGGTTATAATAGAAGGCAACGAAGAAGAAGAGGATAGTGACAACTATCCTATATTCACTGAAGATGGTGATAGTAGTATGGGGGAAGACGAAGCTGAAGAAGAGCCCATTTTTGATGAGCCCATTTTTATGACCCCGATGACGATTTGGGTCGGGCCATTCTTGATGCGAAGATAAACTGTGGAAGTGAAAAGGAGAGGTTGAAGTTGGAGAAAATGTTAGAGGATCACAACAAACTGTTGTACCCAAATTGCGAAGATGGCCAGAAAAAACTGGGTACCACACAGGAATTGCTGCAATGGAAGGCAGAGAATGGTACTTCTGACAAGGGATTTGAAAAGTTGCTGAAAATAATAAAGAAGATGCTTCCAGGGGAGAACGTATTGCCCTCTAGTACGTACGAAGCAAAGAAGGTTGTCTGCCCTCTAGGATTAGAGGTGCAGAAGATACATGCATGCATCAATGACTGCATCCTCTACCGCGGGGAGTACGAGAATTTGAATGCATGCCCGGTATGTGGTGCATTGAGGTATAAGATCAGGCGAGATGACCCTAGCGATGTTGAGGGCGAGTCCACCCACAGGAAGAAGGTTCCTGCGAAGGTGATGTGGTATGCTCCTATTACCACGGTTGAAACGTTTGTTCCAAAACAAGAGCATGCCAAGTTGTTGCGATGGCACAAAGAGGACCGTAAGAAAGATGTGATGCTGAGACACCCCGCTGACGGGTCGCAGTGGAGAAAAATCGACAAAAAGTACAAGTCATTTTCAGATGACGCAAGGAACTTAAGATTTGGTCTAAGTACAGATGGCTTTAATCCTTTCGGGGAGCAGAGCTCCAGTCATAGCACCTGGCCAGTGACTCTATGTATCTATAACCTTCCTCCTTGGTTGTGCATGAAGCGGAAGTTCATTATGATGCCAGTGCTCATACAAGGCCCGAGGCAACCCGGCAACGACATTGATGTGTACCTGAGGCAATTGGTTGAAGAACTTTACAGTTGTGGCGTGAAGAAGGTGTACCTATTTGGGATGAGCACGAACAAAAGGAATTTAACCTACGAGCGTTGTTGTTTGTAACCATCAATGATTGGCCTGCTCTTAGTAACATTTCAGGATAGTCAAACAAGGGATACAATGCATGCACACACTGTTTAGGTGAGACTGACAGTATATATTTGAGAAACAAGAATGTGTACATGGGGCATCGTCGATTTCTTCCAAAACAACATCAAGTAAGAAAGAGAGGAAAGCATTTCAGAGGTGAGGCAGAAGACCGAATGAATCCTACCCGGCCTACTGGGGATGTTATATATGACATGGTCAAGGATTTAAAAGTGATCTTTGGAAAGGGTCCTGGCGGACAATCTGTTCCGCATGATGTTGACGGACATGTACCCATGTGGAAGAAGATGTTATTTTGGGAGCTACCCTACTGGAAAATCCTAGAGGTTCACTCTGCAATCGACGTGATGCACGTGACGAAAAATCTTTGCGTGAATCTGCTAAACTTCTTGGGCGTGTATGGGAAGACAAAAGATACACCGGATGCACGGCACGACCAGCAATGTATCCACGAAGGAAACAACCTGAATCCAGAGAAGTATCAAGGTACTGCCAGCTACGCTCTTACCAAAGAAGAGAAGGAGATCTTTTTTGAAGTCCTGAGTAGCATCAAGGTCCCGTCTGGCTTCTCATCAAATATAAAGGGAATAATAAACATGTCAGAGAAAAAGTTTCAAAACCTAAAGTCTCATGACTGCCACGTGATTATGACACAATTACTTCCGGTTGCATTGGGGGGCTTCTATCGGAAAATGTTCGAGTACCCATTGTGAAGCTATGTGCGTTCCTCAATGCAATTTCTCATAAGGTGATCAATCCACTAACTCTACAAAATTTACAGAAGGATGTGGTGCAATGTCTAGTCAGCTTCGAGTTGGTGTTCCCACCATCCTTCTTCAATATTATGACACATCTCCTCGTTCACCTGGTCGAAGAGATTAGTGTTCTCGGTCCTGTATTTCTACACAACATGTTCCCCTTTGAGAGATTCATGGGAGTCTTAAAGAAATACGTTCATAACCGTGCTAGGCCAGAAGGAAGCATCTCCAAGGGCTATGGAACAGAGGAGGTCATTGAGTTTTGTGTTGACTTTATTCCTGACCTTAAGCCGATCGGTGTTCCTGAATCGCGCTATGAGGGGAGACTGCGTGGAAAAGGCACGCTAGGAAAAAAGCAACAATGTGTATGGACGGACATTCTTTCACTCAAGCACACTACACAATTCTACATAATTCCATCTTGGTGGCTCCGTACAAAGTGGAACACAAGAATATTTTACGCTCTGAATACCCGGAGCAACATGAAGATTGGATTGATGGAGAACACATGAAGACTTTCGGCGGTTGGTTGCAAACACGGCTCATGAATGTCACTGATGAAGAACAGCTATACTTGTTGGCCAAGCAACCATCTTCGACTATATCAACATTTCAAGGGTATGAGATAAATGGGAATACATTTTACACATTCGCCCAAGATAAAAAGAGCACCAACCAAAACAGTGGTGTCCGCTTTGATGCAGCAGAGCAGAGGACAATGGGAAGAAGGTCACATATTATGGGTACATAGAGGAGATATGGGAACTTGACTATGGACCTAATTTCAAGGTCCCTTTATTCCGGTGCAAATGGTTCAACCTGAAAAATGGGGTACAGGTAGACCCGCAGTACGGAATGACTACAGTGGATCTCAAGAATCTAGGGTACGACACCGAACCATTCGTCCTAGCCAGTGAAGTGGCTCAGGTTTTTTATGTGAAGGACATGTCTACCAAACCGAAAAAAGAAAAGAAAGGCAAGAGGCCACATCATACGATGAGCCAAAGCGCCACATAGTTCTTTCAGGAAAAAGAAACATCGTGGGAGTAGAGGACAAGACAGACATGTCAGAAGATTATAATAAGTTTGATAATATTCCACCCTTCAAGGTGAAAACTGACCCAAGCATCATTTTAAATAATGAAGATTGTCCATGGCTGCGTCGCAATCAGAAGAAAGGGAAACACAAGAAGAAAACTCAGAAGACTAGATAGCTAGGGATCATAACTTGTGTATCTCAATATGGATTTTTGTGTAATGATGTTATTGTATGAGGGAAATTTTTCACGGGCTTGCAGGGAAATTTTTCTAATGCCGTAGGGCGTGAGCACCAACGACATCTTTGAGAAACTCCGCCACGGGAGATTTCCCAACCCTGTCCTCCATCCATGGGAATGAAACTCTCCCTACCTTCTAGGTTGGCTTGTTGAGCTGCTTGCCATGGCGTATCGATGCTCCTTTTATAGGCACGACACCGCTTCTAGGGGCATCGTGCGTCCACCCACACATCCTTATCTCATCGAGCAGTGCATCCACCCACGCGTCCTTATCCTGCCGACATCTTTAGTCTCGGTTGCACCCACCAACCGGGACTAAAGGTTACCCACACGTCCTTATCCCACCGACAGTTTTGTTAGATGACACAAAAACCACCTTTAGTCCCGATTGTACCCACCAGCCGGGACTAAAGGTTAGATGGTTCCCCGCGCCACCGCTTCTACTTTGTCTTGTTCCTCCGACAGGGGCATCATGTGTCCACCCACGCGTCCTTATCTCATCGAGCAGTGCATCCACCCACGCGTCCTTATCCTGCCGATATCTTTAGTCTCGGTTGCACCCACCAACCGGGACTAAAGGTTACCCACACGTCCTTATCCCACCGACAGTTTTGTTAGATGACACAAAAACCGGGACTAAAGGTTCCCGCCTATTTTCTTCCCGCGCTTTCCACCGCTTCCCGCCTCCGTCTTCCCGCCATTTCTCACTATATATATGTAGGCTTGGCCTCCATTTACATATCACATCTAGACTCATATCTGCAAACCTCATCACTCTCTTCCATGGCTTCCATCGTATCTCTGACCCCCCAGGAGGCGGAGGCGCTTTGCGCCTCAAACTACCCCTGCCCGCCGGGCTACCGCGTCCCCACCGGCTGGATGCTGAGCGTCGGAGGCGTACCGGTCCCTCCTGTCCCTGTAGGTGTGGCGCGCCAGATGGCTATCACGAACCACTACTACTTCGAGCTCACGCCAGAGCAGCGGAGGAATCCTCAGTGGCATCCCGACTACAGCCCGACTTGGGACGCCTTCTTCATCAATCGGCGTGAGAGTGCGCTTGCCAGGCACGAGGAGGACGGCTCGCCTCGTTCGAACTTCAACGAGGCTGGCCGTCGGCTATGGTGGCGCGGCCGGACTCTCCAGAGCGTCATGGCCTACCGTGGCCCCCGCCTGCGCTATCCTCAGTCTCAGCCCACGCGTGCTCACCGGTCGAGGTATGACTACCGCGACCCCGATGCCAGCGACGATGACACCGGCGAGTACGACGACTACAGTGGCGACGTTTATAGGGCTAGGCACGACTATGACTGAATCACTCCAACATTCGAAAACAAGCTCGGCCGATTGTGACCTAATCCGGCCATGTATCTTAATTTTCAGTTGAGATATGTACTTCTTTTCCTGTTCAATCGTTTTCCCGCCCTTTTTCTTTCCGCCCTTTTCTTCCCGCCCTTTTTCCTCTCACGGACGCAGCGTGCCGCCGCGCTAACCGACACTTAATTATGAAGCGAACATATGATCAATAGAAACTGCAAATAAAAATGAACACTAAAAAAAATAGGAAATCAAATATAACTAATCAAATATAAGTAATCAAAAATAAAATCAAATATAAGTAATCAAAAATAAAATCAAATATATCTAATCAAAAGAAAATAGAAAATCAAATATATCTAATCAAATGAAAATCAAAAGAAACTGCAAAAGAAAAATCAAATGAAAATCAAAAGAAAAATCAAATGAAAATCAATAGAAACTGCAAAGAAAAATCAATAGAAATGGCAAAATAAAAATGAAAAAATCAAAAGAAACAGCAAAAGAAAAATCCAACGAAAAGCAACAAAAAAAAAAGAATAGCAACAAAAATCAAAAGAAAAAAAAAACCTTTGGTACCGGTTGGTGGAAACAACCGGTACGAAAGGTTAAAAGCGCGAAAAGAAATGCCGTAAATATCTTTGGTACCGGTTTCTACTACGAACCGGTACTAAAGGTCACCTTTAGTACCGGTTCGTAATAGAAACCGGTACTAAAGGCCTTAGGCCTTTTTCTTCCACGCCACCGGCCGCAAAACACACGCAGACGACATAGCAAAATAAGTTCCCGCGCCGTCGCCGTCGCCGCCCTAGCCGCCGCCGCCGCCCTAGCCGCCGCCCTAGCCGCGCGCCCAAGCCCTAGCCGCCGCCGCCGCCCTAGCCGCCGCCGCCGCCGCCCTAGCCGCGCGCCCAAGCCCTAGCCGCTGCGCGCGCCGCCCTAGCCGCGCGCGCCGCCGCCCTAGCCGCGCCGCCCTAGCCGCGCCGCTGGCCTCGCTGCCCCCTCCTCCTCCTCGTCCTACAACCCGATTCAGGTGCGCCCCCCTCTTTGGCCTCGCTGGCCTCGCTGCCCCCCTCCTCCTCCTCTGCTTCGTCTACAAAGGTTGGGCAACCCGATACATGAATCAATTTGAACATAAAAAAGCTTATCTGAATCACATAGTTTTCATCTGGCTTATTGTGGTGAAAGATTCAGATTTTGTTCACCATATCTTCACTTATCTTTACTCTGTCATGTTTCATATTTCCTACCAATATGCAGGCATTTGCATATTTTCTTTCTTTTAGTAAATTGTCTCATCACCTCCCAGTGAGTGTTCATACTAAATGATTCCGAACAAAATTTAGTGCCATGCTAGGAGTACAAGGTATTGTGATATGTTCAATATTATAGTTTACATCTACACTTGCAGGTATGCATCAGCTCAAATTGTTCCCATCATGTTATGTGCATATGCTAGAAGGTTATTGCAAATTTGTAGCTTTATCTCCATGATAAAAAATGCCTGGGATTGTTGAAAATGTGCTCCATGTGTGTTACATTAGGCTTGCTGTGTTTCTTATTTTTTGTGAGAAAATGCTTTCTTGAATGCATACCAAGAAGAGCTGAGGAGCTGTGTGAGTGTGGAGACTGTCGCCGCGCAGCCTTCCAAGTACGAGATGAGTAGAAGCTGTCAAGTAATATAGTAGAAACAAGAACTTCAGTTAATAAGTAGAGAAGGTAGCATTTTAATACGTGCTTTGCAAAGAAAAACAACAGCACGCAGCATATGATGAGCTGCTCCAAACAAATCTCTGATCCATGAAGTGCTTTGCCAAATCAAAATGCATCTCACCAATAGTAGATATATATGAATGAATTGCATCTTCTAATTAAGAGACGAATTAACTTGCAGATCACACAAAAACACTAGAAATACACCTAGAAATAAATGAAATTTACCTCTATGTGGCAGAACCAACTTCACGAAGGACGTGCAGTAGCAACTAGCAACCTTGGGCCATTAGCTAGGTCGAGGCATGGGATTTGCAGTAGTGCTTCTTTCTAATCTGCATGGTATTAACACTACAGTTCTGCTTTGGTTTGTGTTGCGGAAGCCAAACCATATTTGCTCCCTTGGTTTCTAATCTGCATAAAAACAATGAAGTGAGCTTTTTAAAAACTTGAGAGGATAGTAGGACTGTAGGAGCCCTACTTTAAAACTTTTTGAAATATAGTACACTGCCTCATGCCTTGGGTGGAATTTGCAAATATGTTTAAACATCAACCATCATTAAAATTTACATCCAAACATTGTTTATTTACTATTGAGTTTGAGTTGGAACTGTCAGCATCTTTTTATCATTGCCTCTGGTGTGTCCATCTTAATACATAGAACACACATTACTATAAATTCTAACAAAGTAGTAATGGGCTTGACAAGCAAAACATTGTCATGCAGTGAGCTTATATATATGATCTTATATGCTTAATCCTGCACATCTATGACCTTCCATACTGCTTTCGCTCAAATTGCTGCATACATATGGATAAAGTGGTATTGTTTCCGAGAACCAGATACACAGTCTCAAAAGAAGGTTTTATGTGCATCACTTTTATGTGTATGATCTCAAATTTGATTGTGGAATACAAGCTGGTGTGCTGTTGGGTAAGTATATGTTCAAGTTTAGTGCTCTCAGCAGCCTCCCGGTTGCGGTGACCATGTCAACTAGAAATCTTGTATATGAAAAGTTGTATATGAAAAGTTGTATATGAAAAGTTGTACTGAATGGGCATGATCATTGGTGATTTATATGGGAATGTAACAGAATTCTCAGTAAAAATATATTGTACAGCATTCTCAATATATTGACTCATGGCTGTGTGTTTAGTAAAGTGATGTTGCGATCTGGAAAGCTTCTGATGCAAAGAGTAGATTGCATGAGACATTCATGTCTTATTTTTTGGCAATGCAACTCCTCTGGTTTATAATTTTTGTTATATGTGATGGTTGTTAGGTGTTAGTAATAACCAATTTTGAATGGTCATAAGATCTACATTTTGATAATTGTGATAACTTAAAATGACATAGTCCCCTTCATCCCAGATGAGGACCGAGAACAATAATTGCACTTAATTTTGTAGTGACATTGAGCTATGGAGGACGAAACCTTCATCCGAGATGAGGAGCGAGAAGAAATGGTGCAGAAAATGATATTTGAGAGTGCCCGTGGACCGGAACCCAATGGAGAACCCGATGAAGATGACGATGATTTCGGGTCACAATTTTTGAACGATGTCGGTGAGGGACTTGAGTCTGAAGAAAGAAGAGACAACGAAGTGTCCTTAATAAACTTCGGCGAGGTGTATATCAAGGCTATATGTTCATCACTTGATGCATTGATTTATTTGTATTACACTTATTAACGAATCATTTTTCTTTTAGCCTTCTGGATCATCGAGCAAATCTGTTAAAAAGCAACGAGGCCCGACGCAATGTCTAAAGGGCGAGGGTAGGTTAGCCCTCACCGCATTTAAGGCTAGTGGTCAACCGGTGGAGCCCAAAGAGCACTGCCGTAAATTCATAAACCAGGCTGGAGTTCTTGTTAGGGACCATGTACCGATCAGCATTGTAGAGTGGCATAAGCCGAAGAACGCGGGGGCTGAAGCTAGTTATGTCAATGATACTCTAAAGCTTTTTCTTTGGGACAGTCTACTGACACACTTTAGCCTACCGGAAGACATGACGGAAGGCCAGAAGAAGAAAGTCAAGGAATGGACTCTTAAGAGGATGGCCACACAATTCCAGACCTGGAAGAAAATTTATGGGCCAGATATGCAGATAAAGATCCAGTATTCACTGGAAGTCTAGTGAAGATAAAAGATCATTGGCCCGCATTTAAGAGCTATAAGAAATCTTCTACTGCTGTGTCCCGATCAGTCACAAATACGAAAAATGCTTCAAAGAAAGAACATTTCCATCATTTGGGGTCAGGTGGCTACAAGACTGCCATTCCGAAGTGGAGAGCATTTGAAGCTAAACTGATGGAGGCAGGAATCACTCCACAGACATGGGACTGGCCCGACCGGTCCAAGTTCTGGTTGTTCGCGCATGGGGCAGGGTTGGACCCAAAGACAGGGCAGATCGTTGCAAAGGGAAAATGGAAGGAAAAAGTTAATGCAATCACGACGCAGCTTATAGATGCAATTGAAAAAGTTAGAAAGGGAGAGTACATTCCCGATAGAGAGAATGACGAGCTGACACTCGCTCTTGCGAATGCGGAACACGTTGGATGGATACGAGCCCTCCCAGGTGTCACCATGAAGGAAGCATGGCCGGAGTGCGCTGACACTTATAGAAGCCGTTCGAGAAAGAAGAAGCAGGACTTAGACAGGTTAGCGGAATTGATAAATAGGGTGGAGGTGCTTGAGCAAAATCAGAGGGCACCTGATCAGCCGCTGTTTATACAAGATCCTCAAGCCGATGCCGCCCCATCTCAGCGAAGAAGCAGTGTGGGTTCCTCGCATCTTGAATGTGCAGGAAGCTACCCCGTGGATTATGTCACGGAGAAGACAGATTGTGAGCTACATGTAAAAATACGGAACGTGTCCGTTAAGGTGGCGGTCGGCTATGTTTACCCAAATGAAGATGGAGCAACGCACCATCATATGCCCATTCCAACTGGCTGTGTTCGTGTCGGGGTGGATGGCGTTGTTCCGGGTTTTGAAACTATGGAGCTTGATTATCCTGGAGGTGACGAAGAGAAGACACTGGCCGATGTCAAGCGCGGTTTCGCCATATGGTCCAAGAAATACATCGTCCTTTTGCCAAGGCCACCGACTCCTCCTCGTAGCAGTCCACATGAGCAGCAAATTCCACATGAGCAGCAAATTCCATATGAGCAGCAATGGCCATTGACTCCGCCTGGTAGCAGTCCACATGAGCAGCAAAGTCCACACCTACCGGAGAGGGACCCCAGCGCGAGTCCACCATCTCGAGATCCTCCGCGTAAGACTGCGTTTTTTAAGCGGAACGGTACGCCGCCTAGGAAGAGACCTAGAAAGGAGAAACCACTGCCGCCTATCGAGAAGTTACCTTGGGAAAGAACTATCGAGGAATGCAGTAAAATCTCTAAGTCCGAGGTGGCCAAACATTTTGCTAAGAAAGTGCCAGAGATACCTTTTGAGAAGACTCTAGATCCAGTGAAAGTTATTCGTACCGTTGAGAATCTATATGACCCTCCACCATCGCCACCATCTGACTATAGGCGTTCTATTGAAAAGTCGTATGACGCTATGGTGGAGGTGAAAAAACCCGATCAATCGGTGGTCTCGGCGAAAACGAGGAAACAAGTGTACCAGCTCGGAGAACAACCCGTTCAATCGGTCCCCCCTCTCAAGGTGTTTGACGAGAAGGCCGTTGAAAGTTCTCGACAAAACACAATTGATTACCCCATCGCTGAAGTAGTATATCAATTTGTTCAAGGGAAAGATCTGGTCGAGAATATCAGGTCGCTACCAACATGTATGCGTAATTTGAATGCGTGGTACACTAATGCCACAAAGAGAGGGATTGATTGTATCATGGTGCGAGTTAAGGATGAACACTACTTCCAAGAATACTCTGTGAGCGTTGACTTCCTCGAACTTTTTCAGTTATACAATCTCCGGGCCATCGACAAATCTATCATCAGTTGCTATTGTCTGTAAGTGATTTATTAATATAATTTGAGAAGTCTTTAGCTCAGCTCATTCTTTGTCTGCAAATTATCCTCAATTTAATCTTTTGTGCGCTATATTATGCAGATCAAAGAAGCTCGAATGCAAAAGGGATGAAATCACGGACATTGGGTTCATTGACCCAGATACAATGCATGAAAAAACCATAGAAGATCCCATCTTTAACAAGGATACACCAGAGACTTTGCTAAGGTTTTTGAAGCGACAACGTGACAAAAAGATAATACTTTGGCCTTACAACTTCAAGTAAGTGTAACTGTCTTATAACACATTCTATTTTGCTCACCATACGTTAAAATTTTAACTGATGACTTATATCTATGACACTGCATATTTAAACGTGCGCAGGTTCCACTTTATTCTTATCGTCATTAAAATGTACGATGGAGAGGTTGAAGTCTATGACTCACTAACCAAAGAGCCTATACTATACAAGTCGGCTTTTGATATGCTCAAAAGGTAATTTTAATTCTTATCGGTTTTTTCGTTAATTTCCTGATATCAACAAATTAATAACTCTTTTATGCATTTTCTTTTGTCGGGCAGCGTATGGCAAATGTTCATCCAGGAAGATCCGACCGGTGGATGGAAACCGAAGCTAATATGGCATGCGAACAAAGTAAGTAGTACTACCTAGGTCCACACACCTTTATCTACTTGATTATTATTTGATTGAATTATATTCTTGTACAGAAATGCTCGAAACAACCTGAGGGGACTAATCTATGTGGATACTATGTTTGCGAGAACATCCATAAGATTGTCAGCGAGAGAACGAATAATCAAAGGAATAGAGAGGTACGAAAACAATATTCACAAATTTATTTTGTTACCATAACTTGTGCTAAGTTTCAGTCATAATTGTTTGATTGTGATTTGATATATATATATATATACATAGCTCATGTATTCATTTGAATCTCATTCTTTTACAGTTGGCAAGAAAGCATGACAGGCTCCCAATCGAGCACCGCTTCAAAGCAATTGGCGAGGAATTGGCGGGATTTTTCCTTCGGGACGTCATACCTAACTTCGGAGAGTACCACTATGAATGAAGATCAATGTAATGATATAGTTGACTTGGGCATGATAACTATACTACATGTAATAGATAGATCGCAATCTAGGAGTAGTCCACATGCATGAAGATCGATCTTCATGCATATGGTACTCTCGAGCATACTTATCTATTACATGTAGCTTATATGTATCTGCCCAAGTCATGATATGCATTACCTTAGATCTTCATGTACTCCTAAATCGAAACACGTTTCTGGTGCATCGACGCGATCCTCGTACGATGAAATGGTCCGATACCCCTAAAAACCCCTCCTAATTAAAACCCTAAACCCTAAATTCCTTTGGTATCGGTTTGTGTTACAAACCGGTACCAAAGGTCCCTAGCCTGCACTCCCCTGGGAGCCAACGTGGAGGCCCCTTTAATACCGGATTGTAATGAACCGGTACCAAAGAGGGGGGCCTTTTGTCCCGAATCTTTTGTACCGGTTTGTTTTCCGGTACAAAAGGGCCTCTGGAACCGGTACTAAAGCCCTTTTTCCTACCAGTGGTGGGATCACAACATTGTGTCCTTGTAGTTTTATAAATACTTAGTTTGTGTAAAAGTCTTGTTGTTAAATAGGTCTTGGCTCATTTTTGGACAAATAAAACATGAATAAAAGGAGAGGTTGCCAAGATATTTTTTAGAAAATTAGCTAGAATCAAAAATGGCCTGATCACACGCACAAGGATTGGTTGGTTCAACATAATTTCCATTCAACAAGCAACACTCATTCATAACAACCAAGACAAACAACAAGAAATAGTCTTCAGGTTTGCAAAAAAATTTGTTGGCCCCATTTTTGGCTACACAATTACTACTTAAACAAGGTTACGGAAAAAATGTGGGTGTTACAGCCCGTACCGCTTCGGTCACCACCGGGCTGGCCGGCTGATCCGGCGCAGATCTGGCGAGGCCCGGCCAGATCCGGCCTCTTTTCTTTTTTCCCTATGGGTTAATTTGCTAATTAATCACTGCTGCAAACAAAAAGGCTTAGAAAATATTCTAGACCTCGAAAAATTGTGATTCAAATTTTCCTATGTTCCTTGCAATGTTATCTAGCCACTGGTACAGCATGCTTGGTTTTTAGGATTTTAAATATTATCTGAAGATTAAATGTGTAGATCTATTGATTTTCCCTCATATTTACAAATCTGGTGTTCTGTGTACTGAAAATTGGTGATTCCAATTTTCAGAGGTGCTTTATGGTTTTGTTGAACTATAGGAACTGGATTTACCATTTTAGGAGTTGTGCACTGCCTGCAGTAATTATTTTAAGTGATTAGTTTCTGCCTTGTTTTATTTATCGTGTACAGTAGGATAAATATTTTTGGGTGATTCCACTTCTGGTGTGTGTGCACCTCAGTAGCTTTCTAATATCTCTGGTAGAATTTTAGGAGCTACAGAAAGTTTTAGGGAATTCTATTGCTATTCTAGTGTTAAGTGAGAATAGGAAATCTATCTATTATATTATTAAAACAACTAACAACTAACGGTGTAGATTGATCGTCTTGAAGTTAAAATATCTCAATGGCTCAGATTTACCAACATCGGCACGCGCGTTTGCAATCTCCAATGAGACGTATTGGACTCCATGGCTCGTACGTTTGCAATCTTCATAGGAAACTTATACAAAGCTGGACTCTAATTGATGGACTTCCCTAATAATTGGTCCGGATAGCTGTGCACATACAAGGATATACTAAAGCATTGCCCGATGGATTTCCATGGTTCAAACCAGCACGCAGACACGAATCCACAGCGGCTAAGCTCCACGGGCAAGTCAATTTATCGAAAACTACATCAATGGAGACCACGATACAACACATTGCAAGCACGCTGCTGAACACGGACTGACTCATGATTCGAAATCACCGCAGTCAATACGGACCGGCCATGTCAGCGCGTCCAACAGATTGGAAGAAGGATAACAGCAACGCCATCAAAGCGCCAACGAGATGGAGATCGCCGATCTCCCGTCATAGGCTCGCGGCAGGCACGTGAGAGAAGGCCGTCGGCCAGGAGCACTCGACCGAATGATGTAAGCCTGCAGTGGTTGTAAACGCATCAACGCCCGTCGCAGCCAAATAGAATCAGCATCAATGTGAGTACGAAGAAGAGCGATCGTGACTACATCAACAGCAAGAGATATATGATTACTGCGTTGATCGTTTTCTACAAAAATAACAGTGCATATGACTCCTCTCCCACCTGCCAGACGCAGGAGCTATAATCGGCAGAAGAAAAACACTAATCAAAGCATTGAGGAAAGACTTCCTTGCGATAGTGCTATGCTTTCGTGAAGAACTACATAAACTTGAGCTAATATGTTAACCTAATATATGCAGGCGAGAAGCACTGGATCACGAGGAAAGGAGAGGCCGACGACAGATCAATTGGTATGTGCCTTAAATCTGCTTCCATAATGCAAATTAAATAAATTGCATATTAGCTAAGGTGAGCACAGACAACAGAACCGCATTGATAAGCTTTCTTCTACGTATATGCCAAATATAAGCGTGTGACAAATGTAAATATGCTGAAAAACATAGCAGTACGTAGATCTCTCCCTCCAACTAAATCAGCTACACTCACTTCCGAAAACAAAATACTCTTTGATCTGTCACTTTAAAAGAAAAGAACGACCTTATCAGAAAAGAAAATAAAATAACGTGTATATGATCCTTAACGATTAGGAGAAGAGATCTCTTGCCTGACAATCTCACGACATGAATAAATATGTCTTCCCCAATGCAATTTTTAGGTTCAAATGCCTAGGAAATAGGTCAAACCAAATAGACTGAGACGACAGATGGAAGGTACATATAAAGAACGTGTCCAAGGCATGCATGATATCATGTAGGATGAACAAAAAAGTCAGATGACATTGTGTTTTATATGTGTATTTGAATATGTCGTGCATTTTTAGGGAAGAACACCAGTGTCGTGGTAAAACACTATATGACCGAAGCAACAAAGTAAGGAACTGGTACTCAATGAGATGTTTTAGATATGTAAAATATAAGTCAATACGACAAAAACACGGGTACAATAAGAAAACACATGATATGGTGACATTGAGAAAGCGATAATATTTTGATAATAAGCTATGACTGTAAAGTACTCCCTCAGATTGGAAATAACTGTCGGCAATTTTGTACTAGCTTAGTATAAAGTTTGTACTAAGTGCCCGACAGTTATTTCTGATCGAGGGAGTAACAATTAATTTCATTAGAAAGCAAGCGACAAAGGCAAGACTATGAGTTAAGATTACCATACGTGCAGGTATACACATGCATAATAGTTCAGTACTAAATACAAAATACTATGCATCTGTCGATGCTTGAGGAAGACAACACACTATTTAAGTATGAGCCATTTTTCCTAACTACACATGTATAGTGATTTCAAGATAATTTGTGGAAAGATAGACATATATATAATGAATAAGGAGAGAACATCTTAGATTTAAATGGCGGATGAAGATCTTTACACCATTAGTCTCTATTTTCGCAAGAAAAAAATGTTCTTAGAAACAACCCAACACATCCAATGTAAAAATTTAAACCAAAATTAATACAATCATAACTTTAAGATGCACATTTTGTACAATTTTCCATAATATGTCTTGAATTTCTGTTAATAATTACCTACCAACAATAATTACCTAGCAACAATAATTACTAAATCAAATAATAGTTGATAGCATAGCCAAATGTTGAGTAGTATCAAATATCAGATATGTACCAATATATGTACAAAATCTAACCGCGCAAATGCGCGGGCCACCCGGCTAGTTCATTATAATTCACCTTTTAATCTTTTGGGTTGTTTCCAATTGTGTTGGTTCTGTAATGTTGTTAGCTACTGTAAGAAAGCTGGATGCCATGTTTTTAAACATGATGCCTGCAAGTTGTTTGTTGTGATTAGGTTACTATGCTAATAGGAATTGCTTGTTACTATTATATTAGTTTATTCTTTTATAAAATAAATATTGGTTCAGATATCTAAACATGTTTGCTTCTGATACTTAATGCTTAAGTTGTGTGATGCTTGTCTTGAGTGTGAATCATGTATGCTTGGTGCTTATTGTGTTGTTGTTGATTTTCCGACGATAGATTCAAACGACGAGTGTGCGGAGGAAGGGGAGGTATTTGAGTATCAAGAAGAAGAAGATCAGGGACAAGCCAACCAAGGCAAGCCATCTACTTGTTGCATATCTGAATCCTACTAAGTCTCTATGCATTGTTTTACTACTATTCTCTTTATATGCATTGTTTTTATATTGCTATTATTCCCTATATAGCAATAGTTTGACATAGCTCCACAAGTCGACTTGATATCATCTATAAGATGACACCCTTGACACCTCTCAACACCCCTGCATTAGAGACTCGATGATTACATCGAAGTCTTTGGAGAACTTGTAGTGGAGCCAAAAACTCTAGGATGGGAAAACTCTAAGAAAGTTTTGAAAATGTTTTCAAAACCCTAGAGTAGCATTCTACTCCACTAAATGTTTTCTAAATGGTTTTGGACAAAGAAAATTGGATCATGGAAGGAAAGAAGTTGGTGGTTTTTATAAAAGACATTGGTGTTTCTTTGTAGTCGCTTAACAATTAACCCGTGCAACACATTACCCTGAATGGGAAGGGCTAGTCCAAGTTTACTATTTTAGCGGGGAGCCTCTACTATATAAGGGTTGTAGGACCCCAGAATGGGTTGTCGCAAGTGGTGGGCAATAGTGTAGGGGCCCGCCAATAGGCTACCCGTCCAAGACACTTGGGTTTCTCCCCCGTGGCACTGGAACTACGCTCGATGGAGGTAGACGGCCAGGGTTTGCGGGGATGTATACTCCACAGGGCAGGCACCGTACTAAGGTGGATAGATGGAAGTCTTTGATCGATTATCCAAATCGCTACTTGTGTATGACGTCTGTGGTGTATCCCGGTGGATTTATCATGGTGTGGGTAAAGTGTACAACCTCTCGCAGAGTGTAAATCTATTCAAATAGCCGAGTCCTCGGTCATGGAGGTTGTAAAATCACTACATTGCCCAATATCAGGTTTTGGTTTTACAAATGGTTTTTGAGAAAAAGAGTTTTGTCCTGAATGGGTACTTGGAGGGTACGCCGAGGCACGGTGTGGTTCGGAGTACTTGGAGGGTACTGCCGAGACTTGAGGTGGTCATGTTTGATTGACCACCGACCTTATCTTAAAAGGAGTTTCCCCCTTTCCTAGAGCTTCCTCTAAAATGCTTTTATAAAAGTGTTCTTGAAACGAGAAATTTACTAGTTAGGGGTAAAACTAGATTAGAAGCCTTTCCTTGATAAGCTAAACTGCATATCAGCTCACTCTCTCATTAGATGGTTTTGTGAGTACAATTCAAAATGTACTCACGGCTTTGTCCCTGGCTATTAACTTGGCCAGACTATGATGATGACATGAGGAGGACGGAGGAGGTTGCGACGAGCGGTGCGAATTGGATCATTTCCCGGTCAGTCGCCTGTAGGGTAGTAGGCCTGACCTGGGTCAGCTACCTGCATGTATCCCACTGCTGTTTGCTAGTATTAGTGTGTCCGTTAAACTTGCCCTGCGAGGCACTTAAATTCGGCCAAGTGGCCATATGTAAGACTTTGATACTCGTTATGTAATGGATGATGTAATCTGAATGCAACTCTGTTATGTGGATTCATGACGATCTCCTGGGATCGTGAATTGTATGCATAACGGGAATCCCGGGTGGTAAGCGGGGTACCCACAGAGTTGGTATCAGAGCCATCCTGACCTTAGGAAACCCTAGTTTAGCATGGGCGTTAGATCGAACCAAAAACTTATTTTCTAAAAATAAAAGAGATGGCTATATATCAAAGGTAAATATATATTGCTCTCATCTCTTCCCTTATTCTTTAAGCATATTTAATCTTAATTTAATCTTTTACTTAAGCATAAAATCTTGCACACTTGGGTAAGTCATTAATAAACTCTACTCTAAAATTTGTGTAGATGGACACTCCTACTATACACCGCCAGATCGGCACCCACGACCACGTGCTGATCTTTGAGCGCGACTTGGTTGAGTTGACCACGCATCTCGGACACCCGCGTCCCGAGGTGCGAGGCTACCGCCTATTTAAGGAGGGTACCCATGAGCTGGCTTACCAGGTGGTTTTCCAGGTCCGCGGGATAGAGGTCCCACCGACTTCTCTAGAGTTCACCTTCAAGGTGATAGAGCACAACTGGGGCGATGGCCTGATGCGTGTTATGCGACATGCCATCTCACGCCTCGTCCACCTCCACTTCAACGAGCTACTTGGTACCCGCTACGAGCACTATGGGTGAATCGACGCCGATGGCCTTCCCTACTAGGCCACCATGCACACCCCTTCAGCCGCCACTTCTGCCACACCGAGGCTCTGCTGCACCACACGCAGGAGCATCTGGACCACGTCTGGATGGTTGCCGATGAGAGGGGGCTAGAGCTAGCCGTCTTTCATGGGGACCTATGGAATCTATCTTCTCTCATCACCGTCTCCTCGATGCCAAGAGGAAGATCGTGAAGAAGAATAGGACTCTTAGGCAGCGTGCCCGCGAGTTGGAGGACCACTTGGCTTCTCTTGAGAGCCATGTGTCTGAGCTAGAGGAGGAGACCGCCAAGCTCCGCAAGGAGAACGAGGCGGTACTTGGCTGCGACGATGACCACCAGGAGGCCTTCGACGAGGAGCCTGCTAGCACCGATGACGACGACCGTGGTAGCGAGAGCGGTGATGAACGCAACGCTATCATGGACTTCTACGCTCCTGAGACTGCTAGCGAGGAGGAACCCGAGGAGGGAGTTCCCCATGTTAGCGGTGATGAGTAGGTTCCACCACCCTACCCCTCTCACGTAGGTTGCCGCGTAGTTATTAGTTACTCCCTTTTGCATACCCGTGTTGTATGGTCTATCTAGAACCATTTGATATGTGTGTTGTATGAGACTCTGTGGTATGTGTGTGCCTGGACATGGTTGGCACTCTTTTGCTTGTATATATTATGTACGCCTGGACTTGTTATGAATGTATGATGTGGGAACATGTTATGTCTGATTGTTATGAATGGTATGTTATGCAAGAGTTGAGCCCTTTTTTTATATAAGCATACTTATGTATCACTTGTTGTGTTCTCACCAAACCACTTCTTTCCAGTATGGCTCCGGAAACTTGAGGCCAAGCTAGAAACAATCTGCCCCCACCACCCGAGCCCAGCATGGAGCTGCTAGTGCGGCTCATGCTGGAAGACCGCAAAGCCGTGCGCGCCGAGCGCCAAGCCAACCTCGCCACCCTCCAGCACCTCGTGCAGATTGCCACCAACCACAACAACAATGGTGGCAATGGCGATGAGGAACCTTGAACTAAACTTAGGGACTTCCAGAACTCCAACCCACCAACCTTCACCAAGTCCACCGAACCACTAGACGCCGACGATTGGCTCCGTACCATCAAAAACAAGCTCATGTATGTAGGAGTTGGGGAGAACGAGAAGGTGCTCTCCGCCACTCACTTCCTAGGTGGAGCAGCGGGTTCATGGTGGGAGAATGTCCGTGCCATGCAGCCCGAAGGCTAAGTAATGACCTGGGAGGCCTTCAAGTCCAAGTTTCGCAAAGCCCATATTCCCTCCGGACTTATCAAGATCATGCACGATAAGTTTCTCAACCTCAAACAAGGTGGTATGAGTGTCACCGAGTACCTCGACAAGTTCACTACTTGGGGGAGGTATGCCCCTAATGACATCGACACTAACGAGAAGAAGAGGGAATGTTTCCTGAATGGACTTCAAGAAGAACTACAAACCAATTTGGTGGTCGTGCCCTACAATGACATGGAAGCCTTGGTAGATGCTGCCATCATGGTGGAAGACTAGAACAAAGTGGCCCGAAAAGCCAAAAGAGAAGGATGATGAGTCAGGGAGGGCCCAATAGTCAAAGGTCCCGCAGCATGCCCCCATCAAGATCTACGCCGCCCCCTCAGAGGTTTGCCTCTCAAGCTCCCAGACTCAACAACCCCAACCGCCAGTACCAAACCAACCACCATGCCGGCGGGAATCCTTCTAGAAGAAATCACAACACATTCAACCCCACCAATCGCAGCCAAGGGAGTGGCTGCTATACTTGTGGACAGCCTAGACACTCCTCTAAGGAGTGTCCCCTGAAGAAACCTTCTGCGCCGAGCCTCAGTGCGCCGCGACCCAATCAGGGTCAAGGCCATGGACCCTGTAACACCCACTTTCCTAACCCTTTTAAGTAGTTTAGTGAGCCACAAATGGGGGCCAACAAAAACTTTTTGTGCAAACCTCTGGAAGACTATTTCTTCTTGTTTGTCTTGGTTGTTATGTTAATGATGTCTATTGGTTGCTTGTTGAAACAATATGTGAACCAACACAATCCTTTGCCCGTGTGATCATGCCTTTATTTATGTTCTAGCTAATTTTCTAAAACCATTATCTTGGCAACCTCTCCTTTTTCAGTTATTTTATTTGTCCAAAATAAGCGCCAAGATCTATCTTTGAGACAAAGCTTTTATCAAAACTAAGTATTTACAAAATTATCTGGACCCACAAAGAGAGTGGTCCCACTATTTTACAAACTTATAATTTGTTGATGTTTATAAAAGGATTTCAAACACACTGAGAAAACTTTCTAAGGGAGATGCTAGTCTCACTAGTTTTGAAAAATCTACAAAAGCTTTACTCCTTTATTTGAAACTCTTTTCTACTTGACCATGGCATGACCATCATTGAGCACTTGTTCAATCATTGTTTCTAGGTGATGTTAGATTAGCTGCAAATGATTGACCTTGTGTGGGAGTTACTTTGTGTACCTTGTTTGACATTGATGAGTTGCTTGTGTGTAGGTATGATCCCTAGGTAGGCTTGGCCTAACCTATTCAAAACCCATCAATAAATATTTTGTCCCATGTAAGTTGTTATCATTCTATCTTTCAAATAAAACCTATCTTTTATTTTCATTCAATCCTCAAGCCCTAACTCTAATGTCTTAGTCTTACCATAAGACATTAGGAGCCCTTTTGAGGAACTTTAAAACCAATCAAACTAGCCAAGGAAACACCTATGGTGTTATTAGAATCATCTCATCCAACCATAAAAAGGTTCACTCAAAATTTAGAGAATCATCTTTGCAGACACTCATCAAACACCTTATGTGAGGCTATCTACACTCGTTGGAAGAGCAACCGTTGAGGCCTAACTCTAACTTAGTCTCAGCACCACTCACTACTACGCTTAGGAATTTCGGGATGAGATTCTGTTTAAGAGGGGAAGAGCTGTAACACCCCACTTTCTATAACCCTATTTAAGTAGTGTTTAGTGAGCCACAAATGGGGGCCAACAAAAACTTTTTGTGCAAACCTCTGGAAGTACTATTTCTTACTTGTTTGTCTTGGTTGTTATGTTAATGATGTCTATTGAGTTGCTTGTTGAAACAATATTGTGAACCAACACAATCCTTATGCCCGTGTGATCATGCCTTTATTTATGATTCTAGCTAGTTTTCTAAAACCATTATCTTGGCAACCTCTCCTTTTTCAAGTTATTTTATTTGTCCAAAATAAGCGCCAAGATCTATCTTTGAGACAAAGCTTTTATCAAAACTAAGTATTTACAAAATTATCTGGACCCACAAAGCAGAGTGGTCCCACTATTTTACAAACTTATATTTTGTTGATGTTTATAAAAGGATTTCAAACAACTTTAAGAAAACTTTCTAAGGGAGATGCTATGTCTCCACTAGTTTCTGAAAAATCTACAAAAGCTTTACTCCTTTATTTGAAACTCTTTTCTACTTGACCATGGCATGACCATCATTGAGCACTTGTTCAATCATTGTTTCTAGGTGATGTTAGATTAGCTGCAAATGATTGACCTTGTGTGGTGAGTTCACTTTGTGTAACCTTGTTTGACATTGATGAGTTGCTTGTGTGTAGATATGATCCCTAGGTAGGCCTATGGCCTAACCTATTCAAAACCCATCAATAAATATTTTGTCCCATGTAAGTTGTTATCATTCTATCTTTCAAATAAAACCTATCTTGTTATTTTCATATCAATCCTCAAGCCCTAACTCTAATGTCTTAGTCTTACCATAAGACATTAGGAGCCCCTTTTTGAGGAACTTAAAAACCAATCAAACTAGCCCAAGGAAAGCACCTATGGTGTTATTAGAATCATCGTCATCCAACCATAAAAAGGTTCCACTCAAAATTTAGAGAATCATCTGTTGCAGACACTTCATCAAACACCTTATGTGTAGGCTATCTACACTCTTGTTAACGGATTCAGCTTTTAGACACTTGTATTAAGCTCATACCTTCTATCCAGGGAAATGTCTGCCCATAGAACTCATCTTTAACATGTGTTCTTCCATTCCTTCCATTACCACTTAGTCATTTGATGTCATCGGTTACTTGTTCTAGTCTTGTTTCTGACCCTAATCAAACTACTTACCATTTGACTATTATCAGATGCACTTTTGCTCCCACTTTTAAACTTCTAAATAAATTGTTCAGAGACCATCCTATAACCTATTTCTCTTATTTTTGATCTACTCTAACTACCTATGCACTTGCATGGGCATTTTGAGGTATGCCACCTATTTATGTGACTAGGTTTTGAACCCTAGTCAAAACTAATTTCACTTTCTAATTTTCCTTGATCCTCTTGATAATTTGTTAGCACTCATCATAAAGTCTCTCCATAAATTCATTTCCTCTCTACTAGCATTTGGAAAAGTTATTCATGCACAATATCACTTTTCCTCCATCAAAATAACTATTTCTTTATCTCATCTTTCTTGCTCAACAAAATGCATATGATTGGTAGCCATGTTATTTCATGCACTTTTCTTCTCATCAGGTAATTTTATAATCTCCTACCATGTTAACCTATTCCTATAGGACCATATGGACCCAAAAACCCTAGTGGTTCATCTTCGAATATTCAAAACCTTGTCTCAAGTAGTATAGTGGAAAACTTCACATTCCAACTTTGGTGGTCTTGCCTATTCCCAGAATAAAAATCTTTCAACTTGGCAATACCATTAATCTCACCAAATTACACCTATCTGATCCATACTTGCATGCCATTGCTTGATATGCTATGAACCAAGTCAAAATCCAAAATTTGATCCTCACATGCATCATCACCAATCTTAACTAAAATGTTTTGGAACACCATCAAACTCCCCCATTGCCCTTGCCATCTCACAAAACCTCCTCTCTGGTCGCCATGCACTGTAGCAAGCCCTCTCTACCTTGTCCTCTAGTGCTTGGAGGTAGCCATTGGAAAGACTCATGCATATCTGCAAAAATCATGTCTCGAACTTGTTTAAAAACCAGCAGTAGCTCCTTCCCAGGCAAGGCACCCCTCTGGACTCTCTCTCACCCTCTCCACCGTCTAGCTCGACCAACCAGGGCCTCTCCCTAGGCCCCACTTGCCAAACCGACTTAGTACACCATAGACCACCACCCCCTCGGTTTATAAACCCGCAGCACATCACAACTCTCGCTCTAAAATGCCGTTCTATTCTCACACCATCCCTCTGGATCCACCCTTAGCTTACAGCCTCTCCCCTGTCCATGGTTGCCGAGGAGGAGGGGTTCTTCCTTAGGATGCTGCTAGGGAAAACGAGGACGCTGCCCTTAATCCCGACCCACTCTCTCCCTTATTTCATCTCCATCGTCTTCCCCATCATGGTATCTCCCTAACCGTGCCCTTCCTCTGTCTCAGGTTAGCCCAAGAGTCGGTCTCCTCGAGCACCGAAGCTACCCTGTTTGCAGCCGACGTGCAGATCGTCATCACCGCGCCAAATCCAACGCCCCCGACCCTCATTTGGCTCACCGGAGTGCACCATGTCGCCCCGTCCCGTCATCATCACCGGGGAAGGCCCCAAGGTGGCCGCCACCCCAGCCAGCCCTCGGCTAGGGTTTCCTCCCCATCGGGTATGTCCTAGGAGGACGATGACGGGCGACCGTCGATCCTCACTTGATCGAGCGGTCGTCGTCACCCCATACCGGTTCAGCCCCTCGCGGCCATTGGCTAGTGGGCCCAGCCTGGCAGGCGGTTTGACCGTGTCTTTTCCTGCGCGCTGCGGGCGGGATGGGCCGAGACCCGGTGGATCGGCCTGGGTCTAGTTCAGATCTGGCCCGATGCATTTTTTTAAAGAAATTTTCTCTGTAATTTGTAGAAAAATAAATATAAATCCAAATTGAATGATTCAAATTTCTGTGAACTCCTTAGAGCATTATCTATCTACTGGTACTGGTTGCATGTCATTTTAAACCCTGTAGAATTACTTGATTTTAAATTGGTAGATCTAGTCACTTATCATTCATAAATCCAAATTTGATGTTTTGTGCAATATAATTGTGTGATTCTAATTTTTAGTGATGCCCTATAACTTTGTGTAGCATGAGGAACTAGGTTTGTTATTTTAGGAGCATTATTTTTCCTACAGTAATTACTTTAGTGATATTATGATTTTGCATGGTTTTATTTATTGTGCTTAGAATAATTATTATCTTTGAGTGATTCCACCCCTAGTGTGTTCTGCATCTCATTAGCTATCTAAGATGGTCTCCGGTAGAATTTTAGGATCTACAGAAAGTTTTAAGGAATTAAATTGCCTTTTTAGTATTAAGTGAGATTAGGAAATTCATTATAATTAAACCTCTTACCCTTTTGATTGGATTCCAATTGTGTTGGTTCTGTAATGTTGTTAGCTATCTAGGGGTATACTGGGTACTATGTCTTGACTAACCTTGATGGCTGCAAGTTGATTGCTTGTGTTTAGGGCTAATTTGCTAATAGTAATTGCTTGCTTTTATTATATTAGTTTATTCTTTTTTGTGAAATAGGTATTGGTTCAGATATCTAAACATGTTTGTTTCTGTTACTCAATGCTTGACTTGTGTAGTGCATGTCTTGGGTGTGAATCATGTATGCATGTATGCTTATTGTGTGTTGTTGATTTTTCCGGCGATAGAATTGAACGATGAGTGTGCGGAGGAGGGGAAGGTCTTTGAATATCAAGAAGAAGGAGATCAGGGACAAGCCACTCAAGGCAAGCCATCTATACTTGATACATATCTGATCCTATTCACTTACTTTGCATGTTTTATAAAGGTTTATTAAACTACATGTTTTTATATTGCTATAGCCCTTGTAGCAATTATTTGTTGGATCAAGATCCACAAGCCAATTTGTTATCATCCTTCGAGATGACCCCTTTGAACACCTATTCAAAACCCTTGCAGCAGTGGCTTGTTGATTAGCAGCAAAGCCTTTGGGAAACTTTGTCGTGGAGCAAAAACTCTAGGTTCGGAACACTCAAATGAGTCTTTGAAAATGATTTCGAAAACCTTGGCATGGAGTGCTATTCCATGGATGGATTTCAAAAAATGAGTTCAAAAATGAGTTCAAAAATAAGGTAGGGATGTATATCCCGGAGTTGAAGGCATGAGTTTTTCAAAAATGATATTGGTGATCACTAAGTGTTCGCTCAGAACAATTAACCTGTGCAACCATGATTACCCTGGTATGGGACGGGGCTTAGCTTGTAGTTTGTTTATTTTAGTACGGGAGTCTCATAACTATATAAGGGTACGTGGTACCCCAGAATCTGGCTTGTCGCAAGTGGTGGGCAACAATGTAGTGGGCCCGCCAATAGGCTACCCGCCTGGAAGACACTATGGGTCTCTTGGTGTGGCACTGGAGTTACGCTCGAATGTGGAGGTAGACTACCAGGATGTGCCAGGGAGGTACATACTCCATAGGGTAGATTCCTGTACTAAGGTAGAAAAGCGAAAGGCTTTGATCGGGTGTTTGTCGTGGCATATGATGTTATGCGGGGAAGATGCCCACACGATGAGTATCCAGATGATTGTGGGTAAAGTGTACAACCTCTGCAGAGTGTAAATCTATTCAAATAGCTGAGTTCTCGGTCATGGATGGTTGGGACGACCGTTACTTAGCCCAATGTCAAGTTTTGGTTTTATAAAATTGTTTTCAGAAAGAAATGGAGAAAGCTACCGGGCGGAGTACTCGGATGGTACTGTCGTGGCACGGCTATGGTTCAGAGTACTTGCAGGGTACTGCCAAAGTAAATGGGATGGTCATGTGTGATTGACCTGGATTTATAAAGGGAGGTGGTCATGTTTGATTGACCACCGGCTCTCTCCCTCTTGAGAAATAAATGAGTTCCCCCTTTCCTAGAGATTTTACAAAAATATGTTCTAAAATTGTTTTTAACAAAGATATAGAGATGTCATATGTCATGCTATATCGACAAGATAAACTATGTTAGTGTAGAGCAAACTAGATTAGAGCCTTTCACCGTGCTATAGCCAAACTGCATGTCAACACTCTCTCTTAGATGGTTTGCGAGTACAATTCCAAAATGTACTCACGGCTTTGTCCCTAGCTATTAACTTGGTCAGATTATGAAGAAGGTTATGAGGACAATGGTGAGGAGTTCGACGACACCGATGCGAACTACGAACGTCTCCCAATCAGTTGCCTATAGGGTAGTAGGCATGATGTGGGCCATCTACGCTGTTTGGTATCCGCTGCTTAGTTGTATACTTGCCCTGCGTGGCAACATCATACTTGGTCATGTGACCCATTTGTAAGTATTACTTGATACTGTAATGGATGATGTAGTTCTGTTATCAACTTGGATATGTGGATTCATGACATACTGATCATGGGATCGTGAATTGTATGCATATCGGGTATCCCGGAGTGGTAAACCGGGGTCACCACAGACCCCCTGGGAGGAACCCAAAGACTCAAGCCAACAATGCCAGAGGCCATCTGAACCATGTGACCACTGAGGAAGCTGCTGAAGCACCTGACATTGTTCTGGGTACATTTCTTGTCAACTTAGTCCCTGTAAGGGTGTTATCTGATTCTAGAGCTTCGCATTCCTTTGTTATCGAGAGGTTCGTGACCAAGGGTGGGTTGACCGCGACCCAAATGACTCACAATATGATAGTTCAGATTCCCGGTTCCCAAGTTAGGGCACATTTGACCTGCGAAGGGGTACCCATAGTTATCCATGGAGTATCCTTCCAAGCCGACCTGATTATTCTTGGTACGAAAGGTTTGGACATGGTACTTGGGAAGGATTGGATGACCAAGTACCAGGGGCACATTGATTGCGCCCTGAAGGCGATATCTGTGACCAATAGTGAAGGTGTTAAGATTGAGCACATCACAACCATGCAATCCCGCAAAGCCTACTACAAGAAGTCTATCTCTGGGCCGACTCTTGATCAAGTCCCGGTGGTATGTGAGTATCCCGACATCTTCCCCGAGGAGCTGCTAGGTATGCACCCTAACTGGGATATCGAGTTCATGATTGAATTGATTCCCGGAACAGCTCCCATTGCTCAGTGACCCTATCATATGAATCCCCAAGAACTTGAGGAGTTAAAGAAGCAACTTGCTAACATGCTCAGCAAAGGCCTTATTCGTCCCAGCGCTTTGCCTTGGGGATCACCTATTCTGTTCGTGGACAAGCGGGATGGTACCATACGACTGTGTGTGGATTACCGTAAACTCAATGAAGTGACCATCAAAAATAAATACACACTCCTGAAGATTGAAGACCTATTTGATCAGCTAAATGGAGCCAGAGTATTCTCTAAGATTGATATCCGCACTGGATATCATCAGCTAAAAGTTTGAGAGTCTGATATTCCCAAGACCACCTTCACCACTCGTTATGGCATGTTCGAGTACACTGTCATGTCCTTTGGCCTAACCAATGCCCCTGCCTATTTCATGAATCTCATGAATAAGGTATTCATGAAATTCCTTGACAAGTTTGTGGTGGTCTTTATTGACGACTTCTTGGTCTATTCTAAGACCGAGGAAGAGCACGCAGAATATCTGCGGCTTGTACTGGGAACCCTGCGCAAACACCTGCTTTACGCCAAGTTCAGGAAATGTGAGTGTTGGCTAAAAGAAGTTGGATTTCTAGGCCATGTACTCTCATCTGGCGGAGTATCCGTTGACCCCTCAAAAATCACCTCCATCATGGAGAGAAAGGCCCCAACCAACCCCACCGAAGTCCGAGCATTTGTTGGGCTAGCCAGGTATTATCGAAAGTTTGTAGAAGGGTTTTCCAGCATCGCTTGCCCATTGACTCAGCTGCTCAAGAAAGATAAGAAGTTTGAGTGGATTGAGAAGTGCGAGCAGAGTTTCCAGGAACTCAAGAAGAGACTTGTGTCAGCCCCTATCCTAACCATGCCTGATATCACCAAGAGCTTCGACGTCTACTACGATGCATCCAAGCTTGGGCTTGGAAGTGTCTTGATGCAAGAGGGTAAAGTTATTGCCTACCTGTCCCGCCAACTGTGTCCCCACGAGTTGAACTACCCTACTCATGACCTCGAGCTTGCCGCTGTTGTCCATGCCCTCAAAACATGGCGACATTACCTTATGGGAAATCATTGTGAGATCTACACTGACCACAAAAGCCTGAAGTACATCTTCTCCCAGAAATAGTTGAACATGAGACAGAGGAGATGGATAGAGCTCATCAAAGACTATAACCTAGGTATTCATTACCATCCTAGTAAAGTGAATGTGGTCGCCGATTCCCTCAGCCGAGAACCTTGCTCCCTAAATGCTCTATTAAAGACCAGTCAACCAACCCTATGCGAGGAGTTTGAGAAGTTAGGACTCCAGCTGGTAAGCCATGGTTTCCTGGCAAACCTTGAAGTTCGACCCATGCTCTCTGACATCATTAAGGAAGCTCAGAAGGGACATGAGAGTATGGAAGGTATCAAGCGTAGGATGGGACGAGAGGAAGTACCTGGGTTTTCAATTGACCAGGAAGGTGTGCTATGGTATAATGGCCGCCTATGTGTTCCTAACATTGAGGAGTTGAAGCAATCCATTCTAAAGGAGGCCCATGATACCCCTTACTCTATTCATCCTGGAGGAACCAAAATGTACCAAGACTTGAAGGAACAGTTTTGGTGGCATGGTATGAAGTGAGAAATAGCTTTCTATATCGCTCATTGTGACGTCTGCCAGTGTGTCAAGGTTGAGCACCAAAGACCTGCGGGTCTGCTGCAGCCATTAAGGGTGCCAATATGGAAGTGGGAGGAAGTTGGAATGGACTTCATCACTGGGCTGCCTAGATCAAATCGAGGCCATGACTCTATCTGGGTAATTGTTGATCGTCTGACCAAGGTCGCCCATTTTCTGCCTGTCAAGACCACCCATAAGGGCTGAGACCTAGCCGACCTGTATATGTCCAGAATTGTTAGCCTCCATGGAGTGCCAAAGGTGATTGTGACTGACCGAGGCACTCAATTCACCTCAAGATTCTGGAACAAACTTCACAAAGCCTTGGGAACAAAACTCTTCATTAGCACAGCCTATCACCCACAGACTGGTGGTCAAACCGAAAGGGTAAACCAAATCCTCGAAGACATGCTTTGAGCCTGCGTCCTCTCATACGGGGCCAAGTGGGAGGAGTGTTTGCCATTTGCTGAATTCTCCTACAACAATAGCTATCAGGCTAGTCTGCAGATGGCCCCCTTTGAAGCCCTATATGGCCGAAAGTGCCGTACCCCTCTTAAGTTGTCCGAAACTGGAGAAAGCCAGGTGTTTGGGCCAGATGTCATTAAGGAAGCCGAAGAGCAAGTCCAACTCATCCGCGACCGTTTGAAAGCAGCCCAGTCAAGACAGAAGAGTTATGCTGACCCAAGGCGGAGACCTGTCACCTTCAACGTGGGAGACTTTGTCTACCTTCGAGTCTCACCACTCAAGGGTATGCAACGCTTCCATGTTAAGGGTAAACTTGCACCCCGGTACATTGGACCATTCAAGATCTTGGACCGTAAAGGCGCCATGTAGTACAAGCTAGAACTGCCCCCAAAGCTATCTGAGTTCCATGATGTCTTCCATGTTTCACAACTCCGCAAATGTCTTCAAGTCCCCAACAAGCCCGAGACCTTCACCGAGATCGACCACAACTCCATCGACCTAAACTCCGATCTCACTTATCAGGAGAGACCTAATGGCATTCTTGAGGAAGACGTCCATCTTACCCGTAGGCGTAAGATCAAGATGTATAAGGTCTAGTGGAGTAACCACACCAAAGACGAAGCTACTTGGGAACATGAGGATTATCTCCGATGAGAGTTTCCCGATCTACTCCACTCTTAGCTACCGAATCTCGGGACGAGATTCTTTTTAAGGGGTGAAGGTCTGTAACACCTCACTTTTTGTAGACCAAGTTAAAACCTTTTTTTATATACTTTGTCTTGGGGTGAATTAAAAACTTTGGTTAAGCATTGAGCTTGTGTGCTAACATTCATGTTTTCATGTGTGTATTTGTTTATGATTTCATGTGATTGAGTGTTTGTGTGAATTTTTGCCATGCTATCGTTTTAATCACTTGTACGTTAGGAACTAAAAAGTAGTGCTATGATTTTATGCATGGAAATTTTACCCTAAGATCAGCTTGCTTGTACCAAAGATCTTAGTTAGTCCCTTGGCTTAAAACTCAACATCTACCTTTTCTTTTCCTTTTATTTTTGCTCCTTTATCTGAAATTAGAAGCATCTCCAAAACCCTAGCTTATCTATTTCAAAATTCTTCAAACTTTGGCCATGACCTCTTGACCATGTTTGAAACCTCTGGAGACTATTTTTGATAGATTTTCAATTCTAGTTTGATGGAAATCAAATTTGAATTTGAATTCATCTAAGTGTACCCTAGCCTTGCACATTCTTCTCTCCCTCTCTTTTTCCTTCTTTGGCAAGCCGACCAAGGGGAGGGAAGGAGATCTGCTGGGGATCTCTCTCTAGAGTCAAGGGATCTTCAAAAATCTTTTCTGCTTGTTCGGTTCACTTGGCATCGAGAGGGAAGAGGAGGAGCCCGAGGCCACCCTGCTAGTACTCCCTTCTCTCTCCCTCCTTTTTGACCACCGCCGCCAACACCGACCCCCAATGGGTAATCACCGCCCCTGTGGATCCTCTCGCTCGCCCCCACCTCGCAGTGACTTGACCCAGCCACCCCACGCCTGCCCAGGACGCTGCCACAACCACCGTGGGTGCCCAGCTCGGTCAGCATGCCACCGTCCACCTCCCGAGCTGTCACCTCGCCACCAGCCTAGCATTTTACCCCTGGATCAATTCCACGAGCAAGTTCGGACCAAGACTGACCATGCGACGCACCCCAATCATGTCAGATCGATGACGCCGTGCCGTCCAGAGTGCCCAGCGCATGCCAGCCGTTCCCGTGCACCTGCACCCTGCCTAGCCCCGGTCAGCACACACACGCCCTGCATTGCCGTGCACCGACACGCCTCTGCCACGCACCATTTCACTGGCAACGTTACTGAACCTGACCGATTTCCGACCCAAGCGAGCAGCCACCGACACCACCACCCCTACTCCTGCACTCAGCGCACTACGCTGTCGCCAGACACCGCCCACACTGGCCAATCGGTTCCGACAAAGCCCACCCTAGACCGAGCCCACTCCTGTAGTTAAAAACCCGAGCCCCTCTCTCGAAGCCTCCCCTATCGCCCATTCTTCCCCGCTCCACTCCCTCTCACTCGCTGAGCCTCTCCACCTTGCAGCCGACGCAAAACCATCACCGGAGCTAGCAAAGCTTTGGGTAGATCGATGACAGAGGTGGAGGTTTCCGTCGACCGTCCCTCTCCCTCTCTGCTCCTTCTCTGGATGCATGGAACACCACCATGGCACCTAGATCTCACACACCCTAGTTGTTTATAGGAGAGCAGAGGCCGACGATGCCATTGCCATAGACACCCGAGCACCGGAGGAACCTGCGCGCACTTCTAGCTTCTGCATGCATGATCTGCACCTGCGCCTACCGTCCTTGACCACTCCATGACCGATTTCCACCCTCACTTGACCTTGATGACCTCGATAAGCTTCTCCCTGCCGAAACCCTAGCCGGTGCCATTCCCCTCACATGCATGCAGCAGCCGATGAGGACAACAATGATTGGCCGTCGATCCTTGCCTAATCGGACGGACGGGAAACCCCCATACCACTTTGGTCACCATCGGGCTTGCCGGCGAGCCGCATGGGCCGATCCGGCCTAGATCTGGCGAGGCCCGGCCAGATCCTGCCTCTTTTCTTTTTTCCCCTCTGTGTTAATTTGCTAATTAATCACTGCTACAAACAAAAAGGCTTAGAAAATATTCTAGACCTTGAAAAATTGTGATTCAAATTTTCCTTTGTTCCTTGCAATGTTATCTAGCCACTGGTACTGCATGCTTGGGTTTTAGGATCTTAAATATTATCTGAAGATTAAATAGTGTAGATCTATTGATTTTCACTCATATTTGCAAATCTGGTGTTTTGTGTACTGAAAATTGGTGTCCAATTTTCAGAGGTGCTTTACAGTTTTTTTGAACTAAAGGAACTGGATTTACCATTTTAGGAGCTGTGCACTGCGTGTAGTAATTATTTTAAGTGATATTAGTTTTCTGCCTTGTTTTATTTATTGTGCATAGTAGGATAAATATTTTTGGGTGATTCCACTTCTGGTGTGTTGTGCACCTCAGTAGCTTTCCAATATGATCTCTGGTAGAATTTTAGGAGCTACAGAAAGTTTTAGGGAATTATATTGCTATTCTAGTGTTAAGTGAGAATAGGAAATTCATTATAATTCACCTTTTAATCTTTTGGGTTGTTTCCAATTGTGTTGGTTCTGTAATGTGGTTAGCTACATGTAAGAAGGCTGGATGCTATGTTTTGTTTAACCATGATGCATGCAAGTTGTTTGTTGGTGATTAGGGTTACTATGCTAATAGGAATTGCTTGTTACTATTATATTAGTTTATTCTTTTATAAAATAAATATTGGTTCAGATATCTAAACATGTTTGCTTCTGATACTTAATGCTTAAGTTGTGTGATGCTTGTCTTGAGGTTGAATCATGTATGCTTGTGTGCTTATTGTGTGTGTTGTTGATTTTCTGACGATAGATTCAAACGACGAGTGTGCGGAGGAAGGGGAGGTATTTGAGTATCAAGAAGAAGAAGATCAGGGACAAGCCAACCAAGGCAAGCCATCTACTTGTTGCATATCTGAATCCTACTAAGTCTCTATGCATTGTTTTACTACTATTCTCTTTATATGCATTGTTTTTTATATTGCTATTATTCCCTATATAGCAATAGTTATTGACATAGCTCCACAAGTCGACTTGATATCATCTATGAAGATGACACCCTTGACACCTACTCAACACCCCTGCATTAGAGACTCGATGATTAACATCGAAGTCTTTGGAGAACTTGTAGTGGAGCCAAAAACTCTAGGATGGGAAAACTCTAAGAAAGTTTTGAAAATGTTTTCAAAAACCCTAGAGTAGCATTCTACTCCACTAAAATGTTTTCTAAATGGTTTTGGACAAATGAAAATTGGATCATGGAAGGAAAGAAGTTGGTGGTTTTTATAAAAGACATTGGTGTTTCTTTGTAGTCGCTCAAAACAATTAACCCGTGCAATCACATTACCCTGGAATGGGATGGGGCATAGTCCAAAGTTTATCTATTTTAGTGCAGGGAGCCTCGTACTATATATGGGTATGTAGGACCCCAGAATTTGGGTTGTCGCAAGTGGTGGGCAATAGTGTAGCGGGCCAGCCAATAGGCTACCCGTCCAAAAGACACTTGGGTTTCTCCCACCGTGGCACTGGAACTACGCTCGATGGAGGTAGACGGCCAGGGTTTGTCGGGGATGTATACTCCACAGGGCAGGCACCCGTACTAAGGTGGATAGATGGAAGTCTTTGATCGATTATCCAAATCGTGCGTACTTGTGTATGACGGTCTGTGGTGATATCCCGGTGGATTTATCAAATGGTGTGGGTAAAGTGTACAATCTCTGCAGAGTGTAAATCTATTCAAATAGCCGAGTCCTCGGTCATGGAAGGTTGTAAATATCACTACATTGCCTAATATCAGGTTTTGGTTTTACAAATGGTTTTTGAGAAAAACAGAGTTTTGTGCTGAATGGTGTACTTGGAGGGTACAGCCGAGGCACGAGTGTGGTTCGGAGTACTTGGAGGGTACTGCCGACGACTTGAGGTGGTCATGTTTGATTGACCACCGACCTTATCTTAAAAGGAGTTTCCCCCTTTCCTAGAGCTTTTCCTGTAAAATGCTTTTATAAAAGTGTTCTTGAAACGAGAAATTTACTAGTTAGGGGTAAAACTAGATTAGAAGCCTTTCCTTGATACAGCTAAACTGCATATCAGCTCACTCTCTCATTAGATGGTTTTGTGAGTACAATTCAAAATGTACTCACGGCTTTGTCCCTGGCTATTAACTTGGCCAGACTATGATGATGACAATGAGGAGGACGAAGGAGGTTGCGACGACGCCGGTGCGAATTTGGATCATTTCCCGGTCAGTCGCCTGTAGGGTAGTAGGCCTGACCTGGGTCAGCTACACTGCATGTATCCCACTGTTGTTTGCTAGTATTAGTGTGTCCGTTAAAATTGCCCTGCGAGGGACTTAAATTCGGCCAAGTGGCCATACGTAAGACTTTGATACTCGTTATGTAATGGGATGATGCAATCTGTAATGTCAACTCTATTATGTGGATTCATGCCGGTCTCCTGGGATCGTGAATTGTATGCATAACGGGAATCTCGGGTGGTAAGCCCGGGTACCCACATAAAGGCTGTAGTAGACCTGCTGGACTTTGATGTTCTGCCTTTACCCTTTTCCAAGTGTGGCATTCAGCTACATACCTTGCTATGTCCCGCTTCATATTGTTCCACCAAAATAACTCTTTGAGATCCATATACATCTTGGTACTTCCCGGATGAATTGAGTATGGTGTCTCCTAAGCCTCCATGAGTATCAACCCTTTGATCTCAGGTATATCTGGCACACATATTCTGTTATGATACCAGAGTGAATTGAAATCACCTAGACGGAATTCAGATGGTCTTCCTTCTTCAATTCTGCGAATTTCTTCTACAATGAAAGGATCTTCATCTTGTCGTCGGAATATAGTATATTTCAAGTCACTTTGTCTTTCTTCCATCACTCTCATGGTAGATATACTACCCAAAGATTGGACTTCTAGACATTGTATCTCCAGTCTTTCTAAATCTTTGAGCAACTCCTTTGGAAGTTCTCTATTCACTAACTGAGTTTTCGTGCTCTTTCGGCTTAATGCATCCGCTACCACATTGGCTTTTCTGGGTGTAAAGTTGATAGTAAGGTCATAGTCCTTAATCAAATCCAACCATCTCCTCTGCCTCATGTTCAACTCCTTTTGTGTATAAAAATATTTGAGGCTTTTGTGATCAGAATATAACTCACACTTGGCTCTGTAGAGAAATTGCCTCCATTTCTTCAAGGCAAACACAACTGCTGCTAGCTGTAAGTCATGAGTCGGGTAATTGAATTCATGTGGCTTGAGTTGTCTAGAACCATAAGCTATCACCTTTCGGTATTGCATAAATACACAACCCAATCCATTCTTGGATGCATCGCTGTAAACTGTGTAATACTTGTCGGTTTCTAGTACAGCTAGGATTGGTGCTGTTGTTAGTCTCTTTTTCAATTCTTGAAAACTTTCTTCACCCTTTCAGTCCACTCAAAGAGAATATTCATTCTTAATAACTTCATCATTAGCCCTGCTATCTTGGAAAAACCCCTCGATAAACCTCCGGTAGTATCTAGCCATTCCCAGGAAACCTCTAATTTCCTTCACATTGATAGGTGCTTGCCAATCCAGAACTGACTGAACTGACCAAGAAATTCCACTTGATCCAACAATAATTCACACTTGCTGAATTTTGCATATAGCTGATGTTCCCTTAATATTTGCAATGTTATCCTAAGATGATTAGCATGTTCTTCTATATCCATGGAGTATATTAAAAAATATCATCAATAAACACTATCACGAACTTGTCCAAGTATGGCATGAAGATCTTGTTCATCAAATTCATGAAAATTGCTGGTGCATTGGTCAGTCCGAAAGAAACAACCAAGTATTCATGATGCCCATACCTTGAAACAAATGATGTCTTTGGTACATCATCCGACTTGATCTTTATTTGATGATATCTAGATCTCAGATCAATCTTGGAGAAAACACCAGCTCCATGAACTTGATCAAATAAATCCTGGATCCTGGGTAAAGGATACTTGTTCCTGAAGTCCCCACACATTCTTTGGCCTCCATATCTTTTATTAACGAAGATAACTGGGAACCCCATGGTGATATACTTTCCTGGATAAATCCCTCACTTTCCAGCTCATCCAGTTGCTCCTTAAGTTCCTTCAGTTCTTTAGGACCCATTTTGTATGGTGCTTAAGACATCAGTGTTGTGCTAGGCTTCAGGTCAATGGTGAATTCTATCTCCTGATCTGGTGGCATTCCCAGTAATTCTTAGGGAAACACACCCATGAACTCATTGAATACTAGAATATCTTCTAGCTTGGCCTCCTTAAGAGTATTGAGTTCAATCCCAAATCTCAACATGGGTGTGCTTATCAGCTTGATAAGTGATTCTTCTGCCTCCAGGTTTCTGGATAGATACTGTCTTCTCTTCATAATCAATGTGCGCTCCATGATCAGACATCCAGTCCATACCCAAAACAACTTCAATGTTTTTGAGTGGAAGAACATAGAGATCAATGAAATATGGATAGTCATAGATCATGATGACCTGGTCTAGTTTGAAATGGGTTACTAAAAGCTTACCCCCGGCTTTCACCACAGTCATAGGATGCACTATCATCTAACACCTTAACCCATATTTTTCAAGAAAATTCTTGGAAATGAAGGATGTAGTGGAACCGGTGACAAGGGTATAGCTAATAGAGCCCGTTAGTTGAGTACCCCTGAGGCCCGTTAAGCTAGGCCCAATTGTAATGATAGTCAAGATACGAGTTCTTACCGTATGTCGATATTGTAATCTGTATCGGACCCTACCTGATCCTCGAGACCTGGCTACCTATATATAGGGGCCAGGAGGGGATGGTGTAGGCCAGATTGAAAGCAAGCTAGGTTGAACACCCAAGTTTACTTTCGATATACACTTATTTCGACTAACCTTACCTTTGAGTTCATCTGATGCCCTATCTCTCCAATCCTAAGTCCTTCATCTAGGACATTTGTCGAGTTAACCCTCGTCAATTGGCACCGACCGTGGGGACCTAGGCATTGGGATCATGAATTCGATGACTTTTTTGCTTTTAGCCAACAGCAGTACAGAACTCGACGGAAGTCAAGAGATGGAGTTAATAATCGAAAGTTTGAGCATCTTCGTCGGGCCATCAGGTTCATCCCCCCTATCGGATTCGATGAGACCAGATCTATCAGCGAGCAAATCCGAAATAGAAGTAATATTGGAATCATCAGAAGGCTCTTCCAACGAGGTAAACTCGCCGGTCAGCTTGGAAAAAGCACCAATCGTAGAAGGCGACAAAAATCGGGAAAATTTCAAATCAGAAGAAAGAGCGTGTCAAACACACAACAGCGCAAGGGACTTCGCCATTGGAAGCAGTGGCGTCTCCAGAGTACATCAGCTATGCATCATTATCACTAAGGCAGAAGAAGAAAACAATAACAAAGGAAGTAAAAAGGTTGACAAGCAAGTCAAAAAAGTAAAAGAACACAACAAAAAAGAGAAGGAGAATGTTCATGTTTCAGCTGGAGAATGGAGGATGATCATGTCAGCTATCAATCATGGTATAGAAGTACCCGAAGGATCAAGGAGAGAAGTTCTGATGGGGTATCAGTATGCACTATATCAACATAGGAAGAAACTAAGGGAGGAAAGAGACATGCTTTTCCAAGACAATAATAGTATGTTGAAGGAAGAGTATTGGGATGATTATAGCAAAGAATCAGAATATAGCAGAGAAAGCCGTGGAGACCCAAAGCACAACAGAGAGACAACAGCATGCAGCAGAGAAGAAAGATATTCGAGGAGTATTACTCCATAGCCAGAAGAGGAGGAAGAAGACTTCATGCAAGAAACACCAGAAGCAGCACTGATAGCAGCACATGCATACTTATTAACAACAAGGCCAGAACCCAGAGATCCACGAGAAGATATGCACCAAGCCGCAATACGAAGCCTTGGGATAGTGGAGAACAAGATCAGGGGAAAAGGACCAGAGGTGAAGTCGACAAGCTACAAGTAAAAGCAAAAGGGGAAATACAAGTACAATTCCATGCAAAATGAGTATAGCGAGTCATCAGAAGAAGAAAGGCAACAAAAAAGGAAGGAGGACGCAAGAAATATAATAGCACAGGCTCGAGTAAATAAATCGCGCCACGCTTGGAGGGAAGAAAATTATGAAGACGACGACAAAGAGATGGGCGTGTTATGCTTTACCCGCAGGGTTCGCAAAATGCGGGTACCCAAAGGATTCAAATTACCACACGACCAGCGTAAATATGATGGGTCACAAGAACCTACCCTATGGTTATCAGACTATTTGCAGGCAGTACAGATATTAGGGGGAACAAAAGCGACTGCAATGCAAAGTCTACAGCTACACCTCACCAGCGCAGCATGGTCCTGGTTGAATACCCTACCCAACGAATCCATTGGAAGTTGGGGAGAACTTGAAAGCCAATTCGCAAGAAATTTCTGTTCAACATACAAGCGCCCAGCATCACTAGAGGAAGTTAAGGCGTGTGTGCAAAGGAAAGGCAAAACTCTACGCTCTTATATACAATGATGGAGTGTAATCAAAAACTCAATAGAGGATGTCTCCGACGAATGAACAATAGACGCTTTTTCAGCCGGACTTCGTCGTTCAGATCTCGTGGAAGAAATAGGAAGAACAAGACCAACAACAGTAGCTGAGCTAATGGAAGAAGCCAACAAATTCGCTGATGGATAGGATGCATATAATAACAAAAGGGGACGTTCACAGGAAGTCGACAGAACAAGTAGACAGAGGAGACAACACCACAGCAGGGATAACCAAGGAAGGCAAAATCAGGTAGCCGCGGGCTACGGAGAAGAAGAAGAGGAAGGATATGAAAATAGGAGGTTTCAGGCAAAAGGAGTATAAAAATTAGGATAGTCCGGCCCTTCGGCCGAGGATATGCTATACGGACCTTGTCGAATCCACTACGCATATCTTGATGGAAAAAGAGTCTCAAATCATCAGATGAAGGATTGTAGAATGTTCCTAAGGCTACAAAGCGCCATGGGTTCAAACCAAGGAGGATGGCAAGGAGAGAAGCACACAAGTCAAGGATATCAGGTACAAAGGCCCGCAAGGCACCTAGAGTCGAAAGTTTACATATCAGCAATGATTCAACCAGTGCCTAAGTCAAAGAAAGAGCGAAAGAGCATATCCAGGCAAGTAAACCTCGTAATAACATCGCCACCAGCCACCACTGAACACCTGCGCTAGTCAGACCAACCAGTTAAGTTTAGTAGAGCAGACCACCCAAGGAAAGTTCCCAGGCCGGGCCACTCGCCAATGGTGTTAAAGGCGCAAATAGGAGGATACGACATCGGGAGAGTGTTTATGGATGCAAGAAGTGGCATAAACCTAATATATGCTAGAACCCTAAAGGCAATGTGTATATCACTGATAAGCCTGAAGCCAACAGATTGTTCTTTCCATGGAATAGTACCAGGAGCTGCAAATTACCCCTAGGAAAAATAGAACTTGATGTATGCTTTGGCAGTAGCAGCAACTACCAAAGAGAGAAATTGGAATTCAAAGTTATGTACTAGCCATCACAGTACCACGCAATCCTAGGGGCGCCCAGCATTTGCAAAGTTTATGGCAGTACCTCACTATGCGTATCTTACGCTAAAAATTCCAGGACCCAAAGGAATGATCACAGTACAAGGGAGCTTCAAAGTAGCCAACACTTGCGACAGAGAATTCAATAGAATGGCGCAAACCTTCGGCATGACAGCAGAATACGAAAGGCTGAAAGGAGAAACTGATCATAATGTGCTACCCGACATTGGACGATCCCTGCCAGATCAGGCTTTCAACACAACTCAGGACTCGAAGAAAATTTAGGTCCATCCCACGGACCAAAACAAGACGACATCAATTGCGGTAAACCTAGATCCTGCATAGGAAAGCGCGCTCATCGAGTTCCTTTGTGAGCGGTGGGAAATCTTCACCTGGTGTCCTTCAGACATGCCAAGGGTTCCCAGGGAACTCGTCGAGCACGCACTAAATGTGGATCCTAAAGCAAAGCCAGTCAAGCAACCATTGCGAAGGTTCGATGAACCCAAAAGGAAGGCGATAGCATTAGAATTGCACAGACTAGAAAATGCCGAATTTATCAGAGAAATAAAAACCTCAAGTTGGGTATCCAATCTAGTCATTGTACCCAAGAAGAACACAGATGTACAAAGAGTATGTGTCGACTACACTATCCAAAGGATCCCTTCCCTCTATCCTGCATCGATCAGATAATTGATTCGACAGCGGGATGCCCAAGGCTTTCCTTCTTGGACGCATATTCTGGTTACAACCAGATCAAATTGAAGAAAGAAGACAAAGAAAAGACGGCCTTCATCACACCGTATGGAGTGTTTTGCTACCAAGTAATGCCGTTCAGCCTAAAAAATGCAGGGGCAACGTATCAACGGATGATGTGAAACTGCCTTGGGAGCCAAATAGGATGCAACATCCAAGTCTACATTGATGATGTAGTCATCACCACACGAGAGGAGAAATCTTTAATTAGTGACTTGGCAGAAACCTTCGACAACCTGAGCAGGTATAAGCTTAAGCTTAACCAGACAAAGTGTTCCTTCGGCATATCAGCAGGACAACTTTTGGGGTTCCTGGTATCAGCTCGAGGAATAGAGGCGAACCCAGAGAAGATTCAAGCAATTTTAACAATGGGGAAACCCACGAAACTACACGACATACAGAAACTTGCAGGACGAGTCGCGGCTCTAAGTCGCTTCGTTGCTCGATTGGGACAAAAAGCGCTTCCTTTCTATGTACTTATGAAGAAGTCAAATGATAAATTCGAATGGATAGCAGAAGCAGATGCAGCTTTTGTGCAGTTGAAAAAGGTGCTCTCCACGCCACCAGTGCTGGTCGCACCAAAAGAAAAAGAGCCACTACTACTCTACATCGCTGCAACCCATCAGGTGGTAAGTACAGTACTAGTAGTCGAAAGAAGTGAAGAAGGAAAAGTCCACGGCATCTAGAGGCCTGTATATTTCATCAGTGAAGTATTATCTCCAACGAAACAGAGGTACCCGCATTATCAAAAGCTAGCATATAGTGTGTTCACAACAGCACAGAAATTGCGACAGTACTTTGCGGTGCACCCAATCATAGTGGTCAATGAAGCGCCACTATCGAATATATTGAACAATCCTTTGGCAACAGGACGTGTCTCTTTGTGGGGAATCAAGTTATCTCCCATGGACATCACATATGAAAAAAGGAAGGCAATCAAATCACAAGTCTTGCCAGATTTAACAGTAGAGTGGCTGGAGCTACAAAGCACAGGACCACCAGACTTATCAAGTGTTTGGACAATGTACTTCGATAGTTCTAAAAGAGTCCAAGGCGCAGGCGCAGGAGTAGTCTTGATATCGCCGCATGGCAACAAATTGAAGTATGTTTTAAGGATGAGTTTTTTGCAGGCTTCTAACAATGAAGCAGAATCCGAGGCTTTGTTGCATGGAATGAAGATGGCTAAAGCATGTGGAGCAACTCGCCTAAAAATGTTTGGAGATTCGAACCTTGTGGTTCAGCAAGTTATGAACAGGTGCAACACAATCAGTGACAACATGATGGCCTACAAGAACTTATATCACTATTTCGAAGGAACATTTGATGGATGCGAAGTCTTGCACATTAGCAGAAACAATAATGAAGAAGCCAACAACTTAGCAAATATCGGGTCTCAGTGTTTACCCGTGCCATCTGGAGTATTCTGGGAGGAAATAGTGGAAAGGTCAATAAAAAGTGTAAAAAGTTCAACTACTGCAGCAGGCTCGGGGGCTACGCTGGAACTCATGGAAGTCATGATGCTAGAAGAAACCTGGATGTAGCCATATCTTGCATACATGATAAATAAACAATTACCAGAAGATGCAGTGGAAGCCAAGAGGATAACCCGACGATCGAAAGCGTTTGTCGTGTTGCAGGGGAAATTACACAAGAGTATTACCGGCATTTTGCAGCGTTGCATAACACCTTAGAAAGGACAAGTAATACTAAAAGATATACATGGCGGAGAGTGCGGCCATCATGCTAGCAGCAGGGCAATAGTGGCAAAAGCGTTCCGAGCAGGATTTTATTGGCTAATAGCCATCAAAGACGCGAAAGATATAGTCCAAAAGTGTGAAGCATGTCAAAGATTCACATCTCGACCGCATGTGCCAACAGCAGAGTTACAGCCAATACCATTGTCCTGGCCCTTTGCACAATGGGGCCTCGATATGGTGGGAAAGTTGCACAAATCTTGGCCAGGAGGACATGTTTACATGCTAGTGGCAGTCGATAAATTTACCAAGTGGGTCAAAGTGGCTCTGGTAACAACTCAAGATTCGACAGCAGCAATCAACTTCATCAAGTCAATAGTGTTCTGTTTTGTTGTACCATATAGCATCATCATGGACAATGGGTCAAACTTCGCTTCAAAGGAATTCAAGAATTACTGCAAAGGACTAGGAATCAAACTCAAATTTGCATCTGTGGCACTCCCGAAGACAAATGGGCAAGTCGAAAAAGCCAATGGCCTGATATGTAGTGGGATAAAAAAGAGGCTCTTAGCGCCTCTCGAGAAAGCCAAGAGCGCTTGGGTAGATGAATTGCCCTCCATTTTTTGGAGTCTAAGAACCACGCCTAACGCAGCAACTCAAGAAACTCCTTTCTTCCTAGTCTATGGTGCAGAGGCCGTGCTTCCACTCAAAGTTATACATGAGGCTCCAAGAGTGATGGCATACAATGAAACAACATCAACAGAAGCATTGCAAGATGATGTTGATGCACTAGATGAAGCAAGAGATAAAGCATTAGAAAGAGCCACGCAGTATCAATAGAGCCTATGAAACTACCATAGTAGTTGAGTTCATCCATGATCCTTTGTGGTGGGAGATCTAGTTTTGCGACTCAGGCAAGATAGCCACGGCAAATTGGAGTCCTTTTGGGTGGGACGTTACATCATCACAGAAGTGATACCAGGAGGAGCTTATCGATTACAAGACAAGAAGACAGGAAAAGATGAGAGCAACCCGTGGAATGTGGAGCAGCTACGATGTTTTTACATGTAAAGTAAATCTTGTGGTATCAGTAAACTCAAGTTAACCTTCTGAACCCAGAACATGAGGCCATAGGTCGGGTTCCTTGGGTTGAACTCGACAAAATTGTACAAATATTTCTACTTCTCTGCTCGGGGGGCTCTAACCCTTGGGACGTATGAAAGAAACTTGTATCCTGACATGGAGATCTTTTTACACTACTAGGTTGTGCAGACAACCCGATATTCTTCAAACTAATTGGTTCACAAGGAACCTGATATATATAAATCATACCTCAGAACAATGATTTGTTCTCATGGTACCATTAAAAGCATCAAAGCAAAGTACGAGTATTCATTACAGATAGTACGGCAGCAAGGACACTATAAAAAGAGATTACATAAACAGTAGATCCTAATGAAAGTGGACTTCCACTTCATATTCTTTCTGGCAGTGTCGGTGTTCTGTATACCAGGGTATCCCGGTCCACCTGCTCCTGGGCCCCGTCATCGGCCCATCTTTAGCCCAGGGGAAGGACGACGACCCAAGCTACGGAGAAGACCCTCACGAGGAGGCGCCACATGAGGAGAATGACCACCAAAACTGCTAAGAACCAGAAGACCTCCTCACAAGCCCCTGCTAGTGAGGAGAGGAAGTACGTCCACATCAGCTCAGCACGTTTACATGTAGAGCAAGAAGATAACGGGCAGAAGACCGTGTACCGCCCACGCTACCCCCGACAGGGAGGAGACCAACTTTCGCTGTGCCTGCCCTAAGCGGTACAGTGGTTGTTGGCCACCCCCCCTAAAAATAGCGTGGACGGTGTAGGGCGCCAGGGGAAGACGTCAGCTTCCTCCACCCACTCCAGTGGACCGGCGCCACTACTCTACGAAGACTACGTCCACGAAAGAATAGAGTCTATAGCTGTCCTCCCTCCTTGGCCGTGTGTGGCAACCCCTTCCCCAAGAAGATAAGGGGAAGGAGGACCTAGGTGCTATAAGAGGAGGGGGAGGCCACCCCTTAGAGGGGATCAAATCTTCATCTTCTTTAGGCTGCTAGCTGGGCACGCAGGTTCTTCAACCTCTAGCCAGCTAGAGCTTTGTAACCAAGACCTTGTACTCCTCGCGAGGTGTCGCATTGCAATACAAGAAGGCAGGAAGTAGGGGTTTTACCTCACCACGAGGCCCTGAACCTGGGTAAAGCTCGGCATCTCTCTCTGCAGTGCGTAGTGCGTTCGATGACTCGAGGCTTCCGTCACCGTGTTTTGTTGTGATCCAAGATCTCCCACGTTTAGCCCCCTGCGTTCGAATCTTTGGGTCCATCATGTGGTACCCCGTATTCTTACGACACGAAATCCATCGACATTTGGCGTGCCAGGTAGGGGGCTGTGGTGTGTTTTCTTCTAGATCTGCTTCGATATGGCCGACGCCAACGCAAGGCTCGAGCGTCTTCGCCGTCGCAACGTTGTTCGGGGGCAAACCGAGCCCATCTTCCGCCGTCGTGAAGCTTCGGCCGAGGAGGAAGAGGAGGAAGATCTGGAGTCCTCCTACCACCCGTCCGGGCATAAAGAGCCTTCGCTCTCCTTCACCACCACCGCCACTTCTCGCGCTCATTCTGGGAGTCAGCTGTCTCCTGCGCAGGCTCTCGCCATGGCGCAGGAGCTGCTGCGCTATCAACCCACTGATGACGGGCGTGAGGGGTGGCGCGCTCGAATCGCCGAGCTCGTCGCCATCGCCAATGAAGAACCGGCCCGGGGAGGAGCCCAGGGCGCGGGAGACCTAGATCCGGCGGCGGGGCGACGCGCCCCGGGCGCCGGAGATGGGAGGGCCACCAAGGCCAAGAGGGTGGTTTCCCGTGCTGCATCTTCGCCGCGTGGGGAGCCCAGCTGCCAAATCGTCTATGGCGCTCCGGAAGATGCACGCGTCTCCCTCGAGCGCCGCCGTGAAAACCATGACCGCACCATCGACGACATCGGCGAAGCTGGTAAGAACGTCAGTACCCCCGGCGACCCCATCTACAACCCCGGGTGTCTTGCTCTCACTCGCCAGCAACGCTACGTGGTCTGGCCTGACAAGTTCAAGCCGGACATCGGCGCGCATTACGATGGGACCACCAACCCCATTGAATTCCTCCAGCTCTACGTCGTCGCCATCCAGGCCGCGCGTGGAGATCAGCGTGCCATGGCCAATTGGTTCCCCATGGCCCTCAAGGACGCTCCGCGAACTTGGCTCATGAATCTTCCTCACGAATCCGTGACTTCATGGAAGGATTTATGTCGTCAGTTCGTTGCCAACTTCATGCCCACGTACGAGCGCCCTGCCACCAAGAACGATCTTAAGGCGGTGCGTCAGTACAAGGGCGAGACGCTTCGTCAGTATATCCAGCGCTTCAGTCAGATGAGGAACAAGATTCCTAGGATCTCCAACGAGGAGGTCATCTCCGCATTCTCCACGGGCGTCTCCGATGTCAAGATGAGGGAGAAGCTGTCCGTGAATGATGAGCTGCTTCTGTTGTCAGACTCTTCGAGATCGCCGACTGCTGCGCCAAGGCTGAGGAGGGGAGGCTCTTCGTGCATAATCTGCCGGAGGCACTTCCTCCTAAGCCGAAGACCAAGGACCCCAAGCAAAAGGAGGCTGCTATCCTTGCGGCGGAACCAGATCATAAGCAACGCCGCGGGGACCGCTCCGAATGCAATAAAGGTCAACGTCGCCGCTACTGCATTCTCCACAAGAAGGACACCCACAATACTGACGATTGTTGGATTGTTCGGAAGTTTCACGAGGAGAACGGTGTCTCCAAGAGTCACGGGGGTGGCCGCAGCTACAACAAGAGTGGATCCCGGGGCGATCGCCGCGATGACGACCGCGAGGAAGGTCGCCGCCGCAAGGGTCTGTCTCGAGCCGATCCCGAGCCACTGCCGCTGCCCCCACCGGCAATCGATCGTCGGGAGGAGAACCAGGGGGGCTATCAAGAGCCGCGAGACTTCGCCGCTTGCCTCCTGGGTGGAGCTCAGGCTCCTCTGTCTAATCGACACTTCAAGCAGCTATCGCGAGAGATCGCGGTAGTACAGCCCAACGTCGGCAACCGCCTAATGAAGTGGTCAACGTGCAAGATTGGATTTGATGAGGAGGATCATCCGGCTTCCACAAGGGGCGTGGGCACAATTCCCCTCTTGTGCACGCCAACCATCAACAACGTCGCCGTCAATCACACTCTCATCGACGGAGGGGCGGGCCTCAACATCATCTCGATCGAGATCTTCGAGAAGATGCAGGTGCCATACCACCGGCTCATGCCAACTTGGCCATTCTTCGGGGTAACCAAAGGGTCTACAACGCCAATTGGGCAGGTAAGCCTGCCCGTCACCTTCGGCACCCGGGACAACTATAGGACAGAAAGCCTCAACTTTGACGTCGCCTACATCGCCCTGCCGTACAATGCCATCCTCGGCTATCCAGCCTTGGCAAGGTTCATGGCAGCAACGCACCATGGCTTCAACGTCCTCAAGATTCTGGGCGCCAACAGCACGATCACCGTGCGCTGCAATGTGAAGGATGCTCTCCGATCAGTGGAGCATGTCTACCGTGAGGCCACCACCATGTTCCCCACCGACGAAGATCTGCTGCAACACTCCGGTGACCTCGCGAGGAAGAAGTAGCTCATATCCCAAGAGCGGGCTGCTGCGAAGAAGGCCTCTCTTGAGCCCCACCCGCTGGGTTCGACAGGGAAGAAGTTCGCTACCTCAGCATCGCCTACTCCAAGCGAGGACCTGGTCCATCCAATGCTGGATATGAACATTGGGGAAGCTACGGTACCCTCAGGCAGGAGGCCTCAGTTTACCCAAGAGCGCTCAGCAACCAAGAAGGTCCCACTACAGGCTGGGGGCTGCGAAAACTTCATCACCATCGGGGCAGGGCTTTCCCCCAAATAGGAAAGCGCGCTCGTCACCTTCCTACGGGCAAATTCTGACATGTTCGCTTGGACTCTGTTAGATATGCCCGGCATTCCTAGGGAGGTGATTGAGCACCACTTAGCCGTATGCCCTCAGGCACACCCCGTGAAGCAGAAGACTAGGAAGCAAGCGCAAGAGAAGCAGGACTTCATCATCAAGGAAATAGAGAAGCTGAAGAAGGCCAAGCTAATACGCGAGGTAGCCTACCCCACCTAGATTGCCAATCCGGTGGTTGTCCCAAAGTCTAATGGCAGTGGGCGCCTCTGCGTGGACTTCACAAGTCTCAACAAGGCCTGTCCCAAGGATCCTTATCCGCTCCCGAGGATAGATCAAATCGTCGACTCCACCGCCGGCTGTGACCTCCTTTGCTTCTTGGATGCTTTCTCTGGCTACCATCAAATCAAGATGGCAAGGGAGGACAAAGAGAAGACCGCCTTCATCACGCCCTGTGGGGTGTACTGCTATGTCTGTATGCCCTTCGGTCTGAAGAATGCAGGAGCCACCTTCCAAAGGCTCATGCGTAAGGCCCTGGGGGCTCAGATGGGAAGGAATGCGGAAGCCTATGTCGACGACATTGTCGTCAAGACTCACGAGGGTCACATCTTCATCGGGGATCTGGAAGAAACCTTTGTCAACCTAAGAAAGGTAAACATCAAGATCAACCCTGCTAAGTGCGCCTTTGGTGTACCATCGGGAAAACTGTTGGGGTTCCTCGTGTCTCATCACGGGATAGAGGCAAACCCTGACAAGGTCAAGGCCATCGAAGAAATGCGTCCTCCGCGCAATCTCAAGGAAATGCAATGCCTCGCGGGGTGCATGGCAGCCCTGGGACGCTTCATCGCGAGGAGTGGGAAGAAAGCTCTGCCTTTCTTCAAGCTCATGAAGCGCACCGGGAAGTTTGAGTGGACTCCGGAAGCCGACAAGGCCTTCGCTGAGTTGAAAAGGTACCTCATGAGTCCACCGATCATGGTTGCCCCAACATTCCGCAAGCCCTTGCTACTCTACATCACGGCAACTCCAAGGACTGCAAGTGCCATCCTCATCGCGGAGCGAGACGCCAAGGTGATCGCCAAAGAGGAGGTCAATCCTCCCAGATTGGGGGCTCCTCGCGAGGAAGAGGCCGCCTCACCGCCCGACCCTCGAGAGGAACCGCCCATGGCATCTTCGCCGACTGAGCCGCTCTCTCAGAGTAACACTCCAAAGCCTCCCGAGGAGGAGCCTCCCGAGGGTGTCATCAAGGTGCAAAAGCCCGTGTACTTCGTCAGCACAGTACTGCGCGACGCGCGGGAACGCTACACCATGCAGCAAAAGCTACTCTACACCTTGCTCATCGCTTCAAGGAAGCTGCGTCACTACTTCCAAGGTCACCCGATTAAGGTGGTCATTGACCATCCCCTGGAAACCATACTACGCAATCCAAATGTCACCGGGCGGGTGGCTGAATGGGCCGTGGAACTTCAGCCCTTTGAGATCTCCTTCGAAACTACAAAGGTAATCAAGAGCAAGGCTTTGGCCGAGTTCACTGCTGAGTGGACTGATCCATTCGTCGACGAGCCTCCAGAGGTGGAGTCAACGCTCCCTGGAGAGGAGGCCCCAGGCCTCTGGATCATGCACTTCGACGACGCCTTCAACCTCCCCGGCGCGGGAGCTGGAGCTGTCCTAACCTCTCCCTCTGGAGACAAGCTCTTCTGCGCCGTACAGCTCTGCTTTGGGCCAGAGCACAAGATCTCCAACAACATCGCAGAGTACGAAGGACTACTCGCTGGCCTAAGGGCATCGAACGCTTTGGGCATCAAGCGCCTCATTGTCAAGGGAGATTCATTGCTAGTTGTGAACTTCTCGAACAAGAGCTACACTCCAAAGGATGAGCACATGGCGGCTTATCTTGAGGAGCATTGAAAGATGGAAAAACGCTTCCAAGGCTTGGAGCTGAAGCACATCCCGAGAGGAGAAAATGTGGAAGCCGACGAGATCGCCAAGCGCGCCTCTCATCGCCTGGCACAACCTGCCGGCGTCTTTGAGGAGCGTCTCTTCAAACCGTCCGCTTCTCCGTCGACATCCGAATCGCTCCCTCCTTCTACCCTGCTGCCACCGCCGGAGCAGGGGGCTCCAGATTGCGGGCCTCCTTTGGGTGACCGCGTCCTTCTGGCATTGGCACGGCAGGAGGGAGTGGATTGGATCCTCGAGCTCAAGGCTTACCTCACCAGCAGCAGGCTTCCCGAGGATGAAGAGGTGGCCGAGAGGATTGTGCGTCAAGCTTCGGGCTACTGCATCAAGGATGGTGACTTGTACCAGCGTTGCCCAAACGGCGTCGCTCTGAAGTGCATATCTACTCACCAAGGCCAAGAGCTTCTCAGGGACATCCACGCCGGCGAATGCGGGCATCATGCTTCTGCTGTGACTCTAGCCGCGAAAGCATACCGAAGCGGCTTCTACTGGCCTTCCGTGCTAGGAGACATGGCGGAGATGGTCAGGAGGTGTGAGGCGTGCCAATTCCATGCTAAGCAGATCCATCAGCTGGTGCAGGAGCTGCGGACCATCCCACTCACTTGGCCCTTTGCAGTTTGGGGACTGAACATCCTTGGCCCATTCCCTAGAGTGCAAGGGGGCCACCGCTACCTCTATGTCGCCATCGACAAGTTTACCAAGTGGGTGGAGGTGGAACCGGTGTGCACAATCCTAGCCAGATCCGCAGTCAAGTTCATCCGTGGGCTGGTCTGTCGCTTTGGTGTGCCTAACCGCATAATCACCAACAATCCCAGCGGACTGTTCCGAGAGTATTGCGCATCGGCCGGCATCAAGATTTGTTTCGCCTCCATCGCCTATCCCAGGAGCAATGGTCAAGCCAAGCGCACCAACGCTGAAGTGCTCAAAGGGCTCAAGACAAAAAGCTTCAATGCCAAGCTCGAAGCATGCGGCAAAAAATGGTTAGACAACCTCCAATCCATCTTGTGGTCCATCAGGACTACCGCCACCAAACCCAGGGAGAGACTCCTTTCTTCTTGGTCTATGGGGCGGAGGCTGTTCTTCCCACCGACGTCAAGTTTGGGTCGCAAAGGGTGCTCGCGTTCGACGAGATTCACCAAGAGGACCTCATCAAGGACCGCCTCCTCTTGCTCAAAGAAGCTCAGTGCCAAGCCGCACTCCACGCTGCGAGGTACTAGCAAGGACTACGCCACTACCATAGCCGCCATGTTCGAGCAAGGACTCTGGAGGTCGGTGACCTGGTGCTGAGGAGAATACTCTCTCATGAGGGCCTGCACAAGCTGTCTCCAATGTGGGAAGGACCCTTCAAGGTGACGCACATCGCCAGGCCAGGCTCGGCACGGCTGGAAACCGCAGAAGGCGAGCCAGTGGGGAACCCGTGGAACATAGCTCATCTGCGAAAGTTCTACCCTTAGGTTCCTCACGAGGAGAAAAAGACCGTTTTCATGGCACTTGTATCAGCTCAACCTGCTCTTAAGCACTGATATTAAGTTAATGCGCAATATAGCACCTCTGCTTCGGCATGACATCAAAATGGCATGAAGTCCATTTATTTTCTGTTGTACTCCACGTGGAAGGCGGCTAGGCATGGTGCCTATGCTGGGGCCTTCGCCCGGAAAACAGTAAGCCCGAAAAACCCAAAGGGAGCGAGCTCTGGTCGGGGGCGACGGCCCTGTTAACGATCACCTCCAAATGCCCATGGTGCTTAGTTCCTCGCGAAGTACGCCAAAAAATAAAATATCTTCGAGAAAAGTCCAAGGTGTGCCCAAGGCACCCGCTAAGGACCTGTACCTCGTGAGCAACCCTCACGAGGAAGCAAGGATGTGTCGATGCACCAGCATCCGTAGGAAGATTCCCTCTACCGAGGAAGGCCTAACGTGGCAGGATTATTGAAGACCAAGGCCGCTCTGATCATCTTGCAAAGGAGACGCAGATCCGGAGGTCCGCGCCAGGCCCTTCACCTCATGAGCAACCCTTGTGAGGTGTCGACGGTCTCTGGGCTCTCTTAAGCGTCGACATTTTCATGTCCGTGAGGGTCCAGCTTCCCTCAACGACGAGGAAGGCCCTGTGAATCGCCACGCGCGGCAATTTGCTCTTAGCTGCTGGCACAGATAGTGTCGTACTCCTCCACGACGGAGAAGGTCCCTGTGCCAGTCACAGGGGCATCTTATTCGCCTTCTTTTTTCGTTTGTCTTGTCGATTTGCTTTTCCATTTTCAGGGATTTGGGGTTTTTTGTTTTCCAACTCTTTCTTCAACTTCTTCTTAGGGATCGTCCAATGTGTCATCGACGCCGACCCCATCGCGAGCTCTAAGGCGAAGGGAGGCTTCCCGTCGACGCTAACAGCTCACTAGGGCTCTCGAGCGAGCGAATGACCAGGACAATGAAGAACAGCAAGATGATTAACAAGCAGATTCCATTAAAGCGCCCCCAGCGGGGGAAGGAGCAAAAGCACGGCGGGCATACCCCACCGGTGAGAACTACACAGCAAAAGAGGGGAGGAGACTAGTTCCCCTCCCCAGAAGACTACCGCACCAGGACCTCCTCTTCACTATGCCGTGGGTTGGGGGTATGTGCGGCGGACTCCACCGGCGGTGAAGATCCGCACCGAGGCCTCAAGCGCCCCCAGCTTGAAGCGGAAGACGAGGTGGTCGCCGACGCGGAGGCGTTGGCTGAGGGCGAAGGCCCTCCAGCGGCCGGAGAGGACGGCACTACCGCCCGCCCCGAGGAGGATGTCTACAGGCCAGAAGAGATCTAGCCTGCTCTGCTCCCCTAGAGCAATCTCCCCGGCGGCCGCGCCGGGGGCATAAACCATCCTCCGGATGGCGTCGGGCAGCCGGAGGGAGCTGAAGCCCGGGGCGTCGACGACGACAAGGAGCTCCAGGAAGCGGGACCCTGGGCTGATGAGGGGTCCAACATTGCCGCCGCCAGGTGGCGTGGAGTGGCGACCACTCCCTTCTCCGGCGGAGCCGGAGGATCTGCAGCAGGAGGAGGGGGGCCCAGAGCGGCCGCCACCTCCCGAAGCGCCCGGTCAATGCTCCCCGGAGCGCGGGGAGCGGGCGCCGCCACTAGCGGTGATGGCGAGTTCAGGGCGCCACCAGGTGCAGGGCCCCTAAGGGTCAGAGCGCTGGTGGCCCCCGTGGCGGCGCGGTTCACCTCGTCCTGCCTCGGCGCGCCAATGCGGAGGGGGCCGCCGGTGCCGGGCGTCCACTGGGCTAGGATCTTCGCCTTGTTCCCACTGCCCGGGGCGTCCGCGGCACTTCGCTCCAGAGCTTGATCCAGCGGCGACGGAGGAGTTGGAAGGATCCATGAGCTCAGGGGCGTGGAAGCAGAAGTGGCACTAGAGGAAGGAGGTGAAGTGCCGGAGGTCTCGAGGAGCCTCTATTTAAGGGGGGCGTCCAGCTTCGATGCGTCAAATCCCTGTGCGAGAATTGAAGTGTTGGCGCAGCGCTCCGCAGTCAAGCGACGCATCATTATGATGGTTTGACGCCTCAGAGACTGTAGCGTCGCCCGCCGTTTCGTCTCACCAGCTGCGACCGCGCCACGTGTCCACAGCCTCTGCCTCTTCACATGGTCCTCTGACCGCGCAGTTGACGCGTGCCGTTGGAGGGCCCAGCAGCTTCTGGGGCCCCCGGCCCTTCGCTTCCTCAAGAGGGTGTGTTCGCGGGCCGGGCTCCCGGGGGCTACTGTCGGTGTTCTGGATACCGGGGTATCCCGGTCCACCTGCTCCTCGGCCCCGTCATCGGCCCATCTTCAGCCTAGGGGAAGGACGAAGACCCAAGCTACGGAGAAGACTGTAACAACCCAAATATTTGTAATCCATTTCCTATTAATTAAAGTGCCAAATTTTGGACCCAGATAAAACTTTTTCATTCTTATTGCATGCATGCATAGATTTCTATTATATGTCTTTTATGATTTCATGTGTGTTATAATTTGTTGGACAATAATTAGTTAATTCAAACTCAACCAACAGAAGCACTAGAGAAGAACCACAAAGACCAAAAGAAACCATAAGCAAAAGAAATAAAGAAAAGAGAAGAAAATTGTGATCTAGAAAATATTATTGACTACCCTACTTTGGACACTTAGATTAAGCAATCTTTAACTCAAGCAAGCGTGTGGTCAGTTAGTTGAGCTTAACCATGCTGCATACTAACTTGACCAAGAAGTTTCAAACAAAAATTCAAATCTTAACCCCACTCAAACATCTGCCAAAGTTGGAATCTGAATTAGTGACCAAACCCTAAATTCAAAATAAGGTTTTTGCAAAACCTCACCTTTCAGCTTAACAAAAATATTTCTGGAACCCTTGTCCAATATGTTGACAAACCACACTGGAAGTTTTTCAAAATTCGAATTCAAATTTCTTGCGGGCATTGTGTCGAGCACCTGGTGGGCAAAAATCCAGAAAAATTGAATTCACTGTGACCATCGCTGTTCACCTTCGCTCGAACCCTGTAGCCATGCCTGGGAAGCCTCCTAGGTCGAGCCCAGCCCCCTCTGCCCCGACCCGAGCCGTGAGACTTGGAGGAGAGGAGGAAGAACACACCCGGACCCCCCTCTCTGTCCCGCTGCTCCCTGCACGACGCCGACCGTCGTGGCCTCGCCACCGCCGACCCACAGTACTCCGACGCCGCAACCAAACCCCTCCAGTACGCCCCCAAGGCCACCGCGCCCGGCATCGCCGATGCCCATCGCCTGGACCCCCCTGCGCAGGCCACCTACTGGACACCCTCGCCCTCGGCCTCCTGGCCTATAAAAAAAACCCCTCCGAGCACACGAATGAAGTCACCCCGCTCCCAGCAAGCTCCCAGACAACTTCCCTTCCTCCCGTTCGCTCTCGTTCACAGCAGCCATCGCCGCCGGTGAGCTACTGGACGCGGGAGGCGCCGCCACGTTCGGCCTCCGTTGGGCAAGCGGACGCCGGGAAGTGGAGGAGGAGTGCCGCCGGAGTCTTTTCCGCCCCTCGCCGTCAAGCCCTGCTTCCTCTACGCGCATCGTCGTCACTGTCGTCGTCTTCTCTGGATGCCGGTGAGCTCCCCCCCCCCTCGCCATCGAGCATGACGCAGACGCGCCGTTGGATTAGAATCCAATGGCAGCGTACCGGTTCGGATGACTTAAGTCACCTGACGCGTAGGCCCCTCCTGTCAGTTTGATTTCGAACGTTTCCCACCCCATGCGAAGCGGTACTGGGCCGGCCCATTTGGGATTATTCGAAATTGGGCCCAGTTCAGTTAGATTCAGTCCGAATCATTTTTATTTATTTTTCCCGCCTATTTTAAATATTTTTTAGATATGATTTTCAAACTTTAATTCCAAGAGTTTTAGAAATCTGTTTTTAGCAAATAAACATGCATTGGAAAGCTTAGGAAATTATCTAGCCTCTGAAACTAGTTAGAATCCAATTTGAGTTAGGGATCTAATTCAATAAGAATACTTTGACCACAGCCCTATTAATCTTAGGAAAATTCTAGAAAATTGTTTAAAACTCCTAAAATCTTGAAACTTGGTTTATGAGCTCACTAGTTAACCTGCCTACTATTTATCCCAACCTTGATCACTTAAAACCTTGTTAGGGGTATCAATTAGACCCTAATCCAATCCTAGTTTATAGCATGAAATGATAGATCTCTAATATACACTTAGATTAGTTTTTCCCTCAATACCAATTCACTTAATTAATCCCTCCCCACTGGAACTAGGCCTAATACCCTAGTCCAATACCAATGCTTAGAAAGTAAACAACATATGGCACATGGTAGAGAAATCTAACTTACACACTTGATGAACACTTGGAAGAAACCTTGCAACCCAACTCAATAAAATCCAACATGAATGCTATTGTTTGAAAACAAGTATGTGTGCTTGGTGTGTTGTTAGCATTATGTAGTGATTGTGTGCCTTGTGTTTATTTGTTATTAGATGCTAGTGTTACTGAGGAGGATATTGAGGGGGAATTTTATCAAGAAGAAGAAGACTACCCCGGACACTTTGCCAACCAAGGCAAGCCATCTTTTGAATCATCATACTCCAAATGCCTAGTTTTTCTATTGCATTCTACTTGTTTTAAGTAAATTGCATGATTGAATTGCTACTCTAGAATGTTAGTTGTGTAGTTAGATCTTGCTTAGCAAGAGTATCAAGCTGAGTTTATCCAACCTTACTTAGGGGTATCATCACTCTATATAGTTGCTTAGTCGCTAATAAAATTGAGGCCATCTATAAGGGGAACCCTATTTGAAATTGGTGACTTGAACTTGAAAACTTGAATTGGAGATTTCTCCTACATGATGGTTTTATGAAGGAAAATAATCTTGACTAAGGACTATGGAATGTATTTGCTAAATGATAATAAGTGATGTACCATGTGAGCCAACCATTACCGTACGACCACATTACCCCTAAATGGGAAGGGGCTTAGTCCGTAGCTTGTTTATTCTAGTATGGGAGACCTTGTATCATCCTTTATAGAAGTGCACCGTGCGCGGGTACTTCCGAACCGGCTGGAAATTTCCATTCATGCAGCATCCTATAATGGGCAAAACTAGAGACGCCGGAACGGAGATGTCCGTGTCTCGGGCTCTAGGAAAGGATCCTATACTAGAGTAGACAAGTGAAAGAGTTTGTTTGATTATCTGAACCTCGCATACTTTGTGTATGATGATCCGTGGATTTCTCCCGGCAGATGTATCGAATCTTGTGGGTAAAGTGTACCCCTTTGCTGAGGTTTCAAAACAATTCGAATAGCCGCGTCCGTGGTCATGGACAGTTGGCAAGCTGTACTTGACTTTTGTCAAGAATGTTAACAACTTAAGGTGAACTTGGTGAATGACTTGACATTGATGTTGACACACTTGAAGTTCCTCTTTAGATGAACTTAGAGAACTAAATCTCTTTCCTACTAATGAACATTCTTGGGAAACAAAACTAGCTTTTGCAATTGAACTTAGTGCTTAGTCCACCATATCAACCATGCATATCTACTTCATCATTTCATTTATAAGATGGTTTGTGAGTGCATCCAATGTACTCATGGCTGTGTCCCTGGCTATCAACTTGGCCAGACTATGGGGAAGAGTATCCGGAGGAAGGTTACGAAGAAGAGTATCAGAACTAAGATCGTCTCCTCAGTCGCCAATGCCTGTAGGGTGAAGGCATGGACCCGAAGACGTTATTTTTGCTGCTATATTTTGTTGTAATATGAACTTGGTCACTATGACCATTTGTATTTGAACTACTCGTATTGTAATGTCTACGGAACTGGTTACCAACTACGTTATGTGTATCACAACAATGATTCTGGGATTGTGGTGGAATACATAACGGGCACTTCGAATTTGTTATAAATTCGGGGGTGTCACAAAGACCCTCCCGAGGAGGCGCCTCATTAGGAGAACGACCACCAAAACTGCTAAGGACTAGAAGACCTCCTCACGAGCCCCTGCTGGTGAGGAGAGGAAGTACATCCACGTCAGCTCAGCACGTTTACGTGCAGAGCAAGAAGATAACGGGCAGAAGACCATGTACCGCCCACGCTACCCCCGATAGGGAGGAGACCAACTTTCACTGTGCCTGTCCAAAGCGGTACAGTGGTTGTTGGCCACCCCCCTAAAAATAGCGTGGATGGTGGAGGGCGCCAGGGGAAGACGTCAGCTTCCTCCACCCACTCCGGTGGACCAGCGCCACTACTCTATGAAGACTACGTCCACGGAAGAATAGAGTCTACAGCTGTCCTCCCTCCTTGGTCGTGTGTGGCAACCCCTTCCCCAAGAAGATAAGGGGAAGGAGGACCTGAGCGCTATAAGAGGAGGGGGAGGCCACCCCTTAGAGGGGATTGAATCTTCATCTTCTTCAGGCCGCTAGCTAGGCATGTAGGTTCTTCAACCTCTGGCCAGCTAGAGCTTTGTAACCAAGACCTTGTACTCCTCGCGAGGTATCGCGTTCCAATACAAGAAGGCAGGAAGTAGGGGTTTTACCTCACCACGAGGGCCCTGAACCTGGGTAAAGCTCGGCGTCTCTCTCTGCAGTGCGTAGTGTGTTCGACGACTTGAGGCTTCCGTCACCGTGTTTCGTTGTGATCCAAGATCTCCCACATTCAGCTCCCTGCGTTCGAATCTTTGGGTCCGTCGCGTGGTACCCCGTGTTCTTGCGACACGAAATCCATCGACAGGCACTGGGTTCCATCGTAGATCTTCACATCAAACTTTGATGTGCCGATGTGGTAGTCAAAGGTCATGAAGAAGCCTTGGTGGAGGTCGTGGTCTTCTGCAAACTACAACTAGCCACCCTTGAAGTATTGCTCGTCATCACTATCATACCAAACCTCCACTTTGTATGGAGTCCCTCCGCCAGATTGTTCATGAAGAACCGCTTCTCGCAGTTCTCGCCCATCCATGAACTTGGTGAAATTCAGTGGCAAGCACTGAATCTCGCGGCACTGCGCCATGGCAAAGCAGAAGAAAGTAAATATTCTTGGAGAAGCAGAGGGAGCAGCAAGAGGAGGAGTGCTTGGACCTGGGCGGCACCATTCACCTTGGGTTTGTTCTTGCTACCAGGTGGGCGGCCGGGACGACGCTTCACCAGAGCGGCCAATGACGATCCTGCGGCAGCCAGAGTTGTTTTATTTTTGCTTCCGTGAGGGCGGCCCCGACCATGTGGCACCACCGGAGAGCCAAGGTTCAGATGAGAACCATCTGCATCAGCCATGTGGAAAAGTAGGAAGACTAGAAACCCTAGATGAAAAGAGAAGATGATGCGGCGGAGGAGGAATCTGATTAGGGTTTTTACCTTTGCTAAAGATGCTTTATTTATAAGCACATATTATTGGGCCCCCGTGATAAGCAAGGACCATAAACATATTTACAAAAGAGTTAAATTCTACACATAGCAGATGATAATAACAAAGGAAAAAAATGAAGAGTGTGGTCGACAGATATGAAAAACCTCGCCTTTGGCTCGGGGGCTTACAAACAGGAGAATCTATTATATTATTAAAACAACTAACATTGTATGGCTAGGATTTTGCACAAGTTAACCTATGGTTAAGATTAAATGTATCTATTGCGTTAGATCATAGTCAGTCCACGAATCGTATTTTTTCCGGTCAATGTTTCCATGTTGAGCTGGACAACCAATCGTGTAATAGAAGGACACGGAGAGAACTTGGCTGCGTATGTCCTTCCGTCTCTTTCTCTCTCATGTCTATTTAATCTCGCCTTCCTCATAGCTGACGATGGATACTATGTATGCAGAAGATTGGCCGCATCAGAGGTTAGATTTGGATGCGCTCAAGCCTCCTGAAAGAATAGGATTCATCGGCAATCGCAGGTCACCACCATGCGAGCACCCTGAACAGACAATCATGGGTCTATCAAGTGGATTTGCACCTGCGCATCAGCTGCATTCACTACTTGGAACAACGCAACGAGAGGTACGACATGATCGTGAACTTAGGTCATGTACAAAAGTATCGTGTGTATAGTAGCTCTCATGTTACTTGCAGAAGTAAATCTACAGAATAATACTAATTATGTCATGTATTGCGGTGTGCAATCGACGATGGAAATTACAGCAAGGAACTACTGTATGCCTGAACGTGAAATAGAAGAAAAACAATTCAGGGTACATGCATAGTCTCCGTGGTCAAAGAGGTATCCAGGAAGCTGCAGAAGTTCTAGATGACAAAGAGAAAATTGTCATCGTCGTCCATTTATGTATGATAAGACCACGAAGTACTTTGCTCAAAAGGAAAGAAGAGATCAGTGACAGATCAAATTGGTATGTGTTTGTAATCTATTTCCGTATATGATATGTATTTATTCTCATAGAGAGGTGAACCAGACTATTTAGAAAAAAAAGGTGGACCAGACCATATAATTGCAAATGTGAGGGAAAACAACCGGCGCTGATGAATACTCCCTCCGATCAAAAATAGTGTTGGTGACTTAACACAAATTTTGTAATCCTTCTGATCGAAAATAAATATTGGTGACTTAGTACAAACTCTATATTAAGTTAGCACAAAAATTACCGACACTTATTTCCAATCAGAGGGAGTACTAAGTTAGTACAACATTATCAACACTTATTTCCGATCAGAGGGAGTATTAAATAATAAATATACCCTTGCTACACGCTAAAATAGGTGAACCAGGCCATTTCGAAAAAAGTGAACCAGACCATATAATTGCAAATGTGAGGAAAAACAACCGGCACTGAGGAATATTCCCTCAGATTGGAAATAAGCATCGGAGACTTAGCACAAATTTGGAAGTTCCTCTGATTAGAAATATGTGTTGGTAATTTTTTACAAATTCTATACTACTAAGTTAGCAGAAAATTACCGACACTTATTTCAAATCAGTGGGAGTACTAAGTTAGTATAAAATTATCAACACTTATTTCCAATTGTAGGGAGTATTAAATAATAAATATACACTAGCTATACGTCAAAATATAAGAGAAAAATAACAATTAACTAAATAATGTCATTATTCATTGTCATCACAACCAAGAAAAAAATTAAAAAATCTCTTAATGGAGTAGAATTGAAAAAACTACAGTATGCTTATGGAGTTATGGAACAAAAGAGGAAATTTCTGTTCGGCAGAGGTGGCGCACGTTCGTGCGTGGCTAAATCTATCCCTCCAATAGCGTTGGAGTGGACATGAATCTAGGTTCATAATACTATTGTCGGGTCTATAATATATTTTTAAGAAAGAGCAAAATACCATTTTCAAAACCATGGCAGAAGCAACACTTATTAAATGGATAAGGAAAACAAATATATTTTCTTCATAAATTGTTTGTCATACATTTTTTGAAATTCATAGATAACCAAACTTTATAAAAATACATAAAGATAATAGATTTTTTTAAGAAAACCAAATCAGAACTAAAATATATAATGTAACAATTTGATTCTATTAGATAGCCATTAATATTTATATACGAACATCGCTGTCAATGTAAAATGAGCAACATGCATATGTTGATTGCAAGTATTATAAGAAAGGACAAGCTATGACAGGATCGAGTAAGAAATAATCTGGTAGCAATTTTTGATGAATATACATCGTAAATGAATTTCCTTTGAATGGCAAGTGACATAAGAAATTAGCTGAATACAAGCATGCATGCGACGAAGCATATAGAGACTTCATATTGCAGTTTTCTAAAAATCATACATAGATCCTTTCTGAAGTAAAAAGAATTAATGTTCAAATTAAAGAAATGATGTAAATTCCATAAAAACTCATTTTCAATATCAAGTATCAAAAGTGGTAGAGACAAAGCAACAAATTGGTAGGAAACTTACTTATTTTTGGCTTGGGGATAGGGATCTCAATCCATCAGTCATGTCACCGAATAAAATATTTATTGGCAAGAACCTACTATACTTGACCAAATAATTTTTGGAAACAAAACTTATATTTCAAAATATATAGACATCCGCTCAATTTGTTTAACATTTTAAGTCTGTATCATTTTTGAACTATGTCTGGCTGAAGATCCATAGATAATGGTTGAAAGAATCAAATATGGTGAAAGTTAGGAAATCTAGCCGCGCAAATGCGCGGGCGAACAAGCTAGTTTAGAAGAAAGAAGAAGAAGTGAATTTTGAGCCTATGATTGACTACAAGTATCCAACCATATCCTCGGGGGCTACTCCCATCGGGAGCACTGAGCACGCACCCGATAGATGATGAGACAATCAATAGTGAAGATGAAGAAAGTCTACCATGCAAACTTCAACTATGTAGTCAACAAAATATAGAGCGATTACTCCCATCGGGAGGTACTTGGAAGAAGTTAATATGAATTCAAAATTCTTTGATTTTATCAGTCAAAAGAGACTGTGACATGAGATTCTCGAGTTGCGTTATCGCAACAAAACTCGAATGCCGTGATTTATCATGAAGGTAAGACTCCGGGATCCGTCCTGTGTGGCCTGGTATACGCACATGGATGCGCTCTGCTAGTATATATCCGTGTCTACGACGTGAAGAAAATCCTGGTGGATGCACTGGGTACCCTGAGAATCACTGGGATTCATTCTTTATAAGTCCTAAATGCGGCAAAAGAGTGGGTTTGACCGGTATCTCGAATTCAAGTCCAAGGGGATTGAATTTGAAGTAGGTGACAAGTATCTGTTCCGGCAGTTAACTGACCTCTTGATCCATCAGAGTTGTCAGGCTTGTTTATCAAAACCCCTTGCGAAAAATTATCATGAAAATAAGTCAAAAGACCAAGTCAAAGATTTGAAGATATGAAGAAGTCGAAGAATTGATCAAGTCAAAGATTTAAAGATTAGAGATTCAACCTGAATCTGCAATTCTGGTAGAATCTCAGGGGCTACTGACAAAGGTATAGCTAATAGAGCCCGTTAGTTGAGTACCCCTGAGGCCCGTTAAGCTAGGCCCAATTGTAATGATAGTCGAGATATGAGTTCTTACCATATGTCGATATTGTAATCTGTATCAGACCCTACCCGATCCTCGAGACCTGGCTACCTATATATAGGGGCCAGGAGGGGACGGTGTAGGCTAGATTGAAAACAAGCCAGGTTGAACACCCAAGTTTACTTTCGATATACACTTATTTCGACTAACCTTACCTTCGAGTTCATCCGACGCCCTATCTCCCCGATCCTAAGTCCTTCATCTAGGACATTTGTCGAGTTAACCCTCGTCAACCGGTATCAAAAAGAACTTTGCAGGATGAGTAAGGATGCTGAGCATACCTATGACCATCGTTTCTGAGTTATTGGCCTCCTCCAAAGATTTGCAATTCAGCTTTCTAAAAGGCCTTCCTCTTTTCCCATTGTTGTTCTTGCCGCCATTGCCACCTCCAGTTGATGGTCGTGCACCTCCACCGGTGTTGCCTCCACCCTTAGTTTGCCATCCTCCAGCTAGCTTGTTGGGAAAGTCAGGCTTCATATGTCCTTCCTTTCCACACCCATAGTAGAAAATCCTTGGCTTCGTGCATTCACTCTTGATATGCCCTGGCAATCTGCAATTGTGACATAGGATTTGGTTCCTCGGGATAAGTGTCTTCTGATTAGGAGGAACTCCTCCAGTCCTAACCCTGGGCTTGAAGCTTAAATTCTGAGTGTTCCGAGTTGGTTGGACCCTCTTAGCCTCCGTCTTGGCTTTCTTCTATCGGCTCAACTGAATCAACCGGTAGTCAATCTCCCACGTGATAAAAGTGTCCATCAATTCTTGGAAATTACGTGGCTTGGTCAACTTCATCTGCATGGCCGCATATGGATCCAAGCCCCTTAAGAACCTCTTCAGCCTCATATTGTTAGTACTCACCTCCTCACTTCATAATGGGAGAGGCTAGTGAACTCCTTGATGTAACCCATCATGGTTGAACTCCCTTGCTTTAGATCTTCAAATTCTCACCTCTTAAGCTCCACCATGCTATCTGGCACATGAAAAGTGCGGGCTTTCTCCATAAATTCCTCCCATGTGAACACCTTCTCAGGAAGCTGCAATGTCACTTTGTTGTCCCACCAAGATGCTGCTGGTTCGGACAAGAGATGTGTTGCATAATGAACTTTTTCTCCATCATTTGCTCCCACTACCTTCAACTTCCATTCGGTATCCATTAACCAATCTTCTGCATCCATAGGCTGCACTGCGGAAGCAAAGGGGAACGGTTTGGTATTGAGAAAGTCATAGAGACTTACTCCCCTAGCTTCTGGAACTCTTCCGGCTCCAATCTGCCCCATTAGCTCCTGCATAAACTTGTTTTGTGTCTCTTGCATAAACTACATATATTGCATGAAAATCTGTTCTGCCAGAGGCCTAAATGGCGGTGGTGGTAAATGTCCTTGTGCTTCCTGATTAGCCTTTGACATGGCTTCCATTTCTTTTTGTTGATCTTGCATTGCTTGAGCTTGAGCTTCCTGCGCCATGCGCTGTTCCTCGAACTCGGCTGCTACTCTTGTGTCCATACCCCCTAGTCCTATAACGCAAACTGAAGATCTCATAATTACACCATTCCCTTGCTTTCTGAGCTTTACTTCATGCCTAGAACTAGTCACACAATGGAAAACAAAAATCCAACTCCAAATAGAAAATTGTAAGAAAACCAAATTGAAAGCACATATCATACATCACATACAAACCATGATACATAGTTCTAATTACAACACTACCTCACTAAAGTGAGATACACTCATAGATCGAGACTGCAAAGTTCTACCATCTCACTTATTATTACAACTCATGACTAGTACTCACTAGCTTCTAAGATACAACTTCACTCCTGATTCAAGTCTTGACATCCTGCTCTAGTCTCAAGGCTCATAGTACATTCCTGGAGTCTAGCCATTCTGGCGTGTAGTTCAGCACACTACTGTAGCGTACCTGTGCTTTATTTGTGCTAGTCCCGGATCAACTGCTAGCACACACAGTTGCAAAATGAAATATCAAGAATACAAAGGTCTTTATTACAACGCTTGATACACAGATAACTTAGTCTTTTACAACTCAAAGAGGCTCAAGCCACAATCTTATTACAACTCATGAAAAATGACTAAGTAAATAAACTACAAGTCTTCTTTCTTCATTGATCCATAGGCAGACGTGTTGGATGAAGACTCGTGACCGTATCGCAGCAATCTTCAGTCTTCATAGTAGCCACCTGCAAAATGATATGTTGCAGCCACAGAGGGTCAATACTTTGAATGTATTGGCAAATGTCACTTTGGTGGACTCAATGGCACCTACACGTATATGCTTTTGGCCAGGTGGAGTTTAACTTAGCAAAAGTAAGCCTTTTTCCTATCTTTGTAAAACTCAAGTTTTTCCTTAGCAAAATTTTGATAGAAGGCACCTTTCACTACCCAAGTTTACCCATCAAGTTTTAACTTAGAGAAATTGGGGTGAGGAGATTCTTGAACAGCTTCAAAGTCATGTCACTCAGAATTGTCTGTAACCAGGGACACAGCTAAGTACTTAGTTCTAAACACTCTGCAGAGGTGGTGCACTTTTCCCACAAGGCTTAGTTAGCCTATTTTGCCATGAAACTCATTTTGTCTCAAATGGCCAAGGAAACTAAGACGAGGTCTTTCAGAAGCATTCCCTCAGACCAAACAGACGCGCTCCAACCTATTCACATCTACCACCCTCTGTCCGCCTGGCTTGAGTTCTTGCAGCTTAATCGACCAAGACAGAGCCCATATGTCTTGTGGTTGCACTGGAAGCTTCACGACTTGAACGTCTCCAATCCCTTTGCTCCTGGGTGGCCTTCCACAAGTGAGATACACCTGGTGGTTCAGAGGTTCGATGACATGACCCCAGGGAACCACTCAACATAAACCAATCAAAGCCACTTCCACCCAGGTGGTTCATTAACTTAGTTGTTTTCTTAGTTTTCCAAAAACTTGTTTTCCAACACTTAGCCAAAATCATGTGTTAACCCTTCCCACAACAAGAACAAAAGCAAAGTCCTATAGCAGCAGCAATTCTACTAGGAGATGCAAAACTAGCTAGCTAGGCAAAACTTAGCACAAACTAGCAATTTAAAGATAAGAAAGCATAAAAGCACCTATCCATTCATCTTCTACTAGAAAAGCTACAAGACCAAAACTTTTAGTAGGACAAGAGAACATGGTGACACTTGCCTTCATGAGGAGAAGAGTTGGTGCACTCATCACACAGACACTCGTTGCACTCAGCACAATCTACACATGAAATATAACATCATAAGCACATAACCATCATAAAACAATCATGAAAAGAAAAGCATGGATGCAAATGTGTTTTAAACACTTCAAGGACACTTAGCATTTTTTTGGTTGTTACTATATGCATGATGACATGATCAAGGTTTTAGGTTTGATTTATAAACTCAAAAACATTAACAACATACACAAATAGAACAATAACAAGCTAGAGTTACAAGGGTAAAAAAAAATTTACCAAAAATAGTTTTGGCTGTGCTACAGTACTAAGGAATATCAGAGGGACCTAAACCAAAAAGATTTACTATAAAAAGAATTTTATAACTATTTCTAATAACCAAAACACAAGATTAAAGCTTGCAGCAAATCACTAATTCAAATGGCTACTATACATGATTTTGATACCGTAGCTAGATTCTACACAATTTTATGAACCTATGGACGCAAAGTTTGCTAGATTTGGACGTGTAGATCTCCAAAAATGAATTTAGCAAGTTTTGAAACAAATCTGTGAATTTAAAATGAAAACGAAATTGGGTTAAACCCGATGCCGACACGCGTCGCTTTCTGATTCGAGGATACCCCTTCGCACGGATCCGGAGTGGGTGCCGTTGGATCTAAAGATCGATGAACAATTCTGATTGCCCGGTACCTCTTCGTTAAGTGAAATAGTCCTAGCCCTAGATCTCAGATCCGACGGTAGAAAGAGGGGGGGAAAGGATCTTACCTTCGACCTAGGGTTCTGACGACTTCTCTAGCGAGGGCGGCTCAGAGACGAAGGGAGGCGACGTTTTGGAGCTCCTTGGCGATGATGGAGTGGACGACGGGGTGCAGGTGGACACGACGATCTTGATGGCGTGAACGGCGTGGTCGATCTTGTCCTAGAGAGGGAGAAGAGCATGGCTGGAGTTACGATCCATGGCGGTGAGGTCGTGGGCGCGGACGAACGCGTCCAGTACAAGGGAAAGCAGAGCTGGCGACCTTACCAGGGAACACGTGATGGCGAGGTGAGCTTGGTGGCAAGGTGTGCGGAGTCGAGGTGATCCGATGCTCAAAGAATTGATCACCGAAGTTTCGATGGCGGACAGCGAGATCCTGGAGAACACGCCCTCGTCGATCTTGGGCGCAAGATGAGAAGAAAACATGTCAGGGAGTTGCGCTGGATCAAAACAATAGAGAAAGGTGAAGGTAGAGGTCAAGGAGAGACCGGAGCTTACAGGGAAACGGTGGCGTCCTCGTCTAGCTAGTGGTGGTGCGGTGGCTCTGGGATTGCTCAGCCTGGTGGCGATGTTCATTAGGGTTTCAAGGAGGACAAGTGCGGCAGAGGACGGGGTTATATAGGTGCGGTTGTGTGGCCAGGGGGTAAGGGTTCGCGCCGGATTCGGAGAGAGATCCTCGGGGATCAACCAGAGCGCGCCGTGCTCAGCCAGGAGTCTCTGGCAGGGATGACAGGTGGACCCCGGATGTCGGTGATAGAGGAAGAGAGGAGGGGTAACGGTTCGGCAGGGAGCCGTGCTGGGCCGTGGGCTCCTTCTCGAGCTGCACCAAATTAGTTCCCCGCGGCCCTTTTGCCTTTTTTCTATTTTCCTTTCTTTTTTTCTTTTCTGTTTTCTTTGCCATTTTTGCTAAATAACTTCAAATTGAAATTTGTAACCACTTTTGAACTTGTCCAACCTTTCCCTCTGTTTGGTGAACTTCAGGGAGACTTTTTGAAATAAAGTGACAACAAAACTAAAATGAAATGTACATAAAATGATGAAATAGGTGCATATGCAATGAATGAATGTCATGATTTCATGTGTGTATTATTTTCAAAAATAACCCAGAAAATTTGGGATGTTACAAGTCTAACCCCCTTAAGATGAATCTCGCCCTCGAGATTCGGGTTGGCTAGCAAATAGGTGCGGGTTGTCTTCTCAGAGTTCATCTTCTCGTTCCCAAGTTACTTCTTCCTTAGTATGGTGACTCCACTAAACTTTGCAAAACTTGATCGTCTTGATACGAGTAACTCTTTCTGATGTCTCCAAGATTCTGATAGGTTTCTCTTCATATGTTAGATGACTCTCTAATTGAACTTCTTCCAATGGTATTGTGTCTCTTAGTGGAGTATCTGCCATCTCTGGATGACATTTCTTTAACTGACTCACATGGAACACATTGTGCACCGCATATAGAGATTCTGGCAGTTCTAGCTCATAAGCTACTTCCCCTTTGTGAGCCAAAATCTTGAATGGCCCTACAAAGCGAGGTGCTATCTTTCCTTTGACTCCAAATCTTTTCACTCCACGAAGTGGTGATACTTGAAGGTATGCTCTATCACCCACCTCATAGGTTACCTCTCTGAGCTTTGAATCAGCATAGCTTTTCTATCTAGACTGAGCTATCTTAAGCCTATCTCTAATTAAATGAACCTTTTCTTTAGCATCCTTTATTATGTATGGCCCGAAAAAGCTTCGTTCACCAACACCACTCCAAAGCAATGGAGTAGTGCACTTTCTGCCATATAGAGCTTCAAATGGTGCCATCTCAATGCTAGCTTGATGGCTATTGTTATATGAGAACTCTGCATATGGCAAGTTATCATCTTAACTGGACCCATAATCTAAGGCACAAGCTCTTAACATGTCTTCTAGAATTTGATTCACCCTTTCTATTTGACCATCAGTCTGAGGGTGAAACGTTGTGCTGAACTCTAGTCTTGTGCCCAAGGACTCATGAAGTTGGCGCCAGAAGTGAGAGGTGAATTGAGTACCTCTATCTGACACAATACTCTTAGGCACTCCATGTAAGCACACTATTCAGCTCATGTATATCTTGGCTAATTTGGCACTGGTATATGTGATCTTCACGGGAATAAAGTGAGCCACTTTGGTTAAACGGTCAACTACCACCCAGATGGAGTCACATCCAGACTTAGTCCTTGGTAAACCAATGATAAAGTCCATGCCAACATTATCCCACTTCCACTCTGGTATGGGCAATGGCTGCAATAATCCTGCTGGTTTCTGATGCTCTGCCTTAACTCTGTTGCATACATCACACATGGCAATATATTCGGCGATATCCCTTTTCATATTGCTCCACCAAAATACACCCTTCAAATCCATATACATCTTAGTGTTTCCTGGATGTATAGAATATGGTGAATCATGGGCTTCTTGCAGAATCAATTTTCTGAGTTCAGGGTCTTGTGGTACATAAACACGCATCTCAAACCAAATAATACCTTGGTCATCTTTGTGAAATCCCTTGGCTTTCCCTTTACTCATATTACTCTTTATTTCTTCTATCTCCTTATCTAGTTTCTGATCTTCTTTGATCTTGTCCATCAGTGTAGGTTGAACTTCAAAGGATGCTAAAAATCCTTCTGGCACAATTTCTAATCTGAGCTCTTTGAACTGTTTGCACAAATCTTTAGGCAACTCTCCTACTGTGAGTCCATTTACATAGCTCTTACGGCTCAAGGCGTCAGCTACAACATTAGCCTTTCCTGGATGGTATTGCAGGCTCATATCATAATCTTTGATGAGCTCCAACCATCTTCTTTGTCTCATGTTCAGTTCCTTCTGGGTGAATATATACTTGAGGCTCTTGTGATCGGTGAACACATCACAATGCTTTCCCATCAAATAATGTCTCCATACCTATAGAGCATGAACAACTGATGCTAGCTATAGGTCATGGGTGGGGTAATTTCTCTCATGATGCTTAAGCTGGCGCGAGGCATAACTCACAACCTTTCCATTCTGCATTAGCACGCTTCCAAGTCCTCAGCGAGAAGCGTCACAGTAAACCTGGAAATCCTTTTGTATATCTGGCAGACACAGAACAGGTGCACTTACTAGCTATTTCTTCAATTATTGAAAACTAGCTTCATAGGAGTCAGTCCATTCAAACTTTTTATCCTTCTTCAATCGTTCGGTCATTGGCTTTGCTATCTTGGAGAAATTTTCAATGAATCTCCGATAGTACCCAGCAAGGCCAAAGAAACTTCGAATGTCTCCCTAATTTTTGGGCGACTCCTAGTCGGTAACGGATGCTACCTTGCTTGGATCTACCGCGACTCCTTCCACAGAAACAATGTGACCAAGAAATCCTACCTTGCTCTACCAGAATTCACACTTGCTGAATTTCGCATATAACTTATGGTCCCTGAGCTTTTCTATGATTAAGCGTAAGTGCTACTCATGTTCTTTATTATCCTTAGAGTAAATTAGGATATCATCGATGAACACCACTACAAATTTATCCAAGTACTCCATGAACACCTTGTTCATCATGGTCATGAAGTATGCCGGGGCATTTGTTAGTCCAAAAGACATTACGGTATACTCATACAGACCATATCTAGTGGTAAAAGCTGTCTTGGGTATGTCTTGTTCTCGGATCTTTAGCTAGAAATACCCTGATCGGAGATCAATCTTGCAGAACACTTTTTCTCCTTTCAACTAATCAAATAGGTCATTGATGTTGGGTGACGGGCCTAGCTGATATAGGAAAATGTAGTATATAATTATTATGGCTAGGCAGTTGGGAACCCCAAGAGGAAGGTATGATGAGAACAGCGGCAAGTCTTTTTCCCTCAATAATAAACCAAGGTTTATCGTTCAGGAGAAGAAAAAGGCAATGAAGACTGAAGGTGATGCGGACTGGCTTAATAGCACTCCAATCAGGGCGCCGTTTATGACACTTGTTGACTCGTCTTCGGCCAGTAGCAACATGGAACCTGCACACACACAACCAAGAACTTTGTTCCCAACTTGCGATGATTGTTCCCAACCATCGTACTGTTCCCAACTTGCTTGAAACAAAGGGTATGAGCGTATCGAGTGGCAAAATAGTAAAAGTATGTGAATAAAGTAAACAGTATGAGTAAAGTAAATAGGTAATAACAATATGATGGAAATAGGACCAGGGTCCACAGTTCACTAGTGGTGTCGCTCCATAAGATAAATAACAGATGCTGGGTAAACAAATTACAGTTGGGCAATTGATAGAATAAAGATAACATGATATGTTAAGAAGATCACTATGCGATTTACTCTAGGCATTACAACAAAATACATAGACCGCCATCCAACTGCATCTATGACTAATAATCCACTCCCGGGGATATCGCCTGAACACCCCAAGAGTATTAAGTTGTGAACAACAGATAATTGCATTAAGCAAAGTGTGTAATGTAAACAAAGCATATGCCCTCGAGCATATGAATGTTTTTTTCTCCCTAATGGCAACAGCACATCTACAACCTTAGAGGTTTCTGTCACTCCTCCGGGTTAAATAGAGACATGAACCCACTATCGAGCATAAATACCCCCTCTTGGAGTCACTAGCAACTACTCGGCCAAGATAGCTACTAACAACAGAGAGCATGCAAGATCATAAACAACATAGAGATAACATAAGATATATTTCAGTATAGCAACTCAATCATAACACCAATATTCATCAGATCCCAACAAACCAAACATGTAGAATTACATAACGGTGATCTCAATCATGTAGGGTAGCTCATGAGATCTAAACATGAAGCACATGGTGGAGGAGACAACCATCTAGCTACTGCTATGGACCCATAATCTAAGGTAGACTACTCACTCATCGCTCCGAAGGAAAGCATGGCGATGAAGAAGACCTCCGGTGGCGATTCCCCTCTCCGGCAGGGTGCCGGGAAGAGCTTCTGGACCCTCCCGATCTCGGGTTGACGATGGCGGCGGATCGCGATGTGTTTCTAGAAAATTGATCGGGTCCTTAGGTTTTTCCCGTCGGGGGGTCTTTATAGGCGAAGGGGCATCATCAGGAGTGGAGCCAGGTGGCCTCACACCTAGGCGGCGCGGCCAGGGCCTGGGCCACGCTGGCCTGGCGTGAGGGCCCCTGGTGGCCCCACTCCTACTCCTCTTCGGTTCTCTGGAAGCTCCGTTAAATATCTGGATGTCTGGCTTTTGTTTCGTCCAATTCTAATAATATTTCTTGTGTAACTTTTCTGAAACACAAAAACAGCAAAAAAACAGGGAACTGGCAGTATGGCGACTTGTTAATAGGTTAGTTCCGGAAAATGCATAAAAGTGCCACGAAGTGTAACGAAACATTGGGCAAATGGTGTAAAAACAAGCATGGAGCATCAAAAATTATAGATACGTTGGAGATGTATCAAGCATCCCCAAGCTTAAATCCTACTCGTCCTCGAGTAGGTAAGTGATAACAAAATAAATAATTTTTGAGGTGACATGCACCTACACAATCTTGATCATATATGCAAGCATTTGTGAGCTGGGATCAAAGGAACTTAAAACATGTGCATGAAAGATAAAATCTTGACAATAAGAACTTAGCAACCATGTTATAAACATGCAAATGAACACAAACAAAAGATCATGAAAATGAAACAATGAAAGTCAAACGTGTGTTCAAATCATAAAGAGAAACATACAAATGATTTTCAGCTTGTCCTTCATAAAGAGCAAAACATAAATGCATAGGACACCTTCAAGTTTAAGAGGGCGACTAGATACAAATAATTTGAGAACAAGTGAAACCAACAATATGAATCAATCAATGAAAACTTTGGGACAATGCACATTATACTAAGAATGACAACTATGCTCTCTTAATGGTGCATTAAGATAGAAGGTGGTGACTCAACATAAAAGTAAAAGAAAGGCCCTTCACGGAGGGAAGCAGTGATTGCAAGTTTTAAATCCTTAAAAAATTATGGTACTTACCGGCTTTGAGCTCTCATTGCCCCCATCATAAGCATCTTGTATGGTTAAAGTTAATGTGAGAACAATTATGATGCATATGCTTGACAAATCATAAGTTGAAAACCTCGTGTCCCGTGAATACGAGTACCCAAACCTCATGTTACTTTACTTAGTGTCCCAAGCAAGCTCTTGTCATTGTAAGTATACATGTATCATCGAGAACCACCAACGGGGTACCTCTATGCCCGATGACATGGAACAAGCCCACATCAAAATGATAGGACAAGCAGACAATGAACACCTCAACATCTCTTTTATTTACCATTTGTATAGCTTTTTATTTTGAGATGCGTTGTCAAATATCCACTATGGGCATGCTGCAAATTTCCACCATGAATTATGCATGGCTTAGATTGGCGGCCCAGGCATTTCTCTAACACATATACAAACTCCATGATCTTGCAAGATTCCCAATTCATTTCACACCGCGAGTATCCATAAACAAAAGATCATGATATTAACTCAAATAAGAAGTGTAATGTTGAAAGCTTGCCCCATAACAGCATGGATGGGCTAGTCTCCAAACTTACAACTTATAAGCATAACAACTCAACATAAGATACCACAATGTCAAATTTTTTAGAACGAGTAAAAGTAAAGTGTGCCTTCCGGTTCGTGAGAGCTAGACTGACCAATTTTCACAAAACACTGGTAAGAGTTTAATTTGAAGAGTAGATAAAAGCAAGTCAAATTTACTTGGAATAGCAAATTGCTAATAGATATGTATGGTGGACACATTGGAACAACTCAGTTTTTTAGGAGTTGGATGCACGAGTAGAGCTCATACTCAGTACAAGGCGAGGGCTAGCAAAAGACTAGGAGCGACAAACTAAGAGAGCAATAATGGCCAAATCATGCAAAGCAACAAAGCGAAATTAAAAGAAGCATAAGATGGCATCAAAAGTCAAAAACTAAATGATCATAGAGGCTATTGGCGACTTTGTATGAGTCTAACATGTGTGAGCATGCGCCAAGTCAACCCAAATAAAGCATCAAGGAGAAAACCAAAATAATGCTTCCAAACGATAAAAACAATGCATGATTTTTTCAAAGGCTCATTAAGCAATCTCAGTTATTTGAGACAAGTCATGCTATAGCAAAACCACTAAGCATACTATCAAAAAGACATCAAGCATGACATGAAAAAGCCTAAGCCGCAGTCTACACAAGCTCCTTCTTGTATCACTTTTTTGCATAAAGCTTTTTCTCTTTTCCAACACCATTCAAACTGTTTTTTAATCCAACTCTTTTGAGGAAAACCAACATGGTCCAGAGGCAAAAATACACCTTGATAAATAAATATAAGAAGATCTGAACAAAAATCAAGGCGAAAATGAAAACCAAAAGCAGTAGCAGAAAAAGAAGAACACTCGGTTTTTGATAAGAATGAAAACTAGAGCGTCCTTTACAAATGAAAAGCAAGGCAACTTCTCTAAAAGAAATTTGTTGGAGTCCAACCATTTATTACAGCAAACAAACAAAACTAATAAAGAAAACTAAAACAAATGACGCTCCAAGAAAAACACATAGTGCATGAAGCAATAAAAATATAGTGTCTTGAAAGATGACCTGATTTTTGCCGATGAAGGGGTGCCTCGAGGGCATCCCCAAGCTTTGACGCTTGTACTTCTTGGATATTTCTCAGGGTGATGCATGGGCATCCCCAAGCTTGAGCTTTTGTCCATTCCTCAACTCATCTCATCATTCTCCAATCCCTACACATGAAAACTTCCTTCATAGAAAACTAAACACAAATCTATTAGCAACATTAGTGTAGGCATATCATATAATCAACCTCTTTTTGCTCCAGGTTTCAACCCAAAACCACCACATATAAAGTGTATACCACTGTAGCAACTTCCCCAAAAGTTCTATGATCAAAAGAACTCGCAAAGAAAGCAATAAAGCAGCAAAAATGAATAGTGGCAAAAATCTATCAAAATAGAACAGCTAAGAAAGGCCAATTTTAAAGGGGTTTTATGTTGCTCAAATCAAAAAGTGTTTAACTAACGAAAGTTTGGATATAACCTGGGGCATATGCACAAGAAATTGCAGGTCCAAGAGATATAAAGATAATTTTTATGAATGTTTACGGTGCAGCACCGAAAACAGTTTCAGGACAGCAACATACCCAAATCTTTACCTCACTCAAATTAGAGGCTTCTCTTGGAACAACAATGAAATAAAAATGATAAGGAGCGGTTATTATAGTAGTAATGACTTCTAAGACTCAAAAAAAAAGTACAGAATGTAAAAACATTGGGTTATCTCCCAAGAGTGCTTTTCTTTAACGCCTTTGAGCTAGGCGCAGAAAATTGCGAATCAAGTAATTATAAAATAAGCATTAGGATCCACAATAGGAGTCTTTTCAACAATGAAGGGAATTGTGTCCAAATGGGTTTTTGAAGATCCCTTATGATCACACTTTGGTACACTACTTTCATCGAAAGGATTTTTAGGACAAATCTAACTAGAATTATTTTCCCAAACATCATGAATTCCTGCAAATTTATATGGTATTGGCACTCTAAAATCTTCATTGGGTGTACCAACAACCACTACAGGTGAGCCAAGCTTATTAAATTTCTCAAAAACTTTTCTAGCCTCATTAGCAACATCTTTAAATTCTAAGCGCAAAGTTTCGAAAATGAAAGCTTTCTTTTCAGGATCTTCAATTTCATGAAGCTTAAGGAACATGTATTGTAAAAAAGGATTAAGTTTAGCAAACCTGGCTTCTAACATGTGAACTAAATAAGCAGAAGCAACTTCATAACTAGGAGCTAGCTCAACCAAAGACTTTTCCTCAACTTCTTTATGCATACTAATGTGATTAAAGAACTCCTCAATATTATCTTTCCCAATAATTGAACCACTACCTACTGAGAGGTCCTCCAGAACATACTTAGGGAACAACATAATGAACTAAAGTAAATAAATAACAACTACCAAGGATTCTAATTTTTTTGGGTTTTTTTGATAAAACGATGCAAGTAAAAATAAAGTAAAGCAAAACAATAAAACAAAGCAAAGGATGTGTGTGCGAAAAACTCCCCTTGCAGAGGTCTTCTTTCTCTTCCCCGGCAATGGCACCAGAAAAAGAGCTTGATGGGCCTAGCTGATAATGGAAAATATAGTAGATAATTATTATGGCTAGGTAGTTGGGAACCTCAAGAGGAAGGTATGATGAGAACAGCGGCAAGTCTTTTTTCCTCAATAAGAAACCAAGGTTTATCGTTCAGGAGAAGAAAAAGCCAATGCCGACTGAAGGTGATGTGGACTGGCTTAATAGCACTACAACAAGGGCGATGTTTACGACACTTGTTGACTCGTCTTCGGCCAGTAGCAACGTGGAACCTGCACACACACAACCAAGAACTTTGCTCCCAACTTGCGATGAGGTTGTCAATCTCACCGGTTTGCTTGAAACAAAGGGTATGAGCGTATCGAGTGGAAAATAGTAGAAGTATGCGAATAAAGTAAACAGTATGAGTAAAGTATACAGGTGATAACAATATGATGGAAATAGGACCGGGGTCCAAAGTTCACTAGTGGTGTCTCTCCATAAGATAGATAACACATGCTGGGTAAACAAATTACAGTTGGGCAATTGATAGAATAAAGATAATGTGATATGTCAAGAAGATCACTATGCGATTTACTCTAGGCATTACAACAAAATACATAGACCACCATCCAACTGCATCTATGACTAATAATCCACTCCTGGGGATATCGTCTGAACACCCCAAGAGTATTAAGTTGCGAACAACAGATAATTGCATTAAGCAAAGTGTGTAATGTAAACAGAGCATATGCCCTCGAGCATATGAATGTTGTTTTCTCCCTAATGGCAACAACACATCTACAACCTTAGAGGTTTCTGTCACTCCTCCAGGTTAAATAGAGACATGAGCCCACTATCGAGCATAAATACCCCCTCTTGGAGTCACTAGCAACTACTCGGCCAAGATAGCTACTAACAACGGAGAGCATGCAAGATCATAAACAACATAGAGATAACAAAAGATATATTTTAGTATAGCAACTCAATCATAACACCAATATTCATCAGATCCCAACAAACCAAACATGTAGAATTACATAACGGTGATCTCAATTATGTAGGGCAGCTCATGAGATCTAAACATGAAGCACATGGTGGAGGAGACAACCATCTAGCTACTGCTATGGACCCATAGTCCAAGGTAGACTAATCACTCATCGCTCCGGAGGCAAGCATGGCGATGAAGAAGACGTCCGGTGGTGATTCCCCTCTCCGGCAGGGTGCCGAGAAGAGCTTTTAGACCCTCCCAATCTCGGGTCGATGACGGCGGCGGATCGCGATGTGTTTCTAGAAAATTGATTGGGTCCTTAGGTTTTTCTCGTCGGGGTGTCTATATAGGCGAAGGGGCATCGTCAGGAGTGGAGCCAGGTGGCCTCACACCTAGGCGGCGTGGCCAGGGCCTGGGCCACGCCGGCCTGGCATGAGGGCCCCTGGTGGCCCCACTCCTACTCCTCTTTGGTTCTCTGGAAGCTTCGTGAAATGTCTAGATGTCTAGCTTTTGTTTCATCCAATTCTGAGAATATTTCCTGTGTAACTTTTCTGAAACACAAAAACAACAGAAAATAGGGAACTGGCACTGTGGTGACTTGTTAATAGGTTAGTTCCGGAAAATGCATAAAACTGCCACGAAGTGTAACGAAACATTGGGAAAATGGTGTAAAAACAAGCATGGAGCATAAAAAAGTATAGATACGTTGGAGACGTATCATTGGGCAATGGGTACTTGTTCTTGATGGTTACTTCGTTCAGCGAATGGTAGTCCACAACCAATCTCTTGCTAGAGTCTTTCTTCTCCACAAACAAAACAGGGGCTCCCCATGATGATGAACTCTATTGGATGAAACCTTTGTCCAACTGTTCCTTGAGCTGCTTCTTCAATTCCTTTAACTCATCTATGTCCATCTTGTATGGCCTCTTTGCTATAGGTCCTGTTCTAGGCAGCAAGTTGATGATAAATTCGACATCCCTATCTGGTGGCATTCCTGGTAACTCTTCGGGAAACACATCGGGGTATTCCTTTACAACTGGCACTTCCTCCAGGCTAACCCCTTAAGAGAATTAACCTTAGATCCCTTAAGCTCAAAGGTTGACTTGAAATGGATACATTTCTTTTCAGGGGTTGTGAGAGTGACGATCCTTTTTGCTACATCTATGACTCCTTCAAAGGCTATCATCCAATCCATGCCTAGGAAGACATCCAGACCATGAGACTCCAAAACTATGAGATGAGCGGGAAATTGAAGTTTTTCGATTCCTAAGGTTAGGTCTCGGCACCCAAAAGCTGCTACTAGTTCCCCTCCTGGAGAGCTTATTTTAATTGGTATGTCTATGGTTCGGGTTGGTAAGTTATGTTTATCCACAAATGCTCTTGATATGAATGAATGAGATGCACCAGTATCAAATAGAACAAGTGCTGGATTATCATTGAGTAAATACGTACCATAAACAGCGTCAGGTTCATCATAGATTTCCTCCACATTGACATGATTGACATGTCCCTTCTGAAATGGATTGGGCTTGTTCCCTTCATCCTTCTTCTGGCGGCAATCATTGGCATAATGCCTAGTCTTGTGGCACTTGTAACACTCCACCTGACTAATATCCCTCTTCTCGGGGACATTATTATTCATGCCATTGTTGTTTCCATTGCTATGGCCATTTGTCCTGGTGGAGTTATGATTATTGTGGTTCCTGTGGCCATTATGGTGGTGGCCGTTTTCCTTGTGGTGCTGGTGCCCATTTCCACCATTATGGTTGTGGTGGTTTCCTCCATTCTTGTGGGATCCAGAGCTTCCATGGTCACTGTGATAGCTTTGTTTGTGTGCAGGCTCTGGGTACTTGCTAACATGGTGCTTCCTCTTTCTATTTTCAGACTACTTTATCTTGCTCTCCAGAGTTATGGCTTGATCAAGCAGAGACTGAAAGGTAGGAGTGTAGTCAACAGACAGAGGGATAGATAGTTCATCATTCAGACCCTCCAGGAACTTCTCCTTCCTCTTTGCATCGGTGTCAATGTCATCCGGTGCATAGCGTAACAGATTGGTGAACTCATCAATATACTCAGACACACTACGAAATTTCTGTCTGAGATTAGGGAATTCTTTCTTCTACAGTCCCATCACACCAGAAGAAATGTGTGCAGCCCGGAACCCTTCCTGGAATGAGTCCCATGTTACACCCTCAATGGGATGAGTGATCTGATAAGTATCCCACCAGCTTATTGCTGGCCCTTCCAGAAGGTGAGCTGCAAACCTGACCTTTTCAGCATCAGTGCAACCAGTTGTCACCAAGTCTTTGTTGATAGAACGGAGCCAATCCATGGCCTCCAGTGGTTCCGCAGCACAAGAAAACTTGGCAGGCTGAAGCCTCAGAAACCTTGCAAGCATGTCCACCTGAGGGGGAGGTAGTGGTGGCGGAGGGTTGTTGTTGTTATTGTTGTTGTTGGCATTGGCCCGAAACTGAGTCATGACTTGCATGAGCTGAGCCTGGGCTTCCATCATTTGCTGCATCTGTTCCTTAGGAGTGCGATGAGGAGGCATCTCTTGGGTTTGGAAAATAGGTGAGATTAGACTTAGAGATAGTCTAAGGAATAAAGTTTCCTACCCTCATGCATAAACAATCTATCAAAAGAACACAACCACAACATACACAAGCATAGAAGAACCTCAAACAAGCAATAAGCAACTCACAAATAGTTTGAAGGTACGCAAACATTTAAGTCTTAAAGGGATACAATATCTAATGCCATACCACAAGCGGTCATGGGCATAACACAAACTCAAGATAAGGTGGTGGTAGTCTACTCTACTCTTCCATGATGACTTCCTCCTCGACATCGAAGCTATTCTCCTTGAGTAGCCTCTTGTAGTCCTGCAACTCTTCAGTTAGGGTGTCAACCTTCTCTTGAAGCTCCCTCTTGTCGGCGCGTAGCTTCTCGATCAAGTCGTGGTCCGCTTCAAGCTCGAAGTCATTTGTAGCGCCCTGCCTTATCAAAAGACAGAACTCCTGTGTATCTATGCCATTTCCTAGATCAGTAGATAGCACCATAGTACAAAATAAGTAATCATTGCAATAGCATCAATATTACAACATAAATCCAGATATATAGGTCTTCAACCTTATGAGTACACATCATAAAGCATAGTTGCAATGAGCCAGCATCTTCATCGAGTGCCACATGCAGACATGTTGGAATGTAAGCTTGAGATCCTACTCCTGGTTCCTTACTCGATAATAAAACCTGCATGTTTGAATATGCAGCCCCAGAGGGGTCAGTACAACAATATACTAGCAAATGACACATATTTGTGGCATTTGTGAAAATGACTAAACTACATGAACTTTGGCTTAGTGGATCTCAAAGGATGATTTGCTTAAAGTAAGTTTTATCCTATCTACTTGTAATACCTTTTTATCAAAATTTTATTTATAAGGGTCAAGATAACCCGCATACGCTACATACGGATCAGGCATGTAGTTCTGGGCGAAACTCAATAAAGTTTTGGAACAACCAGACAACCATGCCTTGGGCATGAGCCTGAGCTCCTCTAAGGGTTGCTAGATAGATTTTAAATCATTCCGAAATGGTGATGAGATTCTTGCGATCATTCCATGGCTAGAGACTCAATTGTCCATTCCGAGGACTCGGCTAATCGATTAGATTTTAAACACCTTGCAAGGGTTGTGCACTTTCACCTTATCCTTCATTTTGCGCCCATACACAAAATGAAACAAGACCTTTCAGAAAAAGCATTCAACCGAACGGATCTGACCGTGCCCCCTATATTATGCTACCAACCTCTATCAGTACCCATGGTTGAACCCTTAATCGTACTCAATCAAGACAGAGCCCATAATTTCATAAGGCTGCACTATAAGTACTTTAATCATGGAAGCCTTATTAATCTCTTGAATCCTGAGTGGCAATCCCGAGTAGCCTCCTGAGCTACACATCTGTACAAGCATGTGCCCCAGGACCCACCTACAACACTTTCCATCACAAACCAATCCACCCAGGTAGTTCATTTTAGTTGAAGTTATTAATTTATTCACAAAACAACTTTGACAAGGTGGATATGGCATAGCCTCATATTCAAGTATTTAGCATCCTATAAGTGTGGGTTCAGGGATAGCTACTCACTACTAGGATCTAGCACTTTATAAACAGTTGAATATTTCACCTATCATGCATACTACTAAGAATCACTAATGCAATATAAAATAGGTAGGGAATATGTGTGTCACTTGCCTTTTTGAAGAATACGATCTTTCACTCTTCTCACGACTAATCACTTAGCTCTTCACCCAAACTATAGCATAGAAATACCATGACATAAACATACCATTCAAACACAATCAAACAAGACAAACAATTGAAAAGTGTTTGTTTAACAATTTAGGTTATTGAGATGTTATGGTAGGAAGATTTGGCAAAGGAACTATGAATTGTGAGATATGAATTTTGGGAGCTTAGTTGGGAAAGATCAATATAAAGTGAGAGAATTGGACTAGGCATAATATAATTGATGAATTTTTTATGCTTTATTAAAGCATAAATGAGTTTTAGAATAGCTCATGTGAATTAGACCACACAAGATTCAAATAGTGCAACAACAATACTATTGAGTAAATGTGACAACAATTAATCTTAAATAGCATCTATTGCACTCAGGCAATGGGTAAAGATTTTATGATGCATTGAATTACTCAATTAACTCATTTGCTAATTGAATAGTTCAACACAAGTAAATAAGTTGAGGTAGGCATAGGATTGGGTATGAATGATTGATATTTGAGGACATGGCTCAAATGGTTTATTGATCAACATGGTGTATAACACATACTATAGTATGGGTTATAACAACACCACATTAATAGAATCTAGGTGACAAGGGTATAGTTAATAGAGCCCGTTAGTTGAGTACCCCTAAGGCCCGTATAGCTAGGCCCAATTGTAATGATAGTCGAATATGAGTTCTTACCGTATGTTGATATTGTAATCTGTATCGGACCCTACCCGATCCTCGAGACCTGGCCATCTATATATAGGGGCCAGGAGGGGACGGTGTAGGCGAGATTGAAAGCAAGCCAGGTTAAACACCCAAGTTTACTTTTGACGCATACCTATTTTGACTAACTTTACCTTCAAGTTCATCCGGCGCCCTATTTCCCCGATCCTAAGTCCTTCATCTAGGACATTTGTCGAGTTAACCCTCGTCAATTGGCGCCGACCGTGGGGACTTGGGTGTTGGAATCATGAATTCGATGGCTTTTTCACTTTTAGCCAACAGTAGTACAGAAGTCGATGAAAATCAAGAGATGGAGTTGACAATTGGAAGTTTGAGCATCCTCATCGGGCCATCGGGTTCATCTCGCCTGTCAGATCCGATGAAACAAGATCCGTCGACAAATGATCCCAAAATAGTAGCAATGATGGAGTATTTCGATGGCTCATCCAGCGAGGTAAACTCGCCGGTCAGCCTAGAAGAAGGGCTAAAAGAAAAAATTTAAGAAGACAACAAAGCAAAGGAAAAACTTGGCGCAGGAGTCCAACTCAATGATCTCATGATCTGCCTTGATGATATCTCAGACAAATCAACAGACACATGGAAGACAGGGTTGGAGCTTTCTAAAGATGGTGACTCGACTTCTCAAGCTTCAATAGTAACATTGGCAAACAATGCCAAGTTCTCGCCATTATAGGAGACAACTCAGAAGAATTCAACGAAAATAACAACCCAGTGCTAAATCCAGCAAATATCGATAGAGGAGCAAATCACCTAGCAGAAGGGCAAATAGCAGAATCCCTCATAGCCAGGGAAAAAATTCGACTATCAGTCGACGAATGGAGGATAATAAGAGAAGCCGTAGAACACGGCATGCCAATACCATCAAATTCTAGCAAAGATATGCTTTTGGGGTATCATTATGTCCTAAGGCAGCAGGCAAAGCAATTAACAAAGGAAAAAATAGAGATATAAAGAAGAAAAGATTCAGCCATTGTAGCTAGCGATGCCGCTCATAAAGCACGAAGCGATGCATCATATAGTAACGCAAGGAAAAATCATTGACACGGTTCAAGGTACAACAACCTCGAGTACTCCGACAGGCAAAGCATTTCCAAAAACCTCAACTCGTCCCTCCTATCGGTCGACGAGCAGGGGAACATCCTTCCAAAAACCCCTGAAGCAGCATTAGTAGCAGTGCAAGCATACCTTCTTACAACTCAACCAAGTCCAAGAGATCCTAGGGAACATATGCATAGAGCAGCATTGAACGGACTCGACATGGTGGGCCACAAGCTATCAGCAAAAGGAGAAGAAGCATATCATCACAAGGAAGTGCATAAGGCAAGGTCACCTTGCCGTCACAACAGTCCTCGGCGCAGAAGCAGCAAGCAACGATCTCGATCACCATCACCAAAATAGCATGGTGGAACCCGAAGATCGCGATCCCCAAATGAAAAACGCGACTAAGAAGATGACAAAAAAGAGATGGGGGCATCGTGCTTTACCCGCAGGGTTCACACCACTCCAGATCCCAAGGGATTCAAGTTACCTCATGATCAGCAAAAATACAGCGGATCACAGGAACCACAATCATGGCTGTCAGATTATCTACAAGCAGTGTAAATATTAGGAGGAACCAAAGAAATAGAAATGCAAAGTTTGCAACTACACCTCACCGGCGCAGCAAGGTCTTGGTTGAGCAAACTAGAGAAAGAAACTATTGGAAGCTGGGAAGACCTCACAAATTAATTTACAAGCAACTTCAGGTCAACGTATAAGCGGCCAGCATCAATAGAAGAAGTCAAAGCATGTGTACAGCAACGCGACGAAACACTCCAGGCATACATCCAAAGATGGAGTCTTATCAAAAATTCAGCAGTCAAAGTTTCAGATGAAAGAGCAATTGATGCGTTCATCATCGGATTAAGGCGAAGAGACTTAGTCGAAGAGATGGGAAGAATTAAGCCAAAGACGGTGTCAGAACTCATGGACATGGCAAATAGATTCGCAGATGGAGAAGACGCATGCAACAACAAGCGTACACGATCCCCGGAGGATGACAAAAGAAATAGATATGGAAGTCAAAGAAGGCGATCCCAAAACTACGACAATCATGGCTATCACAGCCAGGTAGCCGCGGGATATAAAGACAATAGTTATCCAGGAGGCGAGCACAGAAGCTCGGGATATCAAAGCTATGGAAAAGAGGATTACAAAAAGTTTCCCACAAGAGAATCAACAGAGTACAATCCATTGCCAGAAGACATGCTCAACAGAACTTGTCATATACATTCTGCGTTCGTCGATGGAAAGCGTGTATCTAGGCACGCAATGAAAGATTGCACAACATTCTTGAAGTTACAAGAGTCAGCACTAAACAAACAAACCGAAGCAAGGCGACAAGGATACGAAGGAAGCAGCAAGCCTCCTACAAATCAACAAGGAAACAACGGGGCTCCTCAAGGACAAGACCAGCAAAACGAGGGGCATGATGATGATGAAGGGTACGTTCCATCAAAAGGGCACATCACAGCAATGATACAACCTGTGCCCAAGTCGAACAAAGAAGAAAAGAGCATCACTCAACAAGTTAACTTGGCAGTCATCTCACCTCCAGCCATAACAGAATATTTGCATTGGTCAGAACAGCCAATCGAGTTCAACAAAGAAGATCACCCTATAACAGTACCTCAGCCAGGAAACGCGCCTTTGGTACTCAAAGCTCAAATCGGTGCGTATGATGTTGACAGAATATTCAAGGATGCAGGAAGTGGAATTAATCTGATATATGCAAAAACACTCAGAGCAATGCATATATCACTAGAGTTCTTGAAGCTAATAGATTGTTCCTTCCACAGAATTGTACCAGGAAGTGCCAACTATCCACTGGGACGGATAGCACTCAACGTTTGCTTCAGCAACTAGCAAAACTACAGGAGAGAAAAGCTCGACTTCGAAGTTATGGACTGGCCATCTCAATATCATGCAATCCTCGGACGACCCACGTTTTCGTGATTCATGGCAGTGCCTCACTATACATATCTGGTACTCAAAATGCCAGGACCAAGAGGAATAATTACAGTCAAAGGAAGTTTTGAAGTCTCAGATCTCTGCGACAGGGAGTTCCACAAGATGGCGTAAAACTTTGGCATGATAGCCAGCTATGCAGAGAAGGTGAAGAACGCGACTACGGAAGGCATCAAGTTACTTGAAGGACATGTTGCGGAGCCCGAGATGAAGAAACCGCGAGTAGGAGAGTCAGGGAAGGACAAAAATATAGGAGAAGAAGAGCAAACCACGATGACATAAGCATCAAAGAATAATCAAAATAGAGTAGAAGAATAAAGGCTGTAAAAGCCACGAGTTATACCAGGGGCAATGCCCTCTAGATCCAGAACACAGGTCATAGGCCAGATCTCTTGGGTCACCCCATGTATCTTACATTACAAGTATAAATAAAGACAAAGCGTTCCTCATATTCGAGTTTACGAGTCTTTCAAAGGGAAAAATGCGGTAAACACACGACTCATACAATAACGCTTTGAGAACAAACTTTTCGACATCAAAGTCACAAAATAAGACACTCTCACGTTCCACATATACAAAAATATTACAATAACGGGTTATCAGAATCATCTACGCCTAAAGGATCTAAATAGTGGTACTCGTGAAAAAATGAAGCATCCGCTTCCAGAAGCCTAGCTATGAGTCTTCGAGCAGGTTGCAGCGTGTTCTCCATATGTACTCGAAGGCTAGCTCCACTTGGAGCCAAACTCAGGGACATCGAGCTATAATTCAGCCTTGGGTGCCACTTGCGTATCCACCCAAGAGCAAAATTGGCACCTGCCATTAGGTTTAGCTCTATCAATCTATGAATACGATGGCTGGATCTGAAAGTATCAAGAAGAAGCGGGAAAGTTGCAGGCAAAGGATTGCGAGGAAGCATAACAGAGTGCATAGTTGTGAGATCTCATCGACAACCATCAACTAACTCGCCAATATGCTAGGCATGGTCCTGAAGCAATACAATGGCGCTCCAGCATCGAGGATCAGACCACAAAGTCTCAAAGCCAGCCGACATTTTCTCCAAAGCCGTATTTCGCTCAGTGACCCGACGATCCTCAGCAGCGAAATCCAAACAAGTGCCTATAATGACAAAAGGTGTCACAAAAACAGCAGTGGGCAAAATAGGGAAAGTAGGAGTCGAAAGGAAACTTACATCGCAATATCTCACAGGCAGACTTGACAATGCCAAGAATAAATGATTCGCACTCTTCATTATGAACAATCTTCACCGTCAAACTGGAGACCTTTTCATCAAGGGAAGATATTTGCTTCATATAACCACTGGCTTTGCTAGCTTTGTTAATAGCCATATGTGCTTGGCACTTGGCTAAAGTTAGGCGAGCTTCAAGATCGGAAACCCGGGAAGAGTACTCCGCGCATCGACTGCATTGACTAGGAGTCGATGAAATCTGAGAACCGAACACACAAGCAGAGGAAGGAGCAGGACTGTGAGTCAAAGGATCATTGACGTGCATCGACTGCAAACCAACAAAAGAAAAGAAAGGAGAAGCAATTTCAGAGAGACAGCATAATACATCACAAAAAGGAAATATATTTACATAAGTGCAAAACCCTATGACTAAGGTTCTCGGGTTGCACGCAACTAAAGTTTTTTACATTCAAAAGGAGAAAACTAAAAGCTACAAAGAAGCTGAATCTATGCCACCTCAGCATTTTGCTCTGTGGCAGAAGAGGGCATGGCAAATTCCTCGCCAGAAGTCGACAGCGGCACTGGATCTTCTGCCGCTGGAGGTGGTGCAGCAGATGCCGCAGAGGATGCCAAAGGGGAAATAATTGTCACCAATGCAGGTGCCAACTTCTTCGCCTTCTCAAAAAAAGCCTTCATCTCATCACGGGTGCGGCCATGGGGAGAGCTCACCCTCTCCCAGTCGAAGTCCGTACCGTGCGCAAGAGAAAGTGCAATAGCACCCTCGGTGCCACGCTTAATAGAAAGCCCTTTTAGCTGGAGGGTGGGGTCTTCAGTTGTATCGAAGGACTTGGCAAGATTACTCAAGTTGTCCTTCAGAACGGCTACCCTTTTCTTTGGCCACAATCCGACAAACAGTCATGATAGAACGCGGTTAACTAACTCAAAAGTCTCCTGGATAGATATCCAATTTTCCTCGAGTAGGTTAACCGCAGTCATCAGAGGATCATCGTTCGGTTGCAGGGACAACGGAGATACCCCAGTTAATCCTGCACGATACAAAGCAAATAGAAGAGAAAAAGAAGAGAAAAATGTCAGCAAGTATAACAGTGCAACAGAAGTCGAAAATAGAAGACAAGGTGAAGCACTTACTTTCAGCAATAGTAGACATTGTATGAAGACGCTCTGCCACGGCTTGCTCTCGCTGGGCATGATCCTTGTTGGCATCAGCTAAAGTTTTTTCCAGCTTTCCTCGCCTTACCAAGCACAGATTTCTGTGACTTCTCAGCATTTGCTTTAGCAGCGGCCGCAGCATCATAAGCTTTCTGTGAAGCACGGAGCTCCACCTCCAGCGACGCAATTCGAGCGTTGGCCATTGCCAGAGCAGCTATAGAAGAAGACGCAAGCGTGTCAGATAAATAGCAAAGGATAAGTACAAGGAAAAAGTTGTGACTGGATGTCAAAAGTGTACCTTTGGAAGCTTTCGCAACCTTTAGGTACTCAACACATTTAGTGCCCAAGGCGACGAATCTGTTCAATAATGCCTAAGAGAAAGAGCGAGTAAGAGCACGAGTGTATGCAAAGAAAGCAAGTAAAAGAAAAGTTACTCACATCATCAGGAGAAACCGTCGATGCATGGGCTTCAAGAGAAACGTCGGTCTCTTTGGCCTTCTTCGAGCGTTTGGAGTTTCAAGCTTGAGGAACCTTCTTGACAGAGGCCCTGGTAGCCCTCAGCGCAACATCTGGCTTAGCAGGCTCATCAGCGGCCGCAGGAGAAGTTGGTGGAGTAGCTGTAGCATATGTTGGCGGCTCTTCATCATTTCTGCATGAAGAAAATAAGTTATGGAAACAAGGCAAGAACAATGCAATTGAAGAACTTGAATACAACACTTACGATGCTCGGAGGTCGAAAAACTCCATATCTTCTGCAAGAACGGGGGCTTTGCCAGCCGCTACAGAACTCGATGAAGTGATTTCGTCGACACGCTTCCTTTTCTTGTCGACACCAGCATCTTCAGCAAGTGCGGGAGGAGGCGATGTCGATGAGCTATTTTCCTCTTCCGATTCTTCGGCATCATCTCCGTCCTAACTTTCGTTAGCCTTGGGGGCTTCAGATGCAGGAGAGGCTAGATCAGCCAGAAGGGGCCCTGCCTCTGGAAGAGGAGGATGTTAAACAAGAAAAGGTGACCCTGCACATAAATAAATTAGCAGAGTACAAAGGCAAACACCAATTCAAGTCAAAGAAAACAAAATTCGATAACAAGTGAGCATAAAAAACATACCTCGGGCAGAGGGTGCACGGAGTCGAAATAGTCAGCGGTCAAATCAGCGACCGCATGATCTTTTGTGAGCTTGGTGAGGCTCCTAACTCGCTTGTCGACATCCTTTTTCTCTATCAAGTCTTCAGAGACGCGAGTAGGATCATCCAAGCCAGCGTAATTCCAAAGCTTGGTGAGGCGGTGCTATAGGGGTTGAACTCGACGTTGCACGAAAAATGCCATGAGTTGGATACCAGACAAAGCACCTCCTTGGCCTCCTTTCAGAGCCTTGATGCGAGACAGAAGAGGAAGAATTTGTTCTACTTCCGCATCTGAGGGAAGCGTATCCCATGACGCCAATTTCTTTACCTCCTGGGAAGCATCGAAAGGGGGTAGGCCATACTCATCTTTAGGAGAGGATTTGTGGTCCTTGATGTAGAACCACTTTGTCCTCCACCCTTGGATAGAGGCGGCCATGGAAAATTCAAGGTATTGTGCTTCAGGACGCACAGAAACGACGGCTCCGTCCAGTTCAGGTTTTTTGGATAGGGCAACATTGGGGCGGAGTCGAAAAATTGATCTCCAGAGAAGGAAGTGGGGCTCAATGCCCAAGAATGACTCGCAGAGAGTCATGAAACAGGCAATGTGCAGAAGGGAGTTTGGTGTGAGCTGGTGGAGCTGCACACCGTAGACAAAGAGCAGCCCACGGAGAAACTCGTGGGCAGGAAGAGAAAAACTGCGAAGGAGGAAAGCAAGGAACATTATCTGATAACCGCTCGGGGGCTTCGGGATCCGCTCAGTACTGGGAAATTTGATGGAATCTTGGGCGGCGATGAGGCCGTCCGCTCTGGCTTTCTCCACCTCCTTCTTCGTGATAGCGGAGTGCACCCAGTTGGTGGCGGAAGAGGTCTTGGCCATGGTGTTCTTGTTGGCTAGGTGTTTCACGCGCATCTAATATGCAGTGCGCTTGGGGACTATGCACGAGAGGAGGAGGCAGAGGAGATCAGCAATGGAGGCGGTGGAGGGAATGAGCTGGTAAACAATAAAATCCCCCACTACGCCCCTTATATATCTTCTGGGAGAAGGATCATGGGCTGAGACGTGGCGCAAAGAGCGGAAACGGCAGCCCACTAACGGTCAAAAATCATGAAAATTACAGTGCTGCCCATAAAACGGTTCACACTCATGCAGAGTAATGTCTTCATTGACGTCATAAAAAATATGGTATAAGAAAGAAGAAGGATGGCGCCAACAAGTGCAAAATTTATAGACAAGATTATATGAGAAGGACTTTGAATTATAGCCTTGGGGGCTACTACCTTCAAAGATACTGAATGCAACTCTTTATTGGGGTGGTGAACTCGTATTCGACGACAAGGTGTTATTATCTCGAGTTGAAGTATGATGAACCAAACTATGTTTTGAGCCTATACTCAGAAAAATCTTTTTCGACTATAGCCTCGGGGGCTACTCCCATCGGGAGCGCTGAGCGCCCACCCGATGATATTTCTTGGTAAAACATTAGAGTATGAGGGGTTAAGGAGTGTTACTCCCATCGGGAGCAAGTTTTATGGTTGTTAAAACCCGAATATTTTCAGTCCAAATTTCACTGCGACATGAGATTCTTGAGTTGTGTTATCGCAACACAACTCGAATGCCGTGATTTATCAGGAAGGTAAGACCCCGGGATCCGTCTTGTGTGGCCCGGTATACGCACATGGATGCACTCTGCTGGTATGTATCCGTGTCTACGACGCGAAGAAAATCCTGGTGGACACACTGGGTACCCGGAGAATCACTGGGATCCATTCTTTGTAAGTCCTAAATGCGGCAAAAGAATGAGTTTGACCGGTATCCTGAATTCAAATCCAAGGGGATTGAATTTGAAGTAGGTGGCAAGTATCTATTTTGACAGTTAACTGACCTCTTGATCCGTCAGAGTTGTCAGGTTTATTCATCAAAACCCCTTGCAATGTATTATTATGAAAATAAATCGAAAGACCGAGTCGAAGATTTGAATATAAGAAGAAGTCGAAGAATTGATCAAGTCGAAGATTTAAAGATTAGAGATTCAACCCGAATCTGCAATTCTAGTAGAATCTCAGGGGCTACTGACAAGGGTATAGTTAATAGAGCTCGTTAGTTGAGTACCCCTAAGGCCCATATAGCTAGGCCCAATTGTAATGATAGTCGAAAATGAGTTCTTACCATATGTCGATATTGTAATCTATATCGGACCCTACCCGATCCTCGAGACTTGGCCATCTATATATAGGGGCCAGGAGGGGACGGTGTAGGCCAGATTGAAAGCAAGCCAGGTTAAACACCCAAGTTTACTTTTGATGCATACCTATTTCGACTAACTTTACCTTCGAGTTCATCCAGCGCCCTATCTCCCTGATCCTAAGTCCTTCATCTAGGACATTTGTCGAGTTAACCCTCATCACTAGGTTTGAGATGAATTCATATTCTACTCAAGTATTACAATTGCAATTTGAATATATATGAACTAGACAAAATAAATTTAGATTGACATGGTATGGGATCAAGATGATGTCAAGATGATGGTTGATAACTAGGATCATGTGGTTTACTAAAATAGAAGGAAACATTAAATGAAACAGAAATTTAATTAATCTATATATGAAATACTCAAATTCTCATATTTGAACTTGAATAATTGTGAAGTGGTTAAAGAAAATTGTGAGGTGGTACTAATGAATAGCTTGCAGTAACACAAAGCTAACACAATTGGATTCATACTAAAATAAGTTATAGAATTTAAACTATGATTCAATCAGTGATTTGAATTGGTTTGAATGCACAAAGTGTGTGCATGTATCAAATTTGAAATCTTTTGATTCTATGATGTTCTACATGATTAGAGGATTCTAGAGACTACAAATTTGTAATTTTTGGATGAACGGAACTAAAGATATGAATTTAACAAGCAAACAGAATGTTTGATTCAATTCTGAAAATAGATTCAAATTGCACCCACAAAATATAAAATATTATTGTACTACTGGATTCTACATTTTCTAAGGATTCCAACGGTAAATCATTTGTTAAATTTGGATGCAGGGATCAAAAGATATGAATTTTGCAAGATTTGAATCAATTATGGTTCCAAAATCTAATTTGAATCGATTTTAACTCAGACAGGGCCACATGGCGCTATCCTATTCGAGGATACCTCTTCGGTTGGATCACGCCTATGGTGCGTTGGATTAAAAGATGATCCGATGGACTGGATTGCACCGTACCCCTTCGGCTTAAGTCATCTATCCGGTGCGTTGGATCGGGATCGGACGGTGGGTTTTAGCCACAGGGGCGGTGACTACCTGCTAGGGTTCCGGCGAGGAGATGTCCGGCGAGGACGGCTTCGGCTTGAACTCTGGTGAGGCTCTGGCCACTTCTGAATGGTGAGACCATGATGGCATTCGGAGCAACATGGCAAGCTCGAAAACATGAACGGCCCCCTCGATTGCTTCCTGAAAAAGGGAGAGGATCGACCGGAGCTCGGTGGCGCGGCGGTGGCTTAGGGAGATCGTCGGGGAGCTCAATGTGCTACGAATTAAATGAAATAGAGAGGTCGGTGAGGTACACCAGGGAGAAGGGAAGAAGATGGAAGGAAGAGTGGGACACGGGGCACCCCTACAGCGGCGTATTTGGCCGACAAGGTTGCAGACATGGCGGAGATCTAACGACGAATCCTGTCGAACTGGCAACGTCTTGCGTGAGAAGAGGTGATGTCTATGCATGTGTCTGTTCTTGTACACAGTGTTGGGCCTCCAAGTGCAGAGGTTTGTAGAGCAGCAGCAAGTTTCCCTTAAGTGGATCACCCAAGGTTTATCGAACTCAAGGAGGAAGAGGTCAAAGCTATCCCTCTCAAGCAACCCTACAATTACGATACAGAAAGTCTCTTATGACTCCAACACACCCAATACACTTCTCAGATGTATAGGTGCACTAGTTCGGCAAAGAGATAGTGAAATACAAGTGGTATAGATGATTATAAGTAGTAAATTCAATCTGGAATAAAAATGGCAGCAAGCAAACATGTAACAAAACAGCAAGTAAACGGTGTGCAGAGCTTGGAAACAAGGCCTAGGGATCATACTTTCACTAGTGGACACACTCTCAACAATATAACATAATTGAACAAATAAATAACTTCTCTTTACTATGGTACTCTGAATTACTCTCCTATTGAACAACACTAATCATTGCGTAGGGCTACGAAGCACTCCTTAAAGTTCATCAAGTACTTGATAAACACCACTCATAGAGATATCCAAATCAAATCACAATTCAAGATAAATATCATTGCAACTTAGACCAAGTACTAACACGGTGCACACACTGTCAACATTACACCATGAAAGGAGGAAAAGATCACTTCAATACTATCATAGCAATAATTATTCTCATAATCTATAAGAGATCACAATCTTAGCCTAGACCAAGTACCACCATGATGCACGCACTGTCACCATTATACCATGGCAGGAGGAATAGATTACTTTAATAACACCACTAGAGTACACATATTATCTGAATAATAACATCTACTTGTTCAACATGATACAAAGCTCACAATCACATAAAGATCACATCATGGGAGAGAGAGGTGAACCACATAGCTACCAGTAGAGCCCTCAGCCCCGGGGATGAAGTACTCCCTCCTCATCATTGGAGACAGCAAGGTTGATGGAGATGGCGGTGAGGTCGATGGAGATGGTGGAGACGGCGATGGAGACCAATGGAGATGGCTCCGGGGGCACTTCCCCATCCCGGCAGGGTGCCAGAACAGAGACTTCTGTCCCCCAAAATTCATCGACGGCGGCGGCGGAGCTACGGAACTGTTCTGGAAATTTTGCCGACTCGCTTAGGGTTTTCTGTCCTGAGGCTTCTTATAGGCAAAGGGGCATCGTCAGGGGGCTGCCAGGGCACCCTCACACATAGGTGGCATGGCCAGAGCCTGGGGCATGCCGGCCTGGTGTGTGGGGCCCTCATGGCCCCACTCCGCCTCCTCTTCGGTTCTCTGGAAGCTTTCGGGCAAAATAAGACTTCAGGAACTTGTTTCATCCAATTCCGAGAATATTTCCTGTGTATCACTTCTGAAACACAAAAACAGCAGAAACGAGGGAACTGACACTGTGGCATCTTGTCAATAGGTTAGTTCCAGAAATTGCATAAAAATGCCACGAAGTGTAACAAAACATTAGGCAAATGGTGTAAAAATAAGCATGGAGCATCAAAAATTATAGATACATTTGAGACGTATCAGCATCCCCAAGCTTAACTCTTGCTCATCCTCGAGTAGGTAAGTGATAACAAAAGAAATAATTTTTGAGGTGACATGCACCATCACAATATTGATAATATATGTAAGCATTGTGAGCTGGGATCAAAAGAACATAAAACATGGGCATGAAAGACATAATCTTGATAGAAGAAACTTAGCAACCATGTTATAAACATGAAAATGAACACAAACAAAAGATCATGAACAATGAAACAATGAAAGTCAAATGTGTGTTCAAATCATAAGGAAAAACATACAAATAGTTTTTAGCTTGTCCTTCATGGAGAGCAAAACATAAATGCATAGGACACCTTCAAGTTTAAGAGGGCGACTAGATACAAATAATTTGAGAACAAGTGAAACCATAGTCATGAATCAATCAATGATAAACTTTGGGACAATGCACATTATACTCAGAATGATAGCTATGCCCTCTTAATGGTGCATAAAGATAGAAGGTGGTGACTCAACATAAAAGTAAAAGAAAGGCCCTTCGTGGAGGGAAGCAGTGATTAAACATGTGCTAGAGCTTTTCATTTGTAAAACAGAGAGATAAAACTTGAGTTTTGAGAGGTGGTTGTCTTTGTCAACGATTGGCAATGGGGTTCTTACTATCTTCCATACAAAAATGAAGCAAGTTTTTGAGAGAGAGATTGGCACTTTTGTGCTCTTTTATAAAGCTTGGTACTCCTCCCCACCTTTTTTCCTTTCTCAAACCATGGCTAACCGATTCCATCGGGTGCCCACCAACATTCACATTCCATGGAGGAGTGCCTTTTTTCTTTCTTTTTTTCATTTTTGTTCTTTTTGGAATAAGCAATATGGAAGATAGCAAATCCGACCACTACATCCCCATGAGCAGAAAACAGTGTCACAAAACGAGAAGTGTTTTGAAGGTTTTCTCAAAGGTAGCACATGCAAATTTTACTTGGAATGGCTTACAAATACCATGCATAGGAATTTTTAGTGGACATAATGGCGAACTTGGTTTTTAGGAGTTGGATGCACGAGTAGAGCTCATACTCAGTACAAGGCGAGGGCTAGCAAAAGACTGGGAGCGACCAACTAAGAGAGCAATAACGGCCATAATCATGCAAAGCGACAAAGCAACATTAAAAGAAGCATAGGATGGCATCAAAAGTCAGAAACTAAATGATCATAGAGGCTATTGGCGACTTTTTAAGAGTCTAACATGTGTGAGCATGCGCCAAGTCAACCCAAATAAAGCATCAAGGAGAAAACCAAAAGAATGCTTGCAAATAATTAAAACAACACGTGATTTTTTCAAAGTCTCATTAAGCAATCTCAGTTATTTGAGACAAGTCATGCTATAGCAAAAATCACTAAGCATACTATCAAAATGACATCAAGCACGACATGCGAAAGCCTAAGCCGCAGTCTACACAAGCTCCTTCTTGTACCACTTTTTTTTTGCATTAAGCTTTTTCTCTTTTCCAACACCATTCAAACTTTTTTGAGGAAACTCTTTTGAGGAAAACCAACATATACCAGAGGTCCAAATACACCTTGATGCCAAGATAAAACAAGATCTGAACAAAAATCAAGGTGAAAAATGCAAGCTAAACGCAGTAGCAGAAAAAGAAGAACACTCAGTTTTTGATAAGAGTGAAAACTAGAGTGTTCTTGGAAAATGAAAAGCGGAGCATGTCTCTCTCTAGACACATGATGTGATCCAAACATTTATTTCAAAAAACAAAACAAAAAGAAAATTGAAAACAAAAACAACTGACGCTCCAAGAAAAACGCATAATGCATGAAGCAATAAAAATATAGTGTCTTAAAAGGTGGCCTAATTTTTGCCGATGAAGAAGGGGGTGCCTCGGGGGCATCCCCAAGCTTTGATGCTTGTACTTCTTAGATATTTCTTGGGGGTTGCATGGGCATCCCCAATAGGGGTGGAAATAAAACTCGAAACTCGTGAGCTTAAAGAGTACTCGACAACTCAGCTCAACTCAGCTCGAACTCGAACGCTAATGAGTCGAGCCAAGCTGACATTTTTAGCTCATTAAGAAAATGAGTTTAATGAGTTGAGCTACGAGTACTCGTTAGACTTATTTAGCTTGTAATATGTTTACTTATACCACTCAAAAACTATGTGATGTCATTTTTATCATGGATTATTCATGGTGTCACTTTTAGTTTAAGGGATGGTGAACTTCTAAGCAACACTTGAATGTTAAAGTTTACCTTATATTGTGGAATGTTGTCCATTATTGATATACATGCTATGTTGCTAATGTCGTTCATGTTCTTGTCGAGCTTAATGAGTTTATTGAGCTAGCTCAAGTTTTAATTGAGTCAAGCCGAGTTAAGGTCTGGAACTCATTTAGTTAATGAGTTGAGTTGAGCTAGCTCGTTAATTAATGAGTATTTATGAGTTGATTCGAGTTGAGTCGAGCTGGCTCGATATCCACCCCTAATCCCCAAGTTTGAGCTTTTTGTCCATTCTTCAACCCATCTCATCACTCTCCGATCCCTACACTTGAAAACTTCCTTCATACAAAACTAAACACAAATCTATTAGCAACATTAGTTTAAGCATAACATATAATCAACCCTTTTTTGCTTTAGGTTTCAACCCAAAACCACCACATATATAGCATGTACTACTGTATCAACTTCCCCAAAAGTTCCGTGATCAAAAGAACTCAAAAGAAAGTGATAAAGCGGCAAACAAAAATATGGGCAGAAATCTGTCAAAACAGAACAGCTGACAAAGGTCGAATTTTTAGAGGGTTTTATGTTGCTCAAATAAAAAAGTGTTCAACTAATGAAAGTTTGGATATAACCTGGGACATATGCACAAGAAATCGCAGGTCCAAAAGATATACAGAGAATTTTCATGAATTTTTACGGTGCAGCACTAAAAACTGTTTTAGGATAGGAACATCCCCAAATCTTACCTCACTCGAATTAGAGGCTTCTCTTGGCACAACAATGAAATAAAAATGATAAGAAGAGGTCATTACAGTAGTAATGACTTCCAAGACTCAAATAAAAGAACAAGTACTCAATGTAAAAACATTGGGTTATCTCCCAAGAGTGCTTTTCTTTAACGCCTTTGAGCTAGGTGCAGTAATTTGCAAAGATGCTCATGTGGGCGCCATATAAGAGCTTGAGGCAAAGGCGCCATATAGGAACTTAAAGCAATAGAGAGCATCAAAAAGAAAGTATGGAACACATTTAAATCTAAACCACTTCCTATGAAAAATAGTCTTGTAAAGAGACAAGTCATAAAAGCGCAAAGCAAAAAGCATAGGAAGGCAAAACAAGTACAACTTTAAGAATTGCAACATAAAGAGGGAAAACTCAATATTGTTGAGATCCATCAAACCATGTTTTCCTCTCTCATAATAACTTTCAGTAGCATCATGAATAGAATTAACAATAGAACTATCACATAAAACATCCCTATCATGAGCCACATGCCTAAAAGAATTAATACTCCCCACATGAAAAATCGTAGTAGGAGCAGATTCAACAGAATAATTATTCTCATCACCATAATCATCAAAAATAGGAAGCATATTGTAATCATAACTAATTTTATCCTCAATAGTAGGTGAACTGAAAATATTATACCTATCATCATAACCATCATAAACTAGAGGTTTAGTATCATCACAAGCTAGAGAACAGCTATTTCTCAAAGCATATTCATCAAACATATCATCATAAGAAGGAACATGGATAGCACTAATGGTACAATAATTATTAACCTTAGAATTGGTACCAAAGAGATTTTCAATATCAAAAGTAGAGTGTTTTTCCCAATCATGATCACTAACATAGGTAATAGGCATAGGAACATCATCCCAATCAGAATTATCATAATCTATAGCAGGATCATAACGCTTAGGGGAAGGTACCGTGTCCTCTCAACTCTTACTCCTCTTCTTCTTCTTCTTCATACTCTTCTTACTCTCTCTCCTTTAGGAGGGAGAAACTTGAAGGGCATCTTCTCCACATATTCTTTAGGAGGGAAAGGCATCTTCTCCACATAATCTGGTTTGTTGATAGAAACAACAGAAGAAACTTTGGAGAATTCCTCCTCTCTATTAATAACATAAAAACATCTATCAGTCCTATCATAGCTTGGCAAAACATCAAGTTTTATAAGATTTTGTATGTAAGTATTTGCAAGCAAATCTTTAGCACAATAGAGACGACAACCACGCAGGGTGCTATTAATATCAACATCATTCATATCTATCAAAGCAATCTTTCTAGATATCTCTTCACATGCCAAGAACAAAGTGAGCTCATCATGCTGATTGGGAGTAATCTTGTCATCACAATACAAACTTAAGGTACTAGAAGAGTAACTATTAGGGCTTGAGCATTGGAAATTAAAATGACCTATGTCATCGCAATGTTTACAAAGAAAAGGATAAAGCTCACAAAACTTTTTACCGATCTCACCGATATCCTTGTACCACATACTGGTTTCTTCATTTGCATGGGTGATACAATAATCTTCCTTGTTGTAACTCTGTTCACAAGGTCTATGTATTCCACAAAAATTAACATACTTATAAGAAATAGTACTTTTAGAAGTTTGAGCATGTTTATTGCAATCATCAATAACAATATCACTTTCTATGCAAGTGTCCTTAAAAGGTTCATGATACACGTCCCCATTTCCTTTAGGAACATTCATATGGGAAGCAAAGGCTTTAAAGCAATCAACCATAATTTCAGGATCAAGACCATATTTAACACTAAGCTCTTGAAAATTAGCAGTTTCAGCGAAAGACTTAATGCTATCAAACTCGTAATTCATACCTGATCCTTTACCTTTATCGCTATCCCAACCTTCAATATTGTTTTGAATTGTTTCAAGCAAATCCCACTTGGTGTCAACATCCTTGCTTGTGAAATATCCATCAAAGCATGCATCTAGATAGTCCTTGTAATATCCTGAAAGCCTTGCATAAAAATTATTAATAACAATATTACGGGGAAGATCATGAATAGGATATTTGTGCATTAGTAACTTCAATCTTCCCCATGCTTGGGCAATGCTTTCTCCCTCATGCGGATGGAAATTATAAATGTAGTTTCTATGTTTATAAACCTGACTAGAAGGATAGAATTTAGAATAAAAGAGATGCACAATTTCCTCCCAGTCAATAGATTGACCATCCTTCAGTGTTTTATACCATTCCTCGGCTCTGCCTTTCAGTGAAAAAGAGAATAGCTTCTTCTTAACCTGGTTCATTGAAATACCTGCACACTGGAACAACTCGCATAATTCATGTATAAAAAGCAAATGATCACCAGGATGGACAGTTCCATCTCCTAAATAGCAGTTATTCCTAACACGTTCAACAATCTTCATAGGTATTTCAAAAGGATGAGGAGCACAAGCATCATTAGAAACATCACATATGGGAGATAAAATATCATCAGAGCAAACTTTCTCCACTGAAGCTAGGGAACTAAAAATATCATACTTAACAAAACCAGCTTCCCCAAGCTTAGACTTTTCTATAGCATTAGCATTAACGGTATTCAAAGAATTTGTACTAATAACATTGCTATGCGAAATAAGGTCCAAAGGATTTTCAATTTTCTCATCAAATCTAAACTCAGGAAAAAGACTAAAGAACTCTTTATTTTTCATTAAGCCAAACTAGTGAAAATAACAACAAGAAACAAAAAGATATAATTGCAGAATCTAAAGGAAATAACTCCGAGCACTCACACAGGAGGATGCGAGTACCTTTTACCTTACCTCCCTGGCAACGGCGCCAGAAAAGAGCTTGATGTCTATGCACGTGTCTATTCTTGTAGACAGTGTTGGGCCTCCAAGTGCAGAGGTTTGTAGAGCAGCAGCAAGTTTCCCTTAAGTGGATCACCCAAGATTTATCGAACTCAGGGAGGAAGAGGTCAAAGCTATCCTTCTCAAGCAACCCTGCAATTACGATACAGAAAGTCTCTTGTGTCCCCAACACACCCAATACACTTGTCAGATGTATAGGTGCACTAGTTCGGCAAAGAGATAGTGAAATACAAGTGGTATAGATGATTATAAGTAGTAAATGCAATCTGGAATAAAAATGGTAGCAAGCAAACATGTAACAAAACAGCAAGTAAACGGTGTGCAAAGCTTGGAAACAAGGCCTAGGGATCATACTTTCACTAGTGGACACACTCTCAACAATATAACATAATTGAACAAATAAATAACTTCTCTTTACTATGGTACTCTGAATTACTCTCCTATTGAACAACACTAATCATTGCGTAGGGCTACAAAGCACTCCTTAAAGTTCATCAAGTACTTGACAAACACCACTCATAGAGATATCCAAATCAAATCACAATTCAAGATAAATATCATTGCAACTTAGACCAAGTACCAACACGGTGCACACACTGTCAACATTACACCATGAAAGGAGGAAAAGATCACTTCAATACTATCATAGCGATAATTATTCTCATAATCCATAAGGGATCACAATCGTAGCCTAGACCAAGTACCACCATGATGCATGCACTGTCACCGTTACACCATGGCAGGAGGAATAGATTACTTTAATAACACCACTAGAGTACACATAATATCTAAATAATAACATCTACTTGTTCAACATGATACAAAGCTCACAATCACATAAAGATCACATCATGGGAGAGAGAGGTGAACCACATAGCTACCGGTAGAGCCCTCAGCCCCAGGGATGAAATACTCCCTCCTCATCAAGGGAGACAGCAAGGTTGATGGAGATGGCGGTGAGGTCGATGGAGACGAAGGAGACGGCGATGGAGACCAATGGAGATGGCTCCGGGGGCACTTCCCCGTCCCAGCAGGGTGCCGGAACAGAGACTTCTATCCACCAAAATTCATCGATGGCGGCGGCGGAGCTACGGAACTGTTCTGGAAATTTCGCCAACTCCCTTAGGGTTTTTCGTCCTGAGGCTTCTTATAGGTGAAGGGGCATCGTCAGGGGGCTGCCAGGGCGCCCTCACACCTAGGTGGCACGGCCAGAGCCTGGGCCATGCCAGCCTGGTGTGTGGGGCCCTCGTGGCCCCACTCTACCTCCTCTTCGATTCTCTGGAAGCTTTCGGGCAAAATAAGACTTCAGGAACTTGTTTCGTCCAATTCTGAGAATATTTCCTGCGTATCACTTCTGAAACACAAAAACAGCAAAAAACAGGGAACTGGCACTATGGCATCTTGTCAATAGGTTAGTTCCAGAAATTGCATAAAAATGCCATGAAGTGTAACGAAACATTAGGCAAATGGTGTAAAAATAAGCATGGAGCATCAAAAATTATAGATACGTTTGAGACGTATCAAGAGGAAAGGGAGTCAGGGGAGGTTCTCCTGGGGTATTTATAGGCGACGGCTTCCTTGCGGGAGGGGGTAGGGTTTGCTCGGGCAGGGCGATGGACGGCTGGCAGGCGTCGGGGTCAGTCGGGCCTCTGGCCAGAGGAGGAAGAGGAGCCTGCCAGGTGGGGCCATCTCATCAGAGGGAGAGGTAGCCTGGCTACGTACCCTTTCAGGGGAAAGCCCGGGTGGGCTTTGGGCCAGTTCTATGGCTGGGCCGAATCGGTCCCCTGCGGCCTTTTCTTATTTTCTTATTTCTTTTCCTTTTTCTTTTCTGTTTTCTGATTTAAATCAAGTCCTTTTGCAAATATCATTCAAACCAATTCAAACAACTTTCCAAATTATTCTAATATTCCATGCAATGCTCCAAACTAGTAATAAATATGTTTTCAAGATAAAAGCTAATTTTTGAATTAATCTTTATAAACATAGCAAGGGGGTTTGCTTGCATAAAAGAAATAGAAATAAGGTTTGAAATTAATACTTTTTAAAATAGTAAAATAATAGTTTATAAAATAGTAATTGAGAGTCATTCTCAATCTTAATTTGAGAGTACACACTTTATAAACTCTTTTGAAATTCATTCCTGTGCAAGCAAGGCTTGCATATTTTAGAATAAAGATATAGGAAATAATATTTTTGAATTTCTAGGGTTTTCTCAAAGAAGTCCTTCATGAAGTAATAGAATTTTTGGAATAGTTTTCTAATAAAGCTTTCAAATAAACTCAAAAATTCTAAATCCTTGTGAATTTTCAATCAATACATTCAAAATAAAAAGCAAAAAATTTCCCCCAAAATTTGCTAAAATCTTGGGATGTTACAGACTACCACCCTTAAGAGAAATCTCATCCCCGAGATTGGAGAGGCTAGAAAGAATGTAGGTTTTGTGTTACTTACGTGGCTACTACCCTTAAAAGAAACTTTTGTAGGTAGTCTAGGCTCTTGGGGTTCATCCAAAACACCTTGGTCTTGAGTTGGCACTGGGTCATCCTTTGAATTCATAAATTTTCTTCATCTTCATCTCCCATAGGTGGGTGTCTATTCACAAATCTAGGTACCAACCTTCCTTTGGGGTTGCTTGGGCTTAACCTTGCTCCTTTGCAGAGCTTCTGTCCAATAGGGTAGTTGTTGAACTACTTTGGACACTGAAGAGTCACTCTTTGGTCAATCAGATGTCCAAGTTGGTATGTTCCTTTTGGGTCAATCAGAAGACCAAGTTGAGAGGGTATCCTCTCATCATCTCAACTTCATTATCATCATCCTTAGAGGTTCTTCATCTTATGTTTGCTTCCTTAGGACACCATTCTCTTCCATCCTAATAACTTTCCATGATAGTAGGATTTCTTCCTTTGATATACCATTCTGTTCTAGTAACCTTCAATGTGACACCATTCTGTTCTTATAACATTTCATGTTGATGAACACCTTCCATAGTAAGTCTTCTTCAACAGAATGCTTGGGTTTGAGACAAAACTCATGGTAATAATCCTTAAGTTGTAGATCCCTAAGTTTGCCATTTAAGGAGAATTAAAATCCTTTCCATTGCTCTATTTGCTCTTTCCATTGCTCTGTTTGTCCTTTCCATTCCAATTACAGGTAGTAGTCGAATACCATTTCTTCCACATTATCTACACCTGGTGGTGTCCTCTTATTGTTTGCGCAGTATCCTTCAGCCATCCTAGCTTACTGGAGTCTTGGGGTACCATCCTTTGTGCACCCTCTTGCGAAATGTTCTAGTCTCTTGTACTTGGAACACTACCTCTTGTTGTTGTACTTTGTATCCTTATCTCCAACTGAGGGTTATTGTGGTTGTTCTGTTGTGGGTGGCACTTCGGTTTGAGTTTTTTGACAAGTCTAAAGCTCAGCATAATGAGAGTAGATAGAAGAGATCTAAAGTAGATTCCTACCCAAAAATAATAGATCAAAACAATTTGTCTTACAAGCAATATCTAACAAACATTCAACACATCAAGCAAACAAGTTCTAAAACACACGGAAAGTACAATCATTCACAATTTGGTATGACCATAAACGTCTATCACACATTGTCTATTATCAAAATTTCTAGCTTCTAGGTTCCCTTTTAGGTAGACCCATCGTTCTGGTCCAGTTGCTTCTATAAATTTGCAATCTGTTCATCCTTGTTTCTGATGAGGTCTCCTTGAACTCTAAGTTCAGATTCCAACTTTTCCATGTCACCTTGAAGTTAGGTTATGGTTGCCTTCAATGCAGTGGTATCCTCCTTTTCTTCTTGGAGGTCCTGCTGAGTATTATGAAGTCTCCACTTGAGTCTTTCTCCAAGTTCCTTTATAGCTAACCATGCAGCACATCTTGCGGAGTTGAGGAATGATGGATATATCTCGGAGTTAGTAAACATCCATAGTCCCATCTTCTTGTGGTCATCTTCCTTATCCTTATACAGGTGGAGTTGCACCCACCAATATTCTTGACCTTCATCAATCACGGAAAATCCTTTGTAAACAGCTTCTCCTTGCATTTCCATGCTTAACATGAGGTTCTTCAGGGCACTGGGAAACTCAGTCTCACTCTTCAGGGTCATGATCATCACTTAAGAAAGGACCAGTGATGTCTAGTCTTCTAGAATAAGAAGAGGAGTGGTGTAAAACAGATGAATGGGACAAGTTCTTACTAGAAATTTCAATCTAAAAGTAGATAGATTTCATTTTAGAAAACTGAATTGATTTTCTCTTTAGAGTGGGGAAAAAATCCTAGGGCTTCCTAGTCTATTCCAAACCTAGGGTCTCGATCCTACAGGCAACACTATGCTCTGATACCATTCTGTAGCGCCCTGCCTTATCAAAAGATAGAACTCCTGTGTATATGTGCCATTCCCTGGATCAGTAGATAGCACCACCATACAAAATAAGTAATCATTGCAATAGCATCAATATTACAATGTAAATCCAAATATATAGGTCTTCAACCTTACGAGTACACAGCATAAAGCATAGTTGCAATGAGCCTCCATCTTCATCGAGTGCCACAGGCAAACATGTTGGAATGTAAGCTCGAGATCCTACTCCTGGTTCCTTACTCGACAATAAAACCTGCACGTTTGAATATGCAGCCCCAGAGGGGTAAGTACAATGACATACTGGCAAATGACACATATTTGTGGCATTTGTGAAAATGACTAAACTACATGAACTTTGGCTTAGTGGATCTCAAAGGCTAATTTGCTTAAAGAAAGTTTTATCCTATATACTTGTAATACCTTTTTTATCAAAATTTTATTTATAAGGGTCAAGATAACCCCCATACGCTACATACGGATCAGGCATGTAGTTCTGGGCGAAAATCAACAAATTTTTGGAACAACCAGACAACCATGCCTTGGGCATGAGCCTGAGCTCCTGTAAGGGTTGCTAGGTAGATTTTAAATCATTCCGAAATGGTGATGAGATTCTTCTGATCATTCCATGGCTAGAGACTCAATTATCCATTTTGAGGACACGGTTAATCGATTAGATTTTAAACACCTTGCAAGGGTTGTGCACTTTCACCTTATCCTTCATTTTGCGCCCATACACAAAATGAAACAAGACCTTTCAGAAAAAGCATTCAACCAAACGGATCTGACCATGCCCCCTACATTATGCTACCACCCTCTGTCAGTAGCCATGGTTGAACCCTTAATCGTACTCAATCAAGACAGAGCCCATAATGTCATAAGGCTGCACTGGAAGTACTTTAATCATAGAAGCCTTATTAATCTCTTGAATCCTGAGTGGCAATCCTGAGCGGCCTCCTGAGCTACTCATCTATACTAGCATGTGCCCCGGGACCCACCTACAACACTTTCCATCACAAACCAATCAACCTAGGTAGTTCATTTTAGTTGAAGTTGTTAATTTATTCACAAAACAACTTTGACAAGGTGGATATGGCATAGCCTCATATTCAAGTATTTAGCATCCTATAAGGGTGGGTTCAGGGATAGCTACTCACTACTAGGATCTAGCACTTTATAAATAGTTGAATATTTCACCTATCATGCATGCTACTGAGAATCACCAATGCAATATAAAAATAGGTAGGGAATATGTGTGTCACTTGCCTTTTTGAAGAATACGATCTTTCACTCTTCTCACGACTAATCACTTAGCTCTCCACCCAAACTATAGCATAGAAATAACATAACATAAACATACCATTCAAACACAACCAAACAAGACAAACAGTTGAAAAGTGTTTGTTTAACAATTTTGGTTATTGAGATGTTATGATAGGAAGATTTGGCAAAGGAACTATGAATTGTGAGATATGAATTTTGAGGGCTTAGTTGGGAAAGATCAATATAAAGTGAGAGAATTGGACTAGGCATAATATAATTGATGAAGTTTTTATGCTTTATTAAAGCATAAATGAGTTTTAGAATAGCTCATGTGAATTAGACCATATAAGAGTCAAATAGTGCAACACCAATATTATTGAGTAAATGTGACAACAATTACTCTTAAATAGCATCTATTGCACTCAGGCAATGGGTAAAGACTTTATGATGCTTTGAATTACTCAATTAACTCATTTGCTAATTGAATAGTTCAACACAAGTAAATAAGTTGAGGTAGGCATAGGATTAGGTATGAATGATTGATATTTGAGGACATGGCTCAAATTGTTTATTGATCAACATGGTGTATAATACATATTATGGTATGGGTTATAACAACACCACATTAATAGAATCTAGGTTTGAGATGAATTCATATTCTACTCAAGTAGCACAATTGCAATTTGAAAATATATGAACTAGACAAAATAAATTTAGATTGACATGGTATTGGATCAAGATGATGGTTGATAACTAGGATCTTGTGGTTTACTAAAGTAGAAGGAAACATTAAATGAAACAGAAATAGAATTAATCTATATAGGAAATACTCAAATTCTCATATTTGAATTTGAATAATTGTGAAGTGGTTCAAGAAAATTGTGAGGTGGTACTAATGAATAGCTGGCAGTAACACAAAGCTAACACAATTGGATTCATCCTAAAATAAGTTATAGAATTTAAACTATGATTCAATCAGTGATTTGAATAGATTTGAATGCACAAAGTGTGTGCACATATCAAATTTGAAATCTTTTGATTCTATGATGTTCTACATGATTAGAGGATTCTAGAGACTATAAATTTGTAATTTTTGGATGAACAGAACTAAAGATATGAATTTAACAAGCTAACAGAAGGTTTGATTCAATTCTGAAAATAGATTCAAATTGAACCCATAAAATATAAAATATTATTGTACTACTGGATTCAAAATTTTCTAAGGATTCCAACGGTATATCATTTGTTAAATTTGGATGCAGGGATGAAAAGATATGAATTTTGCAATATTTGAATCAATTCTGGTTCCAAAATCTAATTTGAATCGGTTTTAACTCAGACAGGGCCACGTGGCACTATCCTATTCGAGGATACCTCTTTGGTTGGATCACGCATGTGGTGCGTTGGATTAAAAGATGATCCGATGGACCGGATTGCACCGTACCCCTTTGGCTTAAGTCATCTATCCGGTGCGTTGGATCGGGATCGGACGGTGGGTTTTAGCCAGAGGGGCGGTGACTACCTGCTAGGGTTCCAACGAGGAGATCTCTGGTGAGGACGGCTTCAGCTTGAACTCTGGCGAGGTTCTGGCCACTTTTGAACGGTGGCAAGACCATGACGGCCTTCGGAGCAACGTGGTGACCTCAAAAACATGAATGGCCCCCTCGATTATTTCCTGCAAAAAGGGAGAGGATCGATCGGAGCTCGGTGGCGCGGCGGTGGCATAGGGAGATCATCGGGGAGCTCAATGTGCTACAAATTAAATAAAACAGAGAGGTCGGTGATGTGCGCTAGGGAGAAGGGAAGAAGATGGAAGGGAGAGTGGGACGCGGGGCTCACCTACGGCGGTGTATTTGGCCGGCAGGCTTGCAGACATCGCAGAGATCCGACGATGAATCCCGTCGAACTGGCAACGTCTTGCGCGAGAAGAGGAAAGGGAGTCGGGGGAGGTTCTCCTGGGTATTTATAGGCGACGGCTTCCCTGCGGGAGGGGGTAGGGTTTGCTCAGGCGGGGCGATGGACGGCAGGCAGGCGTCGGGGTCGGTCAGGCCTCTGGCCAGAGGAGGAAGAGGAGCCTGCCGGGTGGGGCCATCTCGTCAGAGGGAGAGGGAGCCTGGCTACGTACCCTTTCGGGGGAAAGCCCGGGTGGGCTTTGGGCCGGTTTGATGGCTGGGCCGAATCGGTCCCGTGCGGCCTTTTCTTATTTTCTTATTTCTTTTCCTTTTTCTTTTTTGTTTTCTGGTTTAAATCAAGTCCTTTTGCAAATATCATTTAAACCAATTCAAACAACTTTCCAAATTATTCTAATATTCCATGCAATGCTCCAAACCAGTAATAAATATGTTTTTAAGATAAAAGCTAATTTTTGAATAAATCTTTATAAACATAGCAAGGGGGTTTGCTTTCATAAAAGAAATAGAAATAAGGTTTGAAATTAATCCCTTTTAAAATAGTAAAATAATAGTTTATAAAATAGTAATTGAGAGTCATTCTCAATCTTAATTTGATAGTACACACTTTATAAACTCTTTTGAAATTCATTCCTTTGCAAGCAAGGCTTGTATATGTTAGAATAAAGATATAGGAAATAATATTTTTGAATTTCTAGGGTTTTCTCAAAGAAGTCCTTCATGAAGTAATAGAAAGTTTGGAATAGTTTTCTAATAAAGCTTTCAAATAAACTCAAAAAGTTTTAAATCCTTGTGAATTTTCAATCAATACATTCAAAATAAAAAGCAAAAGTTTTCCCCCAAAATTTGCTAAAATTTTGGGATGTTACATCGTTGCACTCTATCTTCTGCTTCTGCTCTCTAAGATCTTTGTTCCTAGCTTGGATCCTCTTCTCTTGGCTCTTCTGCTGCTTCTCTTGATTCTCGAACCTCTCCTCCATCTCCTTGATCTTCTCCTCCTGCTCCTTGTGTTGCTTGTCCTTCTCGGCAAGTTGGGCGCGTAGCTCATCATTGTTAAACAACTCATTGTATCTCTCAACATCGATGTCCCTGACGAGGTTCTCTAACTCGGCGAGGTGGGTGCGCATGGGGTCTTGATTGCTGTCAGTTAGCCCGATGACCATGCCTTCTTCATCGCGTCGGCCGTAGAGGTGGGAGTAGTGGTTCTGGAGCTCAGAGAAGTGACATCCGCAGAGGCGTGCTATCATCTCTTGCATAAGGAGTTGGGCGCCTATCTTCTTGTTGGTGTGGAAGATCTTAAGCTTGATCTTTTCAGTCTTCGGCTCTGTCTCGCGTCCCGGCTGCGTGATGTGGATGACCCAGATGCCCTTCTTGTGAAGCTTGGTCATCTCGCTCCCTCTAATGAATGGGGTGGGTAGGGACAAGGTAGTGGTGATGTCGATGAGACGCTCTCTGAAGCTGTAGTTCTTGAAGTTGCCGGTCTTGGTGATGCGGAAGGTTGACATCTTTATGTTGGAACATGACAAGTTAGTAAGTTAAGGTAGAAGAAAACTTAGAAAAAGTGCTAAAAGAGTTAATGAGATTTTCTAACTAAGAAGTCAAACTATTTCTAAGTGTTAGCAACAAGGATTAACAAGACAACTCCTAAATTTTCTTAAGTGTTTTCGTCCAATCCTAGGGTCACGAACCTAAGGTCAACACTTTGCTCTGATACCATCTGTAGCGTACCTGTGCTTTATTTGTGCTAGTCCCGGATCGACTGCTAGCACACACAGTTGCAAGATGAAATATCAAGAATACAAAGGTCTTTATTACAATGCTTGATCCATAGATAACTTAGTCTTTTACAACTCAAAGAGGCTCAAGCCACAATCTTATTACAACTCATGAAAAATGACTAAGTAAATAAACTACAAGTCTTCTTTCTTCATTGATCTGCAAGCAGGCGTGTTGGACAAAGACTTGTGACCGCAGCGCAGCAATCTTCAGTCTTCATAGTAGCCACCTGCAACATGTTATGTTGCAGCCACGGAGGGTCAATACTTTGAATGTATTGGCAAATGTCACTTTGGTGGACTCAATGGCACCTACACGTATATGCTTTTGGCCAGGTGGAGTTTAACTTAGCAAAAGCAAGGCTTTTTCCTATCTTTGTAAAACTCAAGTTTTTCCTTAGCAAAATTTTGATAGAAGGCACCTTTCACTACCGAAGTTTACCCATCAAGTTTTAACTTAGAGAAATTGGGGTGAGGAGATTCTTGAACAGCTTCAAAGTCATGTCACTCAGAATTGTCCGTAACTGGAGACATGGCTAAGTACTTAGTTCTAAACACTCTGCAGAGGTGGTGCACTTTTCCCACAAGGCTTAATTAGCCTATTTTGCCATGAAACTCATTTTGTCTCAAATGGCCAAGGAAACTAAGACGAGGTCTTTCAGAAGCATTCCCTCAGACCAAACAGACACGCTCCAACCTATTCACATCTACCACCCTCTATCCGCCTGGCTTGAGTTCTTATAGCTTAATCGACCAAGACAGAGCCCATATGTCTTGTGGTTGCACTGGAAGCTTCACGACTTGAACGTCTCCAATCCCTTTGCTCCTGGGTGGCCTTCCACAAGTGAGATACACCTGGTGGTTCAGAGGTTCGACGACATGACCCCAGGGAACCACTCAACATAAACCAATCAAAGCCACATCCACCCGGGTGGTTTATTAACTTAGTTTTTTTCTTACTTTTCCAAAAACTTGTTTTCCAACACTTAGCCAAAATCATGTGTTAACCCTTCCCACAACAAAAACAAAAGCAAAGTCCTATAGCAACAATAATTCTACTAGGAGATGCAAAACTAGCTAGCTAGGCAAAACTTAGCACAAACTAGCAATTTAAATATAAGAAAGCATAAAAGCACCTATCCATGCATCTTCTACTAGAAAAGCTACAAGACCAAAACTTTCAGTAGGACAAGGGAACATGGTGACACTTGCCTTGATGAGGAGAAGAGTTGGTGCACTCGTCACATAGACACTCGTTGCACTCAGCACAATCTACACATGAAATATAACATCATAAGCACATAACCATCATAAAACAATCATGAAAAGAAAAGCATGCATGCAAATGTGTTTTAAACACTTCAAGGACACTTAGCATATTTTCTGGTTGTTACTACATGCATGATGATATGATCAAGGTTTGATTTATAAACTCAAAAACATTAACAACATACACAAATAGAACAATAACAAGCTAGAGTTACAAGGGTAAAATAAAAATTACCAAAAATAGTTTTGGCCATGCTACAGTACTAAGGAATATCAGAGGGACCTAAACCAAAAAGATTTACTGTAAAAAGAATTTTATAACTATTTTTAATAACCAAAACACAAGATTAAAGCTTGCAGGAAATCACTAATTCAAACGGCTACTATACATGTTTTTGATACCGTAGCTAGAATCTACACAATTTTATGAACCTATGGATGAAAGTTTGCTAGATTTGGACATGTAGATCTCTAGATATGAATTTAGCAAGTTTTGAACCAAATCTGTGAATTTAAAATGAAAATGAAATCGGGTTAAACCCGGTGCCGACACGCGTCGCTTTCCGATTCAAGGATACCCCTTTGCGCGGATCCAGAGTGGGCGCCGTTGGATCTAAAGATCGATGAATGATTCTGATTGCCCGGTACCTCTTCGTTAAGTGAAACAGTCCTAGCCCTAGATCTCAGATCCAACGACAGAAAGAGGGGGGGAAAGGATCTTACCGTTGAACCCCAGTTTACCACCCAGAATTCCCGTTATGCATACAATTCATGATCCCAGGAAGACCATCGTGAATCCACATAATAGAGTTGGCATTATAGAGTACATCATCCATTACATAACGATACCATAAAGTCTTACATATGGCCACTTGGCCGAGTTTAAACGCCTCACAGGGCAAGTTTGACTGACAAACTAATACTTAGCAATAGCAGTGGATACAAGTAGCGTAGATGTCCCAAGTCAGGCCTACTACCCTACAGGCGACTAACCGGGAAACGATCCTAATTCGCATCAGCGTCGTCGTAGTCTCCTTCATCCTCCTCATAATCATCATCATAGTCTGGCCAAGTTAATAGCCAGGGACAAAGCCGTGAGTACATTTGAATTGTACTCGCAAACCATCTAAGAGAGAGAAGTTGACATGCAATTGTGGCTGTAGCAAGGGTAGGCTCTAGACTAGTCTCTTCCTATTCTAACAAGTTTCTCTTGTCGATATAGCATGTCATACGACATCTCTATATCATTAATAAAGAAAACTTTTGTTAAAGTTAATTTTGGAAGTAAGCTCTAAGAAAGGGGGGAAATCCTTCATTAATGTCCTTAGGCAGCCCTGGTCAATCCCACATGACCATCATCCAACTTCCTGGCAGTACCCTCCAAGTACTTCGGATCATTCCTGTGCCACGGCAGTACCCTCCGAGTACCCCGTCCGGCACCAACTCCAATTTTTCTGAAAACACCTTTGTAAAACCAAAACTTGACACAGGTTAAGTTTGGCCATTCCAACTGTCCACGATCGAGGACGCGGCTATTCGAATAGATTACACTCTGCAGAGATTGTACACTTTACCCACACCATCCGATAAATCTGCCGGGATACCACCACGGACCGTCATACACAAGTATGCGGGGTTCAGATAATCAATTAAAGCCCTCCATCCATCTACCTTAGTACGGGTGCCTACCCTATGGAGTTTACCTCCCCGGCACACCCTGGCAGTACCTCCTTCAGAGTGTCACTCCGGCGCCACGGCGGGAGAACCCAAGTGTCTTCTGGCCAGATAAATCCCGAAGGATCCTGATTTACTATTGCCCACAAACTGACGGCAACCCAGATTCCGGGGTCCTACAAACCCTTATATAGTGTGAGGCTCCCCGCACTAAGATAGATAAACTTCAAACTAAGCCCTGGCCCATACCGGGGTAATGTAGTTGCACGGGGGTAATTGGTTTGGCGATCATTTATACACAATGCCATTTTTTAGAAATCCACCAACTCCTTCATCTCCCATGTCCAAATCCTTGTTCATAAATCATTTGAAAACTTTTCAATGGAGTAACCACTACTCCAAGGTTTTTGAAAACATTTTTGAAATACTTCCCAAGAGTATTCCCAATCCTAGAGTTTTTGGCTCCACTGCAAGTTTTCCAAAGACTTGGAGGCTAACCATCAAGTCTCTACTAAGAGGAGTGTAGAATAGGTCAAAAGAGGTGTCATATCAAAGGATGATATCAAGTTGACTTGTGGAGCTAAGTCACGAACTATTGCTATCTAGAGATCAATAGCAATATAGAAAACAATGCATAAATAAGAGAGCAGGAGTAAGCAATGCATAGTGTAATAATAGGATTCAGATATGCATCAAGTAGATGGATTGCCTTGGTTGGCTTGTCCCTGATCTCCTTCCTCTTGATACTCAAAGACCTCTCCTTCCTCCGCACACTCGTCGTTTGATTCTAGCACCAAAAAAGTAACAACAAATAATAAGCACACATACATACATGGTTCACAATCAAAACATGCCACACTCAAATCAACCATTGAGTATCAGAAACAAACATGTTCAGATATCTGAACCAATAACATGTCCTACAAAGGAATCATTTCCTAATATAAACAATGCAAATACTAATAGCAAATAAACCCTAATCTCAAGCAAACAACTTGCAGGCATCCATATGCATCAAGACATGGCAACCAACATGTATTCAAGTAACCAGCAATATTACAGAACCAACAGAATTGGAATCAAGTCAAAAGAGCAAAATATTGATTTTCTATGAATTTCCTAGTTTCACCTAACACTAGAAAAGCATTTTATTTCAATAAAACTTTCTGTAACCACTAAAATTCTACCAGAGGCATTCTTAGAAAGCTCCAGTAATATAGAACACATCAGAGGTGGAATCACCTAAAAATATTTAACCTACTGCATACAATAAATAAAGCAAGTCACTTTTCTATTAACAATAAACTAATTACTACAGGAGATGTATTACTCCTAAAATAGCAAATCCACTTCCTATAGTTCACATAGCAACAGGGCATCTCTGAAAATTGGAATCAATCAATTTCATCACACATAACTACAGATTTGAATTTATGAAGATAAAACCCTAGATCTACAACAAGTAATTCATAGATAATTTCTATAGCCCTAAAAATCAAACATGTAGTACAATCAGATAGCCAATAACATTAGGAGCCCATAGAAATTTGAATCACCATTTTTGGACTCACAAAAATATTTCTATGCATTTTTGAAACTAGCAGGAGATTTCAAAATAATATACAGATTTTTTTATTAAAAAAAAGAAAATGGGCCAGATTTGTGGGACACGGCCAGATCTGAGCTGGGCCGGCCTGGTCTGAGAAGTTTGCGCGTGGGAGGGGCAATTCAAAATGTTGACGAGAGGGTCCCGGTTGTCAGTGGCTGGCGGCTACCGAATCGGTACCGGTCGACGTCGACCGTCCGATTAGAGCAGAGATCGAAAGCTGAGGGCCGTCGTCTCCCTCGCGGCTAGGCTGGGAGAAAACCCTAACCGTAGCTACTGGCGCATGAGGTCGAGGCTCACCTAGGGCGTCGAGGGAGGCTGGGCGGCTGCAGGGCGGTGGCAGCGACTCCAAAACTCCTCCGCGCCCAGATCCTGCGAGAAGAAGAGCTCGAGGTGGGGATGTGTGGACGTGCTCGTCTATGGTGACCTTCGGGTTCTGGCAGTGATGGCATCACTCTTGCTCTGCTAGACAAGGAACATAACACAAGGTTAGCTCTAGACCTAGCAGAGGAGCGAGATGGTGCAGAAGAAGAGCAGGAAGAGATGGTCGACATCGACCCACGGCTTCGCCGTCTACCCCAGCTCTGGTGAGTTTCCTCGGGCTTTGCTACCCAGGGAAGTGGCTGGCTTCGTCGCCTGGGCTCAGAGAGGAGAGGGAGTGAGGTGAGAAGGCAAATGGGTGGCAGGGAAGAGCTCCAGAGGGGGTTTTGGGGTTTTAACTGATCGGGTGGTCTCGGTGCAAGGTGCACCTCGACGGCGACAATTGGGAGAGAGAGGCAGTGCTTCTGATGCGGCGTCGTGAGCTAAGTCTAGTGCTAGTGGTCGCTAGGGTGGGCGTGCTCCGCTTTGGTCGTGGCATGGTCAGATTCAGCTCAGGTGCGAGTGAAACGGCGCGCGGCACAGCGTGTCTGGTCAGCTAGGGTGCATGGAGAGGTGTGCGTCATGCTGGGTGCACGATGCCATGCCCATGCATGTGCAGAGCAGGGCAAATGGTGGTGTGTGCACATGGGAATGCGCACGCCGGTCTCAGCGTCCCTGGGCGGTGTCGGGCGCGTGCAACGCGAGGCCAGTGCGTGGCCTATGGGGGTCTTGGGCGGCAGGGCCTGATTGGTTGAGCTAGGAGGTGGCGTGTGGGACCTGGTGGCATAGTGGCTGGCTTTGGCTTCCCTTTGAAGCCTCAGCCCAACGGTTGGGCGCTCTGGTCATGCTGGTGAGAGAGAGAGAGCAAGGTGAGGTGTGAGTGGTGTGTGAGTGGTGTCTCACTACGGTGTGGGGTAGGGGTGGTGCTATAGTGGTTGTGCTAGCCTCTGGTTGGGGTTGAAAAATGGTGGAGGGGGAAGAGAAAAGAAATGGAGAAGATCTCCCCTAGATCTCCTCGGTCTCCTCCCCTTCTTTGTGTCCAAGTGCTACAGGACAAGGGCTAGAGGCTGGGGTTTGAGAGAGGGCAAAGGGAGAGGGAAGGGTGGTTGGCTTGGGTTCCTCTCCTGGTCAGTTTTACGAGAAGAGAGGGAGAAAGAGGAAAGGAGACGAAGAAAGGGCCATTTGGCTGAAATTCAGTTGAATTTCAAAAATTCAAAAAAATATCAGGAAGCAGGTAGTGATGGTTTTCCCAAATGGGTTCTATAACTAGTATAAACTATGCTACAAGTTTTTAGAATTTTCGAATAAGTGGAAAAGGGGTTTTGGTGAAGTCCTAATTATTGCATTAAGGTGCAAACATAAAGTTTGAAACAAATAGAGAAAAAGGTTGTTGCTAAAAGCACACATCCTACTAGGTCAAGCTATAGCTTAAAATCGTAGCACTTCATCTTGCACTCATGCTCAAGATCAATTTTGTAACTCAGAGAAAAAGAAGAATTTTAACTAACACCCATAGACATGCACATGAAATCATAGCATGCTCACAAAGGAATAACACTACCTCATCACACAAGCTCAATTTAAAGCAAGTTTTTGTTAGTCCCACTTTTTATTGCATAGAAGCTGATTTAGTTTCCAGGTTACAAAAGTAGGGTGTTACAGACCTTCCCCCTTAAAAGAATCTCGTCCCGAGATTCGGTAGCTAAGCGTGAAGCAGTTCGGGAAATTCTCGTTGGAGATAATCCTCGCGTTCCCAAGTGGTCTCATCTTCGGTATGGTTACTCCATTGCACCTTGTACATTTTAATCTTGCACCTTCGGGTGAGACGGACATCTTCTTCAAGGATGCGGATTGGTCTTTCTCGATAGGTGAGATCGTGGTTTAGGTCGATAGTGTTGCGATCAATCTCTTTGAAGGTCTCGGGCTTACTGGGAACTTGTAGGCATTTGCGGAGTTGCGAGATATGAAAGACGTCATGGAACTCAGACAGCTCTGCAGGCATCTCCAGCTTGTAGGACATCTCTCCACAATGTTCTAGGATCTTGAATGGGCTGGTGTAGCGGGGTGTGAGTTTACCCTTAACATGGAAGAATTGCATACCCTTGAGTGGTGTCACTCGAAGGTAGACAAAATCTCCCACGTTGAAGGTAACAGGTCTTCTCTTGGAATCGGCATAACTCTTCTGCCTAGATTGGGCTGCTTTGAGGCGGTTGCGGATAAGCTAGACTTGATCCTCGGCCTCCTTGATGATGTCGGGGCCAAAGACTTGGCTTTCCCCAGTTTCTGACCAATTGAGCGGGGTACGGCACTTGCGTCCATAAAGGGCTTCGAAGGGGGCCATTTGTAGGCTAGCTTGGTAGCTATTGTTGTAGGAGAACTCAGCAAACAGCAAGCAGTCTTCCCACTTGGTTCCATAAGATAGAACACAAGCTCATAGCATGTCTTCAAGGATTTGATTCACTCGCTCAGTTTGACCTCCAGTCTGCGGGTGATAGGTTGTGCTGAAGGATAGCTTTGTGACTAAGGCTTCTTGGAGTTTTGCCCAAAATCTTGAGGTGAACTGAGGCCTCGGTCTGAGACAATGGTCTTTGGAATGCCATGAAGGCTGACTATGTGCGAAAGGTACAATTCCGCCAGGCGGTTTCCATGGTCGGTGGTCTTGACTGGAATAAAGTGAGCAACCTTGGTGAGATGGTCCACAATAACCCATATAGAGTCATGTCCCCGACTCAACATTGGTAGCCCAGTGATAAAGTCCATTCCGACCTCTTCCCACTTCCGTAATGGTACTTTCAAAGGTTGCAATAATCCTGTTGGTCTTTGGTGCTCAGCTTTGACACATTGGCAGACATCACACCGGGCGATGTAAAAGCCTATTTCCCTCTTCATACCGTGCCACCAAAACTGTCCCTTCAAATCTTGGTACATTTTGGTGCCACCGGATGAATAGAGTAAGGGGTATCATGGGCCTCCTTTAGAATGGACTGCTTCAACTCCTCAATGTTAGGAATGCATAAGCGACCATTATACCAAAGCACGCCTTCCTGGTCAATTGAGAATCCAGGCACTTCCTCTCATCCCATCCTATGCTTGATACCTTTGATACTCTCATATCCCTTCTGAGCTTCCTTAATGATGTCAGAGAGCATGGGTCAGATTTCAAGGTTTGCTAGGAAACTCTGGCTTACCAGCTCAAGTCCAAACTTTTCGAACTCCTCGCACAGGGCTGGTTGGCTTGCCTTTAACAGGGTATTCAGAGAACAAGGTTCTCGGCTAAGGGTGTCTGTGACCACATTTGCTTTACCAGGATGGTAATGAATGCCTAGGTCATAGTCCTTGATGAGCTCTATCCATCTCCTCTGCCTCATGTTCAACTCCTTCTGAGAGAAAATATATTTCAGCTTTTGTGATCAGTGTAGATCTTGCATCGGTTCCCCATAAGATAGTGTCGCCATGTCTTGAGGGCATGGACAACAGCGGCAAGCTCTAGGTCATGGGTGGGATAGTTTAGCTCATGCAGGTGAAGCTGACAAGATAGGTAGGCGATGACCTTGCCGTCTTGCATTAAGACACTTCCAAGCCCAAGCTTGGAGGCGTCACAGTAGACGTCGAAGCTCTTGGTAATGTTAGGCATGGTTAGGATAGGGGCTAACACAAGTCTCTTCTTGAGTTCTTGGAAACTCTCCTCGCCCTTCTCATTCCACTCAAACTTCTTATCCTTCTTGAGCAGCTGGGTCAACGGATGAGCAATACTAGAAAACCCTTCTACAAACTTCTGGTAATATTTGGCTAGCCCAAGGAAGGATCGGACTTCGGTGGGATTGGTTGGGGCTTTTCTTTCCATGATAGAGGTAATTTTTGAGGGGTCCACGGATACTCCACTGGCTGAGATAACATGGCCTAAGAATCCAACTTCCTTCAGCCAGAATTCACACTTGCTGAATTTGGCGTAAAGCTGGTGCTCGCGCAGGGTTCCCAATACTAGCCGCAGATGCTCTGCATGCTCTTCCTCGGTCTTGGAATAGACCAAAATATTGTCAATCAAGACCACCACAAATTTGTCCAGGAACTTCATGAATACCTTATTCATGAGGTTCATGAAGTAGGCAGGGGCATTGGTCAGGCTGAAGGAAATGACCGTGTACTCAAACAGGCCATAGCATGTGGTGAAAGCGGTCTTGGGAATGTCAGACTCTCGGACCTTCAACTGATGATATCCAGTGCGGAGATCAATCTTGGAGAACACCTTGGCTCGATTCAGCTGATCAAACAGGTCTTCAATCTTCAGGAGTGGGTATTTTTTTTTATGGTCACCTCATTGAGTTTACGGTAATCCACACACAGTCGTATGGTACCATCTCGCTTGTCCACAAAGAGAACAGGCGATCCCCATGGTGAAGCGTAAGGACAGATAAGGCCTTTGCTGAGCATATCAGCAAGTTGCTTCTTTATCTCCTTGAGTTCTTTGGGGTTCATGCTGTAACACCCCAACTTTTGTAAGCATGATTAAGCAAGGTTTAGTAATACAAAAAAAGAGGGCTAACAAAAACTTTTTGTGCTTAATTAGATTTACTGGAGTATCTTGCATGTTTTCCTTATTTGATGTGATTGTTGCTTTTAAGTTGCTTGTTGTATAATATTGTGGACCAACCCCTCCTATTTCAAATGGTTTGACTTTGTGTGATGAGTTGACGTTGTGTGATTGGTTTGACTTTGATTAAGTTCCTTGTGTGTAGCTATGATCTACAGGTATGCCTGTGGTCTAACCTATCTAGACCAAATCAAAAAAAATAAATAAGATGGCCAGTGGGGATATTCTTATAAACTGCTTCCAATATATTTTCTATATAAAACCTATTTTGATGTTTCCCTCTTTATAAAACCCTACAACTCTATTCCTTATGGAAGGAGTATTTATTTTCAAAAATTCAAGTTTATCAAAACTTAGAAATGAGGTTCCCTCTTTATGAGCACTCATTTCATTTTTCAATATATTCTATAAAAGTATTTTCACAACTACTTTTCCTTTTTACAAAGATAGCAGAAATGGGAAGAATACCTCTTTGGTATTATTCTTGTCTCTGAAAAATTATGGGAATAGTACCCAAGGTTTATAAATGTTTTTGAGACCTCTCTAAGATTCAAAGAAACCCCAGTCGTCTAGAATCAACTCTTGTTTGTAGATCAACCAAAGCAAGTTGTAGTCAACTCAATCCTAAAACCCTAGTTAAACTCTAAATGTCCTTACATAAGGCATTAGGAGCTCCTTTTGAAGGGTAGTGTTGTAAATCAATCAAGCACAAAGAAAACAACACTGATGTTATGAGAACCATCCCCATCCAACCCTCAGAGGTTCCTCTCAAATTTCAAAAATTATATTCTTGCAGGCATCTCAACAAACACATTGCTTGCGGACTATCTTCACTCCCATTAACAGATTCAATTTTTAGACACTTGTATTAAGACCATATCTTCTATCCTTGACCATGCATCTTCCTAGAAATCATATTTATCATTTGCTCTTCCATTCTCTCCATTACCACATGATCATTTGAGGCCACCTGCTAATTGTTATAATCATGTTTCTAACCCTAAACTAACCAGTGACCATTTGACCTTCTGCAGATTATCTTTTCTTTCCACTTCTAAAATCTCGAAATAAATTCAGTAGGGACTCTCCTATGCCCTACTTATCTTCTTCTTGGCCTACTCTAGCCATCCATACACTTGCGAGTATATTTTGGATTCTTGCTCAAATTAATGTGGGTTGGTTCTAAACTGTAGTCAAACTATTTCCATTCTTCCTATTTCTTCTTAACTCCTGGATCACTTCTTATCACTCACCATCCATTATATGAATAATTCAATTCTTCTCTAATAACATTTGGGAATATTCCTCATGCATGATATCACTCCTTCTCCATCAAAAATAAATATTTTCTTATTTGATTTTTTTCTTCTTAACACCAAAATGCAAAGTAATGGCAACTATGCTATTTCTTGCACTCTTTCTCTCAAGTAAAATTCCACCATGCTATCTTATGCAAGTAGAAGCCTTTGAACTCAAATTCTTGCTTTGTTATCTTGCAAAATATCAAAAGCTAGTTCAAATTAAATTCTTCCAATTTGGGCATACTCCAAGCTGGTGATAAAAGGAACTCAGTTAATTCTCAACTTTGGACACCATCTTGATCACATTAAATTGCACATCTTTGGTCCATAATCACATGTCACCACTTAGAAATTATTTGAATCCTTCTCCAATCCCAAAGTGGATCATCACTTTCTTTAATCTTCATTTCTACCTCTCTCACTTACGACCATGCTTGAGCTTGGTAAGTTTGAAAAATGATTCAATCACCCTTTCAAACTTTGACTACATCATCACCTCCATCTCTACCAAAGACCAATCGAAATCAACATCAAGGAGAAGCGCATTCACCTGCAGCCACTCTCTCTCCTCCTTCTGATTGAGCTACTGTAGCACTGTGCATCCATTGTCCTTTTGTGCTTGGAAGAAGAGGGAAGCCGATGCAAGAAAAATCTTGAACCAAATCTTGGTGTAGCCTCTCCTCTTTAACCAACCAGTAGCACTGTGAGTACCAGCCCCTCTCACCACTCCCCTGCCCCACGTTTCAGCCACCATGGAGACCCCCCCCCATGTCTGCCGGTCTGCCCCTCACTCTCTTGTGCCCTAGGTCGCCAATGGCATGCCTTGTGGCACAAACCTTCTCCCCAGCCAGCAGTGGCGGAGCTTGAACAAAATCAAAGGGGGGGCCAAGCGTTGCACGAGTAATTTTAGTGGTGAAAATGACATGATTTTATGATTTTTTGGTGAAGATTCACACCAAATTAGGCTTGTTCTCCCTATTGTTTTAGAAGATGTCACCTGAAAATAGGTTATCCCATAAAAGATTTACGTTCTGAACTGTTGAGCCTATAAAAGAGTCCCAGGATGTTCCAGGCTAGTGGGTAAAGGCTAGCCACACGCTCCCAGGAACCAGATAGAAGGGGCCATCGGCAGAAAAATTACTTCAACGGATAGTTAAATTGGACCATGTTCTAGAAATTATGAATGATTAGTTGAAAACTTTGGATTTTGCTGGGAGGGCCACGGCCCAGGTTGGCCCTGCCCAAGCTCCGCCGGTGCCAGCCAGAACCATCTCGCCGCTGACTTCCTCTATGCCTCTTTAAGCCTTCATGAGCAAGGCTTGCCATTGTACCATTCCTCTCGGCCTCTCTCGACCCCGCCCGTTTAGACAGCGATTCGTCGAACACATGGTGCGCGCTCAGTCGACGTCCTCCCCCCGAACCGACCGAACACCCCCGAACCTGAAACCTCGCCAGAGTCCTTGCCTCGTGTTCCTTTACGTTGTGGCGCAGTCCCGTCTCCTCTTCTTGTTGTTTTGTGTCTGTCCCCGTGCGCCGCCGCTCTGGCCAGTAGGCGTTCGCCACCGTGGCCGCACACATGTGTCTCTCGCCGTCCCTTCTTAAGTACCCACTCTCCACCCCCTCGCATTGGCTCTCCTGCACACCGTTTCCTTCCTCTCTCTGGAACACCAGGGGCGAAGCCCTGCTTGTCTCCTCTCTGATCGGACGAGAAACCGAGCCGGAGCTCGTCCCGCTGGCTGCGCTCGTCGTAGACGAGGACGCCGCCCTTCTCTGCTCTTTATCCCGAATACTTATGTTCCCATCCTGCTTCTAATAACTCTGCTCGATCTAACTAGCCGGCTCTTTGGTCTAGGGATGGCCTGGGTTGCCGTCAACGGAGTTTCTTCCGCGCCGGCCACGGAGTTTCTCGCCGTCCTCGCCATCGACCTGCAGCTCCGCGTGCATGTCCGAGAACGATAGCGAGGTTCGTGCAGATCCTCTTCATCACCGACTCCTCCCTGACCTCCCTCGGGGCACTCGACGAGGCCGACATCATCGAGTTCGCTTGCAGAGCCGTGGACCTCGCCCTCGTCCATGCCGACGGCCAGGACCGCGTCCGCGCGTTCATGTCGCCGTGAGGAGCAGCCACGCACCGCCACGCCGTCCTCCTCGTCTCCTTCGCCGCTGACTGCGTCCCACGGTGAGCCCCCGCCTTTCCCCGTCGTCTCTGTTCACTTACTAGTACCAGCCATCGTGTATAATCTAGCTAGCCTGTTGCACGATGTTTAAAGCATCACTTTTTTTTCTCCTTTTAGTCACAGCGCATAGCTTAGTTGGTCAGAGCGGTACCGTGCAGCTCGATCTGTTTAGATCTGGCCCAGTATTCTTTTTTTCTAGTCTGTGTTAAACTTTGTATTGAATCTGCAACCTTCTAAATCGCATAGAAAAAATAACCATGCATGCAAATGACTTGATTGAAATTTCCGTGGAATGCTTAATCAAATATCTACCCGTTGCCACTGGTCCCATGTCATTTGGATCTATGTATATTTAGTTGCATTTAAACTTGGGATTAGGGCACCTTTTCAAAGAAAATTTGCAAATATGAGGTTATGTGGACTCCAATTGGATGAATCCAATTTTCCTTAGTAGTGTGATATTTTACCTTGCTTGTGCCACTGTAATTGGGTCTCTGTTATGTTTGAGCTGAGTTTAGTAACTAAAATGCTACAGGAATTTGTTAAAATTGTGTATTCCATAAATCTTGTTCTGTCAGTGAAAATTGCATGATTCCAATTTTCATTGGTCATGTACTTAACTAACTTGCATATACTTTGTTTATAGAATTTTCTGATAAACAGAGAATATATGGAATTTCGTTTGCCCAAATAACCATTGTTTGCACTAGATAATTCATAGGAAAATAACTAGAACCTCAAATTAGTTGAATACACTTTTGTTGGGGAAAAATGATATATTTATGTTGGTATGCTGCATGAATGCTTTAAGTGCCTAGAACTACCTGAGTGTTGATTTTGGCTTGTTAGGATTTGTTGTTTGTTAAAAATCACCATTTAATTTAGGAGCTTGTTAAATGGATTAAACCACTTAGAATGATTCAGTAATGTGTTAAGATACCTACTGATGATTGTACTTGGGTGCCATGCTTAATGTGATGAAGTGTGTGGTTTATTTGTGCTGGTATGCTTATTGCTTTAATTTTCATCGGCGTTAGATTCGAACGACACCATCTAAACTTGTTGCATATCTGATCCCAGATTTACTTATTGCATGATTTATTACTGTTTATGAAAATGCATTGTTTTATGTTGCTATTGCCCTAAATAGCAATTATTGGCGACTTGGCTCCGCAAGTCAAATGATATCATCCTCATGGATGATCCCTATCTTGACACCTACTTATTCCCCAAAATTAGTGGTGTGATGGTTAGCATCATAGCCTTTGGAAAACTTTGTGGTGGAGCAAAAACTCTAGGTTGGGAACACTCAAATGGGACTTTGAAAAATGATTTCGAAAACCTTGGAATAGTGCTCTATTCCAATGAAATGTTTTCAGGAAAATATGTTCTGAAAAATGGAGACAAGGAGGAGGAGGATTTATGAAAAGGGGCATTGTGTATAAGTGTTCGCCAGACCAATTAACCCGTGCAACCACGATTACCCTGGTATGGGACGGGGCTTAGCTCGTAGTTTGTTTATTTTAGTATGGGAGTCTCATAACTATATAAGGGTATGCGGTACCCCAGAATCCGGATTGCCGCAAGTAAATGGGCAATAGTAAATCGGGATCCAGTGAGGGATTTATCCGGCCGGAAGACACTATGGGTCTCCTGATGTGGCACTGGGGTTACGCTCGAATGTGGAGGTAGACTGCCAGGATGTGCCGGGGAGGTACATACTCCATAGGGTAGATTCCCGTACTAAGGTAGATAAGCGAAAGGCTTTGATCGGGTGCTTGTCGTGGCATATGATGTTATGCGGGGAAGATGCCCACACGATGAGTATCCGGATGATTGTGGGTAAAGTGTACAACCTCTGCAGAGTGTAAAACTATTCGAATAGCCGAGTCCTCGGTCATGGACGGTTGGAATGGCCATACTTAACCTGTGTCAGTTTTGGTTTCTAAAAAGTGGTTTTCAGAAAAATGAAGAAAAGTGCCGGACGGAGTACTCGAAGGGTACTGTCGTGGCACGAGTATGGTTCGGAGTACTTGTAGGGTACTGCCGAGGAAATGGAGATGGTCATGTGTGATTGACCTGAATGGAGATGGTCACGTTCGATTGACCTGGTTTATAAATGAAAAAGGGTTTCTCCCTTCCTAGAGATTTTACTAAAACTATTTTTGTAAATGTTTTTAATAAGGATATAGGGATGTCGTAGAACATGGTTTTGGACAGGCCATATCGACCCGAGAAAACCATACTGCATAACTCTCTCCCTTAGATGGTTTGCGAGTACAATTCAAAATGTACTCATGGCTTTGTCCCTGGCTATTAACTTGGTCAGACTTGGAGGAAGACTTTAATGAAGATGGTGATGGGTACGACGATGCCAATGCGAACTAGGAACGTCTCCCAGTCAGTTGCCTGTAGGGTAGTAGGCATGACGTGGGTCATCTACGCTGTTTGGTATCCGCTGCTTAGTTGTAAATTTGCCCTGCGTGGCATTATCGAGCTTGGTCATGTGACCAGTTGTAAGTTTATTATTCGTTAATGTAATGGATGATGTAATTCTGTTATCAACTCGGATATGTGGATTCACGACACACTAATCATGGGATCGTGAATTGTATGCATATCGGGTATCCCGGATGGGTAATCTGGGGTCCCCACAGAGTTGGTATCAGAGCCATCCTGACTGTAGGAGACCTTAGTTAGCATGGGCGTTAATTAGGAAAGTAGTATTTTTGGTAAAAAACTACTAATTACAAAATTTATTTCTCCTAATTAACCTATGGAATAGCTTATCCTCCCTTCAAAACTTCTAATCTTATCTCTCCGATTGCCAAAATTTTCACCGCTTTACTATCTTATCTCATCCCCTTCAAATCAAATTAATGGACATTCTTTCCCCAATTAGACCTGAAACTTAGCAACACAAGATGGAGTAAATATATAGAAGGAAGTCTTCGAACCTCGCCAGCTGTAGAGAAAGATGAGTGTCGACGAATATTTTTCCATTGGTGGACACCAACGGGTCTGTCAAGAAACTGATCTTGTTCCTCCTTGGACATGCACTTTTTGCAGTCGTCAAGGACCAAGTTCTCGGTTGCTTGACTAGGAATATTTAGGCCTCGCACGAGACATTGTCATATATGGAGGACCTCAACAATCCCTCTGAAGACCTCACAACCATGTGATGAGATTCAAGAAGACCTACAAATCTGCACTTCCCAAATCAACATCAACGGCTCAACAACAACTGCCATCAAGTTTCAGTTGAAGCCAGAAGCAAGAAAATGAAGGAGTCAACGACTATGACCAACCTGACCCCGAGGATTTATAGGATAAGCTCAATTATCTTGATTGAGCTAACCCCCAAATATCGCGAGTTGTTAGGTGTCCTTGGTACTCGTAGTACCTTGTGTGTTCTTGATGTTGTTGCAGTTGCCTTGTGTGCTTCTTGAGTGTGTGTTGTTTCTTTGTGCTTGTGTTTGTTTTGGCCTCTCGGCCTTAAAAAAAACCCCTCTAGTGTGTAAAACCTTGGATAGGAAACCTCTCAAAAATGTGTTTTCCCTCTTATCTATTTATGTCAAACTCGAGTAGAACGCTAACTCTAACCTTGATAATGGTGGATTATAACTCTTCTCGCAACACCTACCCAAGGTCCAACGCAGCAATTTTGCTACGTGATTCAAGCTTCATCAAGACCTCTCCACAAAGTCAAGGGAGCAAAAGATCAACCCTCTTGGGCGATGAAAGACTCCTCAGGGACAAAGACTCCACTAACCTGCATCGCCTAACCTTAAATCTAGAGATCTGCTAACATTAAGTTCAAAAAGATCTCACCGCATGAAGCTAAATTTGATCTTGACAAAGCAATGGAAGCATAAAAGCCTCTCCCTGATCGAGACCCCAAATCAACACCGCCAATGGAGGAGGGAAGTAGCAGCGACAAGAGGTGAAGGCATATCTAACCTAATATTTAACTTATGGATAATTAGATGAATATCAGACCGAGACTAACTTGCCTGCAAGACAAAGTCAGATCAACATACCCCAACCTACCTCAAGATCCTTGAGGCTGCTAAAAGATGAAGACGCAAGAAGAACTTGAATGCCCTTCACCAACCTGAAGACAAGAAGGAAGGGGTAACTTACTACTTGAAGACACACCACCGATGATGCGCTGGCACATGAAGCGCTTTCAGCTCAAGCCCAAGACAACCTAGCAGAATGCTTTTGATTAGGACTAACCTGCACCTTGGTAGTTAGTAAAAATAGAGAGTTAAGTCTACAGATCCGATGTACCTAACAAGACCAAAGCTTAAGTGCCATAAGCTGCAACCTCTAAAACACCACAAGCTCAAGACAAAAATGTCTACGCCAACATGAAGCTTCAAGGGGCGACTCCAAGATTTGAAGATTCCATCAAGCCACTCGTAGGAAGCGATGACCCCAACCAACAAAAGCTGCCCAAGAAGCATCTACTCTTCAGGACCTTGATTGCAAGTTGAGAACCTTCTGACTCACGTAGGATCTTCACGGACATACTAGATAGTTTGACCCCACTAACTTCAAAAGTGTCTCAATGAGGTTTCAACAAGATAGTTTCGGCAACATCAACTCATCAACCACCAACTTTAGCAAATGAAGATGACCTACACCTTCAGCAAAAGCAAGTCTTCAACACAACTCAAAGTATCGCTGGTGGGTTGGAAGAGCAACCGTTGAAGTCTAACTCTAACCTAGTCTCTACACCCCTCTAGTTCCACACTTAGGAATCTCGGGACGAGATTCTTATTAAGGGGGGAAGAGCTGTAACACCCCAACTTTTGTAAGCATGATTAAGCAAGGTTTAGTAATACAAAAAAAGAGGGCTAACAAAAACTTTTTGTGCTTAATCAGATTTACTGGAGTATCTTGCATGTTTTCCTTATTTGATGTGATTATTGCTTTTAAGTTGCTTGTTGTATAATATTGTGGACCAACCCCTCCTATTTCAAATGGTTTGACTTTGTGTGATGAGTTGACGTTGTGTGACTGATTTGACTTTGATTAAGTTCCTTGTGTGTAGCTATGATCTACAGGTATGCCTGTGGTCTAACCTATCTAGACCAAATCAAAAAAAAAATAAGATGGCCAGTGGGGATATTCTTATAAACTTCTTCCAATATATTTTCTATATAAAACCTATTTTGATGTTTCCCTCTTTATAAAACCCTACAACTCTATTCCTTATGGAAGGAGTATTTATTTTCAAAAATTCAAGTTTATCAAAACTTAGAAATGAGGTTCCCTCTTTATGAGCACTCATTTCATTTTTCAATATATTCTATAAAAGTATTTTCACAACTACTTTTCCTTTTTACAAAGATAGCAGAAATGGGAAGAATACCTCTTTGGTATTATTCTTGTCTCTGAAAAATTATGGGAATAGTACCCAAGGTTTATAAATGTTTTTGAGACCTCTCTAAGATTCAAAGAAACCCCAGTCGGCTAGAATCAACTCTTGTTTGTAGATCAACCAAAGCAAGTTGTAGTCAACTCAATCCTAAAACCCTAGTTAAACTCTAAATGTCCTTACATAAGGCATTAGGAGCTCCTTTTGAAGGGTAGTGTTATAAATCAATCAAGCACAAAGAAAACAACACTGATGTTATGAGAACCATCCCCATCCAACCCTCAGAGGTTCCTCTCAAATTTCAAAAATTATATTCTTGCAGGCATCTCAACAAACACATTGCTTGCGGACTATCTTCACTCCCATTAACAGATTCAATTTTTAGACACTTGTATTAAGACCATATCTTCTATCCTTGACCATGCATCTTCCTAGAAATCATATTTATCATTTGCTCTTCCATTCTCTCCATTACCGCATGATCATTTGAGGCCACCTGCTAATTGTTATAATCATGTTTCTAACCCTAAACTAATCAATGACCATTTGACCTTCTGCAGATTATCTTTTCTTTCCACTTCTAAAATCTCGAAATAAATTCAGTAGGGACTCTCCTATGCCCTACTTCTCTTCTACTTGGCCTACTCTAGCCATCCATACACTTGCGAGTATATTTTGGATTCTTGCTCAAATTAATGAGGGTTGGTTCTAAACTGTAGTCAAACTATTTCCATTCTTCCTATTTCTTCCTAACTCCTGGATCACTTCTTATCACTCACCATCCATTATATGAATAATTCAATTATTCTCTAATAACATTTGGAAATATTCCTCATGCATGATATCACTCCTTCTCCATCAAAAATAAATATTTTCTTATTTGATTTTTTTTCTTCTTAACACCAAAATGCAAAGTAATGGCAACTATGCTATTTCTTGCACTCTTTCTCTCAAGTAAAATTCCACCATGCTATCTTATGCAAGTAGAAGCCTTTGAACTCAAATTCTTGCTTTGTTATCTTGCAAAATATCAAAAGCTAGTTCAAATTAAATTCTTCCAATTTGGGCATACTCCAAGCTGGTGATAAAAGGAACTCAGTTAATTCTCAACTTTGGACACCATCTTGATCACATTAAATTGCACATCTTTGGTCCATAATCACATGTCACCACTTAGAAATTATTTGAATCCTTCTCCAATCCCAAAGTGGATCATCACTTTCTTTAATCTTCATTTCTACCTCTCTCACTTACGACCATGCTTGAGCTTGGTAAGTTTGAAAAATGATTCAATCACCCTTTCAAACTTTAACTAGATCATCACCTCCATCTCTACCAAAGACCAATCGAAATCAACATCAAGGAGAAGCGCATTCACCTGCAGCCACTCTCTTTCTCCTCCTTCTGATCGAGCTACTGTAGCACTATGCATCCATTGTCCTTTTGTGCTTGGAAGAAGAGGGAAGCCGATGCAAGAAAAATCTTGAACCAAATCTTGGTGTAGCCTCTCCTCTTTAACCAACCAGTAGCACTGTGAGTACCAGCCCCTCTCACCACTCCCCTGCCCCACGTTTCAGCCACCATGGAGACCCCCCCATGTCTACCGGTCTGCACCTCACTCTCTTGTGCCCTAGGTCGCCAATGGCATGCCTTGTGGCACAAACCTTCTCCCCAGCCAGCAGTGGCGGAGCTTGAACAAAATCAAAGGGGGGGCCAAGCGTTGCACGAGTAATTTTAGTGGTGAAAATGACATGATTTTATGATTTTTTGGTGAAGATTCACACCAAATTAGGCTTGTTCTCCCTATTGTTTTAGAAGATGTCACCTGAAAATAGGTTATCCCATAAAAGATTTACGTTCTGAACTGTTGAGCCTATAAAAGAGTCCCAGGATGTTCCAGGCTAGTGGGTAAAGGCTAGCCACACGCTCCCAGGAACCAGATAGAAGGGGCCATCGGCAGAAAATTACTTCAACGGATAGTTAAATTGGACCACGTTCTAGAAATTATGAATGATTAGTTGAAAACTTTGGATTTTGCTGGGAGGGCCATGGCCCAGGTTGGCCCTGCCCAAGCTCCGCCGGTGCCAGCCAGAACCATCTCGCCGCTGACTTCCTCTATGCCTCTTTAAGCCTTCCTAAGCAAGGCTTGCCATTGTACCATTCCTCTCGGCCTCTCTCGACCCCGCCCGTTTAGACAGCGATTCATCGAACACATGGCGCGCGCTCAGTCGACGTCCTCCCCCCGAACCGACCGAACACCCCCGAACCTGAAACCTCGCCAGAGTCCTTGCCTCGTGATCCTTTACGTTGTGGCGCAGTCCCGTCTCCTCTTCTTGTTGTTTTGTGTCTGTCCCCGCGCGCCGCCGCTCTGGCCAGTAGGCGTTCGCCACCGTGGCCGCACGCATGTGTCTCTCGCCGTCCCTTCTTAAGTACCCACTCTCCACCCCCTCGCATTGGCTCTCCTGCACACCGTTTCCTTCCTCTCTCTGGAACACCAGGGGCGAAGCCCTGCTCGTCTCCTCTCTGATCGGACGAGAAACCGAGCCGGAGCTCGTCCCGCGGGCTGCGCTCGTCGTAGACGAGGACGCCGCCCTTCTCTGCTCTTTATCCCGAATACTTATGTTCCCATCCTGCTTCTAATAACTCTGCTCGATCTAACTAGCCGGCTCTTTGGTCTAGGGATGGCCTGGGTTGCCGTCAACGAAGTTTCGTCCGCGCCGGCCACGGAGTTTCTCGCCGTCCTTGCCACCGACCTGCAGCTCCGCGTGCATGTCCGAGAACGATAGCGAGCTTCATGCAGATCCTCTTCATCACCGACTCCTCCCTGACCTCCCTCGGGGCACTCGACGAGGCCGACGTCATCGAGTTCGCCTGCAGAGCCGTGGACCTCGCCCTCGTCCATGCCGACGGCCAGGACCGCGTCCGCGCGTTCATGTCGCCGTGAGGAGCGGCCACGCACCGCCACGCCGTCCTCCTCGTCTCCTTCGCCGCTGACTGCGTCCCACGGTGAGCCCCTGCCTTTCCCCGTCGTCTCTGTTCACTTACTAGTACCAGCCATCGTGTATAATCTAGCTAGCCTGTTGCACGATGTTTAAAGCATCACTTTTTTTTCTCCTTTTAGTCACAGCGCATAGATTAGTTGGTCAGCGCGGTACCGTGCAGCTCGATCTGTTTAGATCCGGCCCAGTATTCTTTTTTTCTAGTCTCTGTTAAACTTTGTATTGAATCTGCAACCTTCTAAATCGCATAGAAAAAATAACCATGCATGCAAATGACTTGATTGAAATTTCCGTGGAATGCTTAATCAAATATCTACCCGTTGCCACTGGTCCCATGTCATTTGGATCTATGTATATTTAGTTGCATTTAAACTTGGGATTAGGACACCTTTTCAAACAAAATTTGCAAATATGAGGTTATGTGGACTCCAATTGGATGAATCCAATTTTCCTTAGTAGTGTGATATTTTACCTTGCTTGTGCCACTGTAATTGGGTCTCTGTTATGTTTGAGCTGAGTTTAGTAACTAAAATGCTACAGGAACTTGTTAAAAATTTGTATTCCATAAATCTTGTTCTGTAAGTGAAAATTGCATGATTCCAATTTTCATTGGTCATGTACTTAACTAACTTGCATATACTCTGTTTATAGAATTTTCTGATAAACAGAGAATATATGGGATTTTATTTGCCCAAATAACCATTGTTTGCACTAGATAATTCATAGGAAAATAACTAGAACCTCAAATTAGTTGAATACACTTTTGTTGGGGAAAAATGATATATTTATGTTGGTATGCTGCATGAATGCTTTAAGTGCCTAGAACTACCTGAGTGTTGATTTTGGCTTGTTAGGATTTGTTGTTTGTTAAAAATCACCATTTAATTTAGGAGCTTGTTAAATGGATTAAACCACTTAGAATGATTCAGTAATGTGTTAAGATACCTACTGATGATTGTACTTGGGTGCCATGCTTAATGTGATGAAGTGTGTGGTTTATTTGTGCTGGTATGCTTATTGCTTTAATTTTCATCGGCGTTAGATTCGAACGACACCGGGTATTCCGAGGAGGGGGAAATATTTGAATGACAAGAAGAAGACCAGGGACAAGCTGATAAAGGCAAGCCATCTAAACTTGTTGCATATCTGATCCCATATTTACTTATTGCATGATTTATTACTGTTTATGAAAATGCATTGTTTTATGTTGCTATTGCCCTAAATAGCAATTGTTGGCGACTTGGCTCCGCAAGTCAAATGATATCATCCTCCTGGATGATCCCTATCTTGACACCTACTTATTCCCCAAAATTAGTGGTGTGATGGTTAGCATCATAGCCTTTGGAAAACTTTGTGGTGGAGCAAAAACTCTAGGTTGGGAAAACTCAAATGGGACTTTGAAAGATGATTTCGAAAACCTTAGAATAGTGCTTTATTCCAATGAAATGTTTTCAGGAAAATATGTTCTGAAAAATGGAGAAAAGGAGGAGGAGGATTTATGAAAAGGGGCATTGTGTATAAGTGTTCACCAGACCAATTAACCCGTGCAACCACGATTACCCTGGTATGGGACGGGGCTTAGCTCGTAGTTTATTTATTTTAGTACGGGAGTCTCATAACTATATAAGGGTACGCGGTACCCCGGAATCCGGATTGCCGCAAGTAAATGGTCAATAGTAAATTGGGATCCAGTGAGGGATTTATCCGGCCGGAAGACACTATAGGTCTCCTGACGTGGCACTGGGGTTACGCTCGAACGTGGAGGTAGACTGCCAGGATGTGCCGGGGAGGTACATACTCCATAGGGTAGATTCCCGTACTAAGGTAGATAAGAGAAAGGCTTTGATCGGGTGCTTGTCGTGGCATATGATGTTATGCGGGGAAGATGCCCACACGATGAGTATCCGGATGATTGTGGGTAAAGTGTACAACCTATGCAGAGTGTAAAACTATTCGAATAGCCGAGTCATCGGTCATAGACAGTTGGAATGGCCATACTTAACCTGTGTCAGTTTTGGTTTCTAAAAAGTGGTTTTCGGAAAAATGAAGAAAAAGTGTCGGACGGAGTACTCGGAGGGTACTGCCGTGGCACGAGTATGGTTCAGAGTACTTGTAGGGTACTGCCTAGGAAATGGAGATGGTCATGTGTGATTGACCTGAATGGAGATGGTCACGTTCGATTGACCTGGTTTATAAATGAAAAAGGGTTTCTCCCTTCCTAGAGATTTTACTAAAACTATTTTTGTAAATGTTTTTAATAAGGATATAGGGATGTCGTAGAACATGGTTCTGGACATGCCATATCGACCCGAGAAAACCGTGTTTTCGAAGAAAGTAAAATAGACTAGAGCCTATCCTTGCTACAACCATACTGCATAACTCTCTCCCTTAGATGGTTTGCGAGTACAATTCAAAATGTACTCACGACTTTGTCCCTGGCTATTAACTTGGTCAGACTTGGAGGAAGACTTTAATGAAGATGGTGATGGGTACGACGATGCCAATGCGAACTAGGTACGTCTCCCAGTCAGTTGCCTGTAGGGTAGTAGGCATGACGTGGGTCATCTACGCTGTTTGGTATCCACTGCTTAGTTGTAAATTTGCCCTGCGTGGCATTATCGAGCTTGGTCATGTGACCAGTTGTAAGTTTATTATTCGTTAATGTAATGGATGATGTAATTCTGTTATCAACTCGGATATGTGGATTCACGACACACTGATCATGGGATCGTGAATTGTATGCCAATCGGGTATCCCGGATGGGTAATCTGGGGTCCCCACACATACGATAGGGTCTTTGAGCAATAGGGGCTATTCCGAAAATCAACTCAATTATGAACTTGACATCCCGGTTAGGGGGCATACCTAGCAGCTCCTCGGGGAAGACGTCGGGGTATTCGCATACCACCGGAACTTGGCCAAGAGTTGGCCCAACGATAGTCTTCTTATAGTAGGCTTTGCGGGATGGCATGGTTGCGATGTGCTCAATCTGAACTCCATCACTGGTGGTCACGGTTATAGCTTTTCGGGCGCAGTCTATATGACCCTGTTACTTGGACATCCAGTCCATCCCAAGTACCACGTCCAAACCCTTGGTGCCTAAAATGATTAGGTTAGCTTTGAAAGACACCCCATGGATATCTACTGGTACATCTATGCAATTCCTCTTGGTTTTTATGACTGACCCGGGAATCTGAACTAGCATAGCTCTAGGCATCATGGTTGGCTCTAGCTTTCCTTTTTCAAAAAAGTTCTCGGTTACGAAAGAATGAGATGCACCTGAATCAAACAGCACTCTGGCAGGGGTGGAGTTGACGAGAAAGGTACCCAGAACAATGTCGGGTGCTTCAGCAGCTTCCTCCGCAGTGACGTGGTTGAGGCGGCCTCGAGCAACGTAGGCCTGAGTCTTCGGGTTCCTACCAGAGGGTCCACGGCCTTGACCTGGATTGGGCCTTGGCGCGTTGGGGTTTGGCGCGGATGGCCTCTTCAGGGGACACTCCTTGGAAAAGTGCCCAGGCTGGCCACAAGTGTAACATCCACTTCCTTGGCTGCAGTTGGTGGGGTTGAATGTGTTGCGGTTTCCTCCAGAGAAGTTCCCGCTGGCAGGGCGGTTGCTGGAATACTGGCAGTTAGGGTTGTTGGGCCTGGGAGCTTGAGAGGCGAACCTCTGAGGTGGTGGCACAGACCTTGCTGGGGGCATGCTGCGGGACCTTTGGCTACTTGGTCCTCCCTGACTCATCATCCTTCTCTTACGGCTTTTACGAGCCGCTTTGTTCTTGTCTTCCACCATGATAGCAGCGTCTACCAGAGCTTCCAGGTCGTTGTAAGGCACAGCGACTAGGTAGGGCTATAGATCTTCCTGGAGTCCGTTCATGAAGCACTCCCTCTTCTTCTCATCTGTGTCGATGTCGTTTGGGGCATACCTCCCCCAAGTGGTGAACTTGTCAAGGTACTCGGTGACACTCATCCCTCCTTGCTTGAGGTTGAGGAACTTGTCGTGCATAATCTTGATAAGTCTAGTGGGAATGTGAGCCTTGCGGAACTTGCTCTTGAAGGCATCGCAAGTCATAACTTGGCCTTTGGATTGCATGGCATGGACATTTTCCCACCAAGCACCCACTGCTCCAGCTAGGAAGTTAGTGGCGTAGAGCACCTTCTCATTCTCTCCAACTCCCTCATACTCGAGCTTGTTCTTGATGGTGCGGAGCCAGTCGTCAGCGTCAAGGGGTTCGGTGGACTTGGTGAAGGTGGGTGGGTTGGAGTTCTGAAAGTCCCTAAGCTTGCTGCGGGGTTCCTCATCACCATTGCCACCGTTATTGTTAGTGGCAATCTGCACGAGGTGCTGAAGCGTAGCAAGGCTGGCTTGGTGCTCAGCACGCGCGGCTTCTCGGTCTTCTAGCATGAGGCACACCAGTTGCTCCATGCTGGGCTCAGGTGGTGGGGGTGGGTTGTTCCCAGCTTGGCCACGCATTTCTGGAGCCATTCTGGAAAGGGAGTTTTGTGAGAATAACAACAAGCGGAGCGTCTACAAGCTTTAAGACAAAAAGAGCTTAATGCAAGCACAACCACATTAACATAATCACCATACATAGCATCACTCCGTCAACACACATACTCATGCAAATCCAGGCATACATACATACTTAAGCAAAAGGGTGCCGATATCACCAGGCACACACATAACACATAGTCTCATAGAACACTAGCATCAAATGGATCCACACTGACCAGGCAATCATGGATACGCAAAAGGGGATAGTCTAACAACTACGCACCAACCTACGTGAGGGGGATATGGTGCTGGACCTACTCATCGCCGCTGACGTGGGGGACAACCTCCTCGGGGTCCTCCTCACTAGGGGTTTCAGGCGCGTAGAAATCCATGATAGCGTCACGATCAGCACTGCTGTCGCTACCACGGTCATCGTTGTCGGTGCTAGTGGGCTCCTTGTCAAAGGCCTCCTGGTGGTCGTCGTCGCGGCCAAGTACCGCCTCGTTCTCCTTACGGAGCTTGGCGGTCTCCTCCTCTAACTCAGACACATGACTCTCAAGAGAGGCAAGCTGGTCCTGAAGGTCACAAACACGGCGCCTAAGGTTCCTGTTCCTCTTCGTGATCCTCTTATTTGCGGCTATAAGGTGGTGGCAAGAGAAGATGGCCGTCTGCAGATCCTCATGGAGGACAGCCAACTCCAAGCCACGCTTGTCGGCGACCATACGGACATGGTCCAGCTGCTCCTAGGAGTGGTGCAGCAGGACCTCCGTGTGGGTAAGGTGGCGGCTGAAGGGGGTCGGCAGAGGGGGCTCGATAGGAAGGCCCTCGTCGTCGCACCTCCCGTAGTGCTCGTAATGTGTACCCGCCAACTCGGTGGTGTGAAAGTGGACAAGGCATGAGATGGCGTGCTGCAAAACACGCATCACACCCTTGCCCAAGGTGCGCTCGATCACCTCAAAGGTGAACTCCTCAGACATAGGCGGAACCTCCCTCCCGCGGACCTGGCAGACGACACGGTAAGCCAGCTCGCAGGTCCCCTCCTCGAAGAGGCGGTAGCCCCTCACCTCAGGATGCGGACGCCCAAGGCGGGCTGCCAACTCCACTAAGTCGCGCTTGAACACCACGACCTCGTCGTGGGTCCCAACCTATCGGTGTGCCGAGGGAGCGTCCATCTACACAAGTTTTAAAGTAGATTTAATTAATGACTTACCCAGGTGTGTAGGGTTTTAATACATAAGTAAAACTTGAATTAAGATGCAAGTAATCAAAGGTGCTTAAAGAATGAGGGAAGAGATGAGGTCAATATATATTTACCTTAGATATATATAGCCATCTCTTTTAGTTTTTAGAAAATACTTTTTGGTCCAATCTAACGCCCGTGCTAAACTAGGGTCTCCTAAGGTCAGGATGGCTGTGATACCAACTCTGTGGGGACCCCGGTTTACCACCCGGAATTCCCGTTATGCATACAATTCACGATCCCAGGAAGACCATCATGAATCCACATAATAGAGTTGGCATTACAGAGTACATCATCCATTACATAACTATACCATAAAGTCTTACATATGGCCACTTGGCCGAATTTAAATGCCTTGCAGGGCAAGTTTGACTGACAAACTAATACTTAGCAATAGCAGCGGATACAAGTAGCGTAGATGTCCCAAGTCAGGCCTACTACCCTACAGGCGATAGACCGGGAAATGATCCTAATTTGCACCGGCGTCGTCGTAGTCTCCTTCGTCCTCCTCATAATCATCATCATAGTCTGGCCAAGTTAATAGCCAGGGACAAAGCCGTGAGTACATTTGAATTGTACTCGAAAACCATCTAAGAGAGAGAAGTTGACATGCAATTGTGGCTGTAGCAAGGGTAGGCTCTAGACTAGTCTCTTCCTATTCTAACAAGTTTCTCTTGTCAATATAGCATGTCATATGACATCTCTATATCATAGTTTCTCTTGTCGATATAGCATGTCATACGACATCTCTATATCATTAATAAAGAAAACTTTTGTTAAAGTTAATTTTGGAAGTAAGCTCTAGGAAAGGGGGAAACACCTTCATTAATGCCCTTAGGCAGCCCTGGTCAATCCCACATGACCATCATCCAACTTCCTGGTAGTACCCTCCAAGTACTCCAGATCGTTCCCGTGCCTCCCGTGCCATGGCAGTACCCTCCGAGTACCCCGTCCGGCACCAACTCCAGTTTTTCTGAAAACACCTTTGTAAAACCAAAACTTGACACAGGTTAAGTATGGCCATTCCAACTGTCCATGACCGAGGACGCGGCTATTCGAATAGATTACACTCTGCAGAGGTTGTACACTTTACCCACACCATCCGATAAATCTGTCGGGATACCACCACGAACCATCATACACAAGTATGCGGGGTTCGGATAATCGATCAAAGCCCTCCATCCATCTACCTTAGTACGGGTGCCTACCCTATGGAGTTTACCTCCCAGGCACGGCCCGGCAGTACCTCCTTCAAAGTGTCACTCCGGCGCCACGGCGGGAGAACCCAAGTGTCTTCCAGTCAGATAAATCCTGAAGGATCCCAATTTACTATTGCCCACAAACTGACGGCAACCTGGATTCCGGGGTCCTACAAACCCTTATATAGTGTGAGGCTCCCCGCACTAAGACAGATAAACTTCAAACTAAGCCCTAGCCCATACCGGGGTAATATGGTTGCACGGGGGTAATTGGTTTGACGAACACTTATACACAATGCCATTTTTCAGAAATCCACCAACTCCATCTCCCATGTCCAAATCCTTGTTCATAAATCATTTGAAAACTTTTCAACGGAGTAACCACTACTCCAAGGTTTTTGAAAACATTTTCGAAATACTTCCCCAGAGTATTCCCAATCCTATAGTTTTTGGCTCCACTACAAGTTTTCCAAAGACTTGGATGCTAACCATCAAGTCTCTACTAAGAGGAGTGTAGAATAGGTCACAAGAGGTGTCATGTCAAAGGATGATATCAAGTTGACTTATGGAGCTAAGTCATGAACTATTGCTATCTAGAGATCAATAGCAATATAGAAAACAATGCATAAATAAGAGAGCAGGAGTAAGCAATGCATAGTGTAATAATAGGATTCAGATATGCATCAAGTAGATGGCTTGCCTTGGTTGGCTTGTCCCTGATCTCCTTCCTCTTGATACTCAAAGACCTCTCCTTCCTCCGCACACTCATCATTTGATTCTAGCGCCGGAAAAGTAACAACAAATAATAAGCACACATACATATATGGTTCACAATCAAAACATGCCACACTCAAATCAACCATTGAGTATTAGAAACAAACATGTTCAGATATCTGAACCAATAACATGTCCTACAAAGGAATCATTTCCTAATATAAACAATGCAAATACTAATAGCAAATAAACCCTAATCTCAAGCAAACAACTTGCAGGCATCCATATGCATCAAGACATGGCAACCAACATGTATTCAAGTAACCAGCAATATTACAGAACCAACAAAATTGGAATCAAGTCAAAAGAGCAAAATATTGATTTTCTATGAATTTCCTAGTTTCACCTAACACTAGAAAAGCATTTTATTTCAATAAAACTTTCTGTAACCACTAAAATTCTACCAGAGGCATTCTTAGAAAGCTACAGTAATATAGAGCACATCAGAGGTGGAATCACCTGAAAATATTTAACATACTGCATACAATAAATGAAGCAAGTCACTGTTCTATTAACACTAAACTAATTACTATAGGAGATGTATTACTCCTAAAATAGCAAATCCACTTCCTATAGCTTCACATAGCAACAGGGCATCTCTGAAAATTGGAATCAATCAATTTCATCACACATAACTACAAATTTGAATTTATGAAGATAAAACGCTAGATCTACAACAAGTAATTCACAGATAATTTCTAAAGCCCTAAAAATCAAACATGTAGTACAATCAGATAGCCAATAACATTAGGAGCCCATAGAAATTTGAATCACCATTTTTGGACTCACAGAAATATTTCTATGCATTTTTGAAACTAGCAGGAGATTTCAAAATAATATATAGATTTTTTTTTAAAAAAAATAGAAAACGGGTCAGATCTGCGGGACGCGGCCAGATCTGAGCTGGGCCGGCCTGGTCTGAGAAGTTTGCACGCAGGAGGGGTGATTCGAAATGCTGACGAGAGGGTCCCAGTTGTCAGCGGCTGGCGGCTACCGAATCGGTACCGGTCGACGTCGACCGTCCGATTAGAGTGGAGATCGACGGCTGAGGGCCGTCGTCTCCCTCGCGGTGGGGCTGGGAGAAAACCCTAACCCTAGCTACTAGTGCATGAGGTCGAGGCTCACCTAGGGCATCGAGAGAGGCTGGGCGGCTGCAGGGCGGTGGCGGCGACTCAGAAACTCCTCCGCGTCTAGATCCTACGAGAAGAAGAGCTCGAGGTAGGGATGTGCAGACGTGCTCATCTATTGTGACCTTTGGGTTCCGGTGGTGATGGCGTCGTTCTTGCTCTACTAGACAAGGAACGGAACACAAGGTTAGCTCCAGACCTAGCAGAGGAACGAGATGGTGCAGAAGAAGAGCAGGAAGAGATGGTCGACATCGACCCACGGCTTCGCCGTCTACCCCAGCTCCGGCAAGTTTCCTCGGGCTCTGCTGCCCGAGGAAGTGGCTGGCTTCGTCGCCTAGGCTCAGAGAGGAGAGAGAGTGAGGTGAGAAGGCAAATGGGCGGCAGGAAAGAGCTCCAGAGGGGGTTTCGGGGTATTAACTGATTGGGTGGTCTCGGTGCAAGGTGCACCTCGACGGCGATGATTGGGCGAGGGAGGCGGTGCTTCTGATGCGGCATCGTGAGCTAAGTCCAGTGATAGTGGTGTCTAGGGCGGGCGTACTCAGCTTTGGTCGCGGCACGGTAGGATTCAGCTCGGGTGCGAGTGAAACGGCGCGCGGCGCGGCGTGTCCGGTCAGCTAGGGTGCATGGAGAGGTGTGCGTCATGCTGGGTGCATGATGCCATGCACGTGCATGTGCGAAGCAGGGCAAATGGTGGTGTGTGCATGTGGGAACACGCACGCCGGTCTCGGCGTCCCTGGGCGGCGTCGAGCGCGTGCAACGTGAGGCCAGGGCATGGCCAATGGGGGTCTTGGGTGGCAGGGCTTGATTGGCTGAGCTAGGAGGTGGCGTGTGGGACCTGGTGGCACAGTGGCTGGCTTTGGCTTTCCTCCGAAGCCTCAGCCCAATGGCTGGGCGCTCTGGTCATGCTGGCGAGAGAGAGAGAGAGAGAGAGAGCAAGGTGAGGTGTGAGTGGTGTCTCACTGCGGTGTGGGGTAGGGGTGGTGCTGTAGTGGTGGTGCTAGCCTCTGGTTGGGGGTGAACGACGGTGGAGGGGGAAGAGAAAAGAAATGGAGAAGATCTCCCCTAGATCTCCTCGGTCTCCTCCCCTTCTTGTCGTCCAAGTGCTACAGGACAAGGGCTAGAGGCTGGGGTTTGAGAGAGGGCAGAGGGAGAGGGAAGGGTGGTCGGCTAGGTTTCCTCTCCTGGTCGGTTTTGTGAGAAGAGAGGGGAGAAAGAGGAAAGGAGAAGAAGAAAGAGCCATCTGGCTGAAATTCAGTTGAATTTCAAAAATTCAAAAAAATATCAGGAAGGAGGTAGTGATGGTTTGCCCAAATGGGTTCTATAATTGGTATAAACCATGCTACAAGTTTTCAGAATTTTTGAATAAGTGGAAAAGGGGTTTTGGTGAAGTCCTAATTATTGCATTAAGGTGCAAAAATAAAGTTTGAAACAAAAAGAGAAAAAGGTTGTTGCTAAAAACACACATCCTACTAGGTCAAGCTATAGCATAAAATCTTAGCACTTCATCTTGCACTCATGCTCAAGATCAATTTTGTAACTCAGAGAAAAAGAAGAATTTTAACTAACACCCATACACATGCACATGAAATCATAGCATGCTCACAAAGAAATAACACTACCTCATCACACAAGCTCAATTTAAAGCAAGTTTTTGTTTGTCCCACTTTTTATTACATAGAAGCTGATTTAGTTTCCAGGTTACAAAAAGTAGGGTGTTACATGATCCGTGGCAGTGAGGTCATGGGCGCGGACGAACGCGTCCAGTAAAAGGGAAAGCACAGCTGGTGACCTTACCAGGGAACACGGGATGGTGAGGCAAGCTTGGTGGCGAGGTGTGCGGAGTCGAGGTGATCCGATGCTCAAAGAATTGATCATCGCAGTTTCGATGGCGGACAGCGAGATCCTGGAGAACACGCCCTCATCGATCTGGGGCACAAGATGAGAAGAAAATGTGTCAGGGAGTTGCGCTGGATCAAAAAAATAGAGGAAGGTGAAGGTAGAGGTCAAGGATAGGCCGGAGCTTACAGGGAAACGGTGGCATCTTCGCCTGGCTAGTGGCGGCGCGGTGGCTCTGGGATTGCTCAGCCTGGCGGCGATGTTGATTAGGGTTTCGAGGAGGATGAGTGCGGCGGAGGAGGGGGTTATATAGGTGTGGTTGCGTTGTCAGGGGGTAAGGGTTCATGCCAGATTCAGAGAGAGATCCTCGGGGATCAACCAGAGCGCGCCATGTTCAGCCAGGAGTCTCTGGCAGGGATGACAGGTGGACCCCGGTCATCGATGACAGAGGAAGAGAGGAGGGGCAATGGTTCGGGAGGGAGCCGTGCTGGGCCGTGGGCTCCTTCTCGGGCTGGACTAAATTAGTTCCCCGCGGCCCTTTTGCCTTTTTTCTATTTTCCTTTCTTTTTTTCTTTTCTGTTTTCTTTGCCATTTTTGCTAAATAACTTCAAATTGAAATTTGAAACCACTTCTGAACTTGTCCAACCTTTCCCTCTGTTTGGTGAACTTCAGGGAGACTTTTTGAAATAAAGTGACAACAAAACTAAAATGATGAAATAGGTGCATATGCAATGAATGAATGTCATGATTTCATGTGTGTATTATTTTCAAAAATAACCCAAAAAATTTGGGTTGTTACAACTATCACTAGAATGAACGGCTTCCCACCCGGAACATAGTCTGAGTTGGACGTATCGGTAGCAGAAGTGTCACACAACACAAGCCCGTTCAGTCCAAGGTAACTCTCCATGTAAACCCAAGTCCCGTGAGCAGTCATAGTCAGAAAAGGTTTTGCCTCTCCAAAGCACGTACTCTCGGTGCAGTAGGTGTGGTCAAATGGTGCCTCCTGCACCACCGGAGTCTCAGCAGGCTCCTCATACTTAGGCTGCACCTCCATGGGATCCTCCTCATAAGAAGTCACGGGAGTGGCCACATCATTCACTCCTTCGGCCGCCTGTGCTGCCCCTCCATACGAACTGGTGTACTACTGCCCATCTCCCAGCCGGTCAAACCTCCACCCATCAGAGTTCTCGATTGGAAGCTTAAACTCCCATGCTCCCATGAGACCCTACTGCGCCTCCATACTAGAAGTGATAATTGGGTAATGTATAGGCTCTGAAGTAGAAGAGTACCTGGAAGGTCCAGACCGTGCTGGGTCTCTATGAGTACCAACAGTTGGTGACATGTGTGAACCCTCGGACTTCTGTCTAGTCATCTGTGCTCGCTCCTGCCTCTTAGTAGTGTCTGTGAGATCATCTAGCATCTCCATGTTGTCCTCAACTAGGACCTGGTGGGTGTTATACAGAGATCCCACCATCTTCCTATATCCGTCAACAAGTCTGGCTGCCATCTTGGGCTTCTTCTTCACAAGTACATCATGATCCATGCCTAGCTCATCCATCAGTGAGTCATGGGGAATAGTGGTGAAAGTGGTACCTGCTAAATTCACCGCTCGGTACTCCCTGATAGTAGCTATAGCCCGAACAACTGCCTCATGATAGTGTAGTGACCTCACCTTTTAAAGATGAAGATCCCTGTGCTTTTCAGTGCTAGTCCCTGGATCAAACGCTAGCACACACAGTTTAAGATGAAACTAGCGGGATGGCCTGCGCATTTGCGCGGCTAGGCATTCTTTTGAAGTTAGACGATTTTTGGATGTTACTTATTTCAAAAATTTAGGCATCATTATCCATTATATATATATATACATGTAAATAGTTTATTTTCTGTAACTGCAAAATTTTACGTTTTGATTTTATGTAACATATTAGTTGTTTTGCACATTTGTTGGAATGAGATTAATCCATTTATGACTTCCATCTGATAATGTAGGATAATATGTTCCGTATATCAAATTTCGCGAGGAGGCGACAGAGAAACACGAAATACACAATACACGTTCAAATTTGTTGGAGTAGTTTTAATGTTTTTTTCTTCCATTCAAATTTTAGGTATTATTAGATGTTATGTTCTCTAAGTGCATTTTATTGAGATTATTCATTTTTTCAAATACATATGTTTATCCAAATATTCTAGGTCACTACGGTTAACCTTTTCCAATACAGTTTGATACATATTAACTTAATTTATTATACTACAACTTATTTATTATCTATACGCATGCTGTTGATCCACTGATAAAATACCTTTGTCAATTGTCCGACCATTGGATTCACGGACCATCCACGCCCATCCCGCACTGTCTTGTGAGAAGCAAGTAAGAAAATTACCCTTTCTATTTTCTACCGAATCTGCCCAAAGTACCAATCTGTTGGTTCTCCCACCCATCTTCAAATCTTGCCAAACCATGCTCTTCAAGGCAATGGTTGACCAAGGCGCTTATGCGCGCTGGACCCTCGCATATGGCGTTTGCCCACCGGCGAGGCTTCATGTCGCCGTAGCTGATTTTGGAAAGTCGGAGATGTCCTTTGCAGTCCGTGTTGCCGGCAGGTCGGCCTGCTGGTGGCGCAGCTACTCCATTCCTCAAGGTCCAGGACTACATCAGTGACGACTGATTGTCAGCACCAGAGCAGGAGACCGCAAAATGTTAGTTTTCCAGTTGAGAATAATAAAGGATGCATTTGATTGGTTTTCAACATTAAGTTTTAAATCTGTAATTCTATCTAATCCCATCATCACCTCTCCATGGTATAGCAATGTTTCTAGATACTATATAATATGAATGAGAAGTGCCTAAAAAATTCTTAATTCTAAGCACGACTGCGCTGAAATATTTTATTCTTTCATATAGTATTTAGATTGGTTACCAACTTAATATCTAGAGATTTTGCCATCTTAGGAAATCATAGTGCACTGTAGTTTCTGTGAATGTTCTGGGTATAGAAACAACTACTATGGCTTACTTTGGACGGATAAACTAATTATTCTAAAATTTCTGAATTATTTCCTTTCTCTCTCTCTCTCTCTTGGGTCTTATGTCCTTGCATGGCCTTTTCAGCAAAGTTTCCTGTCATCTTTCTGGCCACAGTAACAGAAGTTTTATCTTAGCCAACATTTGGGGGATGGTTCATGTTTGTGCACTCGTGGTTAGTTCACTTAAGTTCTTGTAAGCCCTAGTGTTGTTGCCTTCAAAATAATTTTAAAATTAGTCATAGGGACAAATGAAATTAGATACCTTGATTTGGAAAAAGTAATCCAACTAAATATTAGTATTGCATGGTGGAATCTGGGTGTCCCATACACCTATGAAAAGTGATATATCTAATCAATAATTAACATGAAAGAAGGTTGTGCATAAGAAAACTACATGTTGGGAAAGAAGCTAAACAAACAGGAAGACTGCAACGGTTACCTGAAGATTGCAGTTGTTGCCTGAAGTTTATGGCATGACTTTGATCTGCTGGCGCCCTCTTGTCGTATTGTTCTGTTGATTTACCGATGCAAGTGAGTTTCCTAGAGTTGATGGCGTGGTCTGTTGTTCTATCGATTTACCGATGCAAGTGAGCTGCATGAATCTGCTGGCGTGCCTTTGTTATGCTGAACGTCCTGCTGCTATGTTGATTCGTCGATGCCAATGCAAGGGACTTGGCTGGAGTTGATAGCGTGGCCTGCTGTTCCGTCGATTTTTCGATGCAAGTGAGCTACGTGAATTTGATGGCGTACCTTTGATATGCTCAAGTCCTGCTGCCTTGTTTATCCATCGATTTGCCGATGCAATCAGTTGCCTGGAGTTGATCGCGTGGCCTGCTGTTCCGTCGATTTGCCGAAGCAAGCTAGCTGCATGAATCTGATGGTGTTCCTTTGATGTGCTAAAGTCCTGCTGCCATGTTGATCTGTCGATTTGCTGATGCAAACCAGAGTTGTTGGCAACCATCGATGTGGCGAGGGGCACCAAAGCCTTCGATCTGTCTGACGTCCCGTGTGCAAACGTGTATGTTTATGCAGACTTATCGTATTGACGTCGAACATCAACTTCCGATTTCTTCCCAGACTACACGTGCGTGTTGACCTAGGACTTCAACTTGGTAAGCGTATTGGTTCTACCACACGATGTAATTTCTAAACTCACGTGTACTTTCTAAACTCTAGACGTGCTTGTTATATCTCTGCCGTTAAATCCCTACGATTTTAGCGTGACAAACATGCTCATAGCATAAAGTTTTCAGAGTTTACAACGAAATCAACAATAGCATGGAGTCCTTCTTCATGTGCCACAGGCAAACATGCTGCGGATAGACTCGTAACCCTGTCGTATCTTTTTTATCGTCAAAACCTGCAACATGAAATGTTGCAGCCACAAACGGTCAATACACTTGAATTGTATTGGCAAGATGTCATTGTTTGGTGGACACAAATGGAGCCTAACACTTAAATGAATATTTGGCTAGGTGGAGCTTCAGGCTTATCTTGAGTAAAGCAACTTTTATCTTATCATTTTCTCAAAGCAAAACTCCTGCTGGACAACTTGACTTGGGTGACATACCCCTGTAGCCACAGGTCGTAGTTATCGTACGAGACACACTAGTCGATAGACACTTACATCAAATGACTTGGTTTGGGTGAACTACCCCTGCAGACACCGGCACATAGAAATGGCACGGGACCTGCTAGCCGATAGACACTTGCACCAATTGCCATATTCCCAGTTCAACCCTCAAGTTTTAGTTTTAAGAAGTTGGCATGAGGAGATCCTTAAACAGCTTCAAAATCATGTCGCTCAAAATTGTCTGTAACCGGGGACACGGCTAAGTACTTAGTTTTTAACCCTCTGCAGAGGTGGTGCACTTTTCCCACAAGACTCAGTCAACCTCTTTTGCCATGATGCTTATTTTGCTCAAATGGCCAAGTGAAGACTAATACAAGACCTTTCAGAAGCAATCCCTCAGACCAACCCGGACGCGCTCCATCCTATCATCACCTAACACTCTCTGTCCGTCTGGCTGAGTTCTCGCAACTTAGTTAGTCAAGACAGAGCCCATATGACTCGTAGTTGCACTAGAAGCTTCACGACTTGAATGTCTCCAATCTCTTTGTTCCTGGGTGGCCGTCCACAAGTAAGATACACCTGCTGGTTCACAGGTTCGCTGACATGACCCCAGGGAACCACTCAACATAAATCCATCTTACCACTTCCACCCAGGTGTTTCCTTAACTTAGTTGTTTTTCTTAGTTTTTGCAAAACAAGGTTTTCAACACTTAGCCAAAACATGTGAAGTTCCCTTCCCAAAAACATAAGTGTAAGACAAGGTAACCTATAGCAGCAGCAAATCTACTAAGGAGATGCAAAGGGTAATCAAAGAGACTTAAGCAAAACCTAGCAAATCTTTTAAGAAAAAACTCTAAAAGAACCTACTAATGCATATTGTACAAGAAAAGCTACTAGTGACAAAACTTTAGTAGGACAAGAAGATGATGACACTTTCCTTAGTAATTTTCTGAAGATTGTACTTCTCTTAATCAACACACATGGCTCTCCGTACAACTATAAGATAGAAAATAACACAACCTAAACACACCATTCAAAGCAACATAATCAAACAAGACAAACAAAAGTGTTTATTTGTTTTAGCTTAGTGTTTAATTGTCTTAGTGATAATTGGACAAAAGATTGTGGCATGAAGTTGACTTGATATGGATGGAGAGAATGGCTAAGTCAAGGAGTTTGAAAGATTGATGTGGTTTTCTAAATTGTTAAGACGTGTCAAACACTTAGTAAAAATAACTTAAGGAGATTCTTAGGCTTGGGTGAGGAGTCGGATGGATAAATTCTAAGTTGTGAGGTTTGTCACTTTCATCTTCTTGACTTGAACTCTCTTCTCTTGAACTTCTTTTTTTTGCCTTCAACTCATTGTCTTAACTTCAACTTCTTGTTTTTCCTTCAACTCCTTGTCTTATCTTCAACTTCTTGTTTTGCCTTCAACTCCTTGTCTTATCTTCAACTTCTTGTTTTGCCTTCAACTCCTTGTCTTCTCTTCAACTTCTTCTCCATGGTCTTGATATGGGAAAGCTTCTATGTCATATTGTTGGATGGGGTAGTCAAAATACTTAGAAGAATTTTGGGTAAGAGGGAGTTTGCAGTTTTGGACTTGGCAAAGGATAGAGTGTAGATTTTTCACTAAGTCATGGTGGAGTTGAATGGTCAAGTCAATGAATAGCTCCATTTGTATGGAGTATGACAACACTCAAATGGTACATGGTGCACACTGGTTGGTTAGGAACTAAAGATTTTTGTTAAATTACTCAAATAGCTCATTTGTAAATTGAATAACATAAACTAGGAAATTAAGATTGAATTCACAAAATTTACCTTTTAATTTTTTTTTGAAAATGTGTGCAAAGGCTTCTGGTGGGTTGGAAAGATCACAAGAACCCATTTTGAAGTAGGAAATTCTCGTACGAATTATAGAATGTGAACTATTTCAAATATACTCAAATTTACACTTTAAATTTGAGTAATTCAAAAATTGTTTGAAATTTGATTTTCTCTATTCTGAAGTGTTCCTCTCATTGTTCTGATTCCAATGATATCAAATTTGCTAATTTTGGATCTATAAATCTACATATATGAAATTTCAAAGTTTGGCATGAGCTAGTACAGAGTATAACCGACCTGATCCATCCAGCCACTCCCTCGCGCGTGGATTTTTTTTTTTAAACCGTGCCAAGATATTGCAGGATGCTACCAGTTCAGGATAACATCTGATCTAATCTGAATGAAATACTACTATATATCGAAGGGATGAGGGTGTCCAGCACGTACCACACGTACCACAGAGTCGAGTCAGGCCGGCGCTGGAAAGACTACATGGCCGGCTCGGATGAAATCGATGGCGGCGTTCTGGCGATTTTAGACGATGGAGAGGTACGAGAAAGGGTGCGGCAGCTCACTTCGTTCAATCCCTTATGTTCGGTGTCGATGATGCGGAGGTGTCGTCAAGGTGTAGATAACCAAGGAGAACGTGTGCGCGTCTTCCCGCAACCGGCGGTGATGAACGGATAGAGCAACGGCGCAGCGGTACAAACAACGTCTCCAAAAAGATGCATAATCATGTCCAAGATATATCTAATGATTAGAATATTGTACTATTTGAAGATATCGAGATAAAAGACACCGTGGAGGGTGTACCGTCGCGATGAATTCTGATGACGTCGCGGCTAACGACAAGAACATGATGCACCACCATGTCCTCAAGGTAGAACATGACCAGGGGAGTATTTTGATGTAGGGAAACGTCAGGATGATCACACATGGATGCGGCATCTGGCGATAAACTCGAAATTCGGGGCTGTTATTGGCATCGTTCATACGAGATTTACAGAGTTCCTCTGGAGAAAGTTAAGAACAAAAGTGAAGGAGGAGGAAAAGGGACACGCGATGCTCGCCTCGGTTCCTTTTATAGTGGACTGGGAAGAGAGATCGGGAGGTGCATGCCATCGGTTGACATTCGATGCACGACGTCATTTTGAGAGATTAAGTCTATTAAATGGAAAGATAATTCCCTAAATTGATTCCCCATTGAATAACCAATAAATTTCGTATTAAAATCGAAAGAAAATAGTGGCTAAATTAGAGGGAAAGAGGAGGGGGAAGAAACAGTCATAGCCATGGCTGTTACATACAGGGTGTATGTTGGCAGAGGAGGAAGACGACCGGCCTGGGCGCTTCCATCGCTCGGCCTAGATGGGCCAAAGTGGTTGAATTGGCCCATGTTGGTCGGCTCTTTTTTTTGCGTTATCTTTTTATTTTTATTTCTTTTCTAACTTTTGTATTTGAGTTTCAAATTGGTTTAAATAAATTTATACAATTTTGTAAAATTCAACACAACATTTTAAAACATTAAGATACAACTTTTAATTCCAAAAATAAAATTTGGCAATAAGATATGCATTTGTCCGATAGGATTTTCTTTGCATATTTTCATAAAATAGAAAATTAGGGTTAAAATTCATTTTTAATAAAATAAAATAAAATCTATAAAAATAATGTTTGAAATTTGTTTTCAAACACATTCTTAGTAATGCAAACTTAATTTAATATAAATCTTTTTGGAAATATTTTCCTTTGCAAATAAGCTTGAATAGGTTTGAATAAATTAAAATTAATATTTTTTTTTGAAATCCTATTTTCTCAAAAGAAGTCCCTCAAGGATTGAATGAAAATTTGAAATAGTTTTACTAACAAAACATTTGAATTTGAAATATTTATAATAAACCCTTTTATAAAATGAAAAACCTTGGAAGAAAAATAAGTTAGGTTTGAAAGTTTAGGAAAACTTTATTTAGAGAGAAACTTTTAGATAACTGAATTTTTTTTAATTCCTTGTAAATTTTCAATCAGAACAAACAATCCATGGTTCCTATTGTATTTATTTCACATTCCAAAATTTTGGGATGTGACAGATAGGCTGCCATCTGTCCTCTACCCTCACCAGAAGGTTAAACTGGACTTGGTGCCAATCCATCGGGTAATATGATGACTACACAGTACTTTACCACAGTTCCATCATCCTTGTAAGTGTAAGTCTTAACAAGGATGTTGGTACTGAGACCAAAGGCCCGTAGTAGTGATCCCAACTGCTCCATCAGAGTCCCCTCATAATTGTAACACCCCACTTTCTGTAACCCTATTTAAGAGCCAAAAATGAGGGCCAACAAAAACTTTTTATGCAAACCTCTAGAAGTACTATTTCTTGCTTGTTTGTCTTGGTTGTTGTGTTAATGATGGCTGTTCTAGTTGCTTGTTGAACAATATTGTGAACCAACACAATCCTTGTGCCCTTGTGATCATGCCTTTATTTATGCTTCTAGCTATTTTTTTCAAAACCATTATCTTGGCAACCTCTCCTTTTTCAAATTATTTTAATTGTCCAAAACAAGAGCCAAGATTTATCTTTGAGACAAAGCTTTTATCAAAACTGAGTATTTACAAAATTATAGGGACCTACAAAGTAGAGTGGTCCCACTATTTTACACACTTATATTTTGTTGACATTTATAAAAGGATTTCAAACACCTTTAAGAAAACTTTCTAAAGGAGATGCTATGTCTCCACTAGTTTCTGGAAAATCTACAAAAGCTTTACTCCTTTATTTGAAACTCTTTTCTACTTGACCCTGGCATGATCATCGTTGAGCACTTGTTTAATTGTTGTTTTTGGTGGTGCTAGATTAGCTTCAAATGGTTGACCTGGTGTGGTGAGTAGACTTTGTTTGACTTTGATGAGTGCTTCTGTGTAGATATGATCCCCAGGTAGGCCTGTGGCCTAACCCATTTAACACCCACCAATTTATATTTTGTCTCATGTAGGTTATTTTCATTCTATCTTTCGAATAAAACCTATCTTGTTATTTTCCTCTCAATCCTAAAACCTTAACTCTAATGTCTTAGTCTTACCATAAGATATTAGGAGCCCCTTTTTGAGGAATTTTAAAACTAATCAAACTAGCCCAAGGAAAGCACTCATGGTGTTATTAGAATCATCTACATTCGATCTTAGGAGGCTCCTCTCAGTTTTTGCAAAATATTTTCTTGCAGTCATTTTATCAAACACCTAGTGTGCAGACTATCTTCATGTCTGTTAACAGATTCAATTTTCCAACACTTGTATTAAGCTCATCTATTCTATCCATGACAAAGTACCTTCCTAGAACTCATATGGGGATGTGTTCTTCCATTCTTTCCATTACCACTTGGTCATTCGAGGACATCTTCAAATTGTTTCAATCATGTTTCTGAGGCTAATCAAATCACTGACCATTTGGCTATTATCAGATGCACTTTTGCTCCCACCTTTAAATTTCAGGATAAATTGTTCAGAGACCATCCTTTGACCAATTCCTCTTCCTTTTGATGTGCTATAACTATCTATGCACTTGTTGGTGCATTTTGGAGCCTGCCACCTATTCATGTGACTGTGTTTCGAACTCTAATCAAAACTATTTTCACCCTTCTAAATTTTCCCTTAAATTACATAGTCACTTGTCATCACCCACCATCAACTCTCTCCTTGAACTTGATGACTTTATCGTATTGCTATTCGTACTATGGGTGTGAGTGTTCATCACATCATTCTTCTAATGATATGACCCTGTTATTAACAACATCCAATGTTCATGATTAGGAAACCTTGATCATCAGTTAATCAACGAGCTAGTATGAAAAAGAGGCTTTACTAGGAACCCTTTTATTTTATTAATCACACAAGTATTAATGTTTCCAATTAATAAATTATAGCATGAGAAATAAACATTTATCATAAACAAGGAATATCATAATAACCACTTTATTATTGCCTCTCGGGCATATTCCCTTCAGGAGGTCAAGGTGGTGGTTTGGTGAAGTTTTAAATAATTTTGAATTAGATAGAGATAGATATGGTGGTAATTTTATGCATGATGCAATTCTTGGATTATTGGCTAGTATCATATGCACCAAACAATGGCATGCATAGATGGATTAGATGGGTGTGATTTGATGAGATTAATAGTATTACCACTTTGGAAGATTTTATTTGGTAATAGGCAAGATCACTAAAAGCGAAATGTGAAGATTTTGAATATGAACAATCTAGGGTTTTTGGGCTCATAGAATCCTACATGCATAAGATAGCATGTTGGGGTTCCATCAATTCTATTTGATGAGAAGGGAGGGTGCAAGAAAATGCATGGTTGTTATCCACATGCAAATTTTAGTTTAAAAGAAATGAAATAAGAAGATAGTCTTATAGAAATTATATTTGAGAATAAAGATGTGATGAGGATCATGAATGCAATTCTCAAAGCTATTTGGGGAGAGTTTGATTCAAGGAGAGAGTTGATGGTGGGTGATGACAAGTGACTATGTAATTTAAGGGAAAATTTAGAAGGGTGAAAATAGTTTTGATTAGAGTTCGAAACACAGTCACATGAATAGGTGGCAGGCTCCAAAATGCACCAACAAGTGCATAGATAGTTATAGCACATCAAAAGGAAGAGGAATAGGTCAAAGGATGGTCTCTGAACAATTTATCCTGAAATTTAAAGGTGGGAGCAAAAGTGCATTTGATAATAGCCAAATGGTCAGTGATTTGATTAGCCTCAGAAACATGATTGAAACAATTTGAAGATGTCCTCAAATGACCAAGTGGTAATGGAAATAATGGAAGAACACATGCCCCATATGAGTTCTAGGAAGGTACTTTGTCATGGATAGAATAGATGAGCTTAATACAAGTGTTGGAAAATTGAATCTGTTAACAGACACGAAGATAGTCTGCACACTAGGTGTTTGATAAAATTACTGATACGTCTCAAACGTATCTATAAATTTTGATGCTCCATGCTTGTTTTTACACCATTTTCCTATTGTTTCGTTACACTTAGTGGCACTTTTATGCATTTTCCGGAACTAACCTATTAACAAGCACCACAGTGCCAGTTTCCTGTTTTCTACTGTTTTTGTGTTTCAGAAGTGATACACAGGAAATATTCTCGGAATTGGACGAAACAAGTTCCTGAAGTCTTATTTTTCCCGGAAGCTTCCAGAGATGCGAAGAAGTGTCGGAGGGGGGCCACCAGGGCCCCACATGCGTGGGTGGCGCGGCCAGCCCCCTGGCCATGCCGGGCCCACGTGAGGGCGCCTGGCCCCTCCTCTGACATCGTCCCTTCGCCTATAAAGACCCCCCAACGGAAAAAACCTAAGTACCCGATCAGATTTCCAGAACACATCGCGATCCACCGCCGCCGTCGACCCGAAGATCGGGAGGGTCCAGAAGCTCTTCCCGGCACCCTGCCGGAGAGGGGAATCGCCACCGGAGGTCTTCTTCATCGCCATGCTTGCCTCTTGAGCGATGAGTGAGTAGTCTACCTTGTACTATGGGTCCATAGCAGTAGCTAGATGGTTGTCTTCTCCACCATGTGCTTCATGTTTAGATCTCATGAGCTGCCCTACATGATTGAGATCACCGTTATGTAATTCTATGATGTTGGTTTGTTGGGATCCGATGAATATTGGTGTTTATAATTAAGTTGCTGTACTGAATTATATCTTTTGTTATCTCTATGTTGTTTATGATCTTGCATGCTCTCCGTTGTTAGTGGCTATCTTGGCCGAGTAGTTGCTAGTGACTCCAAGAGGGGGTATTTATGCTCGATAGTGGGTTCATGTCTCTATTTCACCTGGGGGAGTGACAGAAACCTCTAAGGTGGTAGATGTGCTATTGCTACTAGGAAGAAAACAACATTCATATGCTCAAGGGCATATGCTTTGTTTACATTACACACTTTGCTTAATGCAATTATATGTTGTTCGCAACTTAATACTACTAGGGTGTTCAGATTGATATCCCCGGGAGTGGATTATTAGTCATAGATGCAGTTGGATGGCGGTCTATGTATTTTTTTGTAATGCCCAGAGTAAATCTCATAGTGATCTTCTTGACATATCATGTTATCTTTATTCTATCAATTGCCCAACTGTCATTTGTTTACCCAGCATGTTTTATCTATGGAGAGACACCACTAGTGAACTGTGGACCCTGGTCCTATTTCCATCATATTGCTATCACCTGTTTACTTTACTCGTACTGTTTACTTTACTCACATACTATATTATTTTCCACTCGATACGCTCATAATCTTTGTTTCAAGCAAACCGGTGATATTGACAACCTCATCGCAAGTTGGGAACAAAGTACTTGGTTGTGTGTGTGTAGGTTCCATATCACCTTCAGTCGTCGCCGTCTCTCCTCTCCTGATCGATAAACCTTGGTATCTTAACTGAGGGAAAACTAGCCGCTACACTCATCATACCTTCCTCTTGGGGTTCCCAACGGGCTGGTCATTCACCACGCACAAGGACTTACTGCTCCACGTCAACTACACGCCACCAGTTCTTTTCTGGCGCCATCACCGAGTAGCAGCTTCTTTTCTGGCGCCGTTGCCAGGGAGGAAGAGAAGACTTCTGCGAGGGGAGTTTTTCGCACACACATCCTTTACTTTGTTATTGCTTTGCTTTACTTTATTTTATTTTACCTGCATCGTTTTTATATCAAAAACCCAAAAAAATTAGAATCCTTGGTAGTTGTTTTTACTTGTTTACTTTCGTTTTGCTGAAATGGCCAATCCTGAAAACACTAAGTTGCTTGACTTTACCCGCACAAACAATGGTGATTTTATCTGCACTCCTATTGCACCACCTGCTACTGCTGCAAACTTTTATGAGATTAAGCCTGCTTTATTGAACCTTGTTATGAAAGAGCAATTTTCTGGTGCTAGTACTGAAGATGCTGCAGCTCATCTCAACAATTTTGTTGAGCTATGTGAGATGCAGAAATATAAGGATGTTGATAGTGATATTATTAAGCTCAAGCTGTTTCCTTTTTCTTTGAGAGGAAAGGCTAAAGATTGGTTGTTGTCTTTGACTAAGAATAGTATTGATTCATGGGCTAAGTGTAAGGATGCTTTTATTGGTAGATACTATCCTCCTGCTAAGATTATAGCTTTCCGCAGCAATATTATGAAGTTTATTCAGTTTGATAATGAACATGTTGCTCAAGCTTGGGAAAGAATGAAATCTATGATAAAGAATTGCCCCACTCATGGACTGAATACTTGGATGATTATCCAAACTTTTTATGCAGGACTGAATTTTTCTTCAAGGAACCTACTTGATTCAGCTGCTGGAAGCACTTTTATGACCCTTACCTTGGGCGCCGCATCAAAGTTACTCGACAACATGATGGTAAATTATTCCGAATGGCACACCGAGAGAGCTCTACAAGGTAAGAAGGTAAATTCTGTTGAGGAAACCTCTTCCTTGAATGATAAGATTGATACCATTATGGCTATGCTTGCTAATGATAGGACTCATATTGATCCTAATAATGTTCCTTTGGCCTCTTTGGTTGCTCAAGAAGAGCAAGTTGATGTGAATTTCATTAGAAACAATAATTTTAACAACAATGCTTATAGGAACAATTTTGCTAGTAACAATTATAGGCCGTATCCTTCTACCAATGGTAATGGTTATGGTAACTCTTATGGTAATTCCTACAACAACACTAGGGCTGCGCCCTCCGAGCTTGAGGTAATGCTCAAGGACTTCATCGGTAAGCAAACTGCTTTTAATAAGTCTGTTGAGGAAAAGTTAGGCAAAATTGACATTCTTGCTTCTAAAGTTGATAGCCTTGTGATGTCTACGCACTTCTATTCTTGTAGACACTTGTTGGGCCTCCAAGTGCAGAGGTTTGTAGAACAATAGCAAGTTTCCCTTAAGTGGATCACCCAAGGTTTATCGAACTCAGGGAGGAAGAGGTCAAAGCTATCCCTCTCAAGCAACCCTGCAATTACGATACAGAAAGTCTCTTGTGTCCCCAACACACCCAATACACTTGTCAAATGTATAGGTGACTAGTTCGGCGAAGAGATAGTGAAATACAAGTGGTATAGATGATTATAAGTAGCAAACGTGATGTGAAATAAATATCGCTGCAAGCAAATAAGTAACAAAATAGCAAGTAAACGGTATGCAAAGCTTGGAAACAAGGCCTAGAGATCATACTTTCACTAGTGGACACACTCCCAACAATATAACATGATTGATCAAATAACTTCTCTTTGGTAGGGCACTCTGAATTGCTCTCCTATTGAATAACACTAATCATTGTGTAGTGGCTACAGAAGCACCCCTTAAAGTTCATCAAGTACTTGACAAACACCACTCATAGAGATACCCAAGTCAAAGCACAACTCAAGATAGATATCATTGCAACTTAGACCAAGTACTAACACGGTGCACACACTATCACCATTACACCATGAAAGGAGGAATAGATCACTCAAACTATCATAGCAATAATTATTCTCATAATCCACAAGAGATCACAATCATAGCCTAAACCAAGTACCACCATGATGCACGCACTGTCACCGTTACACCATAGCAGGAGGAATAGATTACTTTAATAACCACCACTAGAGTACACATAATATCTGAATAATAACATCTATTTGTTCAACATGATACAAAGCTCACGATCACATAAAGATCACATCATGGGAGAGAGAGGTGAACCACATAGCTACCGGTAGAGCCCTTAGCCCCGGGGATGAACTACTCCCTCCTCATCATAGGAGACAGCAAGGTTGATGGACATGGCGGTGAGGTTGATGGAGACGGCGGAGACGGCGATGGAGACCGATGGAGATGACTTCGGGGGCACTTCCCCGTCCTGGCAGGGTGCCGGAACAGAGACTTCTGTCCCCCGAAATTCGTCGGTGGTAGCGGCGGAGCTACGGAACTGCTTCTGGAAAATTGCCGAATCCCCTAGGGTTTTTTGTCCCGAGGCTTCTTATAGGCGAAGGGGCGATGTCAGAGGAGGGCCATGGCCTCCTCACACATGGGTGGCGCGGCCAGGGGCCTGGCCGCGCCACCTGTGTGTGTGGGGCCCCTGTGGCCCCTCTCCGTCAGGTGTTCGGATGTCTGGAAGCTTCTCCTTGATTTATGACTTCAGGATTTGGTTTCGTCCAATTCCGAGAATATTTCCTGTGTATCACTCTGAAACACAAAAACAGCAGAAAACAGGGAACTGGCACTGTGGCAACTCGTTAATAGGTTAGTTCCGGAAAATGCATAAAAGTGCCACTAAGTGTAACGAAACAATAGGCAAATGGTGTAAAAACAAGCATGGAGCATCAAAAATTATAGATACGTTGGAGACGTATCAGCATCCCCAAGCTTAACTCCTACTCGTCCTTGAGTAGGTAAGTGATAACAAAAGAGATAATTTTTGAGGTGACATGCACCATCACAAACTTGATCATATATGTAAGCATTTGTGAGCTGGGATCAATAGAACTTAAAACATGGGCATGAAAGATATAATCATGACAATAAGAACTTAGCAACCATGTTGTAAACATGCAAATGAACACAAACAAAAGATCATGATAATGAAACAATGAAAGTCAAACGTGTGTTCAAATCATAAGGAAAAACATGTAAATGGTTTTCAGCTTGTCCTTCAAAGAGAGCAAAACATAAATGCATAGGACACCTCAAAGTTTAAGAGGACGACTAGATACAAATAATTTAAGAACAAGTGAAACCAACAATATGAGTCAATCAATGAACTTTGGGACAATGCATATCACACTAAGAATGACAACTATGCTCTCTTAACGGTGCATAAAGAAAGAAGGTGGTGACTCAACATAAAAGTAAAAGAAAGGCCCTTCGCAGAGGGAAGCAGTGATTAAGCATGTGCTAGAGCTTTTCATTTTGTAAAACAGAGATAAAAATTGGTTTTGAGAGGTGGTTGTCTTTGTCAACGACTGGCAATGGGGTTCTTACTATCTTCCATACAAAAATGAAGCAAGTTTTTGAGAGAGAGATTGGCACTTTGGTGCTCTTTTTATAAAACTTGGCACTCCTCCCCACCTTTTTCCTTTCACAAACCATGGCTAACCGATTCCATCGGGTGCCCACCAACATTCACATACCATGGAGGAGTGCCTTTTTTCTATTTTTCCTTTTTTTTTTCTTTTTTGGAATAAGCAATATGGAAGATAGCAAATCCGACCACTACGTCCCCATGAGCTGAAAACAGTGTCACAAAACGAGAAGTGTTTTGAAGGTTTTTGAAAGGTAGCACATGAAAATTTTACTTTGGAATGGCTTACAAATACCATGCATAGGAATTTATAGTGGACACAATGGCAAACTTGGTTTTTAGGAGTTGGATGCACGAGTAGAGCTCATACTCAGTACAAGGTGAGGGCTAGCAAAAGACTGGGAGCGACCAACTAAGAGAGCAATAATGGCCATAATCATGCAAAGCGACAAAGCGACATTAAAAGATGCATAAGATGGCATCAAAAGTCAAAAACTAAATGATCATAAAGGCTATTGGCGACTTTGTAAGAGTCTAACATGTGTGAGCATGCGCCAAGTCAACCCAAATAAAGCATCAAGGAGAAAACCAAAATAATGCTTCCATACAATAAAAACAACGCATGATTTTTTCAAAGGCTCATTAAGCAATCTCAGTTATTTGAGACAAGTCATGCTACAGCAAAACCACTAAGCATACTATCAAAAAGACATCAAGCATGACATGAAAAAGCCTAAGCCGCAGTCTACACAAGCTCCTTTTTGTACCACTTTTCTGCATAAAGCTTTTTCTCTTTTCCAACACCATTCAAACCTTTTTGAGGAAACTATTTTGAGGAAAACAAACATAGACCAGAGGTCCAAATACACCTTGATGCAAATATATAACAAGATCTAAACAAAAATCAAGGCGAAAAATGCTAGCTAAACGCAGTAGCAGAAAAAGAGAACACTCGTTGAATGATAAGAGTGAAAACTAGAGTGTTCTTGGCAAACGAAAAGCAAGTTCATCTCCTCCAAAAGAAACATGATGTGATCTAACCATTTATTGAAGCAAACAAAACAAAACTAATACTGAAAACAAAAACAACTGACGCTCCAAGAAAAACACATAGTGCATGAAGCAATAAAAATATAGTGTTTTGAAAGGTGACCTGATTTTTGCCGATGAAGAAGGGGTGCCTCGGGGGCATCCCCAAGCTTTGACGCTTGTACTTCTTGGATATTTCTTGGGGTGATGCATGGGCATCCCCAAGCTTGAGCTTTTGTCCATTCTTCAACTCATCTCATCATTCTCCAATCCCTACACTTGAAAACTTCCTTCATACAAAACTAAACACAATTCTATTAGCAACATTAGTGCAAGCATAACATATAATCAACCTCTTTTTGCTTCAGGTTTCAACTCAAAACCACCACATATATAGCAAATACTACTGTAGCAACTTCTCCAAAAGTTCCATGATCAAAAGAACTCAAAAGAAAGTGATAAAGCGGCAAACACAAATATTGGCAGAAATCTATCAAAACTGAACAACTGACAAATGTCGAATTTTTAAAGGGTTTTCTGTTGCTCAAATCAAAAAGTGTTATACTAATGAAAGTTTGGATATAACCTGGGGCATATGCACAAGAAATCGCAGGTCCAAAAGATATACAGAGAATTTATACGAATTTTTACGGTGCAGCACCGAAAAGAGTTTTAGGACAGCAACATCCCCAAATCTTACCTCACTCAAATTAGAGGCTTCTCTTGGCACAACAACGAAATAAAAAGGATAAGGAGTGGTTATTACAGTAGAAATAACTTCCAAGACTCAAATAAAAGAAAAAATACTGAAAATAAAACAATGGGTTATCTCCCAAGAGTGCTTTTCTTTAACGCCTTTGAGCTAGGCGCAGTAATTTGCAAAGATGCTCATGTGGGTGCCATATAAGAGCTTGAAGCAAAGGCGCCATATAGGAACTTAAAGCAATAGAGAGCATCAAAAAGCAAATTTGAAAGACATTTATATCTGAACCACTTCCTATGCATAGGGATCTTGTAAGAAAATAAATCAACGAGGCACATAGTAGCAAGCATGGATAGATAAAACAAGTGCCACTTCAAGATTTGCAACATAAAGAGGGGAAACTTAATATTGTTGAGATCCATCAAACCATGTTTCCCTCTCTGATAATAACTTTCAGTAGCATCATGAATAGAATTAACAATATAACTATCACATAAAGCATCCCTATCATGAGCCACATGCATAAAAGAATTAATACTCACCACAGGAACAATAGTAGTAGGAGCAGATTCAACAGAATAATTATTCTTATCACCATAATCATCATAAATAGGAGGCATATTGTAATCATAACTTATTTTATCCTCAATAGTAGGTGAACTGAAAATATTATACTCATCATCATAGCCATCATAAACTAGAGGTTTAGTATCATCACAAGCTAGAGAACAGCTATTTTGCAAAGCATACTCTTCAAACATATCATCATAAGAAGGAACATCACATATGGGAGATAAAATATCATCAGAGCAAATTTTCTCCACTAAAGCTGGGGAACTAAAAATATCATGCTTAACAAAACCAGCTTCCCCAAGCTTAGACTTTTCCATAGCATTAGCAATAATGGTGTTCAAAGAGTTCATACTAATAACATTGCCATTAGCATGCAAATAAAGTTCCATAGGTTTTTTAATTTTCTCTTCAAACACTTCATGTCCTAACTCAAGATAAATACTATAAAGCTCTCTAATTTTGTTGTTGTTTTCCATTAAGCCTAACTAGTGAAAATAAAAACAAGAAACGAAAAGATGTAATTGCAGAATCTAAAGGAAATAACTCCGAGCACTCACACCGGAGGATGCGAGTACCTTTTACCTTACCTCCCCGGCAACGGCGCCAGAAAAGAGCTTGATGTCTACGCACTTCTATTCTTGTAGACACTTGTTGGGCCTCCAAGTGCAGAGGTTTGTAGAACAGCAGCAAGTTTCCCTTAAGTGGATCACCCAAGGTTTATCAAACTCAGGGAGGAAGAGGTCAAAGCTATCCCACTCAAGCAACCCTGCAATTACGATACAGAAAGTCTCTTGTGTCCCCAACACACCCAATACACTTGTCAAATGTATAGGTGCACTAGTTCGGCGAAGAGATAGTGAAATACAAGTGGTATAGATGATTATAAGTAGCAAACGTGATGTGAAATAAATATCGCTGCAAGCAAATAAGTAACAAAATAGCAAGTAAACGGTATTTAAAGCTTGGAAACAAGGCCTAGGGATCATACTTTCACTAGTGGACACACTCCCAACAATATAAAATGATTGAACAAATAACTTCTCTTTGGTAGGGCACTCTGAATTGCTCTCCTATTGAACAACACTAATCATTGTGTACTGGCTACAGAAGCACCCCTTAAAGTTCATCAAGTACTTGACAAACACCACTCATAGAGATACCCAAGTCAAAGCACAACTCAAGATAGATATCATTGCAACTTAGACCAAGTACTAACACGGTGCACACACTATCACCATTACACCATGAAAGGAGGAATAGATCACTCAAACTATCATAGCAATAATTATTCTCATAATCCACAAGAGATCACAATCATAGCCTAAACCAAGTACCACCATGATGCACGCACTGTCACCGTTACACCATAGCAGGAGGAATAGATTACTTTAATAACCACCACTAGAGTACACATAATATCTGAATAATAACATCTATTTGTTCAACATGATACAAAGCTCACGATCACATAAAGATCACATCATGGGAGAGAGAGGTGAACCACATAGCTACCGGTAGAGCCCTTAGCCCCGGGGATGAACTACTCCCTCCTCATCATAGGAGACATCAAGGTTGATGGAGATGGCGGTGAGGTCGATGGAGACGGCGGAGACGGCGATGGAGACCGATGGAGATGGCTCCGGGGGCACTTCCCCATCCCGGCAGGGTGCCGGAACAAAGACTTCTGTCCCTCGAAATTCGTCGGTGGCAGCGGCGGAGCTACGGAACTGCTTCCGGAAAATTGCCGAATCCCCTAGGGTTTTCCGTCCTGAGGCTTCTTATAGGCGAAGGGGCGATGTCAGAGGAGGGCCAGGGCCTCCTCACACATGGGTGGCGTGGCCAGGGGCCTGGCCGCACCACCTGTGTGTGTGGGGCCCCTGTGGCCCCTCTCCGTCAGGTGTTCGGATGTCTGGAAGCTTCCCCTTGATTTAAGACTTCAGGATTTGGTTTTGTCCAATTCCGAGAATATTTCCTGTGTATCACTCTGAAACACAAAAACAGCAGAAAACAGGGAACTGGCACTGTGGCAACTCGTTAATAGGTTAGTTCCGAAAAATGCATAAAAGTGCCACTAAGTGTAACGAAACAATAGGCAAATGGTGTAAAAACAAGCATGGAGCATCAAAAATTATATATACGTTGGAGACGTGTCACCTTGCTCATGATGTTGAACTTCTGAAATTAAAAATGTTTCCTAATGATGTGAAAGATAACAATGTTTTTGCTACCACTAATGCTATCCAAGTTGGAATTGATGAAAATATTAGATTGTTAGCGGAATTGCATGCCAGGTGGGAAAGAGAAGATGAGATGGCTAGAGAAATGAAGGTATGTACCATTACTACCTCTAATGATGTTGCTCCTACTGATAGCAACCCTCTTACTTTGATTGGTGTAGAGAAAACTCCCACTCCTTGTGTTAAAAAGCCCAAAACTGCCAAAACTTTTTCTCAAAAGAGTGCTGAAATTTTTTGGAGTGTGGGAGATGATAGCTCTACTTCTTTTAATAATTTTGATGTTGATGGCTGCAATATATCTGAAGTTATTTTGTTCTTGCAAAATCTTGCTTTGACTCCCAATGCTAGTTCTTTAAATATTGCTTTTACTAAGCATATTACCAATGCTCTCATAAAAATTAGGGATGAAAAGTTGAAGCAAAAAGCCTCCGTTCCCAAGAAGTTAGACGATGGTTGGGAACCCATCATTGATATGCATGTTAATGGTTATGATTGCCATGCTTTATGTGATCTAGGTGCTAGTATTTCTATCATGCCTAGAAAGATTTATGGCATGCTTGATTTACCGCCGCTAGAAAAATGTTATTTTGATGTTCCTATTGCTGATGTTGCTAAGAAGAAACCTTTGGGAAGGATTAATGATGTTCTTATTGTGGTTAACAATAACCTTGTTCCCGTTGATTTTCTTGTTATGGACGTTGAATGCCATGCTTCATGTCCTATTATTTTGGGAAGACCTTTTCTTCGAACTGTAGGTGCTATTATTGATATGAGGGAAGGCACTATCAAGTATCAATTCCCATTAAAGAAAGGTATGGAACACTTCCCTAGGAAAAGAAAGAAATTACTTTTTGACTCTATACTTAGAGCAAATTATGAGCTTGATGCTTCATCACTTGATATTACTTGATTCGCAATTTTCTGCGCCTAGCTCAAAGGCGTTAAAGAAAAGCACTCTTGGGAGATAACCCAATGTTTTCTTTTCAGTACTTTTTCTTTTATTTGAGTCTTGGAAGTCATTACTACTGTAATGACCGCTCCTTATCTTGTTTATTTCGTTTTTGTGCCAAGAGAAGCCTCTAATTTGAGTGAGGTAAAGATTTGGGGATGTTGCTGTCCTGAAACTGTTTTCGGTGCTGCACCGTAAAAATTCGTATAAATTCTCTGTTTATCTTTTGGACCTGCGATTTCTTGTGCATATGCCCCAGGTTATATCCAAACTTTTCTTTGTTGAACACTTTTTGATTGGAGCAACAGAAAATCTCTCAAAAATTCGACCTCTGTCAGCTGTTCAGTTTTGACAGATTTCTGCCAATATTTGTGTTTGCCACTTTATCGCTTTCTTTTGAGTTCTTTTGATCATGGAACTTTTTGGGAAGTTGCTACAGTAGTATTTGCTATATATGTGGTGGTTTTGAGTTGAAACCTGAAGCTAAAAGAGGTTGAATATATTTTATGCTTACACTAATGTTGCTAATAGAATTGTGTTTAGTTTTGTATGAAGGAAGTTTTCAAGTGTAGGGATTGGAGAATGATGAGATGAGTTGAAGAATGGACAAAAGCTCAAGCTTGGGGATGCCCATGCATCACCCCAAGAAATATACAAGAAGTACAAGCATCAAAGCTTAGGGATGCCCCCGAGGCACCCCTTCTTCATCGGCAAAAATCAGGTCACCTTTCAAAACACTATATTTTTATTGCTTCATGCACTATGTGTTTTTCTTGGAGCGTCAGTTGTTTTAGTTTTCTTAGTTGGTTGTTTGTTTGCTGCAATAAATGGTTGGACCCCAACAAATTTCCTTTGGAGGAGATGTACTCATTTTCATTTGCAAAGAACGCTCTAGTTTTCACTCTTATCGTTCATCGAGCGTTCTACTTTTTCTGCTGCTGCTTTTGGTTTTCATTTTCGCCTTGATTTGCGTTCAGATCTTATCATATCTTTTCATCAAGGTGTATTTTTTCCTCTGATATTTATTGGTTTTTATCAAAAGAGGTGTTAAAAATTTCAAATGGTGTTGGAAAAGAGAAAAAGCTTTGTGCAAAATAGTGGTACAAGAAGGAGCTTGTGTAGACTGCGGCTTAGGCTTTTTCATGTCATGCTTGATGTCTTTTTGATAGTATGCTTAGTGGTTTTGCTGTAGCATGACTTGTCTCAAATAACTGAGATTGCTTAATGAGCCTTTGAAAAAATCATGCGTTGTTTTTATTGTATGGAAGCATTATTTTGATTTTCTCCTTGATTCTTTATTTGGGTTGACTTGGCGCATGCTCACACATGTTAGACTCTTACAAAGTTGCCAATAGCCTCTATGATCATTTAGTTTTTGACTTTTGATGCCATCTTATGCTTCTTTTAATGTCGCTTTGTCGCTTTGCATGATTATGGCCATTATTGCTCTCTTAGTTGGTCGCTCCCAGTCTTTTGCTAGCCCTCGCCTTGTACTGAGTATGAGCTCTACTCGTGCATCCAACTCCTAAAAGCCAAAGTTTTCCAAAGTGTCCACCATACATACCTACTAGCAATTTGCTATTCCAAGTAAATTTGACTTGCTTTTATTTTCGCTTCAAATTAAACTCTTACCAGTGTTATGCGAAATTCGGTCAGTAAAGCTTTCACGAACTGGAAGGCACACTTTACTTTTTCCTGTTCTTAAAAATTTGACATTGTGGTCTTTTATGTTGAGTTGTTATGCTTGCAAGTTGTAAGTTGGATTCTAGCCTAGCCATGCTGTCATGGGGCAAGCTTTCAACATTGCACTTCTTATTTGAGTTGATATCGTGATCTTTTGTTTATGGATGCCCGCGGTGTGAAATGAATTGGGAATCTTGTGGGGATCATGGAGTTTGTATATGTGTTAGGGAAATGCCGGGCCGCCAATCTAAGCCATGCATAATTCATGGTGGAAATTTGCAGCATACCCATGGTGAACATTCGACGACGCATCTCACAATAAAAAGCTAAACAAATGGAAAATAAAAGAGATGTCGAGGTGTTCATTGTCTGCTTGTCCTGTCATTTTGGTGTGGGCTTGTTCCATGTCATTGGGCACGGAGGTACCCCATTGGCGGTTCTCAATGATATGCATATACTTACAATGACAAGAGCCTTGCTTGGGACTCTAAGTAAAGTAGCATGAGGTTTGGGTACTCGTATTCATGGGGCACGAGGTTTTCAACTTATGATTTGTCAAGCATATGCATCATAATTGTTCTTGCATTAACTTTAACCATTCAAGATGCTTATGATGGGGGCAATGAGAGCTCAAAGCCGGTAAGTACCATAATTTTTGAAGGTTATAAAACTTGCAATCACTGCTTCCCTCTGCGAAGGGCCTTTCTTTTACTTTTATGTTGAGTCACCACGTTCTTTCTTTATGCACCATTAAGAGAGCATAGTTGTCATTCTTAGTGTGATATGCATTGTCCCAAAGTTCATTGATTGACTCATATTGTTGGTTTCACTTGTTCTTAAATTATTTGTATCTAGTCGCCCTCTTAAACTTTGAGGTGTCCTATGCATTTATGTTTTGCTCTCTTTGAAGGACAAGATGAAAACATTTGTATGTTTTTCCTTATGATTTGAACACACGTTTGACTTACATTGTTTCATTATCATGATCTTTTGTTTGTGTTCATTTACATGCTTGCAACATGGTTGCTAAGTTCTTATTGTCATGATTACATCTTCATGCCCATGTTTTAAGTTCTTATGATCCCAGTTCACCAATGCTTACATATATGATCAAGATTGTGTAGGTGCATGTCACCTCAAAAATTATTCTTTTGTTATCACTTACCTACTCGAGGACGAGCATGAGTTAAGCTTGGGAATGCTTGATACGTCTCAAACATATCTATAATTTTTGATGCTCCATGCTTGTTTTTACACCATTTGCCTATTGTTTCGTTACACTTAGTGGCACTTTTATGCATTTTCTGGAGCTAACCTATTAACAAGCGCCACAGTGCTAGTTTCCTGTTTTCTGCAGTTTTTGTATTTCAGAAGTGATACACAGGAAATATTCTCGGAATTGGACGAAACAAGTTCCTAAAGTCTTATTTTTCCCGGAAGCTTCCAGAGATCCAAAGAAGTGTCGGAGGGGGGCCACCAGGGCCCCACACGCGTGGGTGGCGCGGCCAGCCCCCTGGCCACGCCGGGCCCACGTGAGGGCGCCTAGCCCCTCCTCTGACATTGTCCCTTCGCCTATAAAGACCCCCCGACGGAAAAAACCTAAGTACCCGATCAGATTTCCAGAACACATCGCGATCCGCCGCCGCCGTCGACCCGAAGATCGGGAGGGTCCAGAAGCTCTTCCCGGCACCCTGCCGAAGAGGGGAATCGCCACCGGAGGTCTTCTTCATCGCCATGCTTACCTCCGGAGCGATGAGTGAGTAGTCTACCTTGGACTATGGGTCCATAGCAGTAGCTAGATGGTTGTCTTCTCCACCATGTGTGTGGGGACCCCGGATTACCCATCCGGAATACCCGATATGCATACAATTCACGATCCCATGAAGTGTGTCGTGAATCCACATATCCGAGTTGATAACAGAATTACATCATCCATTACAATACCGAATAATATACTTACCATTGGTCACATGACCAAGCATGATATTGCCACGCAGGGCAAGTCTACTACTAAGCAGCGGATATCAAGCAGCGTTGATGACCCACGTCATGCCTACTACCCGACAGGCAACTGACTGGGAGACGTTCCTAGTTCGCACCGGCGTCATCGTAACCACCTTCTCCTTCCAGATTGTCTCCTCCAAAGTCTGACCAAGTTAATAGCCAGGGACAAAGCCGTGAGTACATTTGAATTGTACTCGCAAACCATCTAAGGGGAGAGAACAGTATGCAGTTTGGCTGTAGCAAGGAAAAAGGCTCTAATCTAGTTTATCCTATCTAGTCAATTTCTCGTGTCGATATAGCATGTCTTACGACATTTCTATATCCTTATTAAAGAAACATTTAGAAAACCTTTTTAGTAAAATCTCTAGGAAAGGGGGAACTCATTTGTAAGAGAGAGTCGGTGGTCAATCGAACATGACCACCTTCCTTTATAAAACCAGGTCAATCACACATGACTGTCGATGGATTTTGTGTCGCAAGAACACAGGGTACCACGCGACGGACCCAAGGATTCAAACGCAGGGGCTGAACGTGTGAGATCTTGGATCGCAACGAAACACGGTGACGGAAGCCTCGAGTGTCGACCGCGCTACGCACTGCAGAGAGAGAGAGAGACCGAGCTTTACCCAGGTTCAGGGCCCTCGTGGTGAGGTAAAACCCCTACTTCCTGCCTTCTTGTATTGCAACGCGACACCTCGCGAGGAGTACAAGGCCTTGGTTACAAAGTTCTAGCTGGCCAGAGGTTGAAGAACCTGCGTGCCCAGCTAGCAACTTGGGGAAGAGCAGATCCCATCTAAGGAGCGGCCTCCCATCCTTTTATAGCGCCAAGGTCCTCCTTCCCCTTATCTTCTTGGGGAAGGGGTTGCCACACATATGGCCAAGGAAGGGTCAACAGCTGTAGACTACGTTCTTCTGTAGACATAGTCTTCGTAGGGTAGTGGCGCCGGTCCACCGGAGTGGGTGGAGGAAGCTGACGTCCTCTTCTGGTGCCCTGCACCGTCCACGCTATTTTTAGGGGGGGTGGCCAACAACCACTGTGCTGCTTTGGGCAGGCACAGCGAAAGTTGGTCTCCTCCCTGTCGGGGGTAGCGTGGGCGGTACGTGGTCTTCTGCCCGTTATCTTCTTACTCTGCACGCAAACGTGCTGAGCTGACGTGGGCGTACTTCCTCTCCTCACCAGCGGGGGCTCGTGAGGAGGTCTTCTGGTCCTTAGTCATTTGTGTCGTCGTTCTCCTCACGAGGCGCCTCCTCATGAGGGTCTTCTCCGTAGCTTGGGTCGTCGATTCTGAAGGTGGGCCGATGACATGGCCCAGGAGCAGGTGGATCGGGATACCCCGGTATCCATAACACCGACAGTCCTTGCCGGCGGGGTATGCCCCGCCGTGCTTCGCTCCTTCCCCACTGGGGGCACTTTAATGGAATCCGCCTGTTAATTATCTTGCTGCTCTTCAATGTCCTGGTCATTCGCTTGCTCGAGAGCCCTGGTGAGTTGTTGGCATCGACGGGAAGCCTCCCTCCGCCTCAGAGCTCAAGATGGGGTCGGCGTTGACGACACATTGGACGATTCCTGAGACAAGAAGTTGAAGAAAAAGTTGGAAAACAAAAAACCCCAAATCCCCAAAAACGGAAAAACAAAATCGACAAAACAAATGAAAAAATAAGGCGAATAAGATGCCCCCGTGACCGGCATAGGGACCTTCTCCATCGTGGAGGAGCGCAGCACTATCTGTGCCAGCAGCTAAGAGCAAATTGCCGCGTGTGGCGATTCACGGGGCCTTCCTCGTTGTTGAGGGAAGCTGGACCCTCACGGACGTGAAAACGTCGACGCTTAAGAGAGCCCAGAGACCGTCGACACCTCACAAGGGTTGCTCATGAGGTGAAGGGCCTGGCGCGGACCTCCGGATCTGCGTCTCCTTTGCAAGATGATCGGAGCGGCCTTGGTCTTCAATAATCCTGCCACGTTAGGCCTTCCTCGATAGAGGGAATCTTCCTGCGGATGCTGGTGCATCGACGCGTCCTTGCTCCCTCGTGAGGGTTGCTCACGAGGGGTAGGTCCTTAGTGGGTGCCTTGGGGCACACCTTGGACTTTTCCTCGAAGATTTTTTATTTTCTGATGTACTTCGCGAGGAACTAAGCACCATGGGTATTTGGAGGTGATCGATAACAGGGCCGTCGCCCCCGACCAGAGCTCGTTCCCTTCGGGTTTTTCGGGCTTGCTGTTTTCCAGGCGAAGGCCCCAGCATAGACACCGTGCCTAGCCCCCTTCCGCGTGGAGTACAACAGAAAATAAATGGACTTCATGCCATTTGATGTCATGCCGAAGCAGAGGCGCTATAATGCGCTTTAACTTAATATCAGTGCTTAAGAGCAGGTTGAGCTGATACAAGTGCCGTGAAAACAGTCTTTTTCCTCGTGAGGAACCTAAGGGTAGAACTTTCGCAGATGAGCTATGTTCCACAGGTTCCCCACCGGCACGCCTTCTACGGTTTCCAGCTGCGCCGAGCCTGGCCTGGCGATGTGCGTCACCTTGAAGGGCCCTTCCCACATCGGAGATAGCTTGTGCAGGCCCTCGCGAGAGAGTATTCTCCTCAGCACCAGGTCGCCGACCTCCAGTGTCCTTGCTCGAACATGGCGGCTATGGTAGCGGCGTAGTCCTTGCTGGTACCTCGCGGCGCGGAGCGTGGCTTGGCACCGAGCTTCTTCGAGCAGGAGGAGGCGATCCTTGATGAGGTCCTCTTTGTGAATTTCGTCGAAGGCGAGCACTCTTGGCAACCCGAACTTGACGTCGGTGGGAAGAACAGCCTCCGCCCCATAGACCAGGAAGAAAGGGGTTTCTCTAGTGGGCTTGGTGGCGGTAGTCCTGATGGACCACAAGATGGATTGGAGGTTGGCTAACCATTTTTTGCCGCAGGCTTCGAGTTTGGCATTGAAGCTTTTCGTCTTGAGTCCTTTAAGGACCTCGGCGTTAGCATGCTTGGCTTGGCCCTTGCTCTGGGGGTAGGCAACGGAGGCGAAGCAGATCTTGATGCCGACCGATGCACAGTACTCCCGGAATAGTCCGCTGGTGAACTGGCTACTGTTGTCGGTGATTATGCGGTTAGGCACACCGAAACAACAGACCAGCCCACGGACGAACTTGACTGCGGACCTCGCCGGGATTATGCACACCGGTTCCACCTCCACCCACTTGGTGAACTTGTCGATGGCGACGTAGAGGTAGCGATAGCCCCCTTGTGCTCTGGGGAATGGACCGAGGATGTCCAGCCCCCAAACTGCAAAGGGCCAAGTGAGTGGGATGGTTTGCAGCTCTTGCGCCGGCTGATGTATCTGCTTGGCGTGGAATTGGCACGCCTCGCACCTCTTGACCATTTCCACCGCGTCTCCGAGCGCCGAAGGCCAGTAGAAACCGCTTCGGTATGCCTTTGCGGCTAGAGTTGCCGCAGAAGCGTGATGCCCGCATTCGCCAGTGTGGATGTCCTTGAGAAGCTCTTGGCCTTGGTGAGTAGAAATGCACTTCAGAGCGACACCGTTTGGGCGACGCCGGTACAAGTCACCATCCTTGACATAGTAGCCCGAAGCTTGGTGTACGATCCTTTCGGCCTCTCCTTCATCCTCAGGGAGCCTGCTGCTGGTGAGGAAGGCCTTGAGCTTGAGGATCCAGTCCACTCCCTCCTGCCGTGCCAATGCCAGAAGGACGCGGTCACCCGAAGGAGGCCCGCGGCGCTTGGCGACACCATTTTCCTCGTGAAACTTCCGGACAATCCAACAATCTTCGGTATTGTGGGTGTCCTTCTTGTGGATAAGGCAGTAGCGGCGACGTCGACCTTTATCGCGATCGGAGCAGTCCCCGCGGCGTTGCTTATGATCTGGCTCCGCCGCGAGGACAGCAGCCTCCTTTCGCTTGGGGTCCTTGGACTTCGGCTTTGGGGGAGGCGCCTCCGGCAGAATGTGCACAAAGAGCCTCCCCTCCTCAGCCTTGGCGCAGTGGTCGGCGATCTCGAAGAGCCTGACGACGGAAGTCAGCTCATCATTCACGGACAGCTTCTCCCGCATCTTGACGTCGGAGACGCCCGTGGAGAACGCGGAGATGACCTCCTCGTTGGAGATCCTGGGGATCTTGTTCCTCATCTGACTGAAGCGCAGGATGTACTGACGAAGCATCTCGCCCTTGTACTGACGCACCGCCTTAAGATCGTTCTTGGTAGCGGGGCGCTCGTACGTGGGCATGAAGTTGGCAACGAACTGACGACATAAATCCTTCCACGAAGTCACGGATTCGTGAGGAAGATTCATGAGCCAAGTTCGCGGAGCATCCTTGAGGGCCATGGGGAACCAGTTGGCCATGGCATGCTGATCTCCACGCGCAGCCTGGACGGCGACGACGTAGAGTTGGAGGAACTCGACAGGGTTTGTGGTCCCGTCATAGCGCATGGCGATGTCCGGCTTGAACTTGTCAGGCCAGACCACGTAGCGCTGCTGGCGAGTGAGGGCAAGACACCCGGGGTTGTAGATTGGTTCGCCGGGGGTCCTGATGTTCTTGCCAGCTTCGCTGATGTCATCGATGGCGCGGTCATGATTTTCGCGGCGGCGCTCGAGGGAGACGCGTGCGTCTTCCGGAGCGCGTTGGACGATTTGATAGCTGGGCTCCCCGCGCGGCGAAGATGCGGCGCGGGAAACCACCTTCTTGGAATTGTTGGCCTTTCCATCTCCGGCGCGACGCCCCGCCGCCGGATCTGGATCTCCCGCGCCCTGGGCTCCTCCCTGGGCCGGGTCTTCGTTGGCGATGGCGACGAGCTCGGCGATTCGAGCGCGCCACCCCTCACGCCTGTCATCGGTGGGTTGATAGCGCAGCAGCTCCTGTGCCATGGCGAGAGCCTGCGCAGGAGACAGCTGACTCCCAGAATGAGCGCGAGAAGTGGCGGTGGTGGTGAAGGAGAGCGAAGGCTCCGTACGCCCGGACGGGAGGTAGGAGGACTCCAGATCCTCCTCCTCTTCCTCCCCGGCCGAAGCTTCACGACGACGGAAGATGGGCTCGGTTTGCCCCCGAGCAGCGTTGCGACGGCGAAGACGCTCGAGCCTTGTGTTGGCGTCGGCCATGTCGAAGCAGATCTAGGAGAAAACACACCACAGCCCCCTACCTGGCGCACCAAATGTCGATGGATTTCGTGTCGCAAGAACACGGGGTACCACGCGACGGACTGTTGCCTGTCAAAACCCACCGGCGAGCAGCGATGAGCAACACGAAGAGCCGGGAGGCTCCCAGAGCTGCTGGTGGGCCCTGGTCCCTCGGTCAACGGCCCGCAAAACTCCGGCACACGTCCTGGCTGATGCGAGGGCGTGCCACCTGATCTATACCTGATCAGGAAGGTGATGGTTTGCTTCGATTAGTTTCCTGCATGGCAGACACGCAAACATTAAATACGAGCCTCGATCGGCTCTCAGGTTACCCTGTGAATCGGCTCAGGCAGCCGATTGTCCCATGGATCTGCAATGGATCTACGATAACATGGGGTTTTGCTTCATCAAAACTAGTCAAATCGATCTACGACAGTTTAATGTTTTCACCACATAAACGGAACATCCCACGCGTAATTGAGCCTGATAGATACGAAAGATAACAGAAGACTAACCCTAGAGGAGGCCAAAAAACCAACGTAGAGTCAATTCCCGGAACAACTCCTCTTGAATTAGCAAACCGTATCCTTACGCACTACTGGATCGTTCAACCCGTTTGTGAGGCCTAACCATGCGGATATTAAACTAATCCTTGGAGAACAAGGAACAACTATGACAGATTGAAACGACTGAATAAAGATCAAGCAAGATGCTGCCCTTACACCCAAGGTAGGTGCAAAGGCAGCGAGATCTCAATGGGCAGCATGACTAAGCAAACAATGAACAAAAACACCGATGCTAGCCCAAACAGATCTATGATAACAGTATTACTCGCCATCAACAAGGCTTCAGTACGAGCAACACAAATAACACATAAGCATATGCTGCCTAGATCGCGAGATGCGATCTAGGCAGCACGACGCTTACCTGAAAGAAAAACCCTCGAAACAAGGGGTGGCGATGCGCCGAGATTGTGTTTGTTGTGAACGTTGTCGTCCTCTTTTCTCAATAACCCTAGGTACATATTTATAGTCCGGAGACTTTCTATCTTTGGAATAAACCTAAACGTAATCTAACTCTTGTTTAAACCGACATGTACTCTAACATAATTATACAGATACACGGGCAATTAGCCCAAATCCACGCGCAAGGCCGATCCATCCTCCAAGCCCATCTTGATTGCGGCCCATCTCCTTATTTGGCCAAAATGTGGCGATAACACATGCCCCCCTGGTTTTGGCAATAATAATTCCAAAACCACTCTGTTTTTTCCTTCATCGGGTCACGCGTTGCAGAGCAGAACCGTCACATCGCTTCCTCATCATGATGCCTTGCCTTCTCAACTTCTCCGCAGTGCTTGATTCGACAACTCTGGCGCCACATTCTCGAAAACTGCTATGGCATTGAATCATCCTCCACTATTCCCCTTATTTAAATCCATCCAAGCCATTTGCATCCTTATTCTTCTCCATTAGCCAAAAAACCCTCTTCCTCTGCCATGGCCTCCTCTTCTTCCTCCAACTCCTCTGGCCTTTCCTTCCAATCCTCTGATTCCGTCAACCGGGAGCCGACGCCGGAGCACCCGCCATTGGCGGCGTATGAAGCCCTCGCCCCACAATGGTGGGACGAGAGGGATTGGGACTTCGCCGCCCAGTCAGAGGACGACGAGTCTCTGACCGACGGCGAGGAAGACCTCCAGTTCCTCGCCGATGGGGAACTGGAGGCGGAGAGCGACGACGACGCCATCTCCTGGGGCGAGGACATCAGTTCCTCCGCCGAGGAGGAGGAATCGGAGGAGGACACCTCCTCCGATGAGTATCCGCCGCTGAAGCGCTTCCGCGCCAGGTCCAGCGAAGACACCGACGACGACGACGAGGACGAGGAAGCCCCCGCTGCCAATAGCAGCAGTAGCGAGGGCTACGCCGGCAGCAGCGCCGACGACAGCAAAAACGGCGGCGGCAACGGCAACGGCGACGACGACGACGCCGCCTTCTAGATTAGGAACAGTACCAGTAGTACTAGTAGTAGTAGTACTATTTTGTAAGCAATCGGCTCCATTGTAAAAACCATCTTTCGAATCAATGAAAATTGTCTTCCCAAATTCAATTTCGCCGATAGTCAAAATAGGTCAATATTCCAAAAACCGATAGCAACGCATCGGCTTTCACCATACTACGCCGATACGGTCAATTAAGTCAAAGCCCAAAGAGCCGATGGCAGCACATCGGCTTTTTGCCACAACCGTTGACAAGATCAAACTTGGCCGCTTATTTAGATAAGTCTGAACGGTCAATTCCAACTCCAAACGGTAACCTGCGACCATCTTCAAAAAGGCCAACCCAAATCTCCAACTGCCTTATTGAACAGATCGGTCTCAAGGCGACACGAACCCTAGATTCCCCACCACATAGATCCATCTCCGCCGGCAAATTAGATGGCGGAATCGTCCAATGCCAACACAGCGGTCTCCGGTCTGAAGGTAACCCTTAATTACTCCTCGCAATCTGAGCACGGTGCTAGAATTAACAGCAAACACCTAAATTAATGCTTTCTTCCACCATTAAATTTTTAGGTTTCAGACATTCTGCTGCCGCATCCTTCTCTTCCAGATTCTTTGTGTCTTGGCCCTCGTACAGAATCTAGTCCTGCCCATTTGATCTCTTGCGAGGCAAATAGAATCCCCTTCGTAAGCCAAAACCTGAATTTGGATTCTTGGGCCGACTGCTTGCGAGCCTGGCCTAATCCCCCTGAATATTGGGTTTCTTGGTACAGTAGGGTAGCCAAATCTTACCAATCCCAATGGGAAACCACGGGAATAGCCGATGCCTTGTCTTTATCATTGTCTCCCCTCGAGAAACATGAAAATCTTCTAAGAACCATCGGCTATTTCTGGTCTGATGCTCTGAACTGCTTCATGTTCGGCCATGGCCCCATGACACCAACTCTGTTAGACGTGGTGATGATTACTGGTCTAGACGTCACGTCACCCAGCCCCTCTGCTTTTATGTTGCCAAAAGTCCCCTTCAAGCTTTCTTCCAAAACAGATTGCACGAACTGGGGTGTTTATCTTCGAAGCCACATGAAAACTAAGGGCCCCGTCACAGAGAAGGAACACACGGCCTTCCTCAATTTCTGGCTGGAACATTTCATATTCTGTGGCCCTTCCCTTGCTCCAACCAAGAATTATCTTCCCTTGGCCTATGAACTTGCCAGAGGCACTCAACTTGGCCTCGGAAAACTGTTCCTTGGAGAAATCTATCGATATCTCCAGTTGATGTCTGTCAAGCTATTCTCCCACATAGCAGTCAAAACAGGAGGTCCTTGGTGGTTTATTCAACTATGGGCTCAGCTGTACTTTCAAAACCATATCACAGACTTTCCCCTTTTGGCAAGTTGCACCTTTCCAGATGTCAAAGGGAAGCGGATCCGATGCACCAGCTACGGCCAAGCTCTGTATAGCCTGCCAGGTAGTAAACTGATCCCTCATGAAGCATCCAAGTGGTTCAGCATTTTCTTCCAAGGCCTGGACAATCCTATCTTCTTTCCTTACACGGAGGAATCGGAAAATTTTGAAAATCCAATCTCCTTCAGGCTAGACAACTTTGCCGATGACACTAGCACTCGGCAGCTATTCTCCACCGTGATCCGTCCCTGCTTCCTCCCAGTTGGCATGAGCACATCCAACAGAATAATCAAGCCTGGATACGAATTCTACCAGCCGGTTGTAGCAGCTCGGCAATTTGGCCTTGGGCAAGTACCTCCTCATTTCTTTCTCCACCACCTCACAGAGAGCAGAGCTGACCTGCCCGACCCTGTCACCAGTCAGAGGTGTTATTCCTTCTTCGATGCTCTGATCATCCCAATTCCTAACAACCTCATTTTCGCTTCATCAACCGATGGTTTTGAGGACTGGTGGTCGATGTGGAAGACTCATGCCTTCAGGAGAGCTCTGGGACCATTGCTGAAACAGCTCGATGCTGAATATGACATCCCTATAGAGCAGGTACTGCTACTTGTAAATTTTCTTGATGCAGCTCACGACGATTCTCTTAATATCCTGCTCTGTCTCCTTGCAGCAACAAGATGGTCCAGAACCTGCCAACGAGGATGGCTCCCTCTTCGAATTCCTCCCACCAGCTCCTGTGGTCCTTTTCTGCAAAAACTCGCCACCTTTGAAACAGGTCGTGATGCAGAACCAGCCGATGTCACCAAAATCGGCTTCCAAAACCCAAGCAACTTCTGGGTTAGCTGCCTCCCGAGTTCCAACTAAAACAAGAACGGCGGTGAGGAAGGTAGTGGCCAAGAAAACTTTGAGGCACCGAAGCCCTTCTCCAGAGAGCTCGCACGTACGCTGATTCATGCCTTGGTTGATCTCCCTTATCTCTGTAAACATGCTCGTGCTTACCAGCTCTACCTTTCTTTCAGGTCTCCATCGAAGACACCTCCAGCGAGGAAACACCATCCAACCAAGGAAATTCAAGCTCAGCAGACTCTGAGAGAACCACCCCACCGAGCCAGCCAGATGTGCCACCATCGGCTTCCAAGAAAAGGCCTGTTCCTGAACCTGTTGCCCCCGAGCATCAGTCGAGGCGGGGCAAGCTATAAGCCTCAAGAGGGCTCGCAAAGGACTGCAAATTTCTTCTTCGAGCCAGGAAGCTTCGAAAGTAATTATCCTCCACACTCTTACCACTCCTTTTTATGCCGATTCATTGCTATTCGCATCGGCTAAGCACCTTTCATGCAGACGAAGGACACTCCTAGTGGAAAAGTCAAGGTAGTGCCGATGCCTTCCGCAAGCTTGGAGCTAGTAATCCCTGAAGGTGTAGATGAAACTGTTGCCAATCTGGCCAAATCATCAGTAACAACACACAAGCCGATTATCTCGCCGTCGGCTATCCCCCTGATCTCAGGAGAGGTATGTCCGCTTCTTTCGACTCATCCTTCCCTGTTTGACGCATACTGACGCCACTTCTGCCTGCCAGGGTTGTGATATCTCAGGTTTGCTGACGTTTGACCCTGAATCCATCGAACCAGCTCCCTCTGTCGCCAACGATGAACCACGAGCAAGCGCTGTTCTACCTCAGTTCCAGCGTCTCAAAGCTTTGCTGCCTCTCCCATCGAGAATTTGGTCGAGGGTTCTGAAGAGGTGAAGACTATTCTTGACGAAATCAAGGACCAACTCCCGGTAGCATTGCAAGTGAAGCTTTGGCCCGTTGTGACTCTGTCTTTCTACGGGTCAAGGGTGAAATTGGCTCGTGAGAGGATCAATCTACGCCAAGCCCAACTCCCGCTGAAGGCCGATATTGCAGCCAAATGCCAGCAGCTCAATGAGAAAAAGGCGTCTCTGGATGCCAAAACTGACACCTCTGTCAGCACCGCCGAGCTTGCATCCTTAAAAAAGGAATTAGAAGATCTCGAAGAGAAGGTCCGGGCGACCCAAAAGCTCATTCATGACAAGGAAGCATTCATCGCCCGCTCTCACGACGAAGCAGCAGGCCTCAAAGCTCAACTGAAGACTGATCTGGCAGAAATACGTGCCCTGAGCAAGCAGCTAGTGACAGGCAAGGACGATGATGACGAAGCCGAAATCGCCGAGGTAGATCGTGTCCGTGCTGACGCCCTCCATGCCTTCGAGGCATTCCTTCAGTAACTTATTCATGTAACTTGAAACTTGGCTGTGCACTGTCTGAACCTCGAGAGTCGATGGTTGTGCATTGTTAGAATTTGGCCGATTCCATGTATCGGCCCCCATGTTTTACTGGATATATATATATTTTTTTTTTACTGGCCGATTTCATGTATCGGCCCCCATATTTCACTGTCCATCATCCCACATACTTGGGAAATATTTCTTGAGATGCTGACCGTTGACAGCCACTGGGAATTTCACACCGTTCAGCTCCTCAAGCATGTACGCGTTGCCCCTTAAAACTTGGTCGACCCTGTATGGCCCATGCCAATTTGGAGACCATTTACCGTATGCTGCATCCTTAGTTCCCAATGGCAATACAGCTTCCCATACCAGATCACCAACGTGGAATTCCTTTGGTCTCACCTTCCTATTATATGCACGAGCTACCTTGGCCTTGTTCTCTTTAATTTTCTCGAGCGACCACAGCCTAAGTTCAGTTAAATCCTCAACACTGTCACTCATCAGGGCTGCATATTCTTCAGTTGTTAGATCGTTCTGAAAAGTGACCCGTCTCGATCCAGCCGTAATCTCCCAAGGCAATACGGCTTCTTGTCCATAGACTAGATGGTATGGCGAGGTTTTTATCGCTCCATGACATGACATGCGATAGGCCCACAAAGCTTCTGACAAAACCTCATGCCAACGCCTAGGGTGCTCGTCAATTTTCCTCTTGATCAGCTTGATAAGGCTCTGATTGGACGCTTCAGCTTGCCCATTTGCTTGAGCATAATATAGAGATGATCGGATCAGCTTAATTCCCGCGCCCTCGCAGAACTCTCTAAACTCGCGAGAAATGAAGACCGAACCTCCATCGGTCGTGATAGTTTGGGGAATCCCGAATCTATGAATGACATGTTCTTTCACGAAATTGATGACATCCTTCGAGTTTACTGACTTCATAGGGACAACTTCCACCCATTTAGTGAAATAATCCGTAATGGCCAAAATCCACATGTGGCCTTTGCTTGATGGAGGATTGATCTTGCCAATCATATCCATGCCCCAACCTCGGAATGGCCAAGGCTTGATGATGGGGTTCATCGCTGATGCAGGTACCATCTGAATCTTCCCGAATTTCTGACATGCTTGACACCCTTTATAGTACTTAAAACAGTCCTCCAGCATGGTGGGCCAATAAAACCCTGATCGCCTGATCAACCATTTCATCTTGTGAGCCGATTGGTGTGTTCCACAGGCGCCTTCGTGTACCTCGTGTAGAAGCCGATTTGCCTCGGCTGGTCCTAGACATTTGAGCAATAGCCCTTCCAGAGTCCTGTAGAACATGTCATCCCCAATAAGCACATACTTCATGGCCTTGTACCTTATCCGTTTAGGTGCCCCCCGAGCCGAATCCTTCAAGTAATTGAAGATATCGGCTCTCCAGTCGTCCGCCTCCAGGAACTGTACCTGAACATCAGTTCCATCTGCTATGTCCTTGTAGCCTGAAGCCATTTGTGCGAGATCATTTGCCTCGGCATTCTGCGACCGCGGGATCCAGTTAAAGTTTAAGTACCTGAACTGTGCCATCAGTTCACGGCATTGCAACCATAGCGGGAAGAGTGACTCGCTCTCACACTTGTATTCGTCCGTGAGCTGGGAAATCACCAATTTGGAGTCTCCAAAAAGTTCCACTGCTTCTGCTCCGGCTTCAATGAGCAACTCCATTCCCTTGCGTATGGCCTCATACTCAGCGACATTGTTGGTGCAAGGGGTAGATAGCCTGATGGAGAAGGAATATGTTGCCCCCGGGGGCGACACGAGTAGAATGCCGATGCCGCAACCATCGTCACAAGCCGATCCATCGAAAAACATAGCCCATGCACGTACAGACAGTGCTGCTATATCAGTGTTAATTCGTTCAGCAATAAGATCGGCCAACGCCTGTCCCTTAACCGCTTTGGCAGGTTGATACCGGATATCAAATTCCGATAGTGCAAACATCCATTTGCCGAGTCGGCCTTTCAACACAGGAGCCGACAGCATATGTTTTATGACATCTGATTTGCATATGATGATAATCTCTGCTGACAGCAAGATGTGTCGCAGCTTGGTGCAGGTGAAAAATAGGCAGAGGCATAACTTCTCGATTTCAGGATACCTCGTCTCTGCATCCAGCATCCTTCTGCTGATGTAAAACACAACTCGCTCTAGACCATCATACACTTGCACTACCACCGAGGCGATGGACGTGTTAGCCACCGACAAGTAAATGTAGAACGGCCTGTCTTGCTGCGGTGGAACCAACACTGGCGGCTTCGTCAGATATTCTTTGATCTCGTCGAAGGCTCTTTGCTGTTCTGCCCCCCAGCGGAACTCCTCATCAGATTTAATCTTCACCAGTCCCATGAATGGCTCTATTCTTCCTGACAGATTGGAGATGAACCTTCTGACGAAGTTGATCTTGCCGATGAGACACTGCAGTTCTTTCTTCGTGGTAGGTGGCTTCATTGTTCGCACTGCCTCCTGACTTTTCAGGCCGATCTCAATTCCGCGTTCGTGGACCAAGAAACCCAAGAACTGACCGGCCGTCACACCGAAGGCACACTTCTTTGGATTCATCCGTAGTCCGAATTTTCTGGTTCGGTCCAGGACGCGTCGCAGATCGTCCAAGTGTCCTTGTACTGAAGCTGAATTGACTACCACGTCATCGATATAAATCTCCACCAACTTGCCGATCAGATCATGGAAAATGTAATTCATGGCTCTTTGGTATGTGGCGCCGGCATTCTTCAGTCCAAATGTCATGACTACATATTCAAACAACCCCACCGAACCTGGGACTCGGAATGCAGTCTTGTGTATATCTTCTGGAGCCATAAAAATTTGATTGTAACCGGCATTGCCATCCCTAAAGCTCAAGACCTTGTGACCAGCAGCTGCGTTGATCAATGTCTCTGCTACCAGCATCGGATACTCATCCTTTGGAGTGGCTCTATTGAGATCCCGAAAATCTATTGCAACACGCCATCGGCCATCCTTTTTCTCTACAGGTACGATACTAGAAATCTACTCAGCGTACCTGCATGGCCTGATGAACCCAGCTTTCAACATCTTCTCGATCTCTTTCTTGACTTCCTCTAGAATTTCGGCCTTCATCTGTCGTGCTCGCTGCTGGAATGGCCGAAACCCTTTTTTAAGCGGGAGCCGATGCTCAATGATGCTCCTGTCTAACCCGGGCATCTCTGTATAGTCCCAGGCAAAGCAATCTGGATATTCTTTAAGTAAAGCTATCATCGGACCCCGCAGATTCGGATCTAACTTTTTGCTGATAAATGTCGGTCGTGGCTTATCCCCAGGACCGATGTCAATCTCTTCTAGCTCATCAGCGGATGTAAACCCATACCCCAGCTTTCCGTCACCTGCTAAATCTATGCTGAACGCAGGCAAAAAGTCTGGTGAGGGTGACAAAGATAGTTTGGGCCGATTGCCGGAATCGGCCCCCTTGTTAATTGCATTACTCAAGGAAGGTTTACAGCTTGTTTGTGCTCTACAATGGTAGGGAATCTCCCTACTGCGACTACATGACATGCTTGTCGTAAGATCACTGCTTTTTATTTTTTGTGGCCGATCGCAGGGATCGGCCTTACCACGCTCAGTCGTGGGCTTTGCTACTCTGTCAGGCCAGTGGATAAGACCAGCCTCACCCCGTTTTTTGTAGCTTCAATGCGCTCACAGCCGTCTAGACTGACTCCAGAGATCGGCTCTTGGTCTTCTGCATCCCAAATGTTCATGCCAGCTATTGAGATTTCGATCGAATCATCTGCATGAATGACCTCCACTTCATCTCCATCCCACTGTATCAGGCATTGCTGCATCGTGGATGGAATGCAGCAATTAGCGTGAATCCAATCCCTTCCCAACAAGACAGCGTAGGTGCTTTTGCTGTCGACAATGAAGAACGACGTAGGGATGGTTTTCCTGCCCACGGTCAGATCCACGTTCAGAACGCCTTGCGTTTCTGAAGCTTGGCCGTTGAAGTCGCTTAGCGTGACGTTGGTTTTGATCAGATCTGCAATGGAGTGTCCCAAACGCCGCAGCATGGAGTATGGCATTATATTGACTGCCGCTCCGGTGTCAACCAACATCTTGCGGACAGGCTGCCCATTGATATAACCTTTCAGGTACAGGGCTTTCAGATGTTTGTAGCTCTTCTCCCGTGGCTTTTCAAAGATGACCGGCCGTGGGCCGCAGTCAAACTGTGCCACTGGTAGTTCTTCGGTTCTTGGAGCGCAAAACTCTGACGGAAGCATAAATACCATGTTTGTGTCAGCCGATGTCTTCGCATCGGCTTTTACTGGTTTGGGGCGCCACTCTTTCCTTTGTGGACGGGCCTCCGTCTCCAAGGTTCGCTGAATTTTCACGGCCAGATCAGGCCGGGCTTTCCTTAAAGTGTGGAGGTACTGCGCTTCGGCTTCCTCCAAGCTACGTAGCCGCTGAACCCTCCGCTTTTGGGAGTGTCTGAGTCCATCGGGACACCACCTTGGCCGGTGATATCTATCTTCTTCTTCATCCTCGGACTCCTCGAGATCTTCTGCTCGAGACGACTCCTCTTGTCCGTTCTGAGGCTGGAGAGGCCCTAGACGCTTGAACACTGAAACTGGACCTGTGTCATCCTTCTGCTGTCCTCATTCTGGGCAGTTATCGACTGTAGGTAATCGGCTCATTCCAGCATCCCAACAGTACTTGAAGAAAGGACAATCCCAATGTTTATCCACGCCTTCCTTTTCCTTTGACCTTCCCCTAGCGCGGTGCTCATATCCTTCATCATATCTATCATGCCGACGGTATCTCCCATCGTATGCGTCGGTCCGACGATCTCTTTCATCATCACTGTCGTACTGCCGACGTCGGTCATACTGATGCTCATACTTGTTAAGGAGATGCGTGGAGTGTGGCTTCTGATATCGCACGCTTCTCACTTGTTCCTCGGTTATATACCGCCTATCATCGTACCGGGGCCGGTCGCGTGGACCGGCCTCTTCCTTTCCTTGGCCCCGGAAGTGGCCGCCTCCCTCCTTATACTTGCCATGGTAGTACACAGGCCCTGCCATGTTAATATCGAACGAAAAATCTAGCTGACGCCTCGTGGAGTGGCTGTGCTCTACCATGTTGATGCCAGGAAACGGGTTTGTGTCCACTTTCATAGCGAACTGCCCAAGGATCAGACGGCCCTGTTCTATCGCCGTTTGGATCTGCCGACGTAATTCTTTGCAATCATTGGTGGTGTGGGTGAACGAGTGATGCCACTTGCAGTATGGTCTCCCGTTCATCTCTTGCGCAGTAGGGATTTTATGGCCTTTGGGTAACTTCAGCTGCTTTTCCTTCAGCAGTAAATCGAATATCTGCTCAGCTTTGCTTACATCGAAGTCGAACCCTTTTGCAGGCCCTTGCTGTTTCACCCATTTGCAGGACACAGGATCTGCTCCCCGAGCCCATTCAGCCATGGCTATCTCCTGGTCTTCTCCACGATCCTCTTCTTCTGCATCGACCAGGCCTATCGGACGTTTGAACTTGTCTTGGTACAACTCAGGGTGGCGCTGCTCATACATTGTCAGTTTCTGGACCATGTGCGCCAGTGAATTGTATTCTACTTGGAAAGCCAGATCCTTGACCGGTGCTAAGAGACCCAACACAGCCAGCTCGACTGCTTCTTTCTCAGTTAAACGAGCCGAATAACATCGGTTCTTGACAGTCCTGAAACGCTGAATATACTCAGCTACCGTTTCTCCCCGCTTCTGCCGCACCTGCGCCAGATCGGCAATGCCAGCCTCGGTAGCTTCTGAATGATACTGAATATGGAACTGTTCTTCCAGCTGCTTCCAGGTCCGGATCGAATCTGGTGGCAACGAGGTGTACCACCCAAAAGCTGGTCCTGTCAGAGATTGCGCAAAGAACCTTACGCGTAACTGATCCGACGCTGAAATCATGCCTAACTGTGCCAAATATCGGCTCACGTGCTCGATCGAGCTAGACCCTTCTGAACCATTAAATTTTGAGAACTCAGGGAGCCGATACTTGGGTGGAAGCGGAATCAGATCATACTCGTTGGGGTACGGCTTGGAATAGCCGATTGTTCTCCTCTTCGGCACGAAGCCGAACTGGTCTCTCAAGATGGTACTGATTTGCTCCACCGTTTGAGCTGCAGGGGCTAAAATCTCATGACTCGTTCCAGTGGCATACTTAGCCAGCCACGCCTGTTTATCAGCGTCCACCCCGGACATCCCTGCTCCAGAAATCCCTACTCCAGAAACACCTGCCCCAGAACTCCCTGCGGTTGTAATCTGGTTCGTGCGCGTCAGGCTGTTGCAGTCCAGCACGTATGTGCACACATATCCATGTGGGATTTCCTTAGGTGGTTCGTACAGGAATTGGTAATCACCAGGATCACCTCCAATCTTGTAGACGACGTACGCCGGTGACCCCGGTGGCTCCGGAGCTGCAAGCGTGAACGGTAGCTGTGGCCTAGTCTGGAGCGGTCTTTCTCCCTGGTGAGTCCCTAGGGTAGGCCCCGACGGAGAATACTGATGTTTCATGATCTCATGGACCACGCAAACCGCGACGCGCTCGAAAGCGTTCACCAGGCTCTCAGAATGGCGGTGCAACGAATGAGCCACCATGTAATTGACTTCCTGTCGCAGAGCCCTGGTGCGATCCTCTGAAGGAACAGATAGATCCACCTCATCGAGAGCGCCTTCGGGTGAGAACCCTTTCCACCTGATGCCATGCTTACGGGTCCTCTCAAAAGAGCCGAGGAGATCGGCTTCGAAGAGAGCTTTGATATCATCATACCTCTTCTTATGCTCATCAGGCAGATCGTCGTACGTGACTGGTCCGTCCCCCATCGCAGCGTCAGATGTTGATGCAGATGTTGTTGAACGTCCCACTGGGCGTGCCAGAATGTGTTGCCTGTCAAAACCCACCGGCGAGCAGCGATGAGCAACACGAAGAGCCGGGAGGCTCCCAGAGCTGCTGGTGGGCCCTGGTCCCTCGGTCAACGGCCCGCAAAACTCCGGCACACGTCCTGGCTGATGCGAGGGCGTGCCACCTGATCTATACCTGATCAGGAAGGTGATGGTTTGCTTCGATTAGTTTCCTGCATGGCAGACACGCAAACATTAAATACGAGCCTCGATCGGCTCTCAGGTTACCCTGTGAATCGGCTCAGGCAGCCGATTGTCCCATGGATCTGCAATGGATCTACGATAACATGGGGTTTTGCTTCATCAAAACTAGTCAAATCGATCTACGACAGTTTAATGTTTTCACCACATAAACGGAACATCCCACGCGTAATTGAGCCTGATAGATACGAAAGATAACAGAAGACTAACCCTAGAGGAGGCCAAAAAACCAACGTAGAGTCAATTCCCGGAACAACTCCTCTTGAATTAGCAAACCGTATCCTTACGCACTACTGGATCGTTCAACCCGTTTGTGAGGCCTAACCATGCGGATATTAAACTAATCCTTGGAGAACAAGGAACAACTATGACAGATTGAAACGACTGAATAAAGATCAAGCAAGATGCTGCCCTTACACCCAAGGTAGGTGCAAAGGCAGCGAGATCTCAATGGGCAGCATGACTAAGCAAACAATGAACAAAAACACCGATGCTAGCCCAAACAGATCTATGATAACAGTATTACTCGCCATCAACAAGGCTTCAGTACGAGCAACACAAATAACACATAAGCATATGCTGCCTAGATCGCGAGATGCGATCTAGGCAGCACGACGCTTACCTGAAAGAAAAACCCTCGAAACAAGGGGTGGCGATGCGCCGAGATTGTGTTTGTTGTGAACGTTGTCGTCCTCTTTTCTCAATAACCCTAGGTACATATTTATAGTCCGGAGACTTTCTATCTTTGGAATAAACCTAAACGTAATCTAACTCTTGTTTAAACCGACACGTACTCTAACATAATTATACAGATACACGGGCAATTAGCCCAAATCCACGCGCAAGGCCGATCCATCCTCCAAGCCCATCTTGATTGCGGCCCATCTCCTTATTTGGCCAAAATGTGGCGATAACACGGACCCAAGGATTCGAACGCAGGGGGCTGAACGTGTGAGATCTTGGATCGCAACGAAACACGGTGACGGAAGCCTCGAGTGTCGACCGCGCTACGCACTGCAGAGAGAGAGAGAGACCGAGCTTTACCCAGGTTCAGGGCCCTCGTGGTGAGGTAAAACCCCTACTTCCTGCCTTCTTGTATTGCAACGTGACACCTTGCGAGGAGTACAAGGCCTTGGTTACAAAGTTCTAGCTGGCCAGAGGTTGAAGAACCTGCGTGTCCAGCTAGCAACTTGGGGATGATCAGATCCCATCTAAGGAGTGGCCTCCCTTCCTTTTATAGCGCCAAGGTCCTCCTTCCACTTATCTTCTTGGGGAAGGGGCTGCCACACATATGGCCAAGGAAGGGTCGACAGCTGTAGACTACGTTCTTCTGTAGACATAGTCTTCGTAGGGTAGTGGCGCCGGTCCACAGGAGTGGGTGGAGGAAGCTGACGTCCTCTTCTGGCGCCCTGCACCGTCCACGCTATTTTTAGGGGGGTGGCCAACAACCACTGTGCCGCTTTGGGCAGGCACGGTGAAAGTTGGTCTCCTCCCTGTCGGGGGTAGCGTGGGCGGTACGCGGTCTTCTGCCCGTTATCTTCTTTGTCTGCACGCAAACGTGCTGAGCTGACGTGGGCGTACTTCCTCTCCTCACCAGCGGGGGCTCGTGAGGAGGTCTTCTGGTCTTTGGTCCTTTGTGACATCATTCTCCTCACGAGGCGCCTCCTCGTGAGGGTCTTCTCCGTAGCTTGGGTCGTCGATTCTGAAGGTGGGCCGATGACGTGGCCCAGGAGCAGGTGGACCGGGATACCCGGTATCCATAACACCGACAATGACCATCTCCATTCCCTCGGCAATACCCTGCAAGTACTCTGAACCATAATCGTGCCACGGCAGTACCCTTCGAGTACTCCGTCCAGCACCTTTCTCCATTTTTCCCGAAAACACTCTCGTAAAACCAAAACTTGACATTGGGTTAGGCAACAGCCAGTTCAACCGTCCATGACCAAGGACTCGGCTATTCGAATAGATTACACTCTGCAGAGGTTGTACACTTTACCCACACCATCCGGATACTCATCGTGTGGGCATCATCCCCGCATAGCATCCTATGCCACGACAAGCACCCGATCAGAGCCTTCCATTCATCCACCTTAGTACGGGTGCCTACCCTGTGGAGTATACGTCCCCGGCAAACCCTGGCCGTCTACCTCCGTCGAGCGTAGTTCCAGTGCAACGGCGGGAGAAACCCAAGTGTCTTTCGGACGGGTAGCCTATTGGCGGGCCCGCTACACTGTTGCCCATCAATTGCGACAACCCGGATTCCGGGGTCCTCCAGACCCTTATATAGTGCAAGGCTCCCCGTACTAAAGCAGATAAACTTCGGACTAAGCCCTGTCCCATACCAGGGTAATGTGGTTGCACGGATTAAATTGCCCCGGGTGAGCACATAATCACCAATGTCTTTTCTTTTAAAACCACAACTCCTTTTTACTCCAAGTCCAACTTTATTTGTCCAAAGCCATTTTTGAAAACATCTCAGTGGAGTAGATACTACTCCAAGGTTTTCGAAAGCATATTTCGAAACTTTCTTTGAGTGTTCCCATCCTAGAGTTTTTGCTCCACTACAAGGTTTATCAAAGGCTACGATGCTGACCATCGTGCCACTAAATCAAGGGGGGTATATGGGTAGGGAAATAAAGTGTCATCCCATGAGGATGATAATACCTGACCCGTGGAGCCGAGTCACCAACAATTGCTATCTAGGAGCAATAGCAATAATAAAACCATGCATTTGAATAAACCTTTAAGAAACATGCAAGTGAATAGATAGGTTTAGATATACATCAAGAATAGATGGCTTGCCTTAGTAGCTTGTCCCTGGTCTTCTTCTTCTTGATAATCAAAGATCCCTCCCTCCTCAGTACACTCCTCGTTCGATTCTATCGCCAAAAAATAAAAGCACTCAATAAGCACACATGCATACACAAGTCACAAGCATTTCAGCACTCATCATACCATCTTATCAAAGAGTATTAGAAGCAAACAAGTTTAGAAAACAAACAAAGTTTTCAAAGGTTCTCAAATAACAAGTTAAGCCTACTAGAAACTAGGGTTTCTTAAGTTGATGTAAACACCACCACTTAGCAACCAATTCAAGCATGCAGGCATCCAGTGAATCAAACAGCACCTCTATCAACCTTGCAGGTTGACAACAATCTTAAGAAACTACCAAAGTTGGATTTACTGAAAAACAAAGTGTGGTCTATTTCCTATGAATTTAACAATAGGAGAATAACACTAGAGCACCAAAATAATCCTCATATATTCTCTGAATCTCAGAAAAATATGAGGTAAAGTGCTCTGGAAAGCTCATCCAGAGCATGATCCAACAAAGTTGGATCCAGCACAAAATTATAATCCTACTGCAAGTGGTGATTTTCCTTAGATTAAATACACTCTATGCCATTTTAATTACTACTGCAAGAATAAAAGCCCTAAAATAGAAAAACCAGTGAGTCAGGCAAGATGCCACAATAAGCTACCACTGGAAGTTGGAATCACCCAAAAATAATATACCTACTGAGCACAATAAATAAAACAACATGAAACCTAAACATGAGCAAGATAATTACTATAGGTAACCCTATGCTCCTAAATTAGCAAAACTAGGGTGACATGCAAGCTAACACACCAATGCATCACTGAAAATTGAAAACACAGCATTTCAATATATAAAACTCTAGATTTGCAATTTTGACTAAAGGATGCTTATTTTACAAGATTTAATTCAAGTAATTCTACAAGGGCCAAGGATTTATGCATGCAATATTTCTAGGTAGTTCACAACAAGAGGAACTCACAGGAATTTGAATCACTCAATTTGGACCTGTAATTGTTTTTCTATAATTTTTGCAAACTAGCAGGTCTGCCAAAAAGTTAAAATGATTTGCAAAAAAAAAACATAGCGTGGGCCGAATCGGGGGCGTGGCCGGCCCACTCTGTTCGGGCGCACGCGGGAGAAGAGCCAGCCCGGCTGACCAGCGGGGCCTGGCTGCCAGCTACCAGGGTGCCCGAACCGGTACGGGGCAACCGGGGCCGTCCGATCAAGTTATGATCGACGGCCCTCGGCCGTCTTCTTCCTCCGACCACAGGAACACGGCGGAAACCCTAGGAGGGTCTGGGAGGCGGGGCTGCTCACCTAGGGGCATTCCCCGGTGATGAGGACGGGATAGGGCGGTGCGGTGGACGACGGCGACTCCGGCGAGGTGCGACAGTGGCGGGTTCTCTTCTGGGAGGCGGATCTGTAGGGAGGCCGTGGGGGAGCTCGATTTGGCGCTTCAGATGGTCGTCACCTCGGTGTCCCTGGGTCAGGAGAAGAGTGGGGTTAGGTAGATACAGACATGTGGAGTGCATTCAAGCAGAAATGGAGAGCGGAGAGGGTCCAGAGAGGGCGTGGTGTGGTCTCCTTCCTCGCAGAACTAGAGGAAGTTTTCTCCTTCCCTTATCTGTTTCAGAGCAAGAGACAGTACATGGGGACTGGAGGTGGATAGGGAGAGTGGCAGGAGTGAAATGAGGGGTCTGAGAGGAGCTGGGGTGCTCGGATGCCTTACAACCAGAGGAGAAGTGTGTAGGTCGGTTTTGAGACATGTGGGGTATAGGGAGGGCTCCTGGTTGGGCAAAGGGGACGGTGGAGTGGTGGGAGAGGTCCAGGAGAGTGCCTTGGTCGAGAAGGACCAGAGAGAGAGAGGTGAGAGGGGCTGCTGCAAGTTTTCTTTAAACAAGTTTGCAAGAGTAGAAAAGTATTCATGAGTCCCTCCACTAGCTCCTTCCAAGCACAAAAAGACAAGGAGGGAGGGTGCATGCTACAGTAATTTTCGACCATAGGGAGGGGAGGCTGCTGGACTAGTGAAAGAGATGGTTTGGTGGAGTTTCTAAGAAGTTTGGATTAAGTAGGTATAGGGAGTGAAAGATTGAATCTCTTTATAACTTGATGCATGCATGATGCATTTCTAGAACATTTGGGTTTGACCTTTATTTCACCAAGCAAATATCAAGAAGGATGGATCATAATGATGGGGTTGGGTGTGATTAGCAATATTGCCAAGTTGGCAAAGTCTTGATATTAAAAGGATCACCAAAAATGTATATTATGAAGTTGGTCTAGAACTTAGGCTTGAATTCAAGATTTTGAAAGTAGAAGGCCATGGTGTTGGGTTCATAGAATTTTATATGCACAAAATAGCATGGTGGAGTTTCGACAAATTCATTTGATGAGGAAATATGCAAGAATGGCTTAGTTGGCATTTCTATACATTTAGGTTAATAGGAAGGTAGAATAAGAGGATGGCCTCATTATATATACTTGTGATAGAAAAGAGATGATAGAAGGCATGAATAATATGTATAAACGCTAGTAGAGAGGGAATGGATCTATGGATGGATCTTACGATGAGTGTTGACTAATTATCAAGAAAATCAAGGAAAACTAGAAAGTGGAAACAGTTTTGACTAGGGTTCAAAACCTAGTCACATAGATAGGTGGCAGGCTTCAAAATGCACATGCAAGTGCATAGATGTTTAGAGTAGATCAAAAGGAAGAGGAATGGGTCAAAGAATGGTCTCTGAACAATTTATTTCGAATTCTAGAAGTGTGAGTAAGAGTGCATATGATAATAGTCAAATGGTCAGTGATTTGATTAGGGTCAGAAATAGGATTAGAGCAAGTATCAGATGGCCTCAAATGGCTAGGTGGCAATGGAAAGAATGGAAGAACACATGCCAAATATGAGTTCTAGGAAGGTACATTGCCATGGATAGAATGGATGAGCTTAATATAGGTGTTGGAAAATTGAATCTGTTAATAGACATGAAGATAGTCTGCTCATTAGGTGTTTGATAAAATGATTGCAAGGAAAATACTTTTCAGAAACTGAGAGGAGCCTTCCACGGTGGGATGTAGGTGATTCTAATAACACCATGGGTGCTTTCCTTGGGTTAGTTTGATTTGTTTTAAGATCCCACAAAATGGTGCTCCTAATGTCTCATGATAAGACTAAGACATTAGAGTTAGGAATTCAGGATTGAGATGAAAATAACAAGATAGGTTTGATTTGAAAGATAGAGTGGTAATAACTTACATGGGACAAAAAAATATAAATTGGTGGGTGTTGAAGGGGGTTAGGCCACAGGCCTATATGAGGATTATATCTACACACAAGCAACTCATCAAAGTCAAACAGTCACACAAGTCAACTCACCACACAAGGTTAATCATCTGAAGCTAATCTAGCATCACCAGAAACAATGATTGAACCTGTGCTCAAAGATCATGCCATGGTGAAGTAGAGAAGAGTTCCAAATAAAGGAGTAAGGCTTTGGTAGATAGTTTTAGAAACAAATGGAGACATAAACATCTCCTTTGTAAAGTCTTCTCAAAGGTGTTTGAAATCCTTTTATAAATATCAACAAAATAAAAGTTTGTAAAATAGTGGGACCACTCTACTTCGTAGGTCCAGATAATTTTGTAAATACTTAGTTTTGATAAAAGCTTTGTCTCCAGAAAAATAAATCTTGGCGCTTATTTGGATAAATAAAATAATTTAAAACAAAGGAGAGTTTGCCAAGATAATGGTTTTGGAAAATAGCTAGAAGCATAAATAGGAGCATGATCACAAGGGCACAAGGGTTGTGTTGGTTCATAAAGGTGTTCAATAAGCAACTCGAGCAGACATCATTAACATAACAACCAAGACAAACAAGCAAGAAACATATTTTCTAGAGGTTTGCTCAAAAAGTTTTTGTTGGCCCTCATTTTTGGCTCACTAAACATGACTTAAACAGGGTTACAAAAAGTGGGGTGTTACAGCTCTTCCCCCCTTAAACAGAATCTCATACCGAGATTCCTAAGTGTGGTACTAGAGAGGTGAAGAGACTAGGTTAGAGTTAGACTTTGAAAGGTTGCTCTTCCAACTTTTTGATGATACTTCGAGCTGCATCGAAGTCTTGCTCTTGCCGAAGATGTAGATCGTCTTCACTTGCTGCAGTTGATGGCTGAAGAGTTGATGTTGCCGAAAGTACCTTGTCGAAACCGTGCCGAGACACTTTTTAAGGTTAGTGGGGTCAAGCTATCTAGTATGTCCAAAAAGGATCCTCCGAGAGTTAGAAGGGTTTCAACTCGCGATTGAGGTCTTGAAGAGTCGAGGCTTCTCGGGTAGCTCTTGTTGGCTTGGAGTCGCTTCTTCCCTCGCGTAGCTTGATGGAATCTTCAGATCTTGGAGTCGTGCCTTGAAGCTTGATGTTGGCGTAGACCTTTAATCAGGATCTTGCAGATGGTAGACGAGAGCATCTATGCTTCGGTCTTGATAGGCACGTCGAATTTTTATCAACTTAGTCTCCTATCCTTCCTAACTACCAAGGCGTAGGTTAGTCCTAATGGAACCATTCTTCTAGGTCGTCTTGTGATTGAGCTAAAAACACTTCAGGTGGCGGTGCACCACCAACGGTGTGTCTTCCAGTAGTCAATGACCTATTTCTTCTTGTCTTCGGGTCGGTGGAGACTATTGAAGATCTTGCTTCTTGTAGTCTTGAGAATCTTGAGGTATATTGGGATACCTTGAGTCGACTTCATATTCCGAGAAATCTTCACGTGGATTTCTACTCGTGGCATAAGTCAGTATTGGTTTTCAAACCCGTCAAAAATTTGGACGAGCGAGCGAGTTAGTTAGAAAAGTCTTCACTTTTTCTCGTTGCTACCTCCATTGATATCTCTAAATGCAGAGTCGACATTGATGACTTGATTTCGGAGAGTCTTCACCCTTCTATTTGCTCAGTGGAGATCAAGCACATGAGTCTTCGGGCTTCAAGTGGTGACAACGGGTTGATCTTCGAATGTTAGGTCTTGGCCTTGATACTTCTATGCTCAATGTTAGTCGGCTTGTTAGAAGTTTAGCAGGCGTTGGGGTGCTAAGAGAGTATCATCAATGTTAGCAAAAATCTAGAATTATGGATAGATGATCCTAGTTAGTGATTTCTTTGTCTTCTAGAAGTCCTCCCTTAGTCCAAGCGGGTCTATCTTCTGCTCCCTTGACGTCGTAGAGAGGTCTTGACGAAGTTTGAAGCACATAGCAAAATTGCTGTGTCAGATTTTGGGGAGGTATTGCAAGAAGGGTTCTTATCCACCACTATCTAGGGTAGAGTTAGTTCCTTAGTTTTATCTCATCTATGCTACTCGAGATGCCATAATTATGTGAGAGGGAAACACATCCTAGAGAGGTTTCTTACTCGGGGTACTATTTGCCACACGGTTTTTGTGGCCGAGATGCCAAGAACAAGCACAAGCATAAGCACATGGCAATAACACACATTCCAGAAACACACAATGCAACTGCAAACACTATCAAGAACACACAAGGCAAACAACAAACAATTGCATAAATCACACGAGGTACTTTAAGTACCAATGAAGCCTAACAACGCGCGATATTTGGGGTTAGTCCTATTCATCCTAGGGTCATGGTTGGCCATAGTTGTTGATGTCTTCATTCTCCTTGACTCTCGCTTCGGCAGAAACTTGATGGTAGTTGGTGTTGAAGTTGCAGTGTTGTTGAGCTGTTGATGTTGACTTGGGAAGTGCAGTTTTGTAAGTCTTCTTGTATCACATCACATGGTTGTGAGGTCTTCAGAGGGATTGCTGAAGTGTTCCATTGGTGGCATACACGCCTAACAGACCTAAGGAATACTAGTAAAGCAACTAAGTACTTGGTCCATTGACGACTGCAAAAGTGCAAGTCCAGGGAGGATCAAGGTTAATATCTTGACAGAGCCATTGGTGTGAACCAAAGGCAAAATATTTATCCAAACTCTTCTTCCCTTTTTCTGCTGGAGTGGTTTGAAGACGTCCTTCTGAATATTTGCTCCATCTGGTATTGCTAAGCTTCAGGTCTAGTTGGGGTATAACGTCCATTATTCAGATTTTGAAGGGGATAAGATGAGACAGTAAAAGCGGTGAAAACCTTGGAAAACAGAGAGATAAGATTAGCAGTTTTGAAGACGTGAGAAAGGTATAAGCCATACTATTGGATACTTAGAAGAAATAACTTTTGCAAATAGTCTTAGCAAAATATTACTTTCCTATCTAACGCCCATGCTAACTAAGGTCTCCTACAGTCAGGATGGCTCTGATACCAACTCTGTGGGGACCCCGGATTACCCATCCGGAATACCCGATATGCATACAATTCACGATCCCATGATCAGTGTGTCGTGAATCCACATATCCGAGTTGATAACAGAATTACATCATCCATTACAATACCGAATAATATACTTACAATTGGTCACATGACCAAGCATGATATTGCCACGCAGGGCAAGTCTACTACTAAGCAGCGGATATCAAGCAGCGTTGATGACCCACGTCATGCCTACTACCCGACAGGCAACTGACTGGGAGACGTTCCTAGTTCGCACCGGCGTCATCGTAACCACCTTCTCCTTCCAGGTTGTCTCCTCCAAAGTCTGACCAAGTTAATAGCCAGGGACAAAGCCGTGAGTACATTTGAATTGTACTCTGTAACAACTCAGAATTTGTAACCCAACTCTTATTACATAAAGAGTCAAAAATTGGACCCAAATAAAACTTTTTTCTTCATTATTGTATGCATACATGTATTCTCTTTAATTGTATTTCTATGATTTTATGTGTGTTCTTTTTGCTTGAGCATTGGTTAGATAATTCTAAGTGAACCAAGAGAAACAACTAAGAAAGATATTAGGAACCAAAAGAACCAAAAATAAAAATAGGTAAGAAAGAGATAAAGTTAATATGATCTAGAAACTGTTAATGACTACACCACTTTGAGCCCTTATATTAAGAAATCTGCAGCTCACCTTCTTGTTTGGCCAACTAGTTGAGCTTAACCAAGTTATGGACTAACTCAACCAACAAAGATCTACCAAAACTTCAAACCAGAACCTCACTCAAACTTGAGCCAAAGTTTGAATCTGAAACAGAGACCATTCCAAATTTGAAATATAAATTTTTGCAAAACTCATTATTTCTCCAGAACAAAAATATGTCTGGGTACCTTATCCAATATGATGAGCACCCAAAGTGGCAAATTTGAAAAATTCGAATTTTGAATTCTTGTAAGCATTTCGTCGAACACTGGCAGCAGAAAATAAAATCAAACCAAACTTCACTGTGGTGCACTGTTCCAGCTCGCTGCAACCCTGTTGCCACGCCTCTGGACGGTGCCCTGGTCGAACCCAGTCCCCTCTGCCCCGACCCAAGCCCTGGAAGAAGGAGGAGAAGAGAAGCCAGCAACCCCGGACCCCCCTCTTCTTCTTCCCAGTAGCCTGCACGTCGGCGACCACCCTGCCCTCGCCAGCGCCGACCCACAGGACCCCGCGGCCGAGACCAACCCCTTCCAGCACGCGAGTAACGCCGACGAGGCCAGTGTCGCCCGTGCACGCCGCCAGCATGTCCTGCGCCGGTCGTTCACTGGACGCGCTCGCCCCCGTCGCTCCGGCCTATAAAAGGCCCCGCCGATCAAACGAAGACACTCACCTCACTCCCAGCTCCCTCCCGGACATCGCCGCTTAGCCCAGCTCGCTCTGGTTCGTCGACGCTCGCCACGCCGGCGAGGTACTGGACGCACGGAGCGCCGCCGCGTTAGACCACCTGGGAGCTCGCCGCCGCAGGGAATCGGAGGAGGAGGAGCACCGCAGCCGATCCCGCACCCCGCCGTCGAGTCCTGCTTCCTCTACGCCACTCCCTCGCCGTCGAACGGTCTTCGCTGCTCGCAGGTGAGCTCCGCCCCTTTCTCGTCGAGACGATGACTGGGAGCCGTCCGATTCTAATCCGACGCTAGCATACCGATTCGGGAACCGTTAAGTGAACTGACAGCGAGACCCCACCTGTCAGCTCCCCTGTTATTCTTTTTTCCCCGCGCGAAACGTTTTCTGGGCCGGCCCGTTCGGGTTTCGTCTGGACTGGGCCTGGCTAGTGAAGTTTCGGTCCGAACCGTTTTAATTAATTCCCGCCCTTTTCTTTTATTTCAAAACTGTTTCAAATGGGATTTTCAAATTCAAATTCCTAGAGTTTTATAAGTCCAAATTTAGCAAATAAATATTCGTTGGAAAGCTTAGAAAATACTCTATCCAATAGTACTGGTTAGATTTAAAAATCAGTTAAGAATAAAATTGGATATGAATAGTGTGACCCTAGCTTGTTAATTAATGAAAGATTTCTAGAAAATTATTTAAGCTATCAAAAATCATGAAAATTAAAATGTGAACTTACTAATGACCCCTCTTACTGTTAGTCAACACTAATCTACCCCAAACCATATTAGTGTGATCATTTAGATCCTAACCCAAACCTATTGGTTAGCATAAAATGATAGAGCCCTAATGCACACTTAGAATTAATTGCCCTCATTCCCAATTCACTTAGTGGATCATTCCCACTTAAACTTGCCCTAGCAACCTTAAATCAACCCCAATGCTGCACAAGTGAACCCCTTATGCTACTTAGTAGAGAAACTAGCTTGCACACTTGAAGAAAAACTTAGAAGAAAAACTTACAATCCAACCCCATAGCAATGCAACCTAAATGCTTGGTTAGCAAACAAGAATGTGTGCTTGGTGTGTTGTGGGTTTGGTGAAGTGATGGTGTGTTTTGTGTTTGTTCGTTCTTAGACGCTAGTGTTGCCGAGGAGGATATTGGAGGGGATTATTATTATCAAGAAGAAGAAGAAAACCCCGGACACTTTGCCAACCAAGGCAAGCCATCTTTTGATTCATACTCCCACTACCGAGTTTTAATATTGCATTCTCCTTGTTTTAAGTAAATTGCATGATTGAATTGCTAGAGTAGAATGATAGAAGTAAATTGCATGATTGAATTGCTAGAGTAGAATGATAGAAGCATATTGATGTCTTGGTTATCAAGAGCATCAAGCTGAGTTTATCCAACCATAGTAGTAGTACCATCACTCAATGTAGTTGCTTAGTCGCTAATAAAAGTTGAGGTTATCTCTGGAGGAACCCCATTTGAAAGGTGGTGACTTGACATTGAAACTTGAAATGGGAGATTGCTCCTACGTGATGGCTTTATGAAAGAAAATAATCTTGACTAAGAACTATGGAATGTATTTCTCAATTGACAACGAGTGATGTACATGGGTGCCAATTATACCGTACAACCACGTTACCCCTATATGGGAAGGGGCTTAATCCGTAGCTTGTTGATCTTAGTATGGGAGGTCTTGCATAAAATCTTCATGGAAGGACTCCACGGGCGGATACTTCTTGACCAAGTGGATTCCACTAACCCGGTCTCCGGGATGGGCATAACTAGAGGCGCCGGAGCGGGAAGTCCGTATCCCGGGCTCTAGGGAAGGATCCGATACTAGGATGAGCAAGTGAAAGAATTTGTTTGATTATCTGAAAGCCGCATACCTTTGTGTATAGCAAACCGTGGATTTCTCCCGGCAGATGTATCGAATCTTGTGGGTAAAGTGTACCCCTCTGCAGAGGTTTCAAACTATTCGAATAGCCGAGTCCTCGGTCATGGACGGTTGGCAAACTCTACCTGGCTTTTGTCAAGAATAAAAATAACAAGGGTGAACCTGGTGAATGACATGAACTTGAATTGACATGACTTGACCTTGATCTTGACACATTGAAGTTCCTCTTTAGAATGAACTTAGAGAACTAAACCTCTTTTCTACAAATGAGCATTCTTGGGAAATAAAACTAGCTTTTGCAAATCAACTTAGTGCTTGGTCCACTATACCCAACCTTGCATATCTACTTCATCTTTTCATTTACAAGATGGTTTGCGAGTGCATCCAATGTACTCACGGCTGTGTCCCTGGCTATCAACTTGGCCAGACTATGGGGAGGAATACCAGGAGGAAGGGTATGAAGAAGAGTACCAGAACTAAGCTCGTCTCCGTGAGTCGCCAATTGCCTGTAGGGAGGAGGCATGGGCCGAAGACGTTATTTCCGCTGCTATATTGTGTTGTAATATGACTTGGTCTATATGACCATTGTATTTGAATCACCGTATTGTAATGTCTATGGAACTGGTTACCAACTACGTTATGTATATCGCAACAATGATTCTGGGATTGCGGTGGAATACATAACGGGCACTTCGAATTTGTTATCAAATTTGAGGTCGTCACATACTCGCAAACCATCTAAGGGGAGAGAACAGTATGCAGTTTGGCTATAGCAAGGAGAAAGGCTCTAATCTAGTTTATCCTATCTAGTCAATTTCTCGTGTCGATATAGCATGTCTTATGACATTTCTATATCCTTATTAAAGAAACATTTAGAAAACCTTTTTAGTAAAATCTCTAGGAAAGGGGGAACTCATTCGTAAGAGAGAGCCGGTGGTCAATCGAACATGACCACCTTCCTTTATAAAACCAGGTCAATCACACATGACCAACTCCATTCCCTCGGCAATACCCTGCAAGTACTCCGAACCATAATCGTGCCATGGCAGTACCCTCTGAGTACTCCGTCCAGCACCTTTCTCCATTTTTCCCGAAAACACTCTCGTAAAACCAAAACTTGACATTGGGTTAGGCAACAGCCAGTTCAACCGTCCATGACCGAGGACTCGGCTATTCGAATAGATTACACTCTGCAGAGGTTGTACACTTTACCCACACCATCCGGATACTCATCGTGTGGGCATCATCCCCGCATAGCATCCTATGCCACGACAAGCACCCGATCAGAGCCTTCCATTCATCCACCTTAGTACGGGTGCCTACCCTGTGGAGTATACGTCCCCGGCAAACCCTGGCCGTCTACCTCCGTCGAGCGTAGTTCCAGTGCCACGGCGGGAGAAACCCAAGTGTCTTTCGGACGGGTAGCCTATTGGCGGGCCCGCTACACTGTTGCCCATCAATTGCGACAACCCGGATTCCGGGGTCCTCCAGACCCTTATATAGTGCAAGGCTCCCCGTACTAAAGCAGATAAACTTCGGACTAAGCCCCGTCCCATACCAGGGTAATGTGGTTGCACGGATTAAATTGCCCCGGGTGAGTACATAATCACCAATGTCTTTTCTTTTAAAACCACAACTCCTTTTTACTCCAAGTCCAACTTAATTTGTCCAAAGCCATTTTTGAAAACATCTCAGTGGAGTAGATACTACTCCAAGGTTTTTGAAAGCATATTTCGAAACTTTCTTTGAGTGTTCCCATCCTAGAGTTTTTGCTCCACTACAAGGTTTATCAAAGGCTACGATGCTGACCATCGTGCCACTAAATCAAGGGGGGTATATGGGTAGGGAAATAAAGTGTCATCCCATGAGGATGATAATACCTGACCCATGGAGCCGAGTCGCCAACAATTGCTATCTAGGAGCAATAGCAATAATAAAACCATGCATTTGAATAAACCTTTAAGAAACATGCAAGTGAATAGATAGGTTCAGATATGCATCAAGAATAGATGGCTTGCCTTAGTAGCATGTCCCTGGTCTTCTTCTTCTTGATAATCAAAGATCCCTCCCTCCTCGGTACACTCCTCGTTCGATTCTATCGCCGAAAAATAAAAGCACTCAATAAGCACACATGCATACACAAGTCACAAGCATTTCAGCACTCATCATACCATCTTATCAAAGAGTATTAGAAGCAAACAAGTTTAGAAAACAAACAAAGTTTTCAAAGGTTCTCAAATAACAAGTTAAGCCTACTAGAAACCAGGGTTTCTTAAGTTGATGTGAACACCACCACTTAGCAACCAATTCAAGCATGCAGGCATCCAGTGAATCAAACAGCACCTCTATCAACCTTGCAGGTTGACAACAATCTTAAGAAACTACCAAAGTTGGATTTACTGAAAAACAAAGTGTGGTCTATTTCCTACGAATTTAATAATAGGACAATAACACTAGAGCACCAAAATAATCCTCATATATTCTCTCAATCTCAGAAAAATATGAGGTAAAGTGCTCTGGAAAGCTCTTCCAGAGCATGATCCAACAAAGTTGGATCCAGCACAAAATTATAATCCTACTGCAAGTGGTGATTTTCCTAAGATTAAATACACTCTATGCCATTTTAATTACTACTGCAAGAATAAAAGCCCTAAAATAGAAAAACCAGTGAGTCAGGCAAGATGCCACAATAATCTACCACTGGAAGTTGGAATCACCCAAAAATAATATACCTACTGAGCATAATAAATAAAACAACATGAAACCTAAACATGAGCAAGATAATTACTATAGGCAACCCTATGCTCCTAAATTAGCAAAACTAGGGTGACATGCAAGCTAACAAACCAATGCATCACTGAAAATTGAAAACACAGCATTTCAATATATAAAACTCTAGATTTGCAATTTTGACTAAAGGATGCTTATTTTACAAGATTTAATTCAAGTAATTCTACAAGGGCCAAGGATTTATGCATGCAATATTTCTAGGTAGTTCACAACAAGAGGAACTCACAGGAATTTGAATCACTCAATTTGGACCTGTAATTATTTTTCTATAATTTTTGCAAACTAGTAGGTCTGCCAAAAAGTTAAAACGATTTGCTAAAAAAAACATAGCGCGGGCCGAATCGGGGGCGTGGCCGGCCCACTCCGTTCGGGCGCGCGCGGGAGAAGAGCCGGCCCGGCTGACCAGCGGGGCCCGGCTGCCAGCCGCCAGGGCGCCCGAACCGGTACGAGGCAACCGGGGCCGTCCGATCAAGTTATGATCGACGGCCCTCGGCCGTCTTCTTCCTCCGACCATAGGAACACGGTGGAAACCCTAGGAGGGTCTGGGAGGCGGGGCTGCTCACCTAGGGGCGTTCCCCGGTGATGAGGACAGGACGGGGCGGCGCGGTGGACGACGGCGACTCCGGCGAGGTGCGGCAGTGGCGGGTTCTCTTCTGGGAGGCGGATCTGCAGGGAGGCCGTGGGGGAGCTCGATTTGGCGCTTCAGATGGTCGTCACCTCGGTGTCCCTGGGTCAGGAGAAGAGTGGGGTTAGGTAGATATAGACATGTGGAGTGCATTCAAGCAGAAATGGAGAGCGGAGAGGGTCCAGAGAGGGCGTGGTGTGGTCTCCTTCCTCGCAGAACTAGAGGAAGTTTTCTCCTTCCCTTCTCTGTTTCAGAGCAAGAGACAGTACATGGGGACTGGGGGTGGATAGGGAGAGTGGCAGGAGTGAAATGAGGGGTCTGAGAGGAGCTGGGGTGCTCGGATGCCTTATAACCAGAGGAGAAGTGTGTAGGTCGGTTTTGAGACATGTGGGGTATAGGGAGGGCTCCTGGTTGGGCAAAGGGGACGGTGGAGTGGTGGGAGAGGTCCAGGAGAGTGCCTTGGTCGAGAAGGACCAGAGAGAGAGAGGTGAGAGGGGCTGCTGCAAGTTTTCTTTAAACAAGTTTGCAAGAGTAGAAAAGTATTCATGAGTCCCTCCACTAGCTCCTTCCAAGCACAAAAAGACAAGGAGGGAGGGTGCATGCTACAGTAATTTTCGACCATAGGGAGGGGAGGCTGCTGGACTAGTCAAAGAGATGGTTTGGTGGAGTTTCAAAGAAGTTTGGATTAAGTAGGTATAGGGAGTGAAAGATTGAATCTCTTTATAACTTGATGCATGCATGATGCATTTCTAGAACATTTGGGTTTGACCTTTATTTCACCAAGCAAATATCAAGAAGGATGGATCATAATGATGGGGTTGGGTGTGATTAGCAATATTGCCAAGTTGGCAAAGTCTTGATATTAAAAGGATCACCAAAAATGTGCATTATGAAGTTGGTCTAGAACTTAGGCTTGAATTCAAGATTTTGAAAGTAGGAGGCCATGGTGTTGGGTTCATAGAATTTTATATGCACAAAATAGCATGGTGGAGTTTCGACAAATTCATTTGATGAGGAAATATGCAAGAATGGCTTAGTTGGCATTTCTATGCATTTAGGTTAATAGGAAGGTAGAATAAGAGGATGGCCTCATTATATATACTTGTGATGGAAAAGAGATGATAGAAGGCATGAATAATATGTATAAACGCTAGTAGAGAGGGAATGAATCTATTGATGGATCTTACGATGAGTGTTGACTAATTATCAAGAAAATCAAGGAAAACTAGAAAGTGGAAACAGTTTTGACTAGGGTTCAAAACCTAGTCACATAGATAGGTGGCAGGCTTCAAAATGCACATGCAAGCGCATAGATGTTTAGAGTAGATCAAAAGGAAGAGGAATGGGTCAAAGAATGGTCTCTGAACAATTTATTTCGAATTCTAGAAGTGTGAGTAAGAGTGCATATGATAATAGTCAAATGGTCAGTGATTTGATTAGGGTCAGAAATAGGATTAGAGCAAGTATCAGATGGCCTCAAATGGCTAGGTGGCAATGGAAAGAATGGAAGAACACATGCCAAATATGAGTTCTAGGAAGGTACATTGCCATGGATAGAATGGATGAGCTTAATATAGGTGTTGGAAAATTGAATCTGTTAATAGACATGAAGATAGTCTGCTCATTAGGTGTTTGATAAAATGATTGCAAGGAAAATACTTTTCAAAAACTGAGAGGAGCCTTCCACGGTGGGATGTAGATGATTCTAATAGCACCATGGGTGCTTTCCTTGGGTTAGTTTGATTTGTTTTAAGATCCCACAAAATGGTGCTCCTAATGTCTCATGATAAGACTAATACATTAGAGTTAGGAATTCAGGATTGAGATGAAAATAACAAGATAGGTTTGATTTGAAAGATAGAGTGGTAATAACTTACATGGGACAAAAAAATATAAATTGGTGGGTGTTGAAGGGGGTTAGGCCATGTAACAACTCAGAAATTGTAATCCACTTCTTAATAAATAAAGTTCCAAAATTTGGACCCAAATAAAACTTTTTATCTATTATTGTATGCATACATGCATTTTCTTTTATTTGTATTCTATGATTTCATGTGTGTTATTTTTGATTGTGTATTGTCTAGTTAATTCTAAGTGAACCAACAGAATCAATTGAGAAAGATTATAAGAACCAAAGCAACCAGAAATAAAAATAAGTAAGAAAGAGATAAAGTTAATATGATCTAGAAACTGGTATTGACTACACCACTTTGAGCCCTTAGATTAAGCAATCTACATCTCACCTTCAGGTTTGGCCAGCAAGTTGAGTTTAACCAAGTTGTATACCAACTCAACCAACAAGCATTTATCCAAATTTCAAACTGGAGCCTCACTCAAACTTGAGCCAAAGTTTGAATCTGAAACAGAAACTATACCAAATTTGAAATATAAAATTCTGCAAAACTCAACCTTTCTTCATAACAAAAATATGCCTGGGTACCTTATCCAATATGATGAGCACCCAAAGTGGAAAATTTTGAAAATTCAAAATTTGAGTTCTTGCGGGCATTTCGTCGAACACTGGCAGAAGCAAATCGAATCAAATCAAGTTTTACTGGTGCTGCACTGTTCTAGCTCGCTCCTGTGCTGTAGCCATGCTGCTGGACGACGCCACTGTCGAGCCCAGCTTCCCCATCCCCGACCCAAGCCGTGAGAAGAGGAGGGAGGAGGAGAAACGCACCCAGGGCCCCCTCCCAGCAACCCTCGTCCCTGCACGATGCCAACCGTCTTGGAGGCGCCAGAGGAGACCCATAGCCTCCCGCGGCCAAGCAAGAACCCTCCCAGCACGCGAGCGTGGCCGCCGTGGCCGGAGAGACCGTCGAACGCAACCAGGACCCCCGAGCCGGCGAGCTTCTGGTCGCCTTGCTCCCGGCCTCCTGAGACTATAAATACCTCCTCCGATCAAACGAAACGACTCACCTCACTCCCAGCTCCCTCCCAGACATAGTCGCTTAGCCCCGCTTGCCCTAGCTCGCCGTCGCCAGCCTCGCCGAAGTGGTACTGGACAAGCGGAGCGCCGCCGCGTTCGAGCACCTGGGGGCAAACTGTTGCAGGGAATCAGAAGAGGAGCCTCGCCGCAGCCGATCCCGCACGTCGCCGACGAGCTCTGCTTCCCCTACGCCTCGCCCTCGCCGTCGAACGATCTTCACTGCTCGCAGGTGAGCTTCCGCCGTGCTGAGGAAGACGATGATCGTGAGCCGTCCGATCTTGATCCGACGCTAACTTATCGATTCGGGAATCGTTAAGTGAGCTAACAGCGTGACCCCACCTGTCAGCTCCCATGTTATTTCTTTTTCCCCGCGCGAAACGGTATGGGCCGGCCCGTTCGGCTTTATTCTGAATAGGGCCCGGCTCGTTTCAGTTTCGGTTCGTTTCGTTTTTAAATAAATTCCCGCCCGTTTTATTTATTTCAAATATGTTTCAGATGCTATTTTCAAACTTTAATTCCTAGAGTTTTACAAATCCAAATCTAGCAAATAAATATGCATTGGAAAGCTTATGAAATACTCTACACAATAGTACTGGTTAGAATTCAAAATAATTTAAGAATTAAATTAGATATGAATAGTGTGATCATAGCTTGTTTAATAATGAATGATTTCTAGAAAATTATTTAAGCTATCAAAAATCATGAAAATAAAAATGTGAACTCACTAATGACCCCTCTTACTGTTAGTCAACACTAATCTACCCCCAAACCCTATTAGTGTGATCCATTAGACCCTAACCCAATCCTATTTGGTAGCATAAAATGATAGATCACTATTGCACACTTAGAATTAATTGCCCTCATTACCAATTCACTTAGTGGACCCCTCCCACTTAAACTTGTCTTAGTAACCCTAAATCAACACCAATGCTGCACAAGTGAAACATCTATGCCACTTAGTAAAGAATCTAGCTTGCACACTTGAAGAAAAACTTAGAACAAAGACTTATCTACCCACACCATAAAATGCAACATGAATGCTTTGGTTAGCAAACAAAGATGTGTGCTTGGTGTGTTGTTCGCTTGGTGAAGTGATGGTGTGCTTTGTGTTTATTCGTTATTAGACGCTAGTGTGGCCGAGGAGGATATTGGAGGGGATTATTATCAGGAAGAAGAAGAATACCCCGGACACTTTGCCAACCAAGGCAAGCCATCTTTTGATTCATACTCCCCATGCCTAGTTTTAATATTGCATTCTACTTGTTTTAAGTAAATTGCATGATTGAATTGCTAGAGTAGAATGATAGAAGTATATTGATGTCTTGATTATCAAGAGCATCAAGCTGAGTTTATCCAACCCTATTTTGTAGTACTATCACTCAATGTAGTTGCTTAGTCGCTAATAAAAGTTGATGCTATCTCTGGAGGAACCCCGTTTGAAAGGTGGTGACTTGAACTTGAAACTTGAAATGGGAGATTGCTCCTACATGATGGCTTTATAAAAGAAATTAATCTTGACTAAGAACTATGAAATATATTTCTCAAATGACAACGAGTGATGTACTATGGGAGCCAATTATACCGTACGACCACATTACCCCTATATGGGAAGGGGCTTAATCCGTAGTTTGTTTATCTTAGTATGGGAGGCCTTGTATCAAAGCTTCATGGAAGGACACCGTGAGAGGTTACTTCTGGACCAGGTGGATTCCACTAACCCGGCTTCCGGGATGGGCAAAACTAGAGGCGCCGGAGCGGGAGATTCCGTATCCCGGGCTCTAGGGAAGGATCCTATACTAGGATGAGCAAGTGAAAGAGTTTGTTTGATTATCTGAACCTCGCATACTGTGTGTATGTCGAACCGTGGATTTCTCCCGGCAGATGTATCGAATCTTGTGGGTAAAGTGTACCCCTCTGCAGAGGTTTTGAAACTATTCGAATAGCCGCGTCCGCGGTCATGGACGGTTGGCAAGCTGTACTTGGCTTTTGTCAGAACTAAAAGTGACAATGGTGACTCGGTGAATGATTTGACTTGAAATGTTGTTGACACACTTGAAGCCCTCTTTAGATGGAACTTAGAGAACTAAATCTCTTTCCTATAAAGGAACATTCTTGGGAAAGGAAACTAGCTTTTGCAAAAACAAATTAGTGCTTAGTCCACTATACCAAACCTTGCATATCCGCTTCATCATTTCAATTATAAGATGGTTTGCGAGTGCATCCAATGTACTCACGGCTGTGTCCCTGGCTATCAACTTGGCCAGACTATGGGGAGGAATACCAGGAGGAAGGGTATGAAGAAGAGTACCAGAACTAAGCTTGTCTCCGTGAGTCGCCATTGCCTGTAGGGAGAAGGCATGGGCCGAAGACGTTATTTTCGCTGCTATATTGTGTTGTAATATGACTTGGTCTATATGACCATTGTATTTGAATCATCGTATTGTAATGTCTATGGAACTGGTTACCAACTACGTTATGTATATCGCAACAACGGTTCTGGGATTGCGGTGGAATACATAACGGGCACTTCGAATTTGTATCAAATTTGAGGTCGTCACAAGTTGGTATCAGAGCCTAGGCTGACCATAGGAGACCTTAGTTAGAATGGGCGTTAAACAAAACCTTGATAAAAGAAAAGATACAAGTAACGGTTGCAAAAATTGCTTAGTCTTTCCTCTCTAGTTGCAAAGTTTTATACATACTTCAGTTTTTGCCTACTTAAAATTTTGCACACTTGAGTTGATCACTAACTTGAACTAATCTAAAATTTTGTAGATGACCCCGGTATTCACTGAGCAGTACCAGTTGGGCCATGGTGGCAGCCTTTGTTTCGAGCGCGACCTCACCACCTTGACCTTGTTCTTGGATCGTTTGTATCCGGAGTTCAAGGGAGCCGTGCTCAATGAGCACCCAGATGGAGAGCTACGGTGGCTCATCCGAGCTAGTTGCCGTGGCAAGAAGGGAAACTTGAGTGCTCCGAGGATCAAGTTTGAGCTTGTGGAGAACACTTGGGCCGATGGTTTGGTCCGAGCGATGCAGGAGATGCACGCCCGCTTGTGCGGACTGCATGTTGAGGAGGTTCAGGGAGGACGCTTCAGGGACTTTGCTCGGCGTGATGCGGATGGACGTCCCGCAAACATGCCCGGGCAAAATGAGCCGAGTACCTACATCGATCACATGGACTTCTTGCTGTACTCCACTCAGCAGGAGGCCGATCGTGCCCGTACCAAGGCCAACCTTGAGCACTTCGCCCTGGTGGAGGCGAGGAGCACTATCAGGATTCTTGCGAAGGAGCGCAAGAGCCTTCGTTGCCAGCGCGATGAGAAGGAGCAAGACCTTGAGGAGTTGAAGGCCAATGTGGCGGAGTTGACTGAGTACATTGAGAGTCTGGAGGATCACCTTGGTGAGGAGGAAGGCATTGATCTCCGCAAGGAGGATAATGCCCTCATTAGTGATGAGGATGACTTCATGGAGGACCTTGATGATCCGGAAGATGGTGGGCACAATGGATTCATTGTGAGTGATCAGGAGGAAGACCCCGAGGAGCCCGCTGTTTAGATTCGAGATCCACGTGTTATCTAGTATGAGTTCCACTTTATTTTCACTTCGTGTAGGTGTGAGTTGTATCCCCCACTCTATTAGACGAGTCGCAATGGTTTGTTGTAAACCATTTGTAATGTGTGAACTCGTATGTATGATATGTTTGATGAGTGTGGAATGAAATATGAATTTGGCTATTAAGGCCTTAGTGAAACAAAAATTGCATCATCCATGTTACCTTTAAATCTTAGCAAACTAGCTTTTCCCTCTTGTCTTACACACCTTATCTTCAGATGCCGCGAGCACCCCCACCCCCGAACCCGGAAATGGCCGAATTGCTAAGGTTGGTCATGGAAGACCGGGAAGCAGCCCGAGCTGAGCGCCAAGCCAACTTGGCCACTCTTCAGCAGTTAACCCAGATGGCTATGAACCACAACAATGGCAATGGCAATGGCAATGGTGAAGGAGAAAACCATGGCAATGGAGAACACCGATCCAAGTTAAGGAGTTTCCAGAACACCAACCCACCTATGTTCACTAAGTCTGAAGAGCCCTTAGATGCCGATGACTGGCTTCGTACCATGGAGAACAATTTGGCAGTCGCCGAAGTTGGTGAAAATGAGAAGGTTTTGTACACCACCCACTATCTTGCTAGAGCAGCGAGAGCTTGGTGGGATAGCACCCGTGCAATGCAAGCCCCAGGGTATGTGATGCCGTGGGAAGAGTTCAAGAGCAAGTTTAGCAAAGCCCATGTTCCTATGGGATTGGTTAAAAGGATGAGAGATGAGTTCAGGAATCTGAAGCAAGGTTCCCTATCTGTGGTGGATTACCGTGACAAGTTCCTTACCTTGTCTAGGTATGCCCCGGATGACACCAACACCACCGAGAAGAAGCAAGAAAGGTTTCTGGATGGACTTCATGATGAGATGCAATGTGTCTTGGTCAGCATTCACTTTGCCGACCTGGAGTCATTGGTTGACTCTGCCATTCAGATGGAAGGCAAACTCAAGCAAGCTACCGAGAACCGCAAGCGCCACATGATGTATCAAGGCAACTCGAGCAACTCGCAGAAGCCAAGGGGAAATGCACCAATGGGTTTCGCCCCTAGACCAATGAGGCCGTCTGCACCTGCTCCACGTCCCAACTATCCCAACCGTCCGCCCGGCAACAATTTCAACCGTGCACCTCCAAGACCCAGTGGCAACAACTTCAACACCAATACTCCAAGGCCAAATGGCGCCCCTGTGTTACCCAAGCCTGGTGACAAGTCTGGTGTTACCTGTTATGAGTGCGGACTAAAAGGGCATTACTCCAATGAGTGCCCCAAGAAGCTGAATGATGCATCCAAGACCACTGCCCCTGCTCAGCAATAGCGCCGTGTGGGAAATGGCAAGAACTATCCCCCAAGGAACCAGCCCCGTTCTCAAGGCCGTCTGAATCACATGAATGTTGAAGAAGCTCAGGAAGCAACCGACGTTGTGCTTGGTATGTTCCCTGTTAACTCAGTTCTTGCAAGAGTTCTGTTTGATTCTGGAGCTTCACACTCATTTGTTACACAATTATTTGTGGATAAAAGTGGACTTCATCCCACACCCTTGAAAGATGTCATGTCTGTGCAAATTCCCAGGTCTGTAACCAAAGCCAATTGTAACTGCTTGGCAGTACCCATAGAAATCCATGGAATAGCTTTCTTAGCAGATTTGATAGTGTTGGGAACCAAAGGTTTGGAAGTAGTTCTTGGTATGAATTGGATGTCTTTCCATCAAGGAGTGATAGATTGCGCCAAGAAGACCATCACCATGAAGAGTAGCAATGGAATCATAGTCAAGCATGTGTCCATAAAACCACCCCAAACCACCCGATGTCATAAAAGTATCTCAGGACCAACCATAGAGGAAGTTCCCATTGTTTGTGAATACCCGGATGTCTTTCCCAATGAGCTACCCGGAATGCCACCGGATCGGGATATTGAGTTTATCATTGAGCTTATTCCCGGAACTGGATCTATAGCCCAACGACCCTATCGCATGAACCCAGCTGAGCTAGTTGAGTTGAAGAAACAATTGGATGACCTTTTGAGCAAAGGATTGATTCAACCAAGTTCGTCCGCTTGAAATCACCTGTTCTGTTTGTGGATAAAAGTGACGGTTCTAGCCGACTGTGCACTGATTATCGCAAGCTTAACGATGTGACCATCAAGAACAAGTATCCTCTCCCAAAGATTAAAGATTTGTTTGACCAATTGACTGGAGCCAGAGTGTTCTCGAAGATAGATCTTAGAACTGGATACCACCAACTGAAGATCTGTGCAACGGATATCCCCAAGACAGCCTTCACGACCCGATACGGATTGTACGAGTACACCGTAATGTCATTTGGATTAACCAATGCCCCTGCTTATTTCATGAATCTCATGAATAAGGTTTTTATGGAGTTCTTGGATAAGTTTGTTGTTGTCTTCATTGATGACATTCTTATCTACTCCAAGTCCGAAGAAGAGCATGCAACCCATTTGAGATTAATCTTAGAAACCTTAAGGGAGCATCAGCTGTATGCCAAGTTCAGTAAATGTGAGTTCTGGTTGAAGGAAGTTGGATTCTTAGGCCATGTGCTATCAGCCGGAGGGATATCGGTAGACCCTAAGAAGATCACATCAGTCATGGAATGGGAAGCCCCTACCACTCAGACTGAAGTTAGAGGTTTTCTCGGATTAGCCGGATATTACCGCAAATTTGTTGAAGGGTTTTCGAGCATTGCTCGGCCAATGACCCAATTGTTGAAGAAAGACAAGAAGTTTGAATGGACCCCTAAGTGTGAAGAGAGTTTTCAAGAGCTCAAGAAGCGATTGGTGACCGCCCCCGTCCTAACCATGCCCGATATCACCAAAAACTTTGATGTCTATTGCGACGCTTCCAAACTTGGACTTGGTTGTGTATTAATGCAAGAAGGCAAGGTCATAGCTTACCTCTCTCGGCAGCTTCGACCTCATGAAGAAAATTATCCAACCCATGATCTAGAGTTAGCAGCCGTGGTTCTAGCTTTGAAGACTTGGAGGCACTATCTGATGGGCAACCGTTGTGAGATCTACTCTGATCACAAGAGTTTGAAGTATATTTTTACCCAGAAGGAGTTGAACATGAGGCAAAGGAGATGGATAGAGTTGATCAAGGATTATGATCTGGAAATTCACTATCACCCCGGTAAGGCCAATGTAGTGGCCGATGCGTTGAGTAGGAAGCCGTGTTCGTTGAATATGAGGATCAAGGAAGAGCAACCTATGTTGCACCAAGAGTTTGAAAAATTTGGATTGGAACTAGTCAGTCAAGGATTCTTAGCCAACCTTGAGTTTCAACCCACCTTGATGAGCCAAATCAAAGAAGCCCAGAAGGGAAATGAGAGTATCGAAGGAATCAAGCACAGAATTGGTTCCGGCAAGGTGCCAGGATTTGAAGAAGATGATCAAGGAGTTCTTTGGTATAAAGGCCGTATTTGTGTACCCGCTGATTCCGAATTGAAGGAAGTGATTATGAAGGAAGCCCATGAGACAACTTACTCCATCCACCCCGGTGGAACTAAGATGTACCAAGATTTGAAGGAACAATTTTGGTGGCATGGAATGAAGCGTGAGATTGCATCGTTCATTTCTAAGTGTGATATTTGTCAAAGAGTCAAGGCTGAACATCAACGACCTGCAGGATTGCTGCAACCTTTGCAAGTTCCGGAATGGAAGTGGGATTCTGTTGGAATGGATTTCATCACTAGATTTCCAAGGTCTAGCCATGGCAATGACTCTATTTGGGTCATTGTGGATAGACTAACCAAAGTGGCCCACTTTATTCCTGTCAAGACCACTTACAACTCGGGACAGCTAGCAGATCTGTATTTATCCAGAATTGTCAGTTTGCATGGAGTTCCCAAAACCATAGTTTCCGATCGAGGAACCCAATTCACTTCGAGATTTTGGAAGAGTTTACAGCAAGCTTTGGGAACCAAGTTAGCCTTCAGCACCGCTTACCACCCTCAGACTGATGGACAGACTGAAAGGGTGAACCAAATACTTGAAGATATGTTGAGAGCCTGTGTTCTAGCCTATGGAGCTAAGTGGGAAGATTGTCTGCCTTTCGCGGAGTTTTCCTACAACAACAGTTATCAAGCCAGTTTGCAAATGGCCCCATTTGAAGCTTTGTATGGAAGAAAATGTCGTACCCCTCTGAATTGGTCAGAAACCGGAGACAGTCAGATATTTGGACCTGACATTCTGCAAGAAGCCGAGGAGAAGGTTCGCATGATTCGTGACTATCTCAAGGCAGCCCAGTCAAGACAAAAGAGTTATGCCGACAAGAGACGGAGAGAATTAACTTTCAAAAGTGGAGATTTTGTGTACCTTAGAGTATCACCCCTCAAGGGAATGCAAAGATTCCAAGTAAAAGGAAAGCTTGCACCAAGATATATTGGACCCTTCAAGATACTAGACCACAGAGGAGAAGTGTCTTATCAGTTGGAAATGCCCCCTGAGTTGTCTGAAGTACACGATGTCTTCCACGTGTCCTTACTTCGGAAATGTCTTGAAGTTCCGGAGAAGCCCGAAATCTTCAAGAATATTGATCATCGTTCTATGGACATTAACAAGGATTTAACCTACCGTGAAATGCCTATCCGTATCCTCGAGGATGCTTATAGAACCACTCGAACCCGAAGCATCAAATTTCTGAAAGTTCAGTGGAGTAATCACACCGAAGAGGAAGCCACTTGGGAACGAGAATATTACCTTCAGAAAGAGTTTCCCAATCTTTTCAGTTCGTAATCAATGAATCTCGGGGACGAGATTCTTTTTAAGGGGGGAAGATTGTAACAACTCAGAAATTGTAATCCTCTTCTTAATAAATAAAGTGCCAAATTTTGGACCCAAATAAAACTTTTTATCTATTATTGTATGCATACATGCATTTTCTTTTATTTGTATTCTATGATTTCATGTGTGTTATTTTTGATTGTGTATTGTCTAGTTAATTCTAAGTGAACCAACAGAATCAATTGAGAAAGATTATAAGAACCAAAGCAACCAGAAATAAAAATAAGTAAGAAAGAGATAAAGTTAATATGATCTAGAAACTGTTATTGACTACACCACTTTGAGCCCTTAGATTAAGCAATCTACATATCACCTTCAGGTTTGGCCAGCAAGTTGAGTTTAACCAAGTTGTATACCAACTCAACCAACAAGCATTTATCCAAATTTCAAACTGGAGCCTCACTCAAACTTGAGCCAAAGTTTGAATCTGAAACAGAAACTATACCAAATTTGAAATATAAAATTCTGCAAAACTCAACCTTTCTTCATAACAAAAATATGCCTGGGTACCTTATCCAATATGATGAGCACCCAAAGTGGAAAATTTTGAAAATTCAAAATTTGAGTTCTTGCGGGCATTTCGTCGAACACTGGCAGAAGCAAATCGAATCAAATCAAGTTTTACTGGTGCTGCACTGTTCTAGCTCGCTCCTGTGCTGTAGCCATGCTGCTGGACGACGCCACTGTCGAGCCCAGCTTCCCCATCCCCGACCCAAGCCATGAGAAGAGGAAGGAGGAGGAGAAACGCACCCAGGGCCCCCTCCCACCAACCCTCGTCCCTGCACGATGCCGACCGTCTTGGAGGCGCCAGAGGAGACCCACAGCCTCCCGCGGCCAAGCAAGAACCCTCCCAGCACGCGAGCGTGGCCGCCATGGCCGGAGAGACCGTCGAACGAAACCAGGACCCCCGAGCCGGCGAGCTTCTGGTCACCTTGCTCCCGGCCTCCTGAGACTATAAATACCCCCTCCGATCAAACGAAACGACTCACCTCACTCCCAGCTCCCTCCCAGACATAGTCGTTTAGCCCCGCTTGCCCTAGCTCGCCGTCGCCAGCCTCGCTGGAGTGGTACTGGACAAGCGGAGCGCCGCCGCGTTCGAGCACCTGGGGGCAAACTGCTGCAGGGAATCGGAAGAGGAGCCTCGCCGCAGCCGATCCCTCACGTCGCCGACGAGCTCTGCTTCCCCTACGCCTCGCCCTCGCCGTCGAACGATCTTCACTGCTCGCAGGTGAGCTTCCGCCGTGCTGAGGAAGACGATGATCGTGAGCCGTCCGATCTTGATCCGACGCTAACTTACCGATTCGGGAATCGTTAAGTGAGCTGACAGCGCGACCCCACCTGTCAGCTCCCATGTTATTTCTTTTTCCCCGCGCGAAACGGTATGGGCCGGCCCGTTCGGCTTTATTCTGAATAGGGCCCGGCTCGTTTCAGTTTCGGTCCGTTTCGTTATTAAATAAATTCCTGCCCGTTTTATTTATTTCAAATATGTTTCAGATGCTATTTTCAAACTTTAATTCCTAGAGTTTTACAAATCCAAATCTAGCAAATAAATATGCATTGGAAAGCTTATGAAATACTCTACACAATAGTACTGGTTAGAATTCAAAATAAGTTAAGAATTAAATTAGATATGAATAGTGTGATCATAGCTTGTTTAATAATGAATGATTTCTAGAAAATTATTTAAGCTATCAAAAATCATGAAAATAAAATGTGAACTCACTAATGACCCCTCTTACTGTTAGTCAACACTAATCTACCCCCAAACCCTATTAGTGTGATCCATTAGACCCTAACCCAATCCTATTTGGTAGCATAAAATGATAGATCACTATTGCACACTTAGAATTAATTGCCCTCATTACCAATTCACTTAGTGGACCCCTCCCACTTAAACTTGTCTTAGTAACCCTAAATCAACACCAATGCTGCACAAGTGAAACATCTATGCCACTTAGTAAAGAATCTAGCTTGCACACTTGAAGAAAATCTTAGAAGAAAGACTTATCTACCCACACCATAAAATGCAACATGAATGCTTTGGTTAGCAAACAAAGATGTGTGCTTGGTGTGTTGTTCGCTTGGTGAAGTGATGGTGTGCTTTGTGTTTATTCGTTATTAGACGCTAGTGTGGCCGAGGAGGATATTGGAGGGGATTATTATCAGGAAGAAGAAGAATACCCCGGACACTTTGCCAACCAAGGCAAGCCATCTTTTGATTCATACTCCCCATGCCAAGTTTTAATATTGCATTCTACTTGTTTTAAGTAAATTACATGATTGAATTGCTAGAGTAGAATGATAGAAGTATATTGATGTCTTGATTATCAAGAGCATCAAGCTGAGTTTATCCAACCCTATTTTGTAGTACTATCACTCAATGTAGTTGCTTAGTCGCTAATAAAAGTTGATGCTATCTCTGGAGGAACCCCGTTTGAAAGGTGGTGACTTGAACTTGAAACTTGAAATGGGAGATTGCTCCTACATGATGGCTTTATAAAAGAAATTAATCTTGACTAAGAACTATGAAATATATTTCTCAAATGACAACGAGTGATGTACTATGGGAGCCAATTATACCGTACGACCACATTACCCCTATATGGGAAGGGGCTTAATCCGTAGTTTGTTTATCTTAGTATGGGAGGCCTTGTATCAAAGCTTCATGGAAGGACACCGTGAGAGGTTACTTCTGGACCAGGTGGATTCCACTAACCCGGCTTCCGGGATGGGCAGAACTAGAGGCGCCGGAGCGGGAGATTCCGTATCCCGGGCTCTAGGGAAGGATCCTATACTAGGATGAGCAAGTGAAAGAGTTTGTTTGATTATCTGAACCTCGCATACTGTGTGTATGTCGAACCGTGGATTTCTCCCGGCAGATGTATCGAATCTTGTGGGTAAAGTGTACCCCTCTGCAGAGGTTTTGAAACTATTCGAATAGCCGCGTCCGCGGTCATGGACGGTTGGCAAGCTGTACTTGGCTTTTGTCAGAACTAAAAGTGACAATGGTGACTCGGTGAATGATTTGACTTGAAATGTTGTTGACACACTTGAAGCCCTCTTTAGATGGAACTTAGAGAACTAAATCTCTTTCCTATAAAGGAACATTCTTGGGAAAGGAAACTAGCTTTTGCAAAAACAAATTAGTGCTTAGTCCACTATACCAAACCTTGCATATCCGCTTCATCATTTCAATTATAAGATGGTTTGCGAGTGCATCCAATGTACTCACGGCTGTGTCCCTGGCTATCAACTTGGCCAGACTATGGGGAGGAATACCAGGAGGAAGGGTATGAAGAAGAGTACCAGAACTAAGCTTGTCTCCGTGAGTCGCCATTGCCTGTAGGGAGAAGGCATGGGCCGAAGACGTTATTTTCGCTGCTATATTGTGTTGTAATATGACTTGGTCTATATGACCATTGTATTTGAATCATCGTATTGTAATGTCTATGGAACTGGTTACCAACTACGTTATGTATATCGCAACAACGGTTCTGGGATTGCGGTGGAATACATAACGGGCACTTCGAATTTGTATCAAATTTGAGGTCGTCACAGGCCACAGGCCCATATGAGGATTATATCTACACACAAGCAACTCATCAAAGTCAAATAGTCACACAAGTCAACTCACCACACAAGGTTAATCATTTGAAGCTAATCTAGCATCACCAGAAACAATGATTGAACCAGTGCTCAAAGATCATGCCATGGTCAAGTAGAGAAGAGTTTCAAATAAAGGAGTAAGGCTTTGGTAGATAGTTTTAGAAACAAATGGAGACATAAACATCTCCTTTGTAAAGTCTTCTCAAAGGTGTTTGAAATCCTTTTATAAATATCAACAAAATAAAAGTTTGTAAAATAGTGGGACCACTCTACTTCGTAGGTCCAGATAATTTTTTAAATACTTAGTTTTGATAAAAGCTTTGTCTCCAGAAAAATAAATCTTGGCGCTTATTTGGATAAATAAAATAATTTAAAACAAAGGAGAGTTTGCCAAGATAATGGTTTTGGAAAATAGCTAGAAGCATAAATAGGAGCATGATCACAAGGGCACAAGGTTTGTGTTGGTTCATAAAGGTGTTCAATAAGCAACTCGAGCAGACATCATTAACATAACAACCAAGACAAACAAGCAAGAAACATATTTTCCAGAGGTTTGCTCAAAAAGTTTTTGTTGGCCCTCATTTTTGGCTTACTAAACATGACTTAAACAGGGTTACAAAAAGTGGGGTGTTACAATGTGCTTCATGTTTAGATCTCATGAGCTGCCCTACATGATTGAGATCACCGTTATGTAATTCTATGATGTTGGTTTGTTGGGATCCGATGAATATTGGTGTTTATGATTAAGTTGCTGTACTGAATTATATCTTTTGTTATCTCTATGTTGTTTATGATCTTGCATGCTCTCCGTTGTTAGTGGCTATCTTGGCCGAGTAGTTGCTAGTGACTCCAAGAGGGGGTATTTATGCTCGATAGTGGGTTCATGTCTCTATTTCACCTGGGGGAGTGACAGAAACCTCTAAGGTGGTAGATGTGCTGTTGCTACTAGGGAGAAAACAACATTCATATGCTCAAGGGCATATGCTTTGTTTACATTACACACTTTGCTTAATGCAATTATCTGTTGTTCACAACTTAATACTACTGGGGTGTTCGGATTGATATCCCCGGGAGTGGATTATTAGTCATAGATGCAGTTGGATGGCGGTCTATGTATTTTGTTGTAATGCCCAGAGTAAATCTCATAGTGATCTTCTTGACATATCACGTTATCTTTATTCTATCAATTGCCCAACTATAATTTGTTTACCCAGCATGTTTTGTCTATGGAGAGACACCACTAGTGAACTGTGGACCCCAGTCCTATTTCCATCATATTGCTATCACCTATTTACTTTACTCGTACTGTTTACTTTACTCGCATACTATATTATTTTCCACTCGATACGCTCATAATCTTTGTTTTAAGCAAACCGGTGAGATTGACAACCTTATCGCAAGTTGGGAACAAAGTACTTGGTTGTGTGTGTGCAGGTTCCATATCACCTTCAGTCGTCACCGTCTCTCCTCTCCTGATCGATAAACCTTGGTATCTTAACTGAAGGAAAACTAGCCGCTACACTCATCATACCTTCCTCTTGGGGTTCCCAATGGGCTGGTCATTCACCACACACAAGGACTTACTGCTCCACGTCAACTACACGCCACCAGTTCTTTTCTGGCGCCATCACCGAGTAGCAATGACTGCAAGAAAATATTTTGCAAAAACTGAGAGGAGCCTCCTAAGATCAAATGTAGATGATTCTAATAACACCATGAGTGCTTTCCTTGAATCAAACTCTCCCCAAATAGCTTTGAGAATTGCATTCATGATCCTCATCACATCTTTATTCTCAAATATAATTTCCATAAGACTATCTTCTTATTTCATTTCTTTTAAACTAAAATTTGCATGTGGATAACAACCATGCATTTTCTTGCACCCTCCCTTCTCATCAAATAGAATTGATGGAACCCCAACATGCTATCTTATGCATGTAGGATTCTATGAGCCCAAAAACCCTAGATTGTTCATATTCAAAATCTTCACATTTCGCTTTTAGTGATCTTGCCTATTACCAAATAAAATCTTCCAAAGTGGCAATACTATTAATCTCATCAAATCACACCCATCTAATCCATCTATGCATGCCATTGTTTGGTGCATATGATACTAGCCAATAATCCAAGAATTGCATCATGCATAAAATTACCACCATATCTATCTCTATCTAATTCAAAATTATTTAAAACTTCACCAAACCACCACCTTGACCTCCTGAAGGGAATATGCCCGAGAGGCAATAATAAAGTGGTTATTATGTTATTCCTTGTTTATGATAAATGTTTATTTCTCATGCTATAATTTATTAATTGGAAACATTAATACTTGTGTGATTAATAAAATAAAAGGGTTCCTAGTAAAGCCTCTTTTTATACTAGCTCATTGATTAACTGATGATCAAGGTTTCCTAATCATGAACATTGGATGTTGTTAATAACAGGGTCATATCATTAGAAGAATGATGTGATGAACACTCACACCCATAGTACGAATAGCAATACGATAAAGTTATCAAGTTCATTACTATATCAAACTCATATGAAATAGTTCTAACTAGCTAATTGGCCCGCGCATTTGCGCGGCTAGACTTATTTCTTGGGGAAATCAATTATTGTTCAGCTTAATTCATCATCACTAATTTTAGGTTACTGGAATAGATTTTCCATTAGGGTTGTTGGGTTGGTGATGATTATATATGTATTTCATTCTGAAACCACGTAATAAGTATGTACTATATGTTCATAAATCAAATATATACTCTCAATCAACATAGCGTTGTATTTACTATAAATTTACAAATGCAATTTATTCATCTACATAGTTATAATCCAGAAACACCACCGTCAGGAGTGACAGAATTGCATATAGGCAAGAAAGCGACAAAAAAGTAACCCAAACGCAGGCTTGGTATAATTTGCAAAAACATGTTATACTATTAGTGTATTGTTGAGGCGTATGTTGGATCCAATATAATGAACCATGCTGGGTGAACATTTGATTGCTCGACATCGTCGGCAAGGTAGTGTGTCCTTCTCCCGTTTGAATTATCAGATTGGCTCACTTCTTACATACTGTGGTCTAGTATTTCCCAGCGATGCAAAGGCTATGAGCTATATCTTCTGTATCATGCATTTTATATTTTTATATCATTGTGAGATCAGCAGGAAGCACGACACATGCACATCATGTCAGTTGAAGGAGAGCACATGTGCGACCGTCGACATTTCGAACTATATTCTTGAGGTCGACACCGTGGACAGCATCCGCGACCCAGCATTTTGATGTGCGGCATGGTGCGGCCATCGTAGCTGGGAATAACTCTTGTGTCTGGGATGGTCATGCAAATGCGAGTTCTAACATAACTCATTTTTCTCTCCATATCTCATCTAATCAACATAGCACAGACTGAACAAAGAGACTGAATCCACACGGACACTACTATACCCGATATGATGATCTGATTCATGGACGTCTGTGATAAGAAAAAGTCGAAGAGAAACCTATGTTGCCGTCATGCTATATCTGCCGCCTAGAGTCGCCATCAATCCTAGCGAACATGTAGCCTTTTAGCACTGTTGCTTATCGGCTGATCGACATCGGCATGTCTGGCTCATCATAGAGTTTGCAAAGGACTCGGCAACCTTGGTGTTTTTGGTAAGTTTAGTAGCGCGATATCAGCAAAGACTATGTTTGCACGTAACTCATCGGAGATTGCACAGGGGTCGTCGCAGCCTTGCAGGGATATGCTGCTAATTCAAGATCCACGCGAGGACTGCTACTGTTTCTGTTGCACATGATGTATATTGCTGCGGGTATTGGAAAGCCAAACTGATTAACCATATGGATCCATAACTCTGCCTTGCACAACTTGTCAAACGTGACGGGTGAATTCACTGGGTTGATCTAGAAAATGCATCACAAATCGGGAGTACTCAAAGTTGATGGCGTTGAATCATGCAAGAAGAAAAGGATTTCCGCCTTCTTGAGTCCCTTGGGCGTCGTGGGATCGCAAGTGGTAAAGGACATATACGTGGTGTTGTGCTGTGATATATTGAATACATCTGGATCCGATCGTAGCTCCTTCAATATGACGACGGCCAGCACCAAGCGCTCCGTCGCCGCGTGACTTCAGTCCGCTGCCGGGCGTGACGGACTGGTCATGGATGAGTTACTACCCTACCTTGAGCCATCACGGCCACGTGCTGGTTTGCATTGAGGTTTAGATCCACCAGCCGGGTCTCGCAGGCGTAAATATATGTTCTACAATCTATTGCAAATCAAGCGTCCATGCCAAGTACGAACAGGCGATCTATTGCAAACCGAGAGTCCATGCCAAATACAAACATGCGGCGTGTAGCAGGCTAATTCTTACTACGTGAGATCCACGTTAGTTAATCTCGATCATTGATATGATGTAGAACTAAATTGTTAAATCCTAGCCGTCGGTTGTTAGTTGTTTTAATAATATAATAGATCCTCAGACCATGAGATCATGTTAATCACTGATGCCGAAAGAGTGCTTTGATGATATCAAACGTCACACCATTACAGGGTGATTATAAAGGTTGATTTGGGTATTCTGAAAGTATTAGTTGAGGCTCATGGATCAAGAGTGGAATTTGTTCGACCCGATGACGGGAAGATATTCTCTGGGCCCTTCTCGGTGATACTGCATTGGAATCGCTTGCAAGCATGTGACTAGGTCATGAGAATGCATTATCACGAAACGAGTAAAGAGACTTGTCAGGAACGAGATCAAACTAGGTATGGTTGATACCAAATGATCGAATCTCAGACAAGTAATAATATCGTGAGACAAAAGGAATTAACTATGTTCATTATTGGTTCACACGGTCACTAGTTCATCGTTGAGTAAGTTGGAGTCATTATGGATTTCCAGATCCCGCTGATGATTATTGATCGGAGAGGAGTCTCGATCGTGTCCACATTATTCACGAACCGTAGGGTGACACACTTAAGATTCGTCGTCGTTTTTGAGTGGATACGATACTCCGATTGAATTACAGGACAACATGAGGGTTGTTTCAGAAAAGCACCGAAACTGTTTCGGGATATCAAAATAACTGAAGGGTGTATTTGTTAATTTTTTTAATTGAATGAATTAACAAATATTAAAGAAATAAAAATGTTTTATTAAATCAATAAGTGTGAATTTTAATTAGCATGAATGTCATGCAAAATTAAAATAGGGGTTACTTATTTGATGAGGGGGGTTACCTTTCCATGAAGGAGGGGGTTACCACCACCATGAAGAGGAGAAAAGGGGAGGGGCTGGCCACACCCCTCATGGGTGGTTGCCCCCTCTCTCCTATATATATGTTGGACATACTCCTCTTCTCCCAACACTTTTGGTTCTTCCCCTTTCCCGCAAAGTTACTGCCCCAAATCCATCTTGGCTTAGCGAAGCTCTGCCAGATTGTTAGTTCAAGTTTCACACACTTAGAGAAGTGATTGTTGGAGTGTCCGGCGGATCCCTTCTTCCGCTGCCCCGCCAGACCAAGGGTGTGGAGGAGTCGACAACAAGCCATACATGTATCCGAGCACGGGGGCGCCGCCGGTTGTGGCGCCGTGTACACGATCTCGTGATCGTCAAGTGAACCACTATGTCGACTACGTCAAGTGAACGATTATGTCGACTACATGCGTCTTCCTCAACTCTCCATCGGCAATATTTGTGCGGGAACGTAATCCCCGCTACCGGTCTTCGAGGGTTAGTCTCCGTTGCTACCATCTTATAGATGTTCTTGACTAGTTTATGTGTTCTTGCGTAGGAATTTTTTTGTTTTCTATGCTACGAACCCATCAGTGGTATCAGAGCCATCTCTATGCATAGTTGGTATGCACGGTTAGAACACATGTGGATGTGGGCGTTGATGATCATTTTATTGCAATTTTTAGTATTTTGGATCATACTGGCATAGTGGGATTGAAGCTACCCGAGACTAACCTTACGTGACCACGTTCATGAGACTTATCCCACACTTGACATGCTTCGTCATATGTGGCTTTGTGGGTGCAAATTTCTCCCACTATAGTTATGATCTATTTTACAAAGAGTTGTTAATAATATTTTTATCACCGTTGTGGTTACATGTTCGTAGGTAAGAATGGTTCTTCCTAGAAAGCCCCAAACCACGTAAAATATGCAAGACAAATTAGAAATGTCTGACTTGTTTTTGTAGGGCATGTGAAGTGATATAGTTAAATTATTTATGTTACAAATTATATGCAATGATCCTTTTTGTAAGTTATAAACAACCGGCAGGAGCCATATGGTTGTCTTTTCATTTAAATGGCCTGCGTGCCGAATATATATGTGGGGACCCCGGCTTACCACCCGGGATACCCGTTATGCATACAATTCACGATCCCAGGAGACCGTCGTGAATCCACATAACAGAGTTGACATTACAGATACATCATCCATTACATAAATAAGTCGTTAAGTCTTACATAGCCACTTGGCTGAATACACACGCCTCACAGGGCAAGTTCAACAGACACACTAATATAACAACAGCGGATACACATAGCGTAGTGACCCAAGTCAGGCCTACTACCCTACAGGCGACTGACCAGGAAACAAATCCTAATTCACACCGGCGTCGTCATACTCCTCGTCGTCTTCATCGTAGTCATCTTCGAAGTCTGGCCAAGTTAATAGCCAGGGACAAAGCCGTGAGTACATTTTGGAATTGTACTCGCAAACCATCTAAGAGAAGAATTGATTCACATGCTATATGGCTGTAGCAAGGGGGTGGCTTAGTTTTAGTGTCTATGTGCTACAAACTTCTCGTGTCGATATAGCATGTCCCATGACATATCTATATCCTTATTAAAGAAGACTTTTAGAAGTAGTTAGTAAAATCTCTAGGAAAGGGGGAAACTCCATTAAAGAAATAGATCGGTGGTCAATCGAACATGACCACCTTCAAACATCGGCCGTACCCTCCAAGTACTCCGATCCACCTCCGTGCCACGGCAGTACCCTCCAAGTACTCCATCCGGCACAAACTCTATTTTTCCAGAAAACCATTTATAAAACAAAACCTGACACAGGTTAAGTATGGCCATTCCAACCGTCAATGACCGAGGACGCGGCTATCTGAATAGATTACACTCTGCAGAGGTTGTACACTTTACCCACACCATTCGGGTACTCATCGTGTGGGCATCATCCCCGCATAACATCCTATGCCACGACGAGCACCCGATCATAGCCTTCCATTCATCTACCTTAGTACGGGTGTCTACCCTGTGGACTTTACCTCCCCGGCACGCCCCGGCAGTACCTCCTCCAGAGCATAACTCCGGCGCCACGGCGGGAGAACCCAAGTGTCTTCCGGCCAGATAAATCCCGAAGGATCCCGATTTACTATTGCCCATAAACTAGTGGCAACCCGGATTCCGGAGTCCTACAAACCCCTATATAGTATGAGACTCCCCGCACTAAGACAAATAAAGTTCAAACTAAGCCCATCCCATACCGGGTAATGTGGTTGCATGGGAGTAATTGGTTTGGCGAACACTTATACACAATGCCACTTTTTAGAAATCCACCAACTTCTACACCTCCCAAGTCCAACCCCATGTTTACAAAATCATTTCAAAACATCTCAACGGAGTAGTAGCTACTCCAAGGTTTTCGAAACCATTTTCGAAATATTTCCCGAGAGAGTATTCCCAATCCTAGAGTTTTTGGCTCCACTACAAGTGTTTCCCAAAGACCCCGATGCTAATCATCGGGTCTCTACCTTTTAGGGTATTGAGTAGGTGTCAATGGTGTCATCTTTAGAGATGATAGCAATTCGACTTGTGGAGCTAAGTCGCCAACTATTGCTATATAAGGGACATAGCAATATGAAAACAATGCATAATAATAGAAACAAGAGTAGAGCAATGCATGGTGACATAATAGGATTCAGATATGCACAAGTAGATGGCTTGCCTTGATGGGCTTGTCCCTGGCCACCTTCCTCCTGATACTCAAACACTTCACCCTCCTCCACACAGTCGTCGTTCGATTCTATCGCCGGAAAAAGAAAAGAAACATACATACCGTAAGCATTCATGCATACATGCAGTGCATTCAGACAACACCAAACAACTCAGGCATTTGAGTATCAGAAGCAAACAAGTTTAGATTTCTAAACATAAAAACTCTTTTCTAATAAAAAGAAAATAAACACTAACATAAAAGCAAGCAAATCCTAGATACATGGTACTATTCAACACAAGCAAACACTTGCATGCATCAAACAAATCAAAACATGGCATCAGCACACTTATAGGTAGTGGATAACATTTCAGTAGCAACACATTTGGAAACACACTAAAATACTAGAAAAGTGAGTTAATAAGGAATCGTTAATTCTAGGAATCACTAGAGTAGCAAAATAATTCTCTAAAACTTTCTGTAATTCCTAAAATTATACCAGAGGTCATTTTGGAAAGCTAAAGACAGGCACAACACATCAGAAGTGGAATCATCCTAAAATAGACAATATACTAATCACAATAAATCAATTACTGCAGAACATTGATATCACCAAATCAATTACTGCAAACAATTCACAATTCCTAAAATAGTGAAACCAGTTCCTATAAATCAACAAAATAGTAGGGTACCCATGAAAATTGGATTTACAAATTTTCATCACACAGAACAACATATTTGCATAAACTTGTGTAAATCACTAGATCTACTCTATTTAATTACAGGAAAATATTGAGGGCTCCTAAAACCACACATGCAGTAGGATTAGATAACATGCAGTACAAGGACTTCATAGAAACTTGCTTCACAATTTTTGAATACACAGAATATTTGCTACACATTTTTGAAACATGCAGTCATTTTACAAAAAGGAGAAATCGGCTGTCTAAAAAAAAGGGAGACGGGCCGGAGCGGTGGAGCGTTGGCCAGGCCGACCCAGATCCGCGGCCTGCCCAGAGCCCGGCTGGCCAAATCGGTAAGCTGCCATCGGATTTAGATCCGACGGCGCGGCCGTCGTCTTCTTCGAGCGCCAGCGCATGCAGGCGAGGGTGGTAGGGCGCGCTAGGGTTTTTTAGCGAGGTGGTGCTTACCGAGGGGCTGCGGCGGTCGTCGGCTATTAGATCGGGGGCGGAGGGGTTCAGGAGGGAGTTCTTGGCCAGAGGACATGCATGCAGGTGAGTTAGTGCTCGCGAGGGTGTCGAAGACTTCCCGTGAGCTCCGGTGATGGCCGACGGCGTCGATGATCTACAACACTCCTGGATCAAACAAAGGAGAGGTGAGATCGAGGTGATGTCTGCAAGCTAAAAATCCAGAGAGAGAGCAGAGAGAGACGGCCAGGTCGACGGCAACCTTCTCCCTCGCTGTTGCCGATCTACCCAGTGACCTCGAGCTCTCTGGTGGCTTCCTCTTCTCGGCTAGGCGTCGGTGCGCTCCGAGAGGTGAGGGAGAAGCGGAGTGGGGAGAATGAGGGCGAGGGGTGGCTTCCAGAGATGGCGTCGGCCTTTTATTTGCAGGCGTAGACTCGTGCTATGGTGCGCCTACGTCGGCGATGATTGGGTCTCGTGGGCGGCTGAGGGGAGAGGCATCGTGCGCTGAGTCCAGGGAGCAAGTGGGCGGTGTCGGTGGCTAGGTGGCCCGGTCAGAACGGGCGAGAATTCAGTCCGGTCGGGTCTGAACTTGGGCTCGCCGGGGTCGGTCCGAGCGACGCGGGGCCAGGGCGAGGGTGGTTTCGAGACGGGGGCTCGATGCCGTGTAGGCTTGGGTGCAGAGCGGCGCGGGTGCTTCCGTGCATGCGTCGGAATGCAACGCACGGCTCTGGGCGCTCTGGGTGACCAGTACAGGTCGGGCTGGCGTGGTGAGGGCGGCGTGCACGGTGGGTCTAAGGCCTGGGCGTCGCGTGGAATTGAACGCTGGGGTGAAGGCGAGGTGGGTGGCGAAGTGACAGGTCTGGTGGTGGTCGGTGGTGTGCTGGCTCTGCTCGATGCCCTGGGTGGCCATGTCGACGTCCAGGAGCGGCATGAGGTGGCTTGGGCAATCTCTGCGGGGTGGGCTCGAGCTAGGGTTGCAGATGAGGTGGTAGTTGACGACTGGGGGTCGAGGGCGGTGCCCTGTGGAGATCAGAGAGGGAGAGGTTTTAGCAGAGAGAGAGGTTGATTGCCTCGAGGTTCTCTGGTTCCCCCTCGATGCCAAGCTATAAATGACAAAGAGGAGTGATTTGCAAATCTCTGGACTCCAGAAGGGATTGTCCAGCAGGTATTCTCCCTCCCTTGGTCGGTTTGTGGAAAAGAAATAGGAAAGAAGGGATACAACAAGACTAGTGTCTCTATGGTTGAATTCAAAATCAAATTTGCAATTGTTTGTGAAGGTTTTGAAAACCCACCAAAAATAGCTTCCATGGTTTCCAAACATAATCAATCCATCAAGGCTAAGGTTCGAGGAATTTTTGAATAGCTAGGCTAGGATTTCGGGGAAGCTTCTATTTTCGATTAAGGGAGTAAAATAAAATGAAAAAGAAAATAAAAGAGAGGTGATTTCATCAATGGTATAAACAAGGATTTTTTTTTTGGTGCACAAATTATGAGCTAGGATCAAAATAAGCTACATACAATAATAACACACTCCTAGGTATAAACCATGTGTTGAAAGAGGAAAACAAGTTTTTAATTAAAACACACTCTCACATGAAATCATAGGCAATGCATATTTGTACACATGAAATCATGCATTCTCAAGATAACACCCATGCTAGCACACACACATGAAATCAGGCATCAAAGGATACAAACACAATGTTTAGCAAAAGTTTCAATTTACCCTACAGATACTTAACCAAGTGCAAAGTTTTCCTGATTACCAAAAGTGGGATGTTACAGACCTTCCCCCCTTAGAAGAATCTCGTCCCGAGATTCCGTAGCTAAGCGTGAAGTAGTCCGGGAAACTCTCGTCGAAGATAATCCTCGCGTTCCCACGTGGCTTCGTCTTCGGTATGGTTACTCCACTGCACCTTATACATCTTGATCTTGCACCTACGGGTAAGACGGACGTCTTCTTCAAGGATGCGGACGGGTCTCTCCCGATAGGTGAGATCGGAGTTTAGGTCGATGGAATTGTGGTCGATCTCAGTGAAGGTCTCGGGTTTGTTAGGTACTTGAAGGCATTTGCGGAGTTGCGACACGTGGAAAACATCATGGAACTCAGACAACTCTGAGGGCAGTGCTAGCTTGTAGGACATCTCTCCACGGCGCTCTAGTATCTTGAATGGGCCGATGTAGCGGGGTGCTAGCTTACCCTTAACATGGAAGTGTTGCATACCCTTGAGCGGTGTCACTCGAAGGTAGACAAAATCTCCCACGTTGAAGGTAACCGGCCTTCTCTTAGAGTCGGCATAGCTCTTCTGCCGGGACTGGGCTGCCTTCAGACGATTCCGAATGAGCTGGACTTGCTCTTCGGCCTCCTTAATGATATCGGGCCCAAATATTTGGCTTTCTCCAGTCTCGGACCAGTTGAGAGGGGTACGGCACTTGCATCTGTAAAGAGCTTCGAAAGGGGCCATTTGCAGGCTAGCTTGGTAACTATTATCTAGGAAAACTCCGCGAATGGAAGGCAGTCTTCCCACTTGATTCCATAAGATAGGACACAAGCTCGCAACATATCTTCCAGGATTTGATTTACTCACTCGGTTTGACCTCCGGTTTGTGGATGGTAGGCTGTACTGAAAGATAGTTTGGTGCCCAAGGCTTCCTAGAGTTTTGCCCAAAATCTCGAGGTAAACTAAGGACCTCGGTCTGAGACAATGGTTTTGGGAACACCGTGAAGGCTGACGATGCGGGAGATATACAACTCTGCCAGACGGTTTCCATGGTCAGTGGTTTTGATGGGGATAAAGTGGGCGACTTTAGTGAGGCGGTCCACGATGACCCATATAGAATCATGTCCCCGCTGGGAGGTGGGTAGTCCAGTAATAAAATCCATACCGACCTCCTCCCACTTCCATAATGGTACTTTCAAAGGTTGCAGTAAGCCTGCGGGTCTTTGGTGCTCGGCCTTGACGCGTTGACAAATGTCACACCGAGCAATATAGAGGGTTATCTCTTGCTTCATACCGTGCCACCAGAAACGTTCCCTTAGGTCTTGGTACATCTTGGTGCCTCCAGGATGAATAGAGTAAAGGGTATCATGGGCCTCCATCAAGATGGACTGCTTCAACTCCTCGATGCTCGAGACGCACAGGTGGCCATTATACCATAGCACACCTTCCTGGTCAATCGAGAACCCAGGTACTTCCTCTCGTCCCATTCTACGCTTGATGCCTTTGATACTCTCGTGTCCCTTCTGAGCTTCTTTAATGATATCAGTGAGTGTGGGTCAGACTTCAAGGTTCGACAAAAAACCATGGCTTACAAGCTGAAGCCCAAACTTCTCGAACTCCTCACATAGGGTTGGTTGGCTGGACCTTAATATGGTATTTAGGGAGCAAGGTTCTCGTCTAAGGGCATCGGCGACCACATTCTCTTTACCAAGATGGTAATGAATGCCTAAGTCGTAGTCCTTGATAAGTTCAATCCATCTCCTTTGCCTCATGTTCAACTCTTTCTGGGTGAAGATATACTTTAGGCTCTTGTGGTCGGTGTAGATCTCACAACGGTTCACCATAAGGTAATGTCGCCATGTCTTGAGAGCATGGACAACGACGGCAAGTTCGAGGTCATGAGTGGGGTAATTCATCTCATGGGGGTGCAGTTGACGGGTTAGGTAGGCAATAACCTTGCTGTCTTGCATAAGGACACTTCCAAGGCCAAGCTTGGATGCATCGCAGTAGACGTCAAAGCTTTTGGTAATGTCGGGCATGGTCAGGATAGGGGCTGACACAAGTCTCTTCTTGAGCTCTTGGAAACTCTGCTCGCACTTCTCAGTCCACTCAAACTTCTTATCTTTCTTGAGTAGCTGAGTCAATGGGCGGGCAATGCTGGAAAACCCTTCTACAAACTTTCGGTAGTATCCAGCTAAACCAAGAAATGCTCGGACTTTGGTGGGGTTGGTTGGGGCTTTCTTTTCCATGATGGAGCTGATTTTTGAGGGGTCAATGGATACTCCACCAGCTGAGAGTACGTGGCCAAGGAATCCAACCTCTTTCAGCCAAAATTTACATTTGCTGAACTTGGCGTAGAGTTGGTGTTCACGCAGGGTCCCCAACACTAGCCGCAGATGCTCTGCGTGCTCTTCCTCAGTCTTAGAGTAGACCAAGATGTCATCAATGAAGACCACCACAAACTTGTCGAGGAACTTCATGAATACCTTATTCATGAGATTCATGAAATAGGCGGGGGCATTGGTTAGGCTGAAGGACATAATGGTGTACTCGAATAAACCATAGCGAGTGGTGAAGGCGGTCTTGGGAATGTCGGACTCTCAGACCTTCAGCTGATGATATCCGGTGCGGAGATCAATCTTGGAGAACACCTTGGCTCCATTCAGCTGATCAAACAGGTCTTCAATCTTCGGGAGAGGGTACTTATTTTTGATGGTTACCTCGTTGAGTCTACGGTAGTCCACACACAGTCGTATGGTACCGTCTCGCTTGTCCACAAATAGAACAGGCGATCCCCACGGTGAAGCGCTGGGACGGATAAGGCCTTTGCTGAGCATGTCAGCAAGTTGCTTCTTTAACTCCTCAAGTTCTTGGGGGTTCATACGATAGGGTCGCTGAGCAATGGGAGCTGTTCCGGGAATCAACTCAATTATGAATTCGATATCCCGGTCAGGGGGCATACCTGGCAGTTCCTCAGGAAAGACATCGGGGTATTCACACACCACCGGAACTTGATCAAGAGTCGGCCTAGAGACAGACTTCTTGTAGTAAGCTTTGCGGGATGGCATAGTTGCAATGTGTTCAATTTGAACTCCATCACTGCTGGTTACGGTTATAGCTTTCCGAGCGCAGTCTATATGACCCTGGTACTTGGACATCCAGTCCATTCCAAGCACCACGTCCAAAGCCTTTGTGCCTAAAATGATCAGGTTGGCCTTGAATGACTCCCCATGGATATCTACCGGCACATCTATGCAATTCCTCTTAGTTTTCACGACTGAACCGGGGATCTAGACTAACATAGTTCTAGGCATCATGGTTGGTTCTAGCCTTCCCTTTTCAACGAAGTTCTCGGTCACAAAAGAATGGGATGCACCAGAATCAAATAGTACTCTTGCAGGGGTAGAGTTGACAAGAAATGTACCCAGAATGATATCAGGAGCTTTAGCAACTTCTTCAGCAGAGACATGGTTCAGGCGGCCACGAGCAACATTGGCTTGATTCTTGGGGTTCCGTCCAGCTGGTCCACGGCCTTGACCCTGGTTGGATTTAGGCGCGCTGAGGCTCGGTGCTGAGGGTTTCTTCAGGGGGCATTCCTTAGAGAAATGCCCTGGCTGGCCACAAGTATAGCAGCCACTACCTTGGCTGTGGTTGGCAGGGTTGAAAGTGTTGCGATTCCCTCCATAAGGATTTCCGCCAGAGGGTTGGTTGCCTGAGTACTGGCGGTTGGGGTTGTTGGGCCTAGGAGCTTGAGAGGCGAACCTCTGAGGGGGTGGCGCAGACCTTGACGGGGGCATGTTGCGGGATCTCTGACTGCTTGATCCACCCTGATTCATCATCCTCCTCTTTCGGCTTTCACGGGCAGCCTTGTTCTTGTCCTCGACCATGATGGCGGCATCAACCAAGGACTCCATGTCGTGGTAGGGTACGGCGACCAGATAAGGCTGCAGGTCCTCCTGGAGCCCATTCATGAAGCGTTCTTGCTTCTTCTCATCAGTGTCGATATCGTTAGGGGCATACCTTCCCCAGGTGGTGAACTTGTCGAGGTATTCGGTGACACTCATACCTCCTTGCTTGAGGTTAAGGAACTTGTCACGCATAATCTTGATGAGTCCAGATGGAATGTGGGCCTTGCGGAACTTGGTCTTGAAGGCTTCCCAAGTCATCACTTGGCCCTCAGGCTGCATGGCACGGACGTTCTCCCACCATGCGCCTGCTGCGCCAGCTAAGAAATGTGTGGCGTAAAGCACCTTCTCATTTGCTCCAACTCCCGCATACTCGAGCTTGTCCTCGATGGTGCAGAGCCAGTCGTCGGCATCCAGAGGTTCGGTACACTTGGTGAATGTTGGCGGGTTGGAGTTTTGGAAGTTCCTAAGCGTGTTGCGGGGTTCCTCATCATCGTTGCCACCATGGTTGTTGTGGTTGGTGGCCATCTGAGTGAGTTGCTGGAGTGTAGCTAGGTTGGCTTGACGCTCAGTGCGTGCGGCTTCACGCTCCTCCAACAGGAGCCGCAGCACCTGCGTCATGTCGGGCTCAGGAGGTGGGGGCGGTTCATTGCCAGTGTGGGCACCAGTCTTCGGAGCCATTCTGGAGAGGAGTGAATTGGTGAGATTTAAAACAAGGGAACTTATGCAGGTTTCATAAGAAAGAAAGAACCTACACTCATGCATAGCATACATCCATGTCAACCATACATAACATGCTCCAACAACCATGCATAACAAGTCCATGCATAGATAATATATACAAGCAAAAGGGTGCCAAACATGTCCAGGCACACACACATACCACACAGAGTCGCATACAACAAGCATAGCAAATGGTTCTAGACAGACCATACAACACTGATACGCAAAAGGGTCAAACTAACAACTACACGGCATCCTAAGTGAGAAGTAGAGTGGTGAGGTCTACTCGTTGCCGCTAACATGGGGAACTAGCTCCTCTGGATCCTCCTCCAACAGGCGGTAGCCTCGCACCTCGGGACGCGGGCGTCCAAGGTGCGCAGCCAGCTCCCCAAGTCCCTCTCAAAAATCAGCACGTCGTCGTGGGTGCCGATCTGTCGTGTGCAGAAGGGGCGTCCATCTACACAAATTTTAAAGTAGAGTTTATTAATGACTTACCCAAGTGTGCAAAATTTATACATAAGTAAAAACTTGAATTTAAATGCAAGTAATAAAAGATGCTTAAAGAATAAGGGAAGAGATGAGAGCAATATATATTTACCTTTGATATATAGCCATCTCTTTTATTTTAAGAAAATAGTCTTTGGTCCGGTCTAACGCCCATGCTAAACTAGGATTTCCTAAGGTCAGGATGGCTCTGATACCAACTCTGTGGGGACCCCGGCTTACCACCCGGGATACCCGTTATGCATACAATTCACGATCCCAGGAGACCGTTGTGAATCCACATAACAAAGTTGGCATTACAGATACATCATCCATTACATAAATAAGTCGTTAAGTCTTACATAGCCGCTTGGCTGAATACACACGCCTCACAGGGCAAGTTCAACAGACACACTAATATAACAGCAGCGGATACACATAGCGTAGTGACCCAAGTCAGGCCTACTACCCTACAGGCGACTGACCAGGAAACGAATCCTAATTCGCACCGGCGTCGTCATACTCCTCGTCATCTTCATCGTAGTCATCTTCGAAGTCTGGCCAAGTTAATAGCCAGGGACAAAGCCGTGAGTACATTTTGGAATTGTACTCGCAAACCATCTAAGAGAAGAATTGATTCACATGCTATATGGCTGTAGCAAGGGGGTGGCTTAGTTTTAGTGTCTATGTGCTACTAACTTCTCGTGTCGATATAGCATGTCCCACGACATATCTATATCCTTATTAAAGAAGACTTTTAGAAGTAGTTAGTAAAATCTCTAGGAAAGGGGGAAACTCCATTAAAGAAATAGATCGGTGGTCAATCGAACATAACCACCTTCAAACATCGGTCGTACCCTCCAAGTACTCCGATCCACCTCCGTGCCACGGCAGTACCCTCCAAGTACTCCATCCGGCACAAACTCCATTTTTCCAGAAAACCATTTATAAACCAAAACCTGACACAGGTTAAGTATGGCCATTCCAACCGTCCATGACCGAGGACGCGGTTATCCGAATAGATTACACTCTGCAGAGGTTGTACACTTTACCCACACCATCCGGGTACTCATCGTGTGGGCATCATCCCCGCATAACATCCTATGCCATGACGAGCACCCGATCATAGCCTTCCATTCATCTACCTTAGTACGGGTGTCTACCCTGTGGAGTTTACCTCCCCGGCACGCCTCGGCAGTACCTCCTCCAGAGCGTAACTCCGGCGCCACGGCGGGAGAACCCAAGTGTCTTCCGGCCGGATAAATCCCGAAGGATCCCGATTTACTATTGCCCATAAACTAGCGGCAACCCGGATTCCGGAGTCCTGCGAACCCCTATATAGTATGAGACTCCCCGCACTAAGACAAATAAACTTCAAACTAAGCCTGTCCCATACCGAGTAATGTGGTTGCACGGGAGTAATTGGTTTGGCAAACACTTATACACAATGCCACTTTTTAGAAATCCACCAACTTCTACACCTCCCAAGTCCAACCCCATGTTTACGAAATCATTTCAAAACATCTCAATGGAGTAGTAGCTACTCCAAGGTTTTGGAAATATTTCCCGAGAGAGTATTCCCAATCCTAGAGTTTTTGGCTCCACTACAAGTGTTTCCCAAAGACCCCGATGCTAATCATCGGGTCTCTACCTTTCAGGGTATTGAGTAGGTGTCAATGGTGTCATCTTTAGAGATGATAGCAATTCGACTTGTGGAGCTAAGTCGCCAACTATTGCTATATAAGGGACATAGCAATATGAAAACAATGCATAATAATAGAAACAAGAGTAGAGCAATGCATGGTGACATAATAGGATTCAGATATGCACAAGTAGATGGCTTGCCTTGATGGGCTTGTCCCTGGCCACCTTCCTCCTGATACTCAAACACTTCACCCTCCTCCTCACAGTCGTCGTTCGATTCTATCGCCGAAAAAAGAAAAGAAACATACATACCATAAGCATTCATGCATACATGTAGTGCATTCAGACAACACCAAACAACTCAGGCATTTGAGTATCAGAAGCAAACAAGTTTAGATTTCTGAACATAAAAACTCTTTTCTAATAAAAAGAAAATAAACACTAACATAAAAGCAAGCAAATCCTAGATACATGGTACTATTCAACACAAGCAAACACTTGCATGCATCAAACAAATCAAAACATGGCATCAGCACACTTATAGGTAGTGGATAACATTTCAGTAGCAACACATTTGGAAACACACTAAAATACTAGAAAAGTGAGTTAATAAGGAATTGTTAATTCTAGGAATCACTAGAGTAGCAAAATAATTCTCTAAAACTTTCTGTAAGTCCTAAAATTATACCAGAGGTCATTTTGGAAAGCTAAAGACAGGCACAACACATCAGAAGTGGAATCATCCTAAAATAAACAATATACTAATCACAATAAATCAATTACTGCAGAACATTGATGTCACCAAATCAATTACTGCAAACAATTCACAATTCCTAAAATAGTGAAACCAGTTCCTATAAATCAACAAAACAGTAGGGTACCCGTGAAAATTGGATTTACAAATTTTCATCACACAGAACAACATATTTGCATAAACTTGTGTAAATCACTAGATCTACTCTATTTAATAATAGGAAAATATTGAGGGCTCCTAAAACCACACATGCAGTAGGATTAGATAACATGCAGTACAAGGACTTCAAAGAAACTTGCTTCACAATTTTTGAATACACAGAATATTTGCTACACATTTTTGAAACATGCAGTCATTTTACAAAAAGGAGAAATCGGCTGGCTAAAAAAAAGGGAGACGGGCCGGAGCGGTGGAGCGTTGGCCAGGCCGGCCCAGATCCACGGCCTGCCCAGAGCCCGGCTGGCCAAATCGGTAAGCTGCCGTCAGATTTAGATCTGACGGCGTGGCCATCGTCTTCTTCGAGCGCCAGTGCATGCAGGCGAGGGCGATAGGGCGCGCTAGGGTTTTTCAGCGAGGTGGTGCTTACCGAGGGGCTGCGGCGGTCGTCGGCAGTTAGATCAGGGGCGGAGGGGTTCAGGAGGGAGTTCTTGGCCAGAGGACGTGCATGCAGGTGAGTTAGTGCTCGCGAGGGTGTCGGAGACTTCCCGTGAGCTCTGGTGATGGCCGATAGCGTCGATGATCTACAACACTCCTGGATCAAACAAAGGAGAGGTGAGATCGAGGTGATGTCTGCAAGCTGCAAATCCAGAGAGAGAGCAGAGAGAGACGGCCAGGTCGACGGCAACCTTCTCCGTCGCTGTTGCCGATCTACCCGGTGACCTCGAGCTCTCTGGTGGTTTCCTCTTCTCGGCTAGGCGTCGGTGAGCTCCAGGAGGTGAGGGAGAAGCGGAGTGGGGAGAATGAGGGCGAGGGGTGGCTTCCAGAGATGCCGTCGGCCTTTTATTTGCAGGCGTAGACTCGTGCTATGGTGCGCCTGCGTCGGCGATGATTGGGTCTCGTGGGCGGCTGAGGGGAGAGGCATCGTGCGCTGAGTCCAGGGAGCAAGTGGGCGGTGTCGGTGGCTAGGTGGCCCGGTCGGAATAGGCGAGAATTCAGTCCGGTAGGGTCTGAACTCGGGCTCGCCGGGGTCGGTCCGAGTGACGCGGGGCCAGGGCAAGGGTGGTTTCGAGATGGGGGCTCGATGCCGTGCAGGCCTGGGTGCAGAGTGGCGTGGTTGCTTCCGTGCGTGCATCGAAACACAACGCACGCTCTGGGCGCTCTGGGTGACCAGTACAGGTTGGGCTGGCGTGGTGAGGGCGGCGTGCACGGTGGGTCTAAGGCCTGGGCGTCGCATGGAATTGAACGCTGGGGTGAAGGCGAGGTGGGCGGCGAAGTGACAGGTCTGGCGGTGGTCGGTGGTGTGCTGGCTCTGCTCGATGCCCTGGGTGGCCATGTCGACGTCCAGGAGCGGCATGAGGTGGCTTGGGCAATCTCTGCGGGGTGGGCTCAAGCTAGGGTTGCAGATGAGGTGGTAGTTGATGACTGTGGGTCGAGGGTGGTGCCCTGTGGAGATCAGAGAGGGAGAGGTTTTAGCAGAGAGAGAGAGAGGTTGATTGCCTCGAGGTTCTCTGGTTCCCCCTCGATGCCAAGCTATAAACGACAAAGAGGAGTGATTTGCAAATCTCTGGACTCCAGAAGGGATTGTCCAGCAGGTATTCTCCCTCCCTTGGTCGGTTTGTAGAAAAGAAATAGGAAAGAAGGGATACAATAAGACTAGTGTCTCTATGGTTGAATTCAAAATCAAATTTGCAATTGTTTGTGAAGGTTTTGAAAACCCACCGAAAATAGCTTCCATGGTTTCCAAACATAATCAAAACATCAAGGCTAAGGTTCAAGGAATTTTTGAATAGCTAGGCTAGGATTTCGGGGAAGCTTCTATTTTCGATTAAGGGAGTAAAATAAAAGGAAAAATAAAATAAAAGAGAGGTGATTTCATCAACGGTATAAACAAGGATTTTTTTTGGTGCACAAATTATGAGCTAGGATCAAAATAAGCTACATACAATAATCACACACTCCTAGGTATAAACCATGTGTTGAAAGAGGAAAACAAGTTTTTAATTAAAACACACTCGCACATGAAATCATAGGCAATGCATATTTGTACACATGAAATCATGCATTCTCAAGATAACACCCATGCTAGCACACACACATGAAATCAGGCATCAAAGGATACAAACACAATGTTTAGCAAAAGTTTCAATTTACCCTACAGATACTTAACCAAGTGCAAAGTTTTCCTGATTACCAAAAGTGGGATGTTACAATATATATCCAAGTGATATATTGTAATGGAGGAAGACAACCAAGGTGGCGCGCCATGGACCTTGGTGCTACACCGGTGGAATGATGGAGATCATGCCATGATGCACAAGATGGAGATCGAATGCGTGAAGGACCATATCATATCACATTATATATGCATGTGATGTTTATCCTTTTATGCATCTTATTTTGCTTAGATTTGATCGCGCGATAGCATTATAAGATGATCCCTCTCACATAAATATCAAGATAAAAATGTATTCTTCCATAGCATGCACTGTCAAGAAAGTTTGTTGTTTCGAGACACCACATGATGATCGGGTGTGACAGACTCTACGTTCACATACGACGGGTGTAAGACAGTTTTATATATGCAAGTGCTATGGTTCTACTTGGTGAGCCTAGCATGTACATACATGACCTCGGAACATGAACCGAAAGGTTAAGCTTGAGTCATATGGTTGATATGATGAACATGGTGATGTTCGCCTTTGAAACTGTGTCGTTGCACATGATGATCGGTTGCGGTATAGTGAATTAGGTTCGTGTAATCACTTAAGAAAACTGAGAGGGATGTTGTTTTTATTTGGGAGTTCACTTAGTAATTTTAAATTATAGAACTCAATTTATCATGAACTAAATCAAAGTGAATTTGCATAGTTTGTTGTAGGCATTGGCATCCATTTACTACCTTGCGTTTAGCTATAATTGAGATAATAGAACTATAAAATTATGGATGTTAACTTTACGAATTGGTATCATATTGTTTGAATGTCAATCTAAAGTTTAAAGTCCTATTGCAAAATTTTGGCAAACCTTGGTTACTCGATAAAATTTAATAAGTAGTATTAAATCAAGAGTAACAATTCCAGTGTTAGTATCTAAGTATGACACTTGCCTCCATGATCCTTGATATTCAATAGTTGTTTTTAGTATCAAGGTTATCTAGGAGCTGAAAGAATTGTTTCATAAACTATCATGTGTGGAAGATGTTTTGATATTTGAAACAATGTTTGGTTGCAATGTGATAGAGTATAAGTTAGTAAGACACATGTTCTCATATTGTATGAGAATTTGTGAAGATTAGAGACGCTAGCCATCTAGATCTCCTAAAAAGGTTTTGGGAACTAGCATTATACACACAATTCATCCTCATGAGCTATAGTAGCTTGATCATGAAATTTGTCATGATAGGATGAATACAAGATGTCGGTAAAATGTTTACTACATTAGAAGATTACTAAAGAATGGAATTTAGAAGAATGCCAAATATTTGATTATGGTGATCTACTTCAAAGTGTGAGTCCAAGGGTATTAGTGTTTGACTAATCATGCCTTGAACTATGTGCCATGCGAATGGCGCCACTATTGATGTTGATAGATTCTTCTAGAAGGAAAAGAATTGCTAAAAGAGAATCCAAAAATTTATTCTGGCGAAGAAGAAAAGACTAGAAATGTCCAGCTCAGGTATATAGAAGATATACATGTTATGGTTGTATTCGTTGCTTGTTAGAATAATGTGGTTCTTGGGTATTTGATACTAGATTGGTTGGTATGAACTGTCATACAGAACAATGCAATACAAGAACTACAATGGCCTAATTAACTAGCAAATGAATATGGGATGATTCTCATAAAAAACAAATAAAGTGTTATTGTGTTTCATTGGAATTAAACCTCGCCTTCAATATTTGTTTGAATAATTGTTATTTTGTTCTGGTATTGTGAGAACAATGGTTGTTCAAATTATTACCGCATTCATAAAAGATGGATGAAGCTTATCTTGTTGGAGAAATCACATCCATAACACTGATGCTAAAAATGTCACAAGACAAATGATTAGAAGATCACTTATGAGTGACACCACCGTTTAAATTATATTTGAAAGTAAACATGAAGAAACTCCATGTTGATGGAATTTTGGAGTCTTTTGATTTTGAATCAATTGACGCTTGTCAAAATTTCCTACAGATGATTAAAATTCTGTTCGTAGGCCAAAGAAGAATGGACGACTAACTTATTGGATATTATACATGTTGATGTATGTAGTCCATTATATGTAGCCGTGAGTGGTGAATTTCTTGAACTTGATTTGCTTTAACCAATGATTTGAGTAGATATATGTGTATATTTACTTTATAAGGAAGAAGCATGAAATATTTGAAAAATGTTCAAAGTATTTCTAGATGAAGTGGAAAATCATTGTAGCAAGATAATAAAGAATTTATGATTTGATCATAAAGGAATATATTTGAGTTACAAGCTTAGCAAACACACCTAAAAGTTGAGGAAATGTTACATAGACTTGTATTTCCTGAAACACCATAGGAGTATGGAGTGTTCGAGAGATGAAATCAAACTTTGTTTGACATCGTTGGATCAAAGGTGTTGTCTATAAAATTGCCATTATATTTGAAGGATAAAGCTTTAGATACTACCGCTTTTACACTGAAAAGAGCGCCATCATGATCCATTGAAATGACACCATATGAGTTATGGCATGGGATAAAACCCAAGTTGTCTTTTCTGAAATTTTGGTATGCTAGGCATATGTAAAATATTTACAACCAAAGTCAGATAAATGCATCTTTGTAGGTTATCCGAAAGTAACTGTTGGGTATTCCTCTAGAACACCTAAGACAAAAGTGTTTGTCGCTGAAAACGTAAAGTTTCTTGAGAAGGAATTTTTCACAAAAGTTAAGTGGGAGGATAATAGAACTTTGATTGGGTTATTGAACCTAAGCTATATGTGATGAGTAGTGCAGTGTCGGGAAGTGTCCTGGAGGCGGCCACAATGCGCATGGCTATCGTACCTCAAAGGTTGTGGACACATAGATCTAAGTTCCTATTGAACCGCGTCAGTCGGGTAGCAATCAAATAGTTAGATTTGAGAACAGATCATTATTTTTTGACAATGATGAACCGACTACATGCAAAGAAGCGATGATGGGCCCTGACTCTATCAAATGGCTAGAAGCCATAAACTTCCGTGATAGTTCCATACATGAGAAACCAAGTTTCTGAACTTGGAAGACCCTCAAAAGGCGTGAAGCCTAATGAACGTATTTGGATCTATAAAGACAGACATGGATGTTTAAAATCTATGAAATAATCGACACATCGTTAAAAGAGTTTATGATTGTGTTCAAGGAGTTGACTGTGACAAGATTTGATCTTTCATAGCGATACTTTGTCTGGACGGATTACTGTAGCAACCACTAAATATGCCAAGTTTGGTATATGTTAGTTGAACAAACAAGACAACATTCTTCAAATAGAATGGTTACCTAGGACATGTACATGACAAGGTCCAATGGGTTTTGTAAATTCAAAGGATGCTAAAAGGCATGCAAACTTCAATAGTTGAAGTAAGCATCGCGCAGTTGGAATATTCACAGTGATGAAATAATTAAAAGGTTTAGTTTCATCAGATATGATGAATATGCTTGCATTTGCAAGAAATTAAGTGGGAGCGCTGAGACATATTTTTAGTACATTATGTAGAAGACATATTGTTAATTGGAAATGATGTATCTTTTATTGACATAGGTTAAGAATTTTATTAAAATTAGATTTCAATGAAAGACTTAGGCAAAACCAAAATATTGGGTCTAGATGTCTATGTATATAGACTGAGGTGCCAATATGGTTGTGCAAAAGTACATAGATGAAATATTGAATGAAGTTCAATATGGAAACGACGAGAAAAGTTCTTGCCGCATGGAAGATGTTGAAACAAGATTCAGGTGTTTTTGACACTTGATTAGTGAAGCCACATGAATGATTTGATAGATCATGTATACCATGATATGTACATATCCAGATATGTCCTATGCTCTAAATGTTATGAGCATATACCAGAGTGATAAATGTCATAAGATGATCACTGGACAATAGTAGAGATATCCTTATGTGCTTTGGAAGGACTAAGGATATATATTATGTATGACAAAGTGATACATAGTTCATTGTAAAGTGTTACATTGATACTAAGTTTGTCCCAAGATACAAATTAAGTTTATCTCAATTTTAGCTATATGTTTAGGTGGCACAATGTAATGGAAGGAAGTTCCATGATGGATTTGGATGAGTTCCAAAGTTAAGACATTGTGATGGATTCTACAACAAAGGTTGAGTATATGGCTACTTTAGAAGTAGCAAAGGAGGGCATTTGTGTCAAGAAGTTTGTTATCAAACTAGGTGTAGTTCCAAGATGGCTATTACTATGAAGATCTATTGTGCAACAATAGTGACAACATGATTTTAGCCAAAAGGAACTAAGGTCTCACCTAAGGACCAAATTTATACCCAACTATCTCATTTGAGAATGAGTGTTGCGTAGAGACGCAAAGACATGCAAATACACACAGAACTGAAAGTGTCAGATCTGGAGATCAGATTAACCACATGCAACACGTATGGATAACACGTAAAAGCCATAAGTGTTATATACGCAAGTATCAACTAGATTATTGACTCTAGTGCAAGTGGGAGACTGAAGGGAATATGCCCGAGAGGCAATAATAAAGTGGTTATTATCATATTCCATGTTTATGATAAATGTTTATTTCTCATGCTAGAATTGTATTAATCGGAAACATTAATACTTGTGTGATTAATAAACTAAAAGGGTTCCTAGTAAAGCCTCTTTTTCATACTAGCTCATTGATTAACTGATGATCAAGGTTTCCCGATCATGAATATTGGATATTGTTAATAACGGGGTCATATCATTAGAAGAATGATGTGATGAACACTCACACCTGTAGTACGAATAGCAATACGATGAAGTCATCAAGTTCATTGCTATATCAAACTCATACAAAATAGTTCTAATCCTCAGACCATGAGATCATGTTAATCACTGATGCCGGAAGAGTGCTTTGATGATATCAAATGTCACACTGTTATAGGGTGATTATAAAGGTTGATTTGGGTATTCTGAAAGTATTAGTTTAGGCTCATGGATCAAGAGTGGAATTTGTCTGACCCAATGATGGGAAGATATTCTCTGGGCCCTTCTCGATGATATGGCATTCGAATCGCTTGCAATCATGTGACTAGGTCACGGGAATGCATTATCATGGAATGAGTAAAGAGATTTGTTGGGAACGAGATCGAACTAGGTATGGTTGATACCAAATTATCAAATCTCAGACAAGTAATAATATCATGAGACAAAAGGAATTAACTATGTTTGTTATTGGTTCACACGATCACTAGTTCATTATTGAGTAACAGGGAGTCATCATGGATTTCCAGATCCCGCTAATGATTATTGATTGGAGAGGAGTCTCAATCATGTCCACGTTATTCATGAACCGTAGGGTGACACACTTAAGGTTCATCGTTGTTTTTGAGTGGATACGATACTCTGATCGAATTACAGGACAGCATGATGGTTGTTTCAGAAAAGCACCAAAACTGTTTCAGGATATTGAAATAACTCAAGGGTGTATTTTTTAATGTTTGTTAATTGAATGAATTAAAAAATATTAAAGAAATAAAAATGTTTTATTAAATCAATAAGTGTGAATTTTAAATAGCATGAATGTCATGCAAAATTAAAATGGGGGTTACTCATTTGATGAGGGGGGTTACCTTTCCATGAAGAGGGGGTTACCACCACCATGAAGAGGAGAAAAGGAGAGGGGCTGGCCGCACCCCTCATGGGTGGCTGCCCCTCTCTCCTATATATATGTTGGGCATACTCCTCTTCTCCCAAAACTTTTGGTTCTTCCCCTTTCCTGCAAAGTTGCTGCCCCAAATCCATCTTGGCTTAGCAAAGCTCTGCTGGATTGTTAATTAGAGTTTCACACACTTAGAGAAGTGAGTGTTGGAGTGTCCAGCAGATCCCTTCTTCCGCTGCCCCGCTAGACCGAGGGCGTGGAGGAGTCGACAACAAGCCGTGCGTGTATTCGAGCATGGGGGCGCCACCGGTTGTGGCGCCGTGTACACGATCTCGTGATCATCAAGTGAATCACTATGTCAACTATGTCAAGTGAACAACTACGTCGACTACATGCATCTTCCTCGACTCTCCATCGTCAACGTTTGTGCGGGAACGTAATCCCCGCTACCGGTCTTCGAGGGTTAGTCCCCGTTGCTACCATCTCGAAGATGTTCTTGGCTAGTTTATGTGTTCTTGCGTAGGAAATTTTTTGTTTTCTATACTACAAACCCATCACCTCCCCAGCACTATCATGTATCCCTGGTCGAAAAATTACTGTAGTAGTACCCTCTCTCCTTTGTCTTGTAGTGTTTGGAAGAAGGAGGAATGGATCCATGCCAATCTTGGACAATAATTAAGAAACACCTTGTAGTAGACCTTCTCACCTCCCTCTCTCTGACCCTTCTTGACCAAGGCACCCTCCTGAACCCCACACACCCACTCCACTGTCCCCCTTGCCCAACCAGAGGCCACCAAGCTACCCTAGAAACCCAAACCAACCTAACTCTATCCTCTTTGATTTATAAGGCCACCCAGCACCACAACCCATCACTTGGCACACATTCCACTCCCCTGCCATCCCTCTACCACTCCCTAAGCCCAAAAACTCAAGCCTCGAGCTATGCTGCGTCGGAGAGCAAATTCCATGAGATCGTTGTTATGAGCATGCGAGGAAGAATGATGCCAATCCAGACCACCTCTGCCATCCCCTTCTGCTTTCCTGCACTCCCCTCACTTGTGGCTACTAAACCCTACCCTTGTTTTGACCCAGGAATGCCAAAACAATGACCCTCTGGAGCACCCGAGCGAGCTCCTCCACCGCCGACCTGCAGATCTTCTTCCCAGGGACCGATCCAACCTTCCAGAACCTCTCTGAGCTCACCATCGTGCACCGCATCGCCCCCTCATGTCACCCTGGCCAGAGGAGGCCCCTAGGTGAGCCCATGAACCCCCGTTGACACCTGCTAGGGTTTCCTCCCCATCTGGTCTATCCCAGGAGGAAGATGATGAGCGACCATCGATCCTCACTTAATCGAACGACTATCGTTTACCCTTACCGGTTCGGCCTCGACGGGCGCTGACTAGCGGGCCCAACCTGTCAGTGCTTCTGGCCAGAGTCCCGCGCGCCCCTGTCCCGGATTGGGCTGGCCCAGCGCTGTGCCACCCAAGCCTATCTAAATCCGGCCTGGCTACATTTTTTTAGAAAAACCATTTTAATTTTTTTAGCATATCTGTAATCTTGCGAAATTAATAGAAAAACAACAAAGCATCCAGTGATTCCAATTTTCATCAACCCATTATTCCAAGATCTATCCAGTGGGACTGCCTGCATGTTTTATAGATCCATGTAGATTGTTTGATAATTAAAGGAGTAGATCTAATCCTTTTTCACTCAAAATTTCAAATACGAAGTTATGTAGATGAAAATGCTGTGTTTCCAATTTTCAGTGGTGCTCTGTGATATTGTGAAGCTTGAGAACCTAGTTTTGCTATTTTAGGGGTATTATATTGCCTGCAGCAATTATGTTGATCTTAATCAAGAATTGCCTTGTTTTAATTAATGTGCTCAGTAGGATTATTATTTTCACATGATTCCACCTCTGATGTGTTATCCTTTGTAGTAGCTTTCCAGTGTTATCCTTTGTAGTAGCTTTCCAATTTGGTCTCTGGTAGAATTTTTGGATCTACAATTTTTTTTAAGGAATTAAATTGCTTTGCTAGTGCTAAGTGAGATTAGGAAATTCATTAAAATTCAACCATTTACTCTTTTGATTTGATTCCAATTGTGTTGGTTCTGTAATGTTGTTAGCTATCTAGAAGTATGCTGGATGCCATGTATTGATTCACCATGATGCTTGCAAGTTGTTTGCTTGTGATTAGGGCTAAATTGCTATTAGAAATTGCTTGCTATTATTAAAGTAGTTTAATCTTTTGTAAAATAGGTATTCAATCAGATATCTGAACATGTTTGTTTCTGGTACACAATGATTGATTTGTGTGATGCATGTCTTGGGTGTGAATCATGTATGCATGAGTGCTTATTGTATGTTGTTACTTTTTCCGGTGATAGAATCGAACGACGAGTGTGCGGAGGAGGGGGGAGGGTCTTTGAGTATCAAGAGGAAGGAGATCAGGGACAAGCCACTCAAGGCGAGCCATATACTTGTTGCATATCTGAATCATAACAATACACTTTGCATTGTTTTATTTTAGTTCTGCTTATGTATTGTTTTCTATATTGCTATTACCCTTTTATAGCAATAGTTGGCGACTTAGCTCCACAAGTCAATTTGTTATCATCTATTAAGTTGACACCCTTGACACCTATTCCACACCCCTATAGTAGTGACTTGATGGCTAGCATCAAAGTCATTTTAAAACTTGTAGTGGAGCCAAGAACTCTAGGAATGGGAACACTCTCCAGAAAGATTTCAAAAATGTGTTTGAAAACCTTGGAGTAGCAAATACCCCACTGAAATGTTTTCAAATGATTTTTGTAAACATGGAACTGGACATGGGAGTAAAGGAGTTGGAGGTTTTATAAAAGGGGCATTGCGTATAAGTGTTCGCCAAACCAATTAACTCGTGCAACCACATTACCCCGGAATGGGATGGGGCTTAGTCTGAAGTTTATCTGCTTTAGTGCGGGGAACCTCGTACTATATAAGGGTGTATAGGACCCCAGAATCTGGGTTGTCACAAGTGGTGGGCAACAGTGTAGCGGGCCCACCAATAGGCTAACCGTCCGAAAAACACTTGGGTTTCTCCCGCCGTGGCACTGGAACTACGCTTGACGGAGGTAGACGGCCAGGGTTTGCCGGGGAGGTTTACTCCACAGGGTAGGCACCCGTACTAAGGTGGATAGGTGGCAGACTCTGATCGATTATCCAAACCCTGCATACTTGTGTATGACGATCTGTGGTGGTATGCCGACAGATTTATTGGATGGTGTGGGTAAAGTGTACAACCTCTGCAGAGTGTAATCTATTCGAGTAGCCGAGTCCTCGGTCATGGACAGTTGGAATGGCCATACTTAACCTGTGTTAGGTTTTGGTTTCATAAAACTATTTTCTAAAAAAAATGGAGAAAGGTGCCGGACGGAGTACTCGGAAGGTACTACCGTGGCACGGTTATGGTTCAGAGTACTTGCAGGGTACTGCCGAGGGAATGGAGATGGTCATGTGTGATTGAATTAGTTTTTATAAAGGAAGGTGGTCATGTTTGATTGACCACCAGCTCTCTCCTGAAAACCAAATGAGTTTCCCCCTTTCCTAGAGATTTTACTAAGAAGGTTTTATAAATGTTTTCTTTAATAAGGATATAGAGATGTCTTATGACATGCTATATCGACAAGAGAAAATATGATAGTATAGGGCAAACTAGATTAGAGCCTTTCACCTTGCTATAGCCAAACTACATGTCAAATACTTCCTCTTAGATGGTTTGCGAGTACAATTCAAAATGTACTCATGGCTTTGTCCCTGGCTATTAACTTGGTCAGATTATGAAGAAGATTGTGAGAATGGTGGTGAGGAGTTTGATGATGCTGGTGCGAAATAAGAATGTCTCCCACTCAGTTGCATGTAGGGTAGTAGGCATAACGTGGGTCATCAATGCTCCTTGGTATCCGCTGCTTAGTTGTAGACTTGCCCTGTGTGGCAATATCATACCTGGTCTTATGACCAATTGTAAGTAAATTATTCGATACTGTAATGGATGATGTAATTCTATTATCAACTTGGATATGTGGGTTCACGACACACTGATGTTGGGATCGTGAATTGCATGCATATCGGGTATTCCAGATGGGTAATCTGGGGTCCCCACCGAGTTGGTATCAGAGCCATCCTGACTGTAGGAGACCTTAGTTAGCATGGGCGTTAGATAGGAAAGTAATATTTTGCTAAAACTATTTGTAAAGGTTATTTCTTTTAAGTAGCCAATAGTATGGATTATACCTTTCTCACCTATTCAAAACTTCTAATCTTATGTCTCTATTTTCCAAAGATTTTTTTTAAGATTATTACTCCATCTGGCTCATCTTCTTCAAAACTACCTGTTGGACGGTGTCCCCAAAAATACCTGGAGGTTAGCAGCACAAGATAGAGGAAACTTCAGAAGGACGTCTTCAAACCTCCCCAACTACAATGAAAGAAGATTATAGACAAGTATTTTGCCTTTGATTGACACCAGCGGCCTTGTCAAGGAGCTGACCTTGCTCCTCCTTGGGATCACACTTTTACAGTCATCAAGGACCAAGTTCTCAATTGCTTGACTAGTATTTGTTAGGATTGTAAGGCGAGTATGCCACCAATGGCACACTTCAGCAATCCCTCTGAAGACCTTGCAACCATGTGATGCGATACAATAAGACTTACAAAACTACACTTCCCAAGTCAACATCAATGGCTCAACGACACTGCAACTTCACCACCAACTACCATCAAGTTTCTGCTGAAGTGAGAGTCAAGGAGAATGAAGACATCAACAACTATGGCCAACCATGACCGTAGGATGAATAAGACTAACCCCAAAATATCGCGCGTTGATAGGCATCATCGGTACTTGAAGTACCTTGTGTGATTATTGCAATTGTTTGTTGATTGCCTCTTGTGTTCTTGTTGTTGTTGCAGTTGCCTCGTGTGTTTCTTGAGTGTGTGTTGTTACTTTGTGCTTGTGCTTGTTTTTGCCCCCTCGGCCTTAGAAACCCTCAGGTGCGTGAAACCTTGAGTAGGAAACCTCTCTAGAATGTGTTTTCCCTCTCATCCATTGATGTCTGCTCGAGTAGCATTCATAAAGTGAAACTAAGATGCTAACTCTAACCTTGATAGTGGTGGATAATAACTCATCTCGCAATGCCTTCCCCATATCCGACGCATCAAATTTTGCTATGTGCTTCAAGCTTCATCAAGACCCCTGCACAACATTAGTGAAGCATAAGACATACCCGCCTGGACTACAAAGGACTTCTAGAAGACAAAGACTTCACTAACCTGGGTCACCTAACCTTAACTCTAGAGTTTTACTAACATTGATGGTACTCTCTTAACACCCCCAGCACTTGTTAATCTTCTAACAAGCCAACTAACATGGAGCATGCAAGTATCAAAGCCAAGCCTAACTTTCAAAGATCAACCCGTTATCATCACTTCAAGCCCGAAGACTTGTGTGCTTGATCACCACTGAGCAAATAGAAGGATGAAGACTCTCCAAAATCAAGCCAATGTTGACTCTGCAATTAGGAGATACCAAGGGAAGTAGCAAGGAGAAGAAGCGAAGACTTTTCTAACCAACTCACTTGCTTGCAAAATTTTGATGGGCTTGAAACCAAAGCTGACTTATGCCACGAGTAGAAATCCGCATGAAGATATCTTAGAAGATGAAGTCGACTGAAGGTATCCTAATATACCTCAGGATCCTCATGGCTACAAGAAGACAGAGGAGCAAGAAGATCTTCGATGGTCTCCACCAACCTAAATACAAGAAGGAACATATCCTTAACTATTGGAAGACACACCATTGGTGGTGCGCCACCACCTGAAGCGATTTTAGCTCATGCACAACACAACCTGTAAGAATTCTTTCAATTATGACTAACATACGCCTTGGTAGTTAGGAAGCATAGAGGACTAAGACAACAAATTTGATGTACCTATCCAGACCAAAACATAAATGCTCTTGTCTACCATCCTCAGAGGACTGCAAGCTCGAGATTAAAGGTCTACACCAACATCAAGCTTCAAGACGCAACACCAAGAACTGAAGACTCCATCAATATACATGAAGGAAGTGACAACCCCAAGACAGCAAAAGCTACCCGAGAAGCCTCGACTCTTCAAGACCTCAATTTGTGAGCTGAAGACCTTCTAACTCTCGAAGAATCTTTTTGGGCATACTAGGTAGCCTAACCCCGCTAACCTTAAATAAATGTCCCGATGAGGTTTTGACAGGATAGTTTCAGCAACATCAACTTTAGCAAATGAAGACGATCTACACCTTCGGCAAAAGCAAGTCTTTAATGCAACTCGGATTATCACTGGTGAGTTGGAATAGCAACCCTTGAGGCCTAACTCAAACTTAGTCTCAGCAACTCTTACTACTACGCTTAGGAATCTTGGGATGAGATTCTGTTTAACGGGGGAAGAGCTGTAACACCCCACTTTCTGTAACCCTATTTAAGAGCCAAAAATGAGGGCCAACAAAAACTTTTTGTGCAAACCTCTGGAAGTACTATTTCATGCTTGTTTGTCTTGGTTGTTGTGTTAATGATGTCTGTTCCAGTTGCTTGTTGAACAATATTGTGAACCAACACAATCCTTGTGCCCTTGTGATCATGCCTTTATTTATGCTTCTAGCTAGTTTTTCAAAACCATTATCTTGTCAACCTCTCCTTTTTCAAATTATTTTAATTGACCAAAACAAGAGCCAAGATTTATCTTTGAGACAAAGCTTTTATCAAAACTGAGTATTTACAAAATTATCAGGACCTACAAAGTAGAGTGGTCCCACTATTTTACACACTTATATTTTGTTGACCTTTAAGAAAACTTTCTAAAGGAGATGCTATGTCTCCACTAGTTTCTGAAAAATCTACAAAAGCTTTACTCCTTTATTTGAAACTCTTTTCTATTTGACCCTGGCATGATCATCATTGAGCACTTGTTTAATCATTGTTTCTAGTGGTGCTAAAGATTAGCTTCAAATGGTTGACCTGGTGTGGTGAGTAGACTTTGTGTGACTTTGTTTGACTTTGATGAGTGCTTGTGTGTAGATATGATCCCTAGGTAGGCCTATGGCCTAACCCATTTTACACCCACCAATTTATAATTTGTCCCATGTAGGTTATTTTCATTCTATCTTTTGAATAAAACCTACCTTGTTATTTTCCTCTCAATCCTGAAACCTTAACTCTAATGTCTTAGTCTTACCATAAGATATTAGGAGCCCCTTTTTGAGGAATTTTAAAACTAAACAAACTAGCCCAAGGAAAGCACTCATGGTGTTATTAGAATCATCTACATCCCATCTTAGGAGGCTCCTCTCAGTTTTTGCAAAATATTTTCTTGCAGTCATTTTATCAAACACCTAGTGTGCAGACTATCTTCATGTCTGTTAACAGATTCAATTTTCCAATACTTGTATTAAGCTCATCTATTCTATCCATGACAAAGTACCATCCTAGAACTCATATGTGGCATGTGTTCTTCCATTCTTTCCATTACCACTTGGTCATTTGAGGCCATCTTCAAATTGTTTGAATCCTGTTTCTGAGGCTAATCAAATCACTGACCATTTGGCTATTATCAGATGCACTTTTGCTCCCACCTTTAAATTTTGGGATAAATTGTTCAGAGACCATCCTTTGACCTATTCCTCTTCCTTTTGGTACTATAACTATCTATGCACTTGTTGGTGCATTTTGGAGCCTGCCACATTTTTTTTGACCATGAGACCGTAGGGAAAAACCCCTACGGTATTTTCTTTTTTATAAATATAAAAGCGAATACAACATACTACCAGCCCTCAAGTTAGGGGGAAATACATCAAGGATGGTAGAAGTGAGCAGAAATATGAATGGGAAGATACATGCTAAGTAGAGAGAGAAAAAATCCAATCTAAAAGGGGTTGCACTAAACTTGCTTTTAGCCTGCCACCTATTCATGTGACTGTGTTTCGAACCCTAATCAAAACTATTTTCACCCTTCTAAATTTTCCCTTAAATTACATAGTCACTTGTCATCACCCACCATCAACTCTCTCCTTGAATCCAACTCTCCCCAAATAGCTTTGAGAATTGCATTCATGCTCCTCATCATATCTTTATTCTCAAATATAATTTCTATAAGACTATCTTCTTATTTCATTTCTTTTAAACTAAAATTTGCATGTGGATAACAACCATGCATTTTCTTGCACCCTCCCTTCTCATCAAATAGAATTGATGGAACCCCACCATGCTATCTTATGCATGTAGGATTCTATGATCCCAAAAACCCTAGATTGTTCATATTCAAAATCTTCACATTTCACTTTTGGTGATCTTGCCTATTACCAAATAAAATCTTCCAAATTGGCAATACTATTAATCTCACCAAATCACAACCATCTAATCCATCTATGCATGCCATTGTTTGGTGCATATGAGACTAGCCAATAATCCAAGAATTGCATCATGCATAAATTACCACCATATCTATCTCTATCTAATTCAAAATTATTTGAAACTTCACCAAACAACCACCTTGACCTCCCCAGCACTATCACATATCCCTGGTCGAAAAATTACTGTAGCAGTACCCTCTCTCCTTTGTCTTGTAGTGTTTGGAAGGAGGAGGAAGGGATCCATGCCAATCTTGGACAATAATTAAGAAACACCTTGTAGCAGCCCTTCTCACCTCCCTCTCTCTGACCCTTCTCGACCAAGTCACCCTCCTGAACCCCACACACCCACTCCACCATCCCCCTTGCCCAACCAAAGGCCACCAAGCTACCCCACAAACCCAAACTGACCTAACTCTACCCTCTCTGATTTATAAGGCCACCCAGCACCATAGCCCTTCACTTGGCACACATTCCACTCCCCTGTCACCCCTCTACCACTTTGTGAGCCCAGAAACTCAAGCCTCGAGCTGTGCTACATAGGAGAGCAAATTCCATGAGATCGGTGCTGCGAGCATGCGAGGAATAATGACATCGATCTAGACCACCTCTGCCATCCCCTTCTGCTTTCCTGCACTCCCCTCACTTGTGGCTACTAAACCCTACCCTTGTTTTGACCCAGGAATGCCAAAACGATGACCCTCTAGAGCACCCGAGCGAGCTCCTCCACCACTGACCTGCAGATCTTCTTCCCGGGGATTGATCTGACCTTCCAGCACCTCTCCGAGCTCGCCGCCATGCACCGCGTTGCCCTCTCACATTGCCCTAGCCGGAGGAGGCCCCTAGGTGAGCCCCTGAACCCCGTCGACCCCTGCTAGGGTTTCCTCCCTATCGGGTCTGTTCCAGGAGGAAGATGATGAGCGACCGTCGATCCTCACTTAATCGAGCAGCCATCATCACCCCTTACCGCTTTGGCCTCGACCGGCGCTGACCAGTGGGCCTGGCCTGTTAGCGCTTCGGGCCAGCATCCCACGTGCCCCTATGCCAGATTGGGCCAACCCAACGATGTGCCGCTCGGGCCTATCTAAATCCGGCCTGGCTGCATTTTTTTAGAAAAACCATTTTAACTTTTTAGCAGATCTATAATCTTGCGAAATTAATAGAAAAATAACAAGGCATCCAAATTGAGTGATTCCAATTTTCATGAACCCCTTATTCCAAGATCTATCTAGTGGGACTGCCAGCATGTTTTATAGATCCATGTAGATTGTTTGATAATTAAAGGAGTAGATCTAATCCTTTTTCACTAAAAATTTCAAATATGAAGTTATGCAGATGAAAATGCTGTGTTTCCAATTTTCAGTTGTGCTCTGTGATATTGTGAAGCTTGAGAACCTAGTTTTGCTATTTTAGGGGTATTATATTGCCTACAGAAATTATTTCGGTCTTAATCAAGAATTGCATTGTTTTAATTATTGTGCTCAGTAGGATTACTATTTTCAGGTGATTCCACGTCTGATGTGTTATGCTTTGCAGTATCTTTCCAATTTGGTCTCTGGTAGAATTTTAGGATCTACGGAAAATTTTAGGGAATTAAATTGCTTTGCTAGTGCTAAGTGAGATTAGGAAATTCATTAAAATTCAATCATTTACTCTTTCGATTTGATTCCAATTGTGTTGGTTCTGTAATGTTGTTAGCTATCTAGAAGTATGTTGGATTCCATGTCTTGATTCACCATGATGCCTGCAAGTTGTTTGCTTGTGATTAGGGCTAAATTGATATTAGAAATTGCTTGCTATTATTAAAGTAGTTTAATCTTTTGTAAAATAGGTATTGATTCAAATATCTGAACATGTTTGTTTCTGGTACTCAATGATTTCTTTGTGTGATGCATGTCTTGGGTGTGAATCATGTATGCATGTGTGCTTATTGTGTGTTGTTGCTTTTTCCGGCGATAGAATCAAACGACAAGTGTGCGGAGGAGGGGGAGATATTTGAGTATCAAGAGGAAGGAGATCAGGGACAAGCCACTCAAGGCAAGCCATATACTTGTTGCATATCTGAATCCTAACAATACACTTTGCATTGTTTTATTTCAGTTCTGTTTATGCATTGTTTTCTATATTGCTATTACCCTTATATAGCAATAGTTGGCGACTTAGCTCCACAAGTCGATTTGTTATCATCTATTAAGATGACACCCTTGACACCTATTCAACACCCCTATAGTAGTGACTTGATGGCTAGCATCAAAGTCATTGGAAAACTTGTAGTGGAGCCAAGAATTCTAGGAATGGGAACACTCTCCAAAAAGATTTCAAAAATGCATTCAAAAACCTTGGAGTAGCAAATACTCCACTGAAATGTTTTCAAATGATTTTTGTAAACATGGAACTGGACATGGGTGTAAAGGAGTTGATGGTTTTATAAAGGGGGCATTGTGTATAAGTCTTCGCCAAACCAATTAACTCGTGCAACCACTTTACCTCGGAATGGGATGGGGCTTAGTCCAAAGTTTATCTGCTTTAGCATGGGGAGCCTCATACTATATAAGGGTCTGTAGGACCCCAGAATCTGGGTTGTCGCAAGTGGTGGGCAACAGTGTAGTGGGCCCGCCAATAGGCTACCACCCGGAAGACACTTGGGTTTCTCCCGCCGTGGCACTAGAACTATGCTCGACGGAGGTAGACGGCTAGGGTTTGCCGGGGAGGTTTACTCCATAGGGTAGGCACCCATACTAAGGTGGATAGGTGGAAGACGCTGATCGATTATCCAAACCCCGCATACTTGTGTATGACGGTCCATGATGGTATCCCGGCGGATTTATCGGATGGTGTGGGTAAAGTGTACAACCTCTGCAGAGTGTAATCTATTCGAATAGCCGAGTCCTCGGTCATTGATGGATGGAATGGCCATACTTAACCTATGGCAGGTTTTGGTTTCATAAAAGTGTTTTCGAAAAAAATGGAGAAAGGTACCGGACGGAGTACTTGGAGGGTACTGCCGTGGCACGGTTATGGTTCAGAGTACTTGCAGGGTACTGCCGAGGGAATGGAGATGGTCATGTGTGATTGACCTGGTTTTTATAAAGGAAGGTGTTCATGTTTGATTGACCACCAGCTCTCTCTTGAAAACCAAATGAGTTTCCCCCCTTTCCTAGAGATTTTACTAAAAAGGTTTTCTAAATGTTTTATTTAATAAGGATATAGAGATGTCGTATGACATGCTATATCGACAAGAGAAAATATGATAGAATAGGGCAAACTAGATTAGAGCCTTTCACCTTGCTACAGCCAAACTGCATGTCAAATACTTCCTCTTAGATGGTTTGCGAGTACAATTTGAAATGTACTCACGGCTTTGTCCCTGGCTATTAACTTGGTCAGATTATAAAGAAGATTGTGAGAATGGTGGTGAGGAGTTCGATGACGCCAGTGAGAACTAAGAACGTCTCCCAGTCAGTTGCCTGTAGGGTAGTAGACATAACGTGGGTCATCAACGCTGCTTGGTATCCGCTGCTTAGTTGTAGACTTGCCCTGCGTGGCAATATCATACATGGTCTTGTGACCAATTGTAAGTAAATTATTTGGTACTATAATGGATGATGTAATTCTGTTATCAACTCGGATATGTGGGGTCACAACAAACTGATCATGGGATCATGAATTGTATGCATATCGGGTATTCCGGATGGGTAATCTAGGGTCCCCACAATAATCTTCTAAAGTCTTCCTCTGAGACCAAACCATGCGTTCTGGGATTCTTGATGCCATAGTAGTTGTACAAGAATAGGATATAGAATTAGATCATAATTAAGAATTGTAGCACTAAATATATGACCATGTTATTCCCAAGTGAATAACCATCATATGTTTAGAGAACTCTTTACCATTGCTACTAGACTCCTACAGGTTCTATCCCTTTACTAGGTTTCCAACCTAAGGTCAAAGCAATTGCTCGGATACCAGCTACGGTGACCCAGCATACCACTGCATGTTGTAGTATGCAAGTCATTGATATAACACTTGCGGAACAACCCTCCACAAGAATTACATCCATCAGGTACAACATAAACATTGTGGGTCCAAATACAAACTGATAGTATCATTATTACAAACCAAAGTTCTGCTGAGAACGAAATGCTCTCCACAAGAGAACACCTCATGTGCTTAGTGTTTATACAACAAACCATGAAAAGATGCAAATAATTAAACACTCAAAGAACTCAACTGATTATTCCAAGTCTACAACTGCTCGGTTCCTCGATTTCAAGTCTAGACTACTAGTTAGATTTCCCTTCACTCGGATTCATCGTCGGAAGCGACTCCATAGCGTATGATGTAGTCCACACCTTCCACTCCATGCAAGAGATCTAGCTCTTTGTAGAACATGTCTTCTTGGCCTCCGATGGCATTCAGTGACGCGTCATCTAACTCTTCACAGTCTAGCAACGGTTTAAGAGAGTGGGGTGAGTAACGAGCATTACCCAGCAAGTTTCTTTATAAAGAAGTTGTGTTATATGCACTAGCTACAACCATGGACCCAAAAGAGTCATAGGCTAATTCAAGGTTTTATCAAAGGTTTCTTGAAAGATTGCTTTTACTTTTGAAAACTAAATCCAACAGCCAACACAGGGTATTAGTGCCTTGAGAGCACCTTTCCTGCAGCGTTCGCAGCTCCTTTCCAGAACAATGGGTAACATGTCACATCTTTTTACACTCTACAGAGGTGTGTCCTTCCAAAAGAGATCAAAGCTTTGCTACACAACCGGGTGTACTTTCCCATCCACACTTCCTTGGTGTGGGGCCCAGTCATTGATCCAAGCCATTCACTATCCTTCTCTGCACAATGCATGCCCATCCAATTCATGCAAGTAGAGTACCCATGATATTCACCCCTACCGATGAAGTATCTAGGAGAGGCTGTGGGCACTAAGGGGTCCCACCCATGTGCATGTAGTCCCGCAAGACCTACAACATACGGTAGCTGGCTGTCCGTTGACATGTGAATGAGAAAAGGTACAGATGACTTTCCCATCCCATTCTAAGTCTCTTGGGTGACACGATTTTTACGGCGCCAGAATAACTGTGGCATTGGTTATTATTCCTAGGGTTTACTTTCCCATACAAGTGGAACCTCCACCACAACAATCTTACCGTGGTTCCACCTGCCAACCTTCCTAGGTTATCACCACTTGGGTCAACAACCACTAGTCATATTACTTATGAAAATAGGTTTCAAACCCTTTTGATAAGTTAGAGTTTAGAAGTTAGCATTTGCAAATAGTTTCCAAATCAGTGCAACCAAGAGGTATGAGCAAGATAAACTTGCCTTGTCACTGAAAGGTAGTGGAGTCGGTTACTTGGCGATGCTCCAGATCTCCTTATTCTACAAAATACCATCATTGTTAAAGAAGCAAATGGATGCAATGTGCAATGATATGCAATGTAGTGGTTTAATTATTTTATTCACCTATTGGTGTGTTTTACCCAATACTTTGCATAATTAATGTGTTTTACCCAAGACTTGGTATTATTTGTGTGTTTTACCCAAGACTTGGTAATTCAAGAACTTAACTCAAGTTTTATAGAAATTTGAAAATTTTGAAGTCATGGTTGAATTTATTTGAAAAGATAAAGATTAGTTTAATGTAGAGAAGACTTAATTTTTATTTTTATTACTAAAAATTAGGATTTTTGAAAATGGAAATTAAAGAACTTCAAAATTTGAATTTATTTTGAAAAGTGGATAAGAAATATAATTTTAATCACATATACAATTCATTACAGAAAATGATAATACTTTATGGAGTTAAATTAAATAGTGCTGAATCAGTTTTAAATTTGAATTTAATTCAAAAGAAACAGAATTTAAAAATTAACATTTTGATTTTATTTGGAGTTGGGCCTTGGCCCATTGGCCTAGCACAGCCCGCCCGGCTAGGTCTAACCCAACCAGCCAGGACCTGGGTCACTCAAAACGACCCAGACCTGCCTCACACCCACACATCTCTCCTCTCGAGCTCTCCCGTGAACCCTAGCCACCGCCGCCGTCACCCGGCGATTCTGGTCAGCTCTGGCGGCTTCCGTCACCGCCATCCAAGGCAAATGAAGCACCCCACTACCCTCTACCTCCTCCACCAAGTGGATTTGAAGGACGCCTCCTCTCCGACGAGATACGGGTCATTCCCTGCTTGGGTTCTGTCAACTTCGGTCGCCTCTGAGCTCGATGCCTCGCTGGATCCTCTCATGGTGCTCGAGATGCATGTCTGTGGTGGTTGTGGTGGTCATGCAGCGCCAGTGGAAGTGCCCGAGGTGGGGTGCTCCTGATGCTGCCACGGTGAAGTCAACCCTGGGTTGCACCTGGTCGGCCGCGTGGGCACTACCCCACCATGCCTTCCAGGTATGCACCTGGGCGGTTGGTGAGTGCCTGCTTCTCCTACCCTGCCTTCCTATTCTCCGGCCACTGTCACTGGCACCCCAACCATGACTGATAGAGCCAAGATCACAGACCCAATTCTGCGATGCTGCTAGCTATTGCTTGTGTGTTGATGGAGTTTAGTTAGCTGTTGCTGGTGTTTAATCAAGATGGAATTCATCTGGCTGCACCTCTCTATCAGTGAAGTTATCTGATAGAGATGTTAGTCTAAATCCTTCCTTGTTGCAAGGCTCAGTTATGAACTATCAAACTGAATATGATTCCTAGCTAGAATGACTAGGAAGATGATTTAGCTTATACCCACTGACTATGACTGTCAAATTGATGTTGTGTTGTGTTGAGGTGTATGACTAGTTTGGTCCTTTGCCCAGCAACCAACTTGTGAAAGCTATCTTTTCGTGAAATTTACCCTAATTACCAGGCCAATGATGCTGGTCTAAGGCCAGATACAAAACTAGTGAGGTGCTCAACTAGTTTTAGTGCCCACTGCTATAATCTTGAACTTGTGCTGGCAGTGGTTGTGTGGTTGAGGTGCATGTCCAATTAGACATGTGCCCAACACAACCCTGCCCTGAGTAGGTTTAGCTGATGCTACTCTAAGTATGCCCATGAAGCATAAGCTGAGGCTTGATGTAAAGTTTTGGTTCTCATTATGAATGTTTTCTTAAGATCCTGATGATGATTCTTGCAAAGCATCACTTTGCAGAACTGAGGGAATCACTACCCTTTTCCATCCATGCACAAATTTATGCACTAGCAATTTTCTTATATGATGTGCAAAAGAATCGACCTATTGGTTGAAGATGGCTATTATGCTTTGATGTTGGGGATGCTTTGCTGCTCTTGGTGATCTTCCCTTCTCCTCCTAGAATATCTCCTGGATGCTTGTCCTTCTCCTTCTGGGATAGCTACTAGTTGCTTACCCTTCTCCTCCAGGAATGACTGTTGTGGTTTCGTCAATAGATCTGCCATAAGGGTAGGTGTATGATGGTTTGTGGAAGGGGGTGAACACGGTGGAGCGATCCAGGATGGTGGTAGCACGAGTTTACCCAGCTTCAGATCCTGCAACGGTGGTGAGGCCCTACATGCTGCTATAATTCACTATAAGGCAACAAGTGCTCGGTTACAATGATGAGATTGGCTGTTTTGCTATGCGATTGGCTGTAAGTCTAAGATCATCTATCTTGTGCCTCGAGGGCTCCTCCACGCCGGCTTATAAAGGCGCCTGGCCTGGGCATCACGATGGTACCGGAGTGGATAAAATATGGAGTCCTAGACTAAGTCCTATACAATGTCGTGTGCTACAAGGCATCCCGCCATGGGCTTGTCTCGAATCCGCCATAAGCTCCTGCATCCGCCACCGCCATGGGCTTTCTAGCAACTGGGCCGCCTGGTAGGCAATCCGCCATACCACCTCTATGGGCCACCCTGGCTTGTTGATTTAGGACTACGTTGCTGGTATACCTATTTGGTATATCCCCAATAGTAGCCCCCAGAGAACTTCAAGATCGCCATCTTCATCCGCTATGCTCAATTTTTGGTGAAGTCATCCGTCATAGCTCATCTTCTACTTCTTGCATCTGGATGGCGGATCTTGACATTCCTCCTATCTTCATGTCTTAATCCACTATACATGGTAGATTGTGCGACGTAGTTTTAGCTGAGCGAGATTTTTGGGATCCGTTGGATCTTACCACAAAATCCGCTGTAACTTTAGCCACGTAGTTCCTTCTAGGGTAAGATTTGTGGTATAAGCACTATTGGTACAAATTACCGTTTTACCCATGGACACACGTCATCAATCTAGGGTTTGCGAGTTTGGGATGAATGGCATGGATGGCGGGCACGAATCTTGGGGTCTGGGGCCTATATATACACCGGCCGGTCAGCCCACGCCATTTCACCCTTCGCTCTCTCTCTCCTCAGCGCCGCTGCAAGAGCTCTGTAAAAACCGGCGAGACACCGGCTGGAATACCGCAACGCCAGTGACTCAACTATTCTGCTACAAGCTGGCTTTGTCATCTTCATCATTTGAGATACTAGATATCATATCTGCCACCCCTCTCGCCGCCATGGATCCAGAGACTTCATCTCACCAAGCTGCGATGTTCGAACACACAGAATCCGCTATCCCCAAAACATCGGGAGGCAGGTGGGATCCTTGCAATTTGGATGAGGAAATCTTGTCTAGGCTGGAGCAAGAAGTGCTGATAGCGGCCAAGGAAATATCAAAATGGCGATTTGTCCCTAACGCCACCGCTCGGCCCCTTCAAAAAAGGAAATTGTGATGCTGAAGTCTCACATTGACCGGGGTCTTAGCCTTCCGCCATCCTACTTCCTCAAGGGCATGCTCCACGATTATAGGTTATAGCTACAACACATCGCTCCAAATAGCTTCACTATCATAGCGGGATTTCTAGCATTGTGTGAGGGATATCTGGGAATTTACCCCTGTGGAAACTTATTTTGCTTGTATTTCAACATCCACCATAACTGAGATTCAAATGGAGATCTTCGCAACTATGGATCCGTCTCATTTGTTCCTCGTAGGGGGAAATCATACCCATATATCAAGCCTCATGATACCGCAAAGGGATGGCGGGGATGTTTCTTCTATCAGGCTGATGAGGCACCTCCTGAAAGGAAGTATGGCCTAAAGTCTTTTACTGATGGCCCTGCCGAGGAACAAGATAGCTGGGGTGTAACACCCCACTTCTTGCACATCAAATTAAGGCCTTGTTTAAATGCTTTATCTTGGGTGAATTAAAAACTTTTGCTAAGTATTTTGCTTGTGTGACATCATGTGTGATTTCATGTGAGTCTATGTGCATGATTTTATGTGTGTGTATATGTGTGTGATTTATGGCATGATTTCAATTTCAGAATTTCTAGGTGCATTAGAAACTAAAATTGGTGCTATGATTTTATGCAATGATTTTTGAACCTAGTTCTGGTTAGTGTGAACCAAAGACCCAAGCTTAGTCTCTTTGCTTGATCACACCACCCACCTATTTCCTTTTCTTTTACTTTTGCGCCTTTACTCGAACTTAGGGACTTCACCAAAACATCACTCCCACTTGTTCTAAAATTCTGAAAACTTGGTAGAAAGCCTTCTACCATTTATCAATCTCATCTTAGCAGGTCACCACCACTACTTGGATCAGAATTTTGAACTTCTCAAATTCAAATGAATTTTGGCCAACTACTTCTTTTCTTTTATTTCCTTCTCCCTCTTTGCAAAACAGCCATGATGGCAACCCTGGCCGACCACCCATCCCTCTCTCTCTGCCCTCTCTTCAAATTCCAGCCACAAGCCCTTGTCTTTTTGCACTTGGACACTAAGAAGGAGGGGAGCCCGAGGCAAAGATCTAGGGTAGATCTCTACCTCCCTCTCTTCTCCCTCTCCACCGCCTCTGATCCCCAACCAGCGCCCAGCACTCCCACTCCAACATCTTCCCGACCCTACCCTGTAGTGGCATAAAGAACGCACCTCACCTTGCCCTCTCGCTCTCTCATCGGCGTGACCAGAGCATTCGCCCATTGGGCTATGGCGTAGGAGAGAAGCCAGCACCAGCTCCTTCACCAGCAGGTCCCACGCGCCACGATCCAGCTTGACCAACTGCTGCCTGCTGACCAAACTGCCTGTAGGACTGCCTTGGCCCTCGCTCTGCCTACGCTCAGCACGGCAAGAGGACGCCGAGAGTAGCATACGCGTTCCCACGCGCACACTCAACCGTTCACCTTGCGCCGCACACGAGCATGCATGGTATCGAGTGCACGATGCACTGCATCCCATGTCCCGCACCCTAGCCAACCCAGATGACCCCGCTGCGCACTGTTTCCCTTGCTACGGCTCTGAAACTGCGCCTATCCCGATGAAACCATCCAGCCACTGATGCCAGTGTCCTCACCCCTGAAACCAGTGCACAACGCCGCCTCAGAGAGCCGCCCACGATGCCCTATCGCGTCCAACCCTGGACCACCCTAGATCGTGCCCATCTCGGCTTATAAAGCTCGAAACTCTCTCTAGAACCCTCCCCTATCATACATTTACTTCCTGTCCACTCTCTCTCTCACCCCAGAACCCCTCTGCCATGAAGCCCTACCTCTCTCACCGTTGCTGAGCGCCCGAGCCGGAGTGGATCGCCAGCAAACAGTGAAGGTTGTCATCGATCAGGAAACCTTTTCCCTCTCGCTGCACTCAAATCCTTCTCCCTCTCGAGATCTAGCTCACCTGCACCTTGATTCCCTGCAGGATTCGCTGGCCATCGCCATCATCGACGATGCCAGGAGCTAGCCGAGACCGCCGCGACCGAGACCATCTGCGAGTCCCCTTCTTGTGCATGTTTGAGCACAGACCCCATTGCCATCATCTCCATCCCTGATCGCTACACCTGTGTCACACCGAGACCACCCAGCTGACCCTCGGTGAGCGCTGCCGTCTGCAAACCCTAGCCTGCGCCCTCTCTTCTCTCCTGCGCATGCATGCCAGTGAGGAAGACGATGTCGTGCCTCCGATCTAAATCGGACGATGACTTACCGCTTCGACCATGCGAGGCCCAGGTAGGCCGACGGATTTGGGCTGGCCTAGCTCGGATCCGCCGCCTCGGCGCGTTTCTTTTTTTCAGCATATGCTATTTATTCATTTTGCAAATCTGTACTAGATTCAAAAATCCATAGAAATAAATCTGTGAGTCCAAATTGAGTGTTTCAAATTTCTCTGTCATCCTGAAGTTATTATCTAGCCTCTGGTACTGCATGCTTGATTTTTAGGACCCTGGATAGTATCTGGTAATTAAATTGTGTAGATCTAGGGTTTTTCAATGTTAAATCAAAAATAGGAGTTTGGTGCTATGAAAATATTTATTTCCAATTTTGAGTGATGCTCTGTGACTTTGTGAAGCTTGAGGAACCAGTTTTGCTATTTTAGGAGCTATGTACTTCCTGCAGTAATTATTTTGGTGGTATTAGGAATTTGCATTGTTTTATTTATTGTACCTAGTGGGATTATTATTTTTAGGTGATTCCACCTCTGGTGTGTTCTGCATTCAACTAGCTTTCTAATATGGTCTCTGGTAGAATTTTAGGATCTACAGAAGGTTTTAGCGAATTAAATTGCTTTTCTAGTGCTAAGTGAGATTAGGAAATCCATTATATATCAACCATTTACTCTTTTGATTTGATTCCAATTATATTGGTTCTGTAATGTTGTTAGCTATCTGGAAGTATGCTAGATGCCATGTCTTGATTCACATTGATGCCTGGAAGTTGTTTGCTTGTGAGTAGGGCTTATTTGCTATTAGGAATTGCTTATTATTATTAGTGGTATATTCTTTTGTAAAAATAGTATTGATTCAAATATCTGAACATGTTTGTTTCTGATACTCAATGATTGATTTGTGTGCTGCATGTCTTGGGTGTGAATCATGTATGCATGTGTGCTTATTGTGTGTTGTTGCTTTTTCTGGCGACAGAATCGAACGACGAGTGTGCGGAGGAGGGGGGATCTTTGAGTATCAAGAGGACGGAGATCAGGGACAAGCCACTCAAGGCAAGCCATCTACTTGTTGCATATCTGAATCCTACTACTTCACCTTGCATTGTTTTACCATTGTTTATCTTATTATGCATTGTTTTCTATATTGCTATTATTCTCTATATAGCAATAGTTGACGACTTAGCTCCACAAGTTGACTTGATATCATCCATAGAGATGACACCCCTTGTGACCTATTCAACACCCTCTCTTGTTAGAGACTTGATGGTTAGCATCAAAGTCTTAGGAAAACTCGTAGTGGAGCCAAAAACTCTAGGATGGGAACACTCTCTGGAAGGATTTCAAAAATGTTTAAGAAAACCTTGGAGTAGTCACTACTCCACTGAAATGTTTTCAAATGGTTTTATGAACATGGAGCTAGACATGGGAGATAAATGAGTTGGTGGTTTTCTGAAAAGTGGCATTGTGTATAAGTGTTCGCCAAACCAATTACTCATGTGCAACCACATTACCCCGGTATGGGACGGGGCCTAGTTTGAAGTCTGTCTGCTTTAGTGCGGGGAGTCTCATACTATATAAGTGTTCATGGTGCCAAAAATTGGTACGCGACACCCCTGAATCCGGGTTGACACCTATTGAGGGTCAATACATTACAACGGCATATCCCGAGCTGCCGGAAGACACTTGGGTTCTCCTGCCGTGGTGCCGGAGTTACGCTCTGAAGGAGGTACTGCCGGGGCGTGCCGGGGAGGTAGACTCCACAGGGTAGGCACCCGTACTAAGGTAGATGGATGGAGGACTTTGATCGATTATCCAAACCCCGCATACTTGTGTATGACGGTCCGTGGTGGTATCCCAACGGATTTATCAGATGGTGTGGGCAAAGTGTACAACCTCTGCAGAGTGTAATCTATTCGAATAGCCGAGTCCTCGGTCATGGACGATTGGAATGGCCACACTTAACCTGTGTTGGATTTTTGTTTTATAAAACATTTTTGGAAAATGGAGTTTGTGCCGGACAGAGTACTTGGAGAGTATGGCCGTGGCACGGGTATGGTTCGGAGTACCTGGAGGGTACCGCCGAGCAGTTTGTAGAATGGTCATGTTTTATTGACCATGTTTTCATTGCAGCTTAAAGGAGTTTTCCCCCTTTCCTAGAGAGTTTGGTAAAAATCCTGTTTAAAAATGTTTTTCAACAAAGATAAAGATATGTCATAGGACATGCTATGTCGGCAAGAGAAACTTGTTAGTATAGGATAAGACTAGACTAGAGCCTATCCTTGCTACAGCCATGAGTATGTCATTACTTTCCTTTTAGATGGTTTGTGAGTATAATTCCAAAATATACTCACAACTTTGTCCCTGGCTATTAACTTGGCCAGACTATGAAGATGACTGTGAGGAGGACGATGGTGGCTACGACGATGCCTGTGCGAATTAGGATCATTTCTCGGTCAGTCGCCTGTAGGGTAGTAGCCTTGACCTGGGTCAGCTATGCTGCATGTATCCCGCTGCTATCTGCTAAGTACTAGTGTGTCAGTTGAAGTTGCCCTGCGTGTAATTTATATTTGGCCAAGTGGCCATATGTAAGACTTCATGAACTCGTTATGTAATGGATGATGTATTCTATAATGCCAACTCTGTTATGTGGATTCACGAGGGCCTTCCTGGGATTGTGAATTGTATGCATAACGGGAATCCCGGGTGGTAAGCCGGGGTCCCCACAAAGTTGGTATCAGAGCCATCCTGACCTTAGGAGACCCTAGTTTAGCACGGGCATTAGATCGGACCAAAAACTATTTTCTAAAACTAAAAGAGATGGCTATATATATCTAAGGTAAATATATATTGCTCTCATCTCTTCCCTTATTCTCTAAGCAACATCTTAATTTAAGTTTTACTTATGTATTAAAATCCTGCACACCTGGGTAAGTCACTAATTAAATCTACTCTAAAACTTGTGTAGATGGATGCTCCCACGGCACACCGATAGGTTGGGACCCATGATGAGGTCATGGTGTTCGAGCGCGACTTAGTGGAGTTGGCAGCCCGCCTTGGGTGTCTGCATCCTGAGGTGAGGGGCTACCGCCTCTTCGAGGATGGTACCCACGAGCTGGCGTACCGTGTCGTCTGCCAGGTTCGTGGGAGGGAGGTTCCACCTACGTCCGAGGAGTACACCTTCGAGGTGATCGAGCGCACTTGGGGCGATGGTGTGATGCGCATTCTGCAGCATGCCGCCGAGCTAGCGGGTACACGCTACGAGCAATACGGGAGGTGCGACGACGAGGGTTTTCCTGTCGAGCCCCCTCTGCCGACCCCCTTCAGCTTCCACCTTACCCACACGGAGGTGCTACTGCACCACTCCTAGGAGCAGCTAGACCATGTCCGTATGGTAGCCGACGAGCATGGCTTGGACTTGGCCGTCCTCCGTGAGGACCTGCAGGAGGCCATCTTCTCTCGCCACCACCTCATAGCCGTGAAGAAGAGGATCGCGAAGAGGAATAGGAGCCTTAGGCGCCACGTTTGTGACCTTCAGGACCAGCTTGCCTCTCTTGAGAGCCACCTGTCCGAGCTAGAGGAGGAGACCGCCAAGCTCCGCAAGGAGAATGACACCGTTCTGAGCCGCGACGATGACCACCAGGAGGCCTTCGACGAGGAGCCCGCGAGCACCAATGATGACGACCATGGTAGCGATAGCGGTGATGACCGCGATGCTATCATGGACTTCTATGCTCCTGAGACTCCTAGTGAGGAGGACCCCGAGGAGGTTGCTCCCCATGTCAGCGGCGGCGAGTAGGTTCCAGTGCCCTACCCCTCTCACATAGGTGGCCGCGTAGTTACTAGTTACTCCCTTTTGCGCATCTAGCCGTATGGTCTATCTGGAACCATTTGGTATGTGTGCTGTATGAGACTATGTGGTATGTGTGTGCCTGGACTTGTTTGGCACCCTTTTGCTTGTATATGTATGTATGCCTGGATTTGCATGTGCATGTGTGTTGATGGAGCACTGGTATGCATGATGGTTATGTTGATATGTTGTGCTTGGGTTGAACTTTGTTTATCATGAAACATGTCTAAGTTCCGCTTGTTGTTATTCTCACAAAACCACTTTCTCCAGAATGGCTCCAGAAACACGAGGCCGAGCTAGAGGCAACCCACCCCCAGCCCCTGAGCCCAGCATGGAGCAGCTGGTGCGGCTCATGCTAGAAGACCGAGAAGCCGCACGCGCTGAGCGCTAAGCCAACCTCGCCACTCTTCAGCACCTCGCGCAGATTGCCACCAACCACAACAACAATGGTGGCAATGGCGATGAGGAGCCTTGAACCAAGCTTAGAGACTTCCAGAAATCCAACCGACCAACCTTCACCAAGTCCATTGAACCCCTGGACACCGACGACTGGCTCCGCACCATTGAGAACAAACTTGAGTATGCGAGAGTTGGAGAGAATGAAAAGATGCTCTATGCCACCCACTTCCTAGCTGGAGCAGCAGGTTCATGGTGGGAGAATGTCCGTGCCATGCAGCCCGAAGGACAAGTGATGACTTGGGAGGCCTTCAAGTCCAAGTTTCACAAAGCCCACATCCCTTCTGGACTCATCAAGATTATGCACGACAAGTTCCTCAACCTCAAGCAAGGTGGGATGAGTGTCACTGAGTACCTTGATAAGTTCAATACCTGGGGAAGGTATGCCCCTAACAACATCGACATTGATGAGAAGAAGAGAGAGTGTTTCTGAAATGGACTTCAGGAGGAGCTGCAAACCTATCTGGTAGTTGTTGGGGATATACCAAATAGGTATACCAGCGACGTAGTCCTAAATCAGCAAGCCAGGGTGGCCCATCAGGGGTGGTATGGCAGATTCGCTATACCGGGCGGCCTAGTTGCTGAAGTTGCCACGGCGGTACTAGACGCAGGCGCTTATGGTGGATCCGAAGACAGGCCCATGGCGGATTCCTGATTGCAGGCCCATGGCGGGTTCGGAGACGGCCTATGGCGGATTGCCCTGTAGCACACGCAGAGGACTTAGTCTAGGACTCCAAGTTGTATCCGCTCCGGTACCAACGTGTAGCCCACGCCAGGCGCCTTTATAAGCCCAGCGTGGAGCAGCCATTGAGGCAAGTTAGAAGATTAGAGCTATACGGCCAATCGCATAGCGAAACAACCAACCTCATCATTGTAACCGAGCACTTGTTGCCATATAGTGAATTATAGCAGCACGTAGGGTCTCGCCACCGTTGCGAGATCTGAAGCTGGGTAAACTCGTGCCACCACCGTCCTGGATCGCTCCTCCGTGTTCACCCCCTTCCACAAACCGCCATACCCCTACCTCTATGGCAGATCTGTTGACGAAACCACGATAGTAGTTGTGCCTTATAATGACCTGGAAGCTATGGTGGATGCTGCCATTATGGTGGAGGACAAGAACAAAGCTGCCCGCGAAAGCCAGAAGAGAAGGATGATGAATCAGGGTGGACCAAGCAACCAAAGGTCCCACAACATGCCCCCATCTAGGCCTACACCACCCCCACAGAGGTTTGCCTCTCAAGCCCCCAGGCCTAACAACCCCAATCGCCAGTATTCCAGCAACCGTCCTGCAAGCGGGAAATTCTCAGGAGGAAACCGTAACACCTTCAACCCTAGCAACCGCAGCCAAGGAAGTGGCTGCTATACTTGTGGCCAGCCAGGACACTTCTCTAAGGAGTGTCCCCTGAAGAAGCCCTCCGTGCCGAGCCTCAGTGCGCCGCAACCCAATCAGTGTCAAGGCCATGGACCCCCTGGGAGGAACCCAAAGACTCAAGCCAATGTTGCTCGAGGCCGCCTGAACCATGTCAATGCAGCTGAAGCCGAAGAAGCACCCGATGTCGTGCTTGGTATGTTTCTCGTCAACTCCGTGCCTCCAAATTTTTTGTTTGAATCTGGTGCATCTCATTCCTTTGTCACGGAGAGCTTTGTGGAAAAGGGTAATCTTAAACCTAGTCACCTGGATAGGCTTATGATAGTACAAATACCTGGGTTGGTCGCCAGAACCAAACTATCCTGCCGAAATGTCCTAGTTGAGCTCCACGGAGTGCAATTCCAAGCGAATCTGATTATCTTAGGCACAAAGGGTTTGGACGTGGTACTTGGAATGGGCTGGATGTCCAAGTACCAGGATCATATAGATTGTGCCCAGAAAGCTATAACCATGACCAGGAGTGATGGAGTTCAGATTGAGCACATTGCAACCATGCCATCCCGCAAAGCTTACTATAAGAAGTCTGTTGCTGGGGCGACTCTTGACCAAGTTCCGGTGGTATGCGAGTACCCTGATGTCTTCCCTGAGGAGCTGCCAGGTATGCCCCCTAACCGGGATATCGAGTTCATAATTGAGTTGATTCCCGGGGCATCTCCCATTGCTCAAAGACCTTACCGTATGAACCCCAAAGAACTCGAGGAATTAAAGAAGCAACTCGCTGATATGCTCAGCAAAGGCCTTATCCGTCCTAGTGCTTCACCTTGGGGATCACCTGTTCTCTTTGTGGACAAGCGAGACGGTACCATATGATTGTGTGTGGATTACCGTAAGTTAAATGAGGTGACCATCAAAAATAAATACCCACTTCCAAAGATTGAAGACCTATTTGATCAGCTGAATGGAGCCAAGGTGTTCTCCAAGATTGATCTCCGCACTGGATATCATCAGCTGAAGGTTCGAGAGTCCAACATTCCCAAGACCGCCTTCACAACTCGCTATGGCCTGTTTGAGTACACCATCATGTCCTTTGGTCTGACCAATGCCCCTTCCTATTTCATGAATCTTGTGAATAAGGTATTCATGAAGTTCCTTGACAAGTTTGTGGTGGTATTTATCGACGACATCTTGGTCTATTCCAAGACCGAGGAAGAGCACGCAGAGCATCTGCGGCTAGTATTGGGAACCCTGCGCGAGCATCAGCTTTATGCCAAATTCAGCAAGTGTGAGTTTTGGCTGAAAGAAGTTGGATTTCTAGGCCATGTTATCTCAGACGGTGGAGTATCTGTAGACCCCTCGAAAATTACCTCTATCATGGAAAGAAAATCCCCAACCAGCCCCACCAAAGTCCAAGCATTTCTTGGACTAGCCGGGTATTATCAAAAGTTTGTAGAAGGGTTTTCTAGCATCGCTCGCCCATTGACTCAGTTGCTCAAGAAAGATAAGAAGTTTGAGTGGACTGAGAAGTGCGATCAGAGTTTCCAAGAACTCAAGAAGAGCCTCGTGTCAGCTCCTATTCTAACCATGCTTGATATTACCAAGAGCTTTGATGTCTATTGCGACGCCTCCAAGCTTGGACTTGAAAGTGTCTTGATGCAAGATGGCAAGGTTATCACCTACCTATCCTGTCAACTGCGCCCTCATGAGCTGAACTATCCGACCCATGACCTAGAACTTGCCGCTGTTGTCCATGCTCTCAAAACATGGCCACACTATCTTATGGGGAACCATTATGAGATCTATACCGACCACAAAAGCCTAAAGTATATTTTCTCTTAGAAGGAGTTAAACATGAGACAGAGGATATTGATTGAGCTCATCAAGGACTATGACCTAGGCATTCATTACCATCCCGGTAAAGCGAATGTGGTCGCTGATGCCCTCAGCTGAGAGCCTTGTTACCTAAATGCCTTATTGAAGACCAACCAACCAGCCCTGTGCGAGGAGTTCGAGAAGTTTGGACTTGAGCTTGTAAGCCATGGTTTCCTAGCAAACCTTGAAGTTCGACCCACTCTCTTTGACCAAATCAAAGGAGCTTAGAAGCGTCATGAGAGTATCAAAGGAATTAAGCGTAGGATGGGACGGGAGGAAGTACCTATGTTTTCAATTGACCAGGAAGGTGTGCTATGGTATAATGGCCGCCTATGCGTCCCTAACATTGAGGAGTTGAAGCAACTTATTCTGAAGGAAGCCCACGACACCCCGTATTTGATCCATCCCGGAGGCACCAAAATGTACCAAGATTTGAAGGAACAGTTTTGGTGGCACGGCATGAAGAGGGAAATAGCCTTCTACATTGCCCGATGTGATGTTTGCCAACGCATCAAGGCCGAATATCAAAGACCCGCAGGTTTATTGCAATCCTTGAAAGTGCCCTTATGGAAGTGGGAGGAAGTCGGAATGGACTTTATTACCGGGCTACCAACGTCGAGTCGGGGACACGAATCTATATGGGTTATTGTGGACCGTCTCACCAAGGTTGCCCACTTTATTCTAGTCAAGACCACCAACCATGGGAACCGTCTGGCAGAATTATACCTCTCATGCATAGTCAGCCTTCATGGCGTTCTGAAGACCATAGTATCAGACTGACGCCCTCAGTTCACCTCGCGATTTTGGGCAAAACTCCAGGAAGCCTTAGGCACCAAGCTAGCCTTTAGCACAGCCTATCACCCACAAACAGGAGGTCAAACGGAGCAGTAAATCAAATCCTTGAAGACATGTTGCGAGCTTGCATTCTGTCTTATGGAACCAAGTGGGAAGACTGTTTGCCATTCATCGAGTTTTCCTACAATAATAGCTACCTGCAAATGGCTCCCTTTGAGGCTCTCTATGGACGCAAGTGTCGTACCCCTCTCAACTGGTCAGAAACTGGAGAGAGCCAGATGTTTGGCCCCGACATTATTAAGGAAGCCGAAGAGCAAGTCCAGCTCATTCTAAATCGCCTAAAAGCAGCCCAATCTAGGCAGAAGAGTTATGCCGACTCCAAGAGAAGACATGTTACCTTCAACGTGGGAGATTTTGTCTACCTTCGAGTGACACCGCTCAAGGGTAAGCAGCGCTTCCATGTTAAGGGTAAGCTTGCACCCCGTTATATCAGCCCATTCAAGATCCTAGAGCGCCGTGGAGAGATGTCCTACAAATTGGAGCTGCCCATAGAGCTATCCGAGTTCCATGATGTCTTCCATGTCTCGCAACTCCGCAAATGCCTTCAAGTGCCCAAAAAGCCTGAGACTTTCACCGAGATCAACCACAACTCCATTGACCTAAACCATGACTTCACCTATCGGGAGAGGCCCATTCGCATCCTTGAGGAAGACGTCTGTCATTTTTTTTTTGACAAGGGTACCATAGGGGAAGCCCCTACGGTGTTATTTTTATTAATGGAAAATATTTACAAGTACAAAAGAAGGCTTAAGCAAGCCTAAAAAAGAAGAAGAGAATCAAGGAGGGAAGAAGCTGACAAAAAACAATAGAAAGAGAAGAAACAAGAGAGCTATTCTAGACATTCTTGAATCCGTCTTACCCGTAGATGCAAGATCAATATGAATAAGGTGCAATGGAGTAACCACACCGAAGACGAAGCCACTTGGGAACATGAGGATTATCTCCAATGAGAGTTTGAAGAACTACTTCACGCTTAGCTACCGAATCTCGGGACGAGATTCTTTTTAAGGGGGGAAGGTCTGTAACACCCCACTTTTTGCACATCAAATTAAGGCCTTGTTTAAATGCTTTATCTTGGGTGAATTAAAAACTTTTGCTAAGTATTGTGCTTGTGTGACATCATGTGTGATTTCATGTGAGTCTATGTGCATGATTTTATGTGTGTGATTTATGGCATGATTTAAATTTCAGAATTTCCAACACTTGTGCATTAGAAACTAAAATTGGTGGTATGATTTTATGCAACGATTTTTGAACCTAGTTCTGGTTAGTGTGAACCAAAGACCCAAGCTTAGTCTCTTTGCTTGATCACACAGCCCACCTATTTCCTTTTCTTTTATTTTTGAACCTTTATTCGAAATTAGGGACTTCACCAAAACATCACTCCCACTTGTTCTAAAATTCTGAAAACTTGGTAGAAAGCCTTCTACCATTTGTCAATCACATCTTAGCAGGTCACCACCACTACTTGGATGAGAATTTTGGACTTTTCAAATTCAAATGAATTTTGACCAACTACTTCTTTTCTTCTATTTCCTTGTCCCTCTTTGCAAAACAGCCATGATGGCAACCCTGGCCGACCAACCCTCCCTCTCTCTCTGCCTTCTCTTCAAATTCTAGCCACAAGCCCTTGTCTTTTTGCACTTGGACACTAAGAAGGAGGGGAGCCCGAGGCAAAGATCTAGGGTAGATCTTCTCCCTCTCCACCGCCTCTGACCCCCAACCAGTGCCCAACACTCCCACTCCAACCTCTTCCCGACCCTACCCTGCAGTGGCATAAAGAAAGCACCTCACCTTGCCCTCTCGCTCTCTCATCGGCTTGACCAGAGCACTCGCCCGTTGGGCTGTGGCGTAGGAGAGAAGCCAGCACCAGCCCCTTCGCCAGCAGGTCCCACACGCCACTGTCCAGCTCGACCAACCACCGCCTGCCGACCAAACCACCCATAGGACTACCCTGGCATAGGAGAGGATGCCGAGAGCGGCGTACGCATTCCAGTGCGCACACTCACCCGTTTGCCTCGTGCCACACATGAGCGTGCACGGCATCGAGTGCACAACACACTGCAGCCCACGTCCCACACCCTAGCTGACCCAGACGAGCCTGCCGTGCACTGTTTCCCTCGCTAAGGCTCTGAAACCGTACCCATCCTGACCAAACCATGCAGCCACCGACATCAGTGACCTCGCCCCTGAAACCAGTGCACAACGCCACCCCAGAGAGCCGCCCACAACGCCCAATCGCATCCAACCCCGGAGCACCCTAGACCGAGCCCATCCCAGCTTATAAAGCTCAAAACTCTCTCTAGAACCCTCCCCTGCCATCCATTTGCTTCCTCTCCACTCTCTCTCTGACCCCAAAACCCCTCCGCCATGAAGCCCTGCCTCTCTCGTTGTTGCTGAGTGCCTGAGCTGGAGTAGATCATTGGCAAACAGTGAAGGTTGCCATCGACCGGGAAACCTTTTCCCTCTCTCTCTGCGCTCAAATCCTTCTCCCTCTCGAGATCTAGCTCACCTGCCCCTTGATTCATTGCAGGATTCACTGGCCATCGCCATCACTAGCGATGCTAGAAGCTAGCCGAGACCGCCGCGACTGAGACCATCTGCGAGTCCCCTTCTTGTGCACGTTCGAGCACAGACCGCATTGCCATCATCTCCACCGCCGATTGCTACACCTGCATCACACTGAGATCGCCCAGCCAACCCTCGGTGAGCTCCGCCATCTGCAAATCCTAGCCGGCGCCCTCTCTTCTCTCCTGCGCATGCATGCCAGCGAGGAAGATGATCCCGCACCATCCAATCTAAATCAGATGGTGACTTACCGCTTTGGCCATGACATGCCGACAGATTTGGGCCGACCTGGCTCGGATCCGCCGCCTCGGCCCATTTCATTTTTTTTAGCATATGCTATTCATTTTGTAAATCACTGCTAGATTCAAAAAATCCATAGAAATAAATATGTGAGTCCAAATTTAGTGTTTCAAATTTCTCTGTGATCCCAAAGTTATTATCGAGCCTCTGGTACTGCATGCTCAATTTTTAGGACCCTGGATAGTATATGGTAATTAAATTGTGTAGATCTAGGGTTTTTCAATGTTAAATCCAAAATAGGAGTTTGGTGCTATGAAAATATGTATTTCCAATTTTCAGTGATGCTCTGTGACTTTGTGAAGATTGAGGAACTAGCTTTGCTATTTTATGGCTGTGTACTTCCTGCAGTAATTATTTTGGTGGTATTAGGAATTTGCATTGTTTTATTGATTGTACCTAGTGGGTTTATTATTTTTAGATGATTCCACCTCTGGTGTGTTCTGCATTGCACTAGCTTTCTAATATGGTCTCTAGTAGAATTTTAGGACTAAAGAAAGCTTTAGGGAATTAAATTGCTTTTCTAGTGCTAAGTGAGATTAGGAAATCCATTATATTTCAACCATTTACTCTTTTGATTTGATTCCAATTATATTGGTTTTGTAATGTTGTTAGCTATCTGGAAGTATGTTGGATGCCATGTCTTGATTCACATTGATGCCTGGAAGTTGTTTGCTTGTGAGTAGGGCTTATTTGCTATTAGGAATTGCTTGTTATTATTAGTGGTATATTGTAACGCCCCACCTTTGGATTAAGGTGGAACACCTGTGTTAAGTGCTATTCCCTGGATCACTGATAGCACCACAGAACAAAATAAAGTATTCATTGCATAGTACCAAAGATTACATCGCAGATCCAGATACATAAGTCTTTAAACTTACAAACCAGCTTAGTCACATGGACTAGCTCAAAGGACAGAGTTCAACACATCACAAACACAGCGGAAACTAAGGTAGCAGTGAGCCTCCATCTTCACCATGCGCCATAGGCAGTCATGCTGGAATGTAGACTCAAGATCCTATCAACTTACTCCTTCTCTGAAAAACCTGCACATTTGAATATGCAGCCCCATGTATGGGGGTCAGTACAATGATGTACTGGCAAATGACACATATTTGGTGGCTGTTTTGAAAGAACTATCTACATGATATTTGGCTGGTGGAGCATTGTGGCTGATTTGCTTAAAGAAAATGTTATCCTATAATTTTCAAATCAAAACTTTTTAATCATTAAAGACTTTTAGAGTCAAGATAACCCCCAGGCGAAGACAACCACACACTTGCAAGGTATGTGGCCCTGAGTAGTTACTCAAGAAAATCAGGATAACCCTCAGGCGAAGACAACCACACAAATCCTGGGTTGATAGCCAGGTGTGTAGTCCTGAGTAGTCCCTATCCTGAATGTTTCTAAACAATTTTATTTCATTCAGAAATGGTGGTGAGACTCTTCCATACATCCATGTTGTAACAGCCCATGTTTGTAATTAAGATCATTTGCATCATTAGCATCATCAAAATCCACTAAGAAAAATTTGCATTTGAAAATTAAAGTGAAAACCCTAACAAATGCCTATTCTTCCTATATTTTGAAATATGTTTCAAATGTTTGAAAACCTCAAAACAAAATATGTGGACCTTCTAATATATGTGCTGAAGGCCACTGTATATTTTCACTATATTTCAATCAAGTTTGAATCTTCAATGTTTGCAAATAGCCAAAGTTGTTTAAAACCAAAAAATAGAAAAAGAAACTATTTTATTCCCTCTTCCTTCCCTAGGCTGATTCTGGCCCATTCCCTCTCTCTCTTTTCCCTTATCTGTCACCCGCATGCAGCAGAGAGCAGCCCATCTCGGCCCAGCCCACTTCCTCTCCCCGTCGTCTTCCTCGTGGACGAGAAGCAGCTCGGTGGCTGCTCAGATGCCGCCCGATGCCACCGCCTCGCCGTCGTCGGCCAGGATCGACGCCGCCGCCCTCTGGACGAGGATAAGGACCTCGGCCGCCGTCTCCCTCTCTCCCCTCCTCTCTCTCGCGTGCACATGCCCTCTCCCTCGCTCTCTCTGGCCTGAGCTCATCGGCCATCGCCTTGCCCCGCCGCTAGCCGCCTCCCAGTTTCCCTCCGAGCACGCCATCAGCTCCGCCATGTCGCCCTCCTCCTCCCCACGCGAGGAATCGACGCGGGATGACCGGAGAAGCCATCGCCGTCACCGTTTTCCCCCACAGAGGCCCGAGCTCCACCGCCTGATTTGCCGCCGCCCCGCCATTTCCTGCCACGCTGACCTCGCCGGAGCACTCCCGGTGAGCTTCCGGACCCGTAGGTCTCCTCCCCGGCCTCCCTCGTGTCCGACCTCGCCGCCGGAGCGAGCCGGCCGGCTCCCAGGCGTCGTGCCCTGAAGGCCACGACCAGCCGCTGGCCAGGTTGACCTGGTCCAGCGTGGCCTAGCAGGTGGTCCCTCGGGCCCCACTATTCAGTGACCGTGGGTCACTATGGCCCCGGTACAAAAACTCTGCGTGCCTGTTTTATTTTCCAGAAATTTGCAAAAAATAAGAGAAACTTGTAATATTCATATCTTATTATCTGTTTATCAGAAAATTATGTATAATATGTCAAAATGATCCTACAAATGTGCTCTACAAGTTTATGTCAATAATCATGCATTATAAGCAACTTTAAACCCTGCCTAATTAGAGAATCAATTGTACCCCTCTGGTGAAATCTAGGGTTTGTCGGATCACCATTCCGGAGTCGTCCGAAAACCCCGCTATCTGACAAGCTAGTATTAGGGTTTATTTTGAGTAACATAAACTTGTCATATCATCATTATTGCTTGTGCATCAATGCCATGTATTGAATGCTATTCTTTTCTGGTGTGTTTCAACCTTCCCCGGTAGGATCCAAAGATTGATGTGAGCAATGCGCCCGATGTCAGGATCGACAACACCGATGACCAATACTTGTTCATCGATGAACAAGTCAAGAAGAAGAACCCTGGATTTATCTATTCTATTTTGGTTAACAACAACAAGGCAAGCAGCCCCCCCTCTGAACCTATGTTTCAAAGTATTTCAAAACTTACTATTTTGCTCCACCCGGTTCAACTATCTTTTATCGATAGATAGAGTTAACCTATCTAAAGCATGTTTCATTCTTGTCGACTAAAATACCCTGATCCACTGCTCCTAGCATAACTAGGTTTTGCTTGTGTGCGTCGCTAGAGCTTTTATATATCTGAATGCTTAGCCATGCTTAGTTGTTTACTCTGGTACATATGTTTAATGAATCAGAGCTGCAAATGAATCTAGTATGATAGGATGACGTGGTATGATGAGAATTGTGTGTTTAAACATGCTAAAAGGTTTGGATGAGCCGCCACATGGGATGTGGTTATTTGACTCATTCTTGCCGCCCTAGGACCCGAGTTCTTGTCTCTTGATCCAAGACTGAGCGTACGACCACACGTGGAGGTATGGGACTCTCGTCGACTGACTAACTTGCTTAGACTTATCCATGAGCTACCTAGTTCGGGATTTCCATTTGGCATACGCATCAAAAATGTTTTGGAACAAGATGGTGGAAGAGGTGCATCATATAGGGACGTGGCCAAGGTTGATTGAGGTGGATTCCTCTGGTAAACCAACCTCGACTCACAATGAATGGTTCCGTGTCAAAGAACGGCCGATCTCGCGATGGCGGCTAGAACCTTTTGGCGTGGCTCATGGAATTGGTCGACGTGAGGTAAAGGTTGTAGGCGACCATCACTCCGCTAAGATCCTTCCGGAGGGTCCAGGGGACGGTCGTCACATGTGGGTAAAGTTGTACACCCCTGTAGGGTTAAATCTTTTCGAAAAGCCGTGTCCACGGTTATGGACGACTTGGACACAGATGCTTGATCATAGAGAACTTTAACCTCATCGTAAAACTTGAAAAGCAAAGTGTGAATAGGATTGCTTTCCTCTGGGGTTTCGAGGATGTAATCCTAGTGGATAGGTTCAGCTGATGATGATTCGGTGGATGCCTTAATGATCAAAGATATCGCTCTCTTACTCTTTTGAAACATTCTGAGTAGTCGAGCTTCTACTCTTACTTGTTTTTGCAAATAAAGATTGCTTTACGCAAAACAACTCCACAGAAAGCCTTTCTTAACCAAGTTTAGCTAATAGGATACGTAAGTCTTGCTGAGTACCTTATGTACTCACCCCTGCTTTGTTGATATTTTTGGCAGCAACGTGAGTTCCACAACAAAGGTGAGTTCCATTCGAAGATCGACACCGACGAGTAGCTTGGGGTTCCCAGACAGCAGCTTGGGGCTGCGGAATGGGTTGTCGCTGTTATGCTTCTGGCCTCTTAGGCCATGTTATCCTTCCTATGTCTAATAGCATAACCTTCCTTCCGTTGTCTGATGTAATATTGGTCAGTGACCTCTGCTTGTAATAAGTTAGATCTTTGCTCAGGTAAGGGCTTTGCAATATTACCTTTGAGTCGTAGAGTCACTATTGTGTACCAACTGTGGTTACCCATCTCGTGCATGATGCGTGTATGGATATAAAGTGCACGAGAGGGGTTTAAGATTCTCGAGCTCTCAGTTATGCAGTCTTGGTTATGATTAGTTTCACGGCGCTTCAAGATGTGTAGAGCCGATGTTTAATTCCGGCCTGCCAGCCGATGGTGTTCTGGCCTGGGACTGGTAACCCCAGTATCACTCGTTGCTAGCGTAACTAATACACATAACATCTCTGTATAGCTCGGGTCTCGGGGGTCCTACAGGTTTTGGTATCAGAGCAGGACTGTCTGTAGGAAACCCTTGCTATTGGTCATTGTTGAGTCTAGTGTTTATGAAAACTATTTGAAAGCTAAAAATGAGTTGCAAAATGTAGGTAAGGCTTCTTTTTATTCCGTATCTCTATTGATCTCAATTCTGAGCTTTCGTATCCTTTCCTGTTGATTTGGAAAAGGTTTTTTATCTCTTCTGGTCATTCAAAATTTAGGTCCCTCGTGGGCATGTCGTTTCTAAACCAGTTGACCTACATAGTAGTCTTCATACTCTCAGCTAAAAGAAGAAGATGCAACTAGAAGATTTCTTTCCTTCATGATCTCTTTGTTTTGAGAGTTTCACATCGTTATGTTCTAGGCTTCAAGGTTTACTTTCACCTTGTATGCCTCCTTTACATTTGTTTGGGTACTTCAGAAGCTATGTTTTACTTCTAGAAGCTCGTGATTACTACCCTATGGCATCCTCTGAGTTGCTCAGTTGGTAGTTATTCCTTGCTCTATCTTTTAACCTTGGACTTGAACCGAAGGTCCCGGATTGTGCTGGATACCAGTACATGAAGCTGGCCTTTAACCCAAGATCCATTCCATTGAACCCTTGTGTTAATGATTTATCATTAACTTATTATGGTTTGCCTTTCAAGCTTGTGGTTGTAGTCGTGAATGAATTGCGGCAACATAATTTCCTGTACCGCTCGCTTTGGCAGATGTTCTCTCATGTAACCAAATGGATCACGACAAGAGTCTCTTAGAGAGTCTCGCCTCTATGTCCGTGACTCTGCCACACCCTCTCTTTCCGCATTGGTTTACATAAGATGTTAACTTGTGCATCCAAATCTAAGGATTCATTCTAAGTGTATTCCTTATCTTAAGATACTTTCTGATCCATCGTCTGCCAGTTGGTAGCCAAGATGTAAATTGCATTGGTGTCCTCTAGTGCATATTACTCTTGTGGTCTTGTCAAGCCATTCCACCCTAAAATGTCTGGAGAAACAAACTCCAGTACCTCATCCATTTCTAGGACCAGGTGAAAGTGGTGTAATCCGCAGGATATGAGCTCTATGTAGCTTCTATTCTACTCCACCTTAGAGTATCACACTCTTTTATACCAAGAGGTTGTGCCAAGCCTCATGACTTTCTTGATGAAGTGATGCTCTTACACATCTTGCCCACCCTTTCTCCGAGCTGGTCATGCTTGGAATGTTGTGTGCGCACGTTGATGTGGCCATCTGAGATCTTTAGCAATTCTTATTGCTTTGAAATCCCAAGACCATTTATGTCATTCCTAGCATGATTGGTTAACCGGTCACTAAGCGAAGTTTCATTGTGTTGCCAAGTCTTTAATTCGGGCACACATCTTTGGTCAAAGAGTTAAGCTCATGCCAGAACTCTCAAGACCACATTGCTTCCCTTGTAAAGCAAAATTCCCTCTTGAACTAGGTGACATATCGGTGGTTCGTGATATTCTGGATGTCTTACCAGAAGCATCGCCATGTTTTCACATGACCGTGTTGTCAAGTTCATGAGTAAGCCGGTTCTCTGAATCGCTTCTTTCTCTAAGAATCTATACTGGATACCCTAGAATAGTTGGTTGAGCCTAATCGACAACATGGAGAGTTGAAAGACAAAAGCTCTATCTAACTCTGTTCCTTCTTAAAGCGATGTCTACTTTTGTTTGTGATGAAGCAAGATAGTATTTCTATTTTGAATCTGCTATCATCCCAATCTTTGATTTGAGTTGGGCCATCGTCAAATCAAACTTAGTCCCAAGTACTATATTGATGGTGTTTCTACTTGTGTTTTTCACTTGAGTACATCATCATCCCCTTCGGTCTAACCAATACTTTTGCCTTGTTCCTACAACATATGAGCCTATCTTCATGGAGTATCTAAATAAGCTTGTTGTTGAGTCGTCGATGACATTCTTATTTTCTCCATGTTTGAAGAGATTCATATTGGACATTTTGCATTACTATTGGAAACTTGTTAGAACCATCTTTGTGTCATCATGAAGTATGTGTTCTGGATGTTGGAAGTGAATTTTCCTCTGATTCACGTGCAATTGCTGAAAGATGTCGCTGTGAAATCGGGAATAATTTTCTTGGTTCCCTCGGGAATCATCTCGAATTGGTCATGCATGTGCGGAGTATTCTCGAGATGATAGGTTGTTGCCTTCATCTTCTTGAAAATTTCCTATATGCACACCAAGCCACTAACTGATTTATTCAAGAACGAGAAAAGTCCAAGATCTTCACTATCTTCTTTTACGTTCTTCCATCAAGGACTCAGTTCTATTTCATTGCAAGAAGCCCTAGTGTTGCAATAGTCTGTTGGCAATCGGAATTCTACTTATATTTTTTGAAGCTTTACACTGTAGTCCATATCTTGAGAATCCAACAATATTACCTCCCTGATATTCGTCAAAACTATCTATTCAGACATACTAAGTCTATAGTATGATTCCATCTAACTAGAGCTGAATCTCAAGCAGCAATGATAGTTAGTGTTCCTCAAGGTTTTGACATGGGTCTCTTTGAAATTCCGCAAGGTTGATGTTGTGGTTGACACAAATAGCCGGAAGGCCTAATGACATAATCCATTGATATCTCAATAACAACCACTCTCCATGAGGATATTGTGCGGCTTATTCAAGAAGTTACCCCTTATGGTCTCTTTCCAATCCTGAAGTTTGACCTTTGCTTGATGCCTAATTGATGGCTTGTAATAAACTTGATATTGGTATCTAGAACATCAAGGAGAACATTAGAAGCAAAACTAATGTATCCTGGTTAATCTTCTAGAATCTTTATCTTATGGCAACAACTCCTTGAAGAGCAAATACCCCTGTGGATGATATTTCACACTTGCAAGGTTTCACCATCCCCTTTGTCGATACTTGAAACTTCAATCAAGTAATACATTGTGTGAATTCGTCAGTCACATGATGGCCCAATACTTTTAATCACGAGTGTTTTACAATTCTCCCTTTCAACGGTGTGCCCCTTTATGGTATAAGAACCAATTCCACTCCATGGCTAATCATTCACACTACGTTGGCTAGTGTTTTACCCTTTCCTTTGGGTTACCCCTTCCAAGAGTTCTACTAAAAATGTTTTACAACTGTTTTTAATAAGGATATAGAAATGTCGTAGAACAAGGTTGTAGACATGCTATATCGACACGAGAAACCATGTTTTCAAAGAAAGCAAACCAGAGTTGAGCCTTTCCTTCCTATAACCATATCACACATCCAATGCTTCCCTTTTGATGGTTTGCGAGTACAATTCAAATGTACTCACGGCTATGCGTAATAAATCTGAAACTTTTCCATTCCTTCTGACATCTTCAGGTGTTTCATGTTTGTCAGCTCAAAATGTGTTTATGAAACCTTGTTTCCATGAGTTGACCATGGAATACTTGATCTTCTTGAAGATCCATCTTTCCAGAGTTTTCCCTCTTTTCATCAGTACAGTTGGAAAGAAGATCCTAAAGGAAGAGTTCAACTTGTCATGATGCAACATGTCAATCTCTTCAACAGAGAAGATCATAGTGAACTCGTGAAGATCGTTGAAGACTGTTGTAACCCCTTCCCTCTTTTCTTACCTAGGAATCTCGGGGTCAAGATTCTTGTAAGGTGGGTAGAGCTGTAACAGCCCATGTTTGTAATTAAGATCATTTGCATCATTAGCATCATCAAAATCCACTAAGAAAAATTTGCATTTGAAAATTAGAGTGAAAACCCTAACAAATGTCTATTCTTCCTATATTTTGAAATATGTTTCAAATGTTTGAAAACCTCAAAACAAAATATGTGGACCTTCTAATATATGTGCTGAAGGCCACTGTATATTTTCACTATATTTCAATCAAGTTTGAATCTTCAATGTTTGCAAATAGCCAAAGTTGTTTAAAACCAGAAAATAGAAAAAGAAACTGTTTTATTCCCTCTTCCTTCCCTGGGCTGATTCTGGCCCGTTCCCTCTCTCTCTTTTCCCTTATCTGTCGCCCGCATGCAGCAGAGAGCAGCCCATCTCGGCCCAGCCCACTTCCTCTCCCCGTCGTCTTCCTCGTGGACGGGAAGCAGCTCGGTGGCTGCTCAGACGCCGCCCGATGCCACTGCCTCGCCATCCTTGGCCAGGATCGACGCCGCCGCCCTCTGGACGAGGATAAGGACCCCGGCCGCCGTCTCCCTCTCTCTCCTCCTCTATCTCGCATGCACATGCCCTCTGCCTCGCTCTCTCTGTCCCGAGCTCGCCGGCCGTCACCTCGCCCCGCCGCTAGCCACCTCCCAGTTTCCCTCCGAGCATGCCATCAGCTTCGCCGTGCCGCCCTCCTCCTCCCCACGCGAGGAATCGACGCGGGGTGACCGGAGAAGCCGTCGCCGTCGCCATTTTTCCCCACAGAGGCCCGAGCTCTACCGCCCGATTCGCCGCCGCCCCGCCGTTTCCGGCCACGCCGACCTCGCCGGAGCACTCCCGGTGAGCTTCCGGACCCGTAGGTCTCCTCCCCAGCCTCCCTCGTGTCCGACCTCACCGCCGGAGCGAGCCGGCCGGCTCCCAGGCGTCGTGCCCTGAGGGCCACGACCAGCCGCTGGCCAGGTTGACCTGGTCCAGCGTGGCCTGGCAGGTGGTCCCTCAGGCCCCACTGTTCAGTGACCGTGGGTCACTATGACCCCGGTACAAAAAGTCTGCGTGCCTGTTTTATTTTCCAGAAATTTGCAGAAAATAAGAGAAACTTGTAATATTCATATCTTATTATCTGTTTATCAGAAAATTGTGTATAATATGTCAAAATGATCCTACAAATGTGCTCTACAAGTTTATGTCAATAATCATGCGTTATAAGCAACTTTAAAGCCTGCCTAATTAGAGAACCAATTGTACCCCTCCGGTGAAATCTAGGGTTTGTCGGATCGCCATTTCGGAGTCGTCCAAAAACCCCGCTATCTGACTAGCTAGTATTAGGGTTTATTTCGAGTAACATAAACTTGTCATATCATCATTATTGCTTGTGCATCGATGCCATGTATTGAATGCTATTCTTTTTCGGTGTGTTTCAACCTTCCCCGGTAGGATCCGGAGATTGATGTGAGCAACGCGCCCGATGTCAGGATCGACAACACCGATGACCAATACTTGTTCATCGATGAACAAGTCAAGAAGAAGAACCCTGGATTTATCTATTCTATTTTGGTTAACAACAACAAGGCAAGCAGCCCCCCCTCTGAACCTATGTTTCAAAGTATTTCAAAACTTACTATTTTGCACCACCCGGTTCAACTATCTTTTATCGATAGATAGAGTTAACCTATCTAAAGCATGTTCAATTCTTGTCGACTAAAATACCCTGATCCACTGCTCCTAGCATAACTAGGTTTTGCTTGTGTGCGTCGCTAGAGCTTTTATATATCTGAATGCTTAGCCATTCTTAGTTGTTTACTCTGGTACATATGTTTAATGAATCAGAGCTGCAAATGAATCTAGTATGATAGGATGACGTGGTATGATGAGAATTGTGTGTTTAAACATGCTAAAAGGTTTGGATGAGCCGCCACATGGGATGTGGTTATTTGACTCATTCTTGCCGCTATAGGACCCGAGTTCTTGTCTCTTGATCCAAGACTGAGCGTACGACCACACGTGGAGGTATGGGACTCTCGTCGACTGACTAACTTGCTTAGACTTATCCATGAGCTACCTAGTTCGGGCTTTTCATTTGGCATATGCATAAAAATGTTTTGGAACGAGATGGTTGAAGAGGTGCATCATATAGGGACGTGGCCGAGGTTGATTGAGGTGGATTCCTTTGGTAAACCAACCTCGACTCACAACGAACGGTTCCGCATCGGAGAACGGCCAATCTCGCCATGGCGGCTAGAACCTTTTGGCGTGGCTCATGGAATAGGTCGACGTGAGGTAAAGGTTGTAGGCGACCATCACTCCACTAAGATCCTTCCGGAGGGTCCAGGGGACGATCGTCACGTGTGTGTAAAGTTGTACACCCCTGCAGGGTTAAATCTTTTCGAAAAGCCGTGTCCACGGTTATGGACGACTTGGAGACAGATGCTTGATCATAGAGAACTTTAACCTCATCGTAAAACTTGAAAAGCAAAGTGTGAATAGGATTGCTTTCCTCTGGGGTTTTGAGGATGTAATCCTAGTGGATAGGTTCAGCTGATGATGATTCGGTGGATGCCTTAATGATCAAAGATATCGCTCTCTTACTCTTTTGAAACATTCTGAGTAGTCGAGCTTCTACTCTTACTTGTTTTTGCAAATAAAGATTGCTTTACGCAAAACAACTCCACAGAAAGCCTTTCTTAACCAAGTTTAGCTAATAGGATACGTAAGTCTTGCTGAGTACCTTATGTACTCACCCCTGCTTTGTTGATATTTTTGGCAGCAACGTGAATTCCACAACAAAGGTGAGTTCCGTTCGAAGATCGACACCGACGAGTAGCTTGGGGTTCCCAGACAGCAGCTTGGGGCTACAGAATGGGTTGTCGCTGTTATGCTTCTGGCCTCTTAGGCCATGTTATCCTTCCTATGTCTAATAGCATAACCTTCCTTCCGTTGTCTGATGTAATATTGGTCAGTGACCTCTGCTTGTAATAAGTTAGATCTTGCTTAGGTAAGGGCTTTGCAATATTACCTTTGAGTCGTAGAGTCACTGTTGTGTACCAACTGTGGTTACCCATCTCGTGCATGATGCGTGTATGGATATAAAGTGCACGAGAGGGGTTTAAGATTCTTGAGCTCTCAGTTATGCAGTCTTGGTTATGATTAGTTTCACGGCGCTTCGAGATGTGTAGAGCCGATGTTTAATTCCGGCCTGCTTGCCGATGGTGTTCCGGCCTGGGACTGGTAACCCCAGTATCACTCGTTGCTAGCGCAACTAATACACATAACATCTCTGTATAGCTCGGGTCTCGGGGGGTCCTACACATGTCTAGGAACTCAAGTTGTCCATAACCGAGGACATGGCTAATCGATTAGTTTTACACCCTGCAGGGGTTGTGCACTTTCACCTTAAGACTCATTTTACGCCCATACATAAAATGAGACAAGGTGAAAGTGCACAACCCCTACAGGGTGTAAAACTAATCGATTAGCCATGTCCTCAGTTATGGACAACTTGAGTTCCTAGACATGGATGTACGGAAGAGTCTCACCACCATTTCTGAATGAAATAAAATTGTTTAGAAACATTCAGGATAGGGACTACTCAGGACTACACACCTGGCTATCAACCCAGGATTTGTGTGGTTGTCTTCGCCTGAGGGTTATCCTGATTTTGTTGAGTAACTACTCAGGGCCACATACCTTGCAAGTGTGTGGTTGTCTTCGCCTGGGGGTTATCTTGACTCTAAAAGTCTTTAATGATTAAAAAGTTTTGATTTGAAAATTATAGGATAACATTTTCTTTAAGCAAATCAGCCACAATGCTCCACCAGCCAAATATCATATAGATAGTTCTTTCGAAACAGCCACCAAATATGTGTCATTTGCCAGTACATCATTGTACTGACCCCCATACATGGGGCTGCATATTCAAATGTGCAGGTTTTTCAGAGAAGGAGTAAGTTGATAGGATCTCGAGTCTACATTCCAACATGACTGCCTGTGGCGCATGGTGAAGATGGAGGCTCACTGCTACCTTAGTTTCCGCTGTGTTTGTGATGTGTTGAACTCTGTCCTTTGAGCTAGTCCATGTGACTAAGCTGGTTTGTAAGTTTAAAGACTTATGTATCTGGATCTGCGATGTAATCCTTGGTACTATGCAATGAATACTTTATTTTGTTTTGTGGTGCTATCAGTGATCCAGGGAATAGCACTTAACACAGGTGTTCCACCTTAATCCAAAGGTGGGGCATTACAAAATGGTATCAGAGCATAGTGTTGCATATAGGATTGAGACCCTAGGTTTGGATTAGACTAGGAAGCCCCTAAAATTTTGTTTTCTTCCTTCAAAATAAAATAAAATATCATTTTGGTTTTCTAAATGAAATCTATCTCATCTTGCTTCTGTTTATATATAAAAAAGGTTTGCATTTTGAACTCCTTGTATTCTCTCCTACTTCCTCTTCAAATGTATCCTTTTGCTATAGATGACCCTAACCTGAAATCATCAACAAAGGATAGAAGATCACAATGTGCCAGAAGTGTGAGACTGATACTCCATATATTTTCCTTGACTCAACATGAAGAACTACATTGAAGGCCAAACAAAGAACTTGGAGAAAGACTCAAATGCAGCTTGCACAACTCTAGAAGATGAATCAAGGAAGTAGAGGAGAAACTTGAAGTACACAAGCAACTAATAGACAAGACCACCAATAAATATAATTTATAGAACCAACGGTATCATGATAATCTAATGATCATACCAAATTGAGGTATGACCATACTAGATTATTAGTGTTTGACCTAGTTTGCTTGGTGTGATGAATGATTATTAGATGTTGTTTGTAAGACGAATTGCCTTGATCTGCTATGTTTTGGGTAGGAATTTTTCTTTAGCTCCCTTCTATCTATTCTCAACTTCATCCCAATCCCAAACAAGTGTTTTCTTGACAATTATCCATGAAGACAACAACATTATTGACTCCATCTAAGAAGTTCAGTATCAAGGAGAAGAGGCATACAACATGGAATGGCAAACCTAAGGATATGCAACTTAAGGAGTAATGCCATAAGAGTGTTTATGCAAACCTCTAGCTAAGGGATGATAGATTTGTTTTCAAAATTTAGATTTGGAACATTGGTTCAATTTCCAAGAAAATTTTGTCAAAACCAGTGAGGTTGACCAAGAGTTAGAATACGAGGTTTACAAACCATGTATGAAGAAATGATTTGGGTGCAGGATGGATTGGTCACCATTCCTACTACTCTTATTATTCACTCTCATAATGTTGGCTTTACAAACCTAGAGAGACATACCTATGAGAGACGACGATGTTAAGCTTGAACCTTAGGAGGATAATATATTACACCCCTTTATAGTGAGCCAGTGTGGCCAACACGTAGGAATTACGGTGAGAATGAATCACAAGCTTACCGTTGAAGAAGACACATAATGGAAGGAGTCCTACAAACCTGGAGAACTCCGTTTGACCCAAAAGTGCTCACCAAGGAAGCAACCATAATATAAAAGAATTTCAAGGATGTCAGCAAATAGGGTGAAGTGAAGACAGAAGATCACTTTAACATGGTCCTCTGATTGACCCAAAGAGTGGCCCTTCACTATCCAAAGCAGTTCCACAAACTACATTGCTGGATAGAAGCTCCACAATGGAGCAAAGTTATACTCAAGCCTCCTTGAGAAATAGTGGGAACCCAAGTTTGTGAATGGACACCCACCTATTGGAAATGATGATAAAATCTATCTATAGATTCAAAGGATGATCCAGTGCCAAGTCAAAACCAAGGTGTTCCTCGTCTGAACCCAAAGATCTAGACTATCCACAAAAGTTTCTTTTAAGGGTGGTAGCCCACCTAGGTAACCCAAACCCATCTTTCTTTCTAGCTTCTCCGAATCTCAGGGACGAGATTTCTTTTAAGGGTGGTAGTCTGTAACATCCCAAGATTTTATCAAATTTTGGGGGAATTTTTTTTGCTTTTGCTTTGTATGCATTGATTGGAAATTCACAAGGATTTAAAACTTTTTGAGTCTATTTGAAGGCTTTATTAGAAAACTATTTTAAACTTTCTATTATTTTCTTGAAGAACTTCTTTGAGAAAGATCAAGTATCAAAATACTATTTTCTATTCTTTATTCAAATCTTATGCAAGCATCCTTGCATGGAAATTTATAAGTCTTGCATCATTAGAAATGTGTTTTAAACAAAATATTATTTTTATAAAGTATTTTCCCTAATTTCAAAGAATTATTTTGGAAACCCTAAACTATATTTTACATTATGCAAGTGAAGTTCTTTGGTTAAGATTCATAAAGCATTATGGAAAATCATGTTCTATTCTGAAAACTTGTCTCTTACTGTTTTGTATTGTTTATTTTAATTTTAGAAAAGATTAGAAATTGTTTTGATTTAATTCTGAATCAAAATGCAAAAGTTATAAAGAAAAGGAGAAAAAAAAGAATAAAAAGAAAGAAGAAAAAAAAAGAGAATGAAACGGGCTCGGGGCAACCTTCTGGCCCAACTCCGGATCAGGCCCATGGCCTAGGAAGATGTCGAACCGGTATTCCCCTCTCTCTCTCACTGGGAACCCGACCCCACCTGTCGGCTCCATCATCTCCAACCCCATCCCTCTCTCACGCCCGAAACCGCCGGCCTTTACTGCTCTCGCCCCGCTCACTCCAGTAACGCCTCCGCCCTTTAAACCCTTCCCAATCACGCCCTCCTCTTCCCCTCAGACTCCTCTCTAGTTCCCTCCTTTCTCTCTCAAAAACCGTCGCCAAGAGGCAGAGAATTTCTTGCCGGAAGTCCTCTACTGCAGCCGCTCCTTTTCACCGATTCCGGCCATCTCGAGGCAAGCCGCTGCCCTTTCTGGTACCCCTCTTCCCCCTCTTACTGGTGCGCATCACTATGACCCTCTCCTGGTCTTCTTTCGTAACCAGGACATCATGAACAAGCATGCCGGGATCTTGCCGATGCACGGAGCCTCTCCAGCCGCACCTCGCCGCCGTTCCTAGAAGAGATCGAGGCCTCCGACCACGCCTTCAACTTCGCCTAACCGAGACGCACCCCATAGTCCTTTTCCTAGTTGCCAAAAGCCACGGAAGCGCCCATGCCATTGACAGTAGCGCCGCCGGAGACTCGCCGTCGACAGCCCTCCCGGTGAGCTCCTCTCCATCTTTCCTGGACCTTTGGATCTTGATCCAACGTCCCTTAAAGATTCATTTAACGAAGGGGTATGACACCATCTGGTTCATCCAATCAACATAAGATCTAACAGCCTCAATTCATGATCCAAATGAACTGGTACTGGCAAATCAGAAGCTACCACGTGTCGGTCTCCGAATCAAACAGAAATCTAAATAGAATTTCGAATCTGATTTTGATCCAAATCTTGTGAAATTCATATCTAATGTTCTATAAGTCGAAAAATTGCAAATAATATACCGTTGGAATCCTTGAGACTTGTAGAATCTAGTAGAGCAATAATAATTCATATTTTATGGGTTCAATTTGAAACTATTTTCAAATTGGAATCAAACCTTCTGCTAACTTAGTTAATTCATATCTTTTGTTCTGTTGATCCAAAAATTACAAATTTGTAGTCTTTGGAATCCTCTCAACATGCAGAACATCATAGGAACAAGATATTCCAAAGTTGATACGTGCACACACTTTGTGCATTCAAATTTGTCCAAATCACTATTTTGGTGATAATCCAAATTCTATAACTTGTTTTAGGATGAATCCATTTGCAGTAGCTTTGTATTACTGCAAGCTACCCAGTAGCATCACTCCCATAATTTTCTTGAGCCACATCACAATTATTCAAATTCTAATATGAGAATTTGAGTATTCCTATATAGATTAATTCTATTTCTATTTCAATCAGTGACTCCTTCTACTTTAGAAAACCATATGATCATACCTAGCTATCAAATATCATCTTGAGATCACATTGATCCAATGTCATATCCATCTAAGTACATCATGTCTATTTCACACCTATTCAAATTTCAATTGAGTTATTTGAGTAAAGTGAGACATATCTTAATCATCAGTTCTACTCTTGCTGTTGAGGTATTGCTTCAATTCTACTACCATAGCAAATCTTATAATCATACCTAGTCGTCAATGTTATCTTAACAACATCTTGATCAAGATCATATCTACTTAGACCTATCTTGTATAGTACCCACTTATTCAAATTACAAATATGTCATTTGAGTAAAGTGTGATACATCTCAATCATAGATTCTATTCTTGCTATCTTTGTGGTGTTGATCTAATCAACATTATAGCACCTATCCAATACTCCATGTACCCAATAGAAACCTTAAACCATAATCTCAAATGTTATCTACCCTACTCAATCCTCTGCCCACTTGATCCTAATTTCTTGTGTAGAGCTATTTGATTAACAAATGAGTTAATTGAGTAACTCAATGATTCATGAACCCTAGCCTAAGCTTAAGTGTAATATATACTATTTAAGAATAATTGTTGTCACACTTATTCAATAGTATTGCTATTGCACTACTTTGTCTCTTATGTGATTTACCCACATGAGATATTCCAAGATTCAATATGCTTTGATAAAGCATAAAGATCTCACTCATTTTATTTTGTCTAATTCATATATATATTCAAATTGCAATTGTGCTACTTGAGTAGAAATATTAATTCATCTCAAACCTAGATTTTGTTAATGTGGTGTTGTTATAACCCGTACTGTAGTATGTGTTATACACCATGTTGATCAATGAACCATTTGAGCCATGTCCTCAAATATCAATTATTCATACCAAATCCAATGCCTACTTAACCTTGTCTCTATGTATTGAACTATTCAATTTACAAATGAGTTGATTGAGTAACTCAATACTTCATGAATCTTTACCCAATGTCTAAGTGCTATGCATACTATTTAAGAGTAATTGTTGTCACATTTACTCAATAGTATGGTTGTGCACTATTTGACACTCGTGTGATGTAGTTCGCATGAGATATTCCAAGTATCATTTATGCTTGATAAAGCATAAAAACTCCATCAATTATATTATGCCTAATCCAATTCTCTCTCAAATCATATTGATCTTCCCTAGCTAAGCTCTCAAATTCATATCTCACAAATCATGATCCTTTACCTTCTTGTCATAACATCTCAATAAAACTAAATTGTTGAACAAACACTTTTCAATTGTTTGAATAGTTTACTTGTGTTTGAATGATATGTTTATGGTATGCTATTTCTTGTGCTATAGTTTGTGCAAAGAGCTACGTGCTTAGTTGAGAGAAGTGAAACGTCGTGAACTCCAAAAGGCAAGTGACACACATGTCCCTTTACCCATTTTACTTATGCATTAGTATATTCACTTCTTGTAGTATGCATGATAGGTGAATTGATCAACTATTTTATCAAATGCTTAGATCCTAGTAGTGTGTAGCAATCCCTCAAACCCCACCTGTTAGGGTGCTAAATACTTTGAAAAATATTGATGGCGTGCTTTAATCACTTCTTAAAAGTGTTTTGTGAACAAAATTAAGAACTTCAACTAAAATGAAACACCTGGGTGGATTGGTTTGATAATGGAGGCGATGTTGAGTGGTGACCTGGGGCTACACCTTGTGTAGTTGCTGCCTAGGCGTTCACTTGTGGTTTGCCACCTAGGAACAAAGAGATGGCTATGTCTTCCATGCTTAGTGTACTTCCAGTGCAGCCTTATGACATTATAGGCTCTGTCTTGACTGATTAGATGTGGGAGTGCAACTTGTTGGCAAGAAGTGGTGGTAGTTGAATTGTAGGTTGGGAACGGAGCTTGCCAAGTTAGTTGTCCTCTCCTTCTAAAAGGTCTCGTTTCATTTTATGTATGGGCATAAAATGAATCGTAAGGTGAAAGTGCACAACCCTTGCAAGGTGTTTAAACTAATCGATTAGCCGTGTCCTCGGTTATGGACAATTGAGTCTCTAGACATGGAATGTACGGAAGAATCTCATCACCATTTCTGAATAAATTAAAATTTGTCTAGAAACATTTAGGACAGGGGCACCTCAGAGCTACATGCCTCGAGAAGGATGTAGTGAACTCTGAGGGCTATCCTGAATTTATCGAATGACACCTCAGAGCTACATGCCTCAAGTATGTAGTGAACTTTGAGGGCTATTCTGATATTGTTGAGTGGCACTCTAGAGCTACATACCTTTCAAGTATGTAGTGGACTTTGGGGGTTATCTTAACCTTTAAAAATCTTGAATGTTTAATAAAAGGTTTAAAAAGGATTTTAGGATAAAATTGGCTTTATGCAAGTCAGCCTATGAGATCCACCAGCCAAATGTCATGTAGTATAGTCTTTCCACAAAATGCCACCAAATATGTGTCATTTGCCAGTACATCATTGTACTGACCCCTCTGGGGCTGCATATTCAAACGTGCAGGTTTTATTTCGAGTAAGGAACCAGAAGTATGATCTCGAGACTACATTCCAACATGTCTGCCTGTGGCACGTGATGAAGGATGGAGGCTCACTGCAACTGTGCTTTATGCTGTATACTCGTAAGGTTGAAGACCTATGTAACTGGATTTACATTGTAATATTGATGCTATTGCAATGATTACTTATTTTGTACTGTGGTGCTATCTACTAATCCAGGGAATGGTACAGATACACAAGAGTTCTGCCTTTAGCAAAAGGCAGGGCGTTACATATATTCTTTTGTAAAAATAGTATTGATTCAAATATCTAAACATGTTTGTTTCTGATACTCAATTATTGATTTGTGTGCTGCATGTCTTGGGTGTGAATCATGTATGCCTGTGTGCTTATTGTGTGTTGTTGCTTTTTCTGGTGATAGAATCGAACGACGAGTGTGCGGAGGAGGGGGAGATCTTTGAGTTTCAAGAGGAAGGAGATCAGGGACAAGCCACTCAAGGCAAGCCATCTACTTGTTGCATATCTGAATCCTACTACTTCACCTTGCATTGTTTTACCACTGTTTATCTTATTATGCATTTTTTCTATATTGCTATTATTCTCTATATAGCAATAGTTGATGACTTTGCTCCACAAGTCGACTTGATATCATCCATAGAGATGACACCCCTTGTGACCTATTCAGCACCCTCTCTTGTTAGAGACTTGATGGTTAGCATCAAAATCTTAGGAAAACTCGTAGTGGAGCCAAAAACTCTAGGATGGGAACACTCTCTGGAAGGATTTCAAAAATGTTTATGGAAACCTTGGAGTAGTCACTACTCCACTGAAATGTTTTCAAATGGTTTTATGAACATGGAGCTGGACATGGGAGATAAAGGAGTTGGTGGTTTTCTAAAAAGTGGCATTGTGTATAAGTGTTCGCCAAACCAATTACTCCTGTGCAACCACATTACCTCGGTATGGGACGGGGCCTAGTTTCAAGTCTATCTGCTTTAGTGCGGGAAGTCTCATACTATATAAGTGTTCGTGGTGCCGAAAATTGGTAGGCGACACCCCTGAATCCGGGTTGACACCAATTGAGGGTCAATACATTACAACGGCATATCCCGAGCTGCCAGAAGACACTTGGGTTCTCCCGCCATGGTGCCAGAGTTACGCTCTAAAGGAGGTACTGCTGGGGCATGCCGGGGAGGTAGACTCCATAGGGTAGGCACCCATACTAAGGTAGATGGATGGAGGACTTTGATCGATTATCTAAACCCCACATACTTGTGTATGACGGTTCGTGGTGGTATCCTGGTGGTATCCCGGTGGATTTATCAGATGGTGTGGGTAAAGTGTACAACCTCTGCAGAGTGTAACCTATTCGAATAGCCGAGTCCTCGGTCATGGACGGTTGGAATGGCCATACTTAACTTGTGTCAGATTTTTGTTTTATCAAACATTTTTGGAAAAATGGAGTTTGTGCCGGACGGAGTACTTGGAGAGTACGGCCGTGGCATGGGTATGGTTCGAAGTACCTGGAGGGTACTGCCGAGGAGTTTGGAGAATGGTCATCTTTGATTGACCATGGTTTCATTGCAGCTTAAAGGAGTTTTCCCCCTTTCCTAGAGAGTTTGGTAAAAATCATGTTTAAAAATGTTTTTCAACAAAGATATAGATATGTCATAGGACATGCTTAATCGACAAGAGAAACTTGTTAGTATAGGATAAGACTAGACTAGAGCCTATCCTTGCTATAGCCATTAGCATGTCATTACTTTCCTTCTAGATGGTTTGCGATTACAACTCCAAAATGTACTCACGGCTTTGTCCATGGCTATTAACTTGGCCAGACTATGAAGATGACTATGAGGAGGACGATGGTGGTTACGATGACACCGGTGCAAATTAGGATCATTTCTTGGTCAGTCGCCTATAGGGTAGTAGGCCTGACCTGGGTTAGCTACGCGCAGCATATATCCCGCTGCTATCTGCTAAGTACTAGTGTGTCAGTTGAACTTGCTCTGCATGGCATTTATATTCGGCCAAGTGGCCATATGTAAGATTTCATGAACTCGTTATGTAATGGATAATGTATTCTGTAGTGCTAACTCTGTTATGTGGATTCACGACGGCCTTCCTAGGATCATGAATTGTATGCATAACGGGAATCCCGGGTGGTAAGTCGGGGTCCCCACATGGGGCGTATGGATGATTTCACCATGGATGATGAATGTCAGCTTTGCTCACGACGGATTTCCAAACTTGTATTTTCTGGCTTGACAGGTGCAGACACCATTTATTGCTAGGTCTCACAGTGGATCCAGCCACTCCAATACCGCCCCACCCTAATGTGAGAATATAGCGGAATCAATGATCCCCAATGCTATACCAAGGAGGAATTGTCTCCCGAAGAGATTGAGCATCGGATCCACAACATCATCAAGGTCGGGCAAGATGAACAGCTAGAGTTAAAGATTCCAATTTTTGAAAATGGGAACTGCCTGGAGGTGAGTGATTCCTTATTCCGCCATGACTATGTATTTCTTTGACTCTTACTTGTATCCTTTTGCAGCTTTCCACCCTTCCCCCTTCTGAGTTAAACCATCCCGTCTGCTATCCCTGGTCGAAGGAGCTCACTGATGATGAAGAGGAGACATCCTCTTTTCCAAAAGGATGCAATTCCTCACCGGCAGCAAAAGATGATAGACCTTCTCAAGGGGAAGCTATGGCGGAAAAACCTGTAGCAACTGTATGTCGTGGGGTTCGTGGTTTAGGCGGTCACATGCGTGGCTTAGGAAAGAGGGTTATCTCCCGCCATCGGTCTCTTGCATTACACAACTATGTGGAGACTGTAACTGAATCCTCCGCTACCATCAAGTTGCCAGATCGGAAGTAAGCACGTCAACTTCTTAAGTTTCTTCCATCTTTATCTCGACCTACTCTAATCTAGTTTTTATGCATAGGAGGAGGAAAGTTGCTGGCCAAAAACCTTTAAAGGCAAAGCCATCTCCTGCAACTATTCCGCCAACACTTGATGCCGCCATCCGCCGGAATGCCCCCTCAACCTCCGCCCCAAAAGCTAGCAAAGTTGCTGAAGCTTTGTCTAAGGATGACATGCCTACTACTGCTGGTAGAGGTCCTAAGAAGGTGACTTTTGGTGGAAAGATGATCGGGGAAACAACAGAAGCCGGAGATGCCACAAAATGGAAGAAGAAAGCAGGCATCCTTTTCCATCTTGACAATTTAAAAGAAGAAACCAGTAACAATCTTACTTCCGCTATGTCATCATTTTTCCAGAGAACCAGTGTCGTGAAAGAGGTATGTATTCCCTGTAGCCCCCGAGCGCTATGGCGGATTTTCATAGACAATCCATCATGGTGCTCTAAGAGAAATTACTTATGAATTTTTCAACATCTAGCTCCCGAGCGCCGCTATACCTTGTATTGTAGTGGTGCTCTTAGAGAACTAAATTTAAATGCGATGAGTAGCCCCCGAGCGTTATGGCAGATTTCAATCCGGCATACAGCTCTTAGAGAACTATTAGATCAAAAAATCATCCTGAGTAGCCCCCGAGCGTTATGGCGGATTCCTCCGGCATAAAGCTCTAAGAAGACTAGCATTAAAAAATCATCATGAGTAGCCCCCGAGCAGTATAGCTCATTCCTCCGGTATAAAGCTCTAAGAGTGACTAACACATAACAATGTTGTAATAGAATTACAAGAAAGTTGTAAAGGATCTGGTCCAGGCCGTCAGCTCGCAGGAGAAGGAGCTGGCGAAAAAAAGTTGCTCGTGGCGGATTTGCAGAAGCAGCTTGCTAATAGCAGTAACTTTCTTTTGCCTTTTGCAATTTTAGTACCTTTATGATAGCTGATCAATACTTTGCAATTATTTCTAGCATGCAGATGCTGCTAAGGTGGAATCCACCCTCGAGGGTTGCAAACGCAACTCTGGAAATCCTTGGCCAAAAACACCCACCTCGAGGAGCAGCTCAAGGACCAAGAGCGCCTGAACCTCCAGAAGCAGAAGGAAGTTGAAGATCTCCGCCAAGCCGCCGTTGATTTTGAAGATCGGTGGAGGGGCTTCAACAAAGTCCTTGACCACTTCCAGAAGATGCTGCTAGGTAACCTTGGTTTCCATGCTTTGCAATTTATGCCAATATCTTGTGCTGATGATGATGCTTGTTTTACTTTGGCTATGCAGCAATGCTGGAGCAAGGGGAGGTGGATTCTGCATTGCCACCGATGCCACGAAGAAGAAGCTGGATAGCCTTCTCGACGCCGAACGTCTGGCATGTGGCAGCCTACAAGATAGCAGGTTCCTCCAACCTTTTCGCCATTGCGCTAAAAAAGAAGCTCTTGCTTGTTCCTGGACTGGTGGCAGATTGGAAGCAGTCCTCAACTTGGGGTGGTGCCAGAACTGCACTTACATTGGCAAAGGCCCACTACCCTGAGCTGGATCTGGACTTGATCACCTCCGGCATCCCAGAAAGTAGCAAAGATGGAGCGCCGGTGGACGAAGCCCCCATCCAGCAGAGCGTGCTGGGGTACGATCAGCTCTATGCCTTGGGCACTCAGCTGAACGTATACTATGAAGTGTATGATCTGCCAGGGTCTCCGAGCCAAGCTTCAGCGTTGGTCTCTGCAACTGTTGATGGCGCTAATGGCAGTGATGATACTACCTCTACCGCCCCGAAGTCCTTATTCATGTCCTGCATTATGGTGGGAAAAAACAATGCATCAATTCGGCCCCTGAGCGAGTCTTTAAGTTAACTAAATAACTGTGTGTATGCTTGTACTATGCCTGATCTGCCTGTGGCGGATCAGAGAATGCTTTTGAACTATTTCACAATTTTTATCAAGTCTTTGAAGTGGTTATGTGCGAAAAAACTGCCAGGCCTATTTTTATGCAACTTGTAGCTAATTAACATTCCCAAAAAACAACACTTTACAAAAATTTCACGCGTAGGACCATGCAAACCGCCATCTGGCTCCTTATGCTTGACTTTTCGTGAGATGCCAAAATCTTTGCATGAACAATCCGCCAGGGCGATGATACTTAACAGCAACCATCCAAAACCTAGGCAGATAGCGGCTTGGATCGCCGAAAACTCACTACTCGGGAATCCACACAAGGAACGTCAGGTGGAGATTAAAACACAGATATGCTATGCGGACCGCTTATGGCGGATTTAAAATTCACAAGTGCAGAGCACAATTGTGCAAAGGTTCCATATGATCTAAATAAAAAATAAAGGAGGTAAAAGACTTAGAGAAAATCAAGAGTGAACCAGATGCTTTATTTCATTGATCATATAGAGTTGCCTATTACATAGCCTAGATAAGTGCTAAGTGTAGAAAGGACGTAGTTGTGCGATATTCCATGGATGATCTATCTGGTCGTAGATATCGTTAGGGTCTCTTTGTTTGCTCTTCTTACTGGGTCGCTTATCTAGCTCGCGAATATCCGCGATGTTGTTGGTAGTGGGGAAGTGTATTTGGAGAACATAGCTGATCTCATCTCCCTTAGGGGATTTGAGTGTTACACCAGCCCCCGAGCCGTGTAGCAACTTTGATCCATCAAAGCGCATGCCCCAATGCTCTGGTTCTGGGATGGGCGTAGTCTCGTGTGCTTCCTTCCAATCCGCCATGAATTCTGCCAAAGCCTGAGATTTGATGGTGGTGCGAGACTTGTAGGCGATGTCGAGGGAGGCTAATTCAATACCTCACTTTGCAACTCGTCTTGTTGCATCGCTATTGTTGATGATGTCCTTCAGTGGAGCGTTGCTCACCACTGTGATCTTATGGTCATAGAAGTAATGTCGTAACTTGTGTGAAGCTAGGAAAACTCTGTATGCCAATTTCTGGTAGTGAGGGTAGCATTGCTTGGATTCTGTCAGGACCTCACTAAAATAGTAGACTGGTCTATGTATGTCGTACTCCTGTGCTTCTTCCTTGTGTTCTACCATGATGATGATGCTGACGACCTTGTTGGTTTCCGCCATGTATAGCAACATGGGCGCCTGATCTTTGGGTGCTGCTAGGACTAGTGCAGTGGATAGCACTCTCTTTAGATCCTTAAGTGCAGCGTCTACCTCATCGGTCCAAACGAATTCGTCTGATTTCTTCATCAGCTTGTAGAGTGGCAAAGCCTTCTTGCTAAGATGACTGATGAATCTGCTCACTGCTACCACGCAGCCTGTGAGTCGATGTATGTCCTTCAGGTCATTAGGCCAGGAGATGTCGAGGATAGCCTTGATCTTCTCTGGGTTGATTCAATTCCACAGTGGGAGACGATGAATCCTAGGAGCTGTCCTACCGGTACCCCGAAGACACACTTTGTGGGGTTGAGAATCATGTTGTACTTCCTTAGGTTATTGAAGGTCTCTTGTAGATCCGCTATGAGGTCATCCTGCTTTTTGGATATGATGGTGATGTCGTCCACATACGCGTGGATGTTGCGACCAATTTGATCTGCCAGGCACTTCTGCATGGTGCGCTGGTAAGTTGCTCCTGCATTTTTCAGACCAAACGGCATTGTCATATAGCAATATGTGCCATAAGGTGTTACGAATGAGGTAGCAAGCTGATTGGATTCCTTCATCTTGATCTAGTGGTAACCCGAGTAGGAATCTAAGAAACATCGTAGCTCCGATCCCACCGTCGAGGACTTGGTCAATGCGAGGCAAGGGAAAAGGATCTTTTGGACATGCTTTGTTCAGGCCGGTGTAATCTACACACATACGCAGAAGCTTTGTATTTTTCTTAGGAACTAGCACGAGATTTGCCACCCACTTCGTATGGATCACTTCTTTGATGAAGCCTTCTTTCAATTGCTTGGAAATTTCCTTGGCTATGGCGCGGTGCTTTTCATCTCCGAAGCGTCTCATTGCTTGTCTTACTGGCTTAGAGCCAGGGATTATCTGCAAGGCATGCTCGGCGAGTTCCCTGGGTACACCTATCATGTCAAACGGCTGCCATGTGAAGATGCCCCGATTCTCATAGAGGAACTCGACGAGCGTGCTTTCCTATTTGGGGGATAGATTTGTCCCAATTGAGGTGGTCTTGGCGGCATCGCCAGCGACAAGTTCCACCTATTTCGTATCAACTGTAGGCTTGAAGGTGGGCGGGTAGGCGGAAACTTCCTGCTTGGATGCCAGCATCTCTGCGGGGTCCGTAGTGGCATGGATTTCCTTGAATTCCATGCCAATGAACACTGCTTCCGCGTAGGCGGCTTCTACTTCCCCGCACTCCTTTGCCTTCCTGAAGCTGCCATAAACGGTGATAATGCCATCCGGTCCTGGCATCTTCAGCTGGTTGTAGATGTAGCATGGCCTGGCATGGAAACTATGGAAGGCAGGGCGACCAAAGATTACGTGGTATGTACTCTTGAATGGGACCACCTCGAAGGTTATGGGATCATCGTGGTAATTGTCTTCATCGCCGAAGGCAACCTTAAGGGTGATGGACCCGAGGGACTTAGCTTGGTAGCCAGGTGATGCGGGTAGATGACCACCCAGTTGGGAACCCCAAGAGGAAGGTATGATGAGCACAGCAGCAAATCTTCCCTCAGTATGAAACCGAGGTTTATCAAACCAGTAGGAGAAAGCCAAACTTTAGAAGGTTGATGCTTGCTAGCTTTGTGACACTCCAGACAATGGTGCTAGAAATATTGATGGTGCATCTTCACCTAGCAGCAACGTGGAACCTGTACACAACACAACCAAGAACTTTGCTCCCAACTTATAATGAGGTTGTCAATCTCACCGGTCTGCTGTAAACAAAGGATTGAGCATATCAAGTGGTAAACAGTAATAGTATGCAAGAAAGTAAACAGTGCGAGTAAAAGTAAACGGTAATAGCAATATAAAGGAAATTGGACCGGGGTCCGTAGTTCACTAGTGGTGTCTCTCCATAAGATAAATAATAACATGTTGGGTAAACAAATTATAGTTGGGCAATTGATAGAATAAAGATAACGTACATATGTCATGAGGATCACTATGAGATTTACTCTGGGCATTACAACAAAATACATAGACCGCCATCCAACTGCATCTATGACTAATAATCCACTCGCGGGGAATCATCTGAGGACCCCTTGAGTATTAAGTTGTGAACAAAAGATAATTACATTAAGGAAAGTGTGTAATGTAAACAAAGCAAATTTCCTTAGAGACAAGATTGTTGTTTTCTCCCTAGTGGCAATAGCACATCTACAACCTTAGAGGTTTCTGTCACTCCCCCAGATTAAATAGAGGCATGAACCCAACTATCGAGCATAAATACCCCCTCTTGGAGTCACTAGCATCTACTCGGCCAAGATATATACTAGCAACAGAGAGCATGCAAGATCATAAAAAACATAGAGATAACATAAAGATATAATTTTAAAACATCAACTTGACATAGCATCAATATTCATCGGATCCCAACAAACACAACATGTAGAATTACACAAAGATGATCTCGATCATGATAGGTAGCTCAGAAGATCTAAACTTGAAGGACATGGTGGACAAGACAACCATCTAGCTACTGCTATGGACCCATATTCCAAGGTAGACTACTCACTCATCGTGCCGGAGGCAAGCATGGCAATGAAGAAGACCTCCGGTGGCGATTCCCCTCTTTGGCAGAGTGTTGGGAAGAGCTTCTGGACCATCCTGATCTTGGGTCAATGACGGCGGTGGATCGCGATGTGTTTCTAGAAAATTAATCGGGTGTTTAGGTTTTTCCCGTTGGGAGGAATATATAGGCAGAAAGGCGGCATCAGGAGGTGGGCCAGGTGGCTTCACCACCCGGGGGCATGGGCCAGGGGCTGGCCGTGCCACCCTATGGTGTGTCTAGCCCGTGCCCCCCCCCCTCCGTCTCTTCGGTCTTCTGGAAGCTTCAGTAAAAATAGGAGGTTCGGCTTTTGTTTCGTCCAATTTCGAGAATATTTCCTATGTAACTTTTTTGAAACACAAAAACAGCAGAAAATAGGGATCTGGCACTGTGGCATCTCGTTAATTGGTTAGTTCTAGAAAATGCATAAAAATGCCACGAAGTGTAACAAAACACAAATCAAACGGTGTATAAACAAGCATGGAGTATCAAAAATTATAGATATGTTTGAGATGTATCAAGCATCCCCAAGCTTAACTCATGCTTGTCCTTGAGTAGGTAAGTGATAACAAAAGAATAATTTTTGAGGTGACATGCACCATCACAATCTTGATCAACTAGGTAAAGCATTGAGTGCTGAGATCAAAGTACTTAAAACATGGGCATGAAAGACATAATCTTGATAATAGAAACTTAGCAACCATGTTATAACATGAAAAGTAACACAAATGAAAGATCATGAATAATGAAACAATGAAAGTCACGTGTGTGTTTCAACCATATGGAAAAACTTGTCAAAGTGGTTTTCAGCTTGTCCCTCATGGAGTAGCAAAACATAAATGCATAGGACACCTTCAAGTTTAAGAGGGTGACTAGATACAAATAATTTAAGAACAAGCAAAACCATAATCATGAATCAATCAATAATAAATTTTGGGACTATGCACATTACACTTAGAATGACAACTATGCTTTCTTAGACAGTGCATAAAGGTAGAAGGTGAAGACTCGACATAAAAGTAAAAGAAAGGCCCTTCGCAGAGGGAAGCAGTGATTGCAAGTTTTATAAACCTTCAAAAATTATGGTACTTACTAGCTTTGAGCTCTCATTGCCCCCATCATAAGCATCTTGAATGGTTAAAGTTAATGTGAGTACAATTATGAAGCATATGCTTGACAAATCATAAGTTGAAAACCTCGTGCCCCGTGAAGTACGAATACCCAAACCTCATGCTACTTTGCTAAGTTCCCAAGAAATTCTTGTGATTGTAAGTATACACATATCATCGAGAACCGCCAACAGGGTACCTCCTGCCCGATGACATGGAATAAGCCCACATCAAAATGATAGGACAAACAGACAATGAACACCTTGACATCTCTTTTATTTACCATTGGTATAGCTTTTATTTTGAGATGCGTCGTCGAATGTCCACTATGGGCATGCTGTAAATTTCCACCATGAATGATGCATGGTTTAGATTAGTGGCCCAGGCATTTCTCTAACACATATACAAAGTCCATGAACTCCACAAGATCCCAATTTATTTCACACCGCAAGTATCCATAAACAAAAGATCATGATATCAACTCAAATGAGATAAAGTGCAATGTTGAAAGCTTCCCCATGATGGCATGGCTGGGCTAATTTCCAACTTACAACTTGCAAGCATAACACTCAACATAAGAGAGCCATAATGTCAAAATTTTAAAAGCGAGAAAAGTAAAGTGTACCATGAGGTTCATCAGAGCTTTACTAACTAATTTTCACATAACATCAAAAAGAGTTTAATTTGAAGGATAGATAAAAGCAAGTCAAAAGTACTTTGGAATAGCAAATTGCTAATAGGTATGTATGGTGGACACATTGGAATAACTTTTTTTTTAGGAGTTGGATGCACGAGTAGAGCTCATACCCATTACAAAATGAGGGCTAGCAAAAAACTGGGAGTGACCAACTAAGAGAGCAATAACGGCCATAATCATGCATAGCGACAAAACATCATTAACTGTAACATCCCAAGATTTTATGAAATTTTGGGGTAATTTTGTTTTGTTTTGTATGTATTGATTCAAATTTTGTAGGGATTTAAAACTTTTGAGTATATTTAAAAATGATTTTTTGGAAAAACTATATCAAAACCTTATATTATTTCTTGAAGAACTCTTTTGAAAAAATGGATTTTCAAAATACTATTTTGAGATTATTCAAACCTATGCAAGCCTATTGCAAGGGAATGTTTCCAAAATGATTTTTGTAAATAAATCTTGCATTACTAAAATGTATTTCAAATATTATTTTAATAAAATTATTTTCTCTATTTCAAAGGGGTTATTTCTCAAACCATATTTCTATTTTTCTTTATGCAAGTAAAGCCCTTTGGCCAAACCTATAAAGTTTTATTAAAAATCCTATTTTATTTTGAAAACTTGTTTCTTACTGTTTAAATAGATTTCTTGAATTTTAGAAAAAAATTGAAGTTGGTTTGGAGTCATTTGAAGCTTTTTTGCAAAAGTTATCAAAGAAAAGAGAAAACAGAAAAAAGAAAAAGAAAGAACAAATAAAGTAAAAAGGCCGAGGGTAACTGAACCGGCCTAGGCCTTGATTTGGCCCATGGCCCATCTGGGCAAAACACCAAAGGGGAACACCTCTCCCCTCCTTCTCCCGCTGACGCCTGGGCCCCACCCGTCAGACCTTCCTCTCCTCGCTGACATGCCTACCTACATGTCATCTTCGTCCTCTGGACACCGAACTCCTCTCCCCGCACGGGATCAACCCCCACCATCGATCGCCCGCTCGAACCCTAGCCTATCCTCCAAGCAAACTCAGCTATAAATAGCTCATCACCTCCTCTCTCGCCTCTCTTTCATTCTGCCCGAGTTGCGCCTTCAGGCCGCTCAAATCGCTCGCCGGATTCCGCGGTATCTGCCGCCGTCCTTTGTCGATTACGACGCCGTCTATGAGCCCGAGCCCCTCTCGATTGTCCCAATCCTCCTCCCTTCCTCTGGCACCCCTTCTGATTCCCTCATTTTGTTCTATTTTGCAGCAGATCGAGCATGCCCCTCGAACCCGAAGCTCATCGGCGCCCTGCATCTCTCCAGCTGTCTCTCCCTTTCTCCTCTGGAAAAGATCGATGAAGGCGACCACATTCCTGAGACCACCGTGTTGTGCTGAGTATCGTCGTAACATCGCCGTTGTCCGAAGATCATCGGAAGTCCGCTGACATCAACCACCTGCACGCCTCGCCGGAGTTCCTCATCGGAAACCTAACCTAGCCCGGTGAGCTCTCTCTCCTTTAATCCCGACCGTCTGATCGTGATCCAGTGATCCTAATAGATCACTTAATCGAAGGGGTATGGATCCATCTGGGATGTCCAGATCTATTTTAATCCAACGCACCACAACGTCGATTCGACCGAACCGGTATCGTCCTATCAGGACACGCCACGTGTTGGCTTCCGAATTAAAACAAATTTTAATTAGAATTTCAAATCAGATTTTGTCTGAATCTTGCAGAAATCATATCTTTCAATCTACAACTCAAAAAATTACAAATAATATGTTATTGGAAACCTTACAACATGTAGAATCCATTAGAGCAATAATATTACATAGTTTTAGTATTCAAATTGAATTCATTTTTCAAATTGAATCAAATCAATCTGTTAACTTGTTTAATTCATATCTTTGTTTCTGTGTATCCAAAAGTTATAATTTGTAGTCTCTGGATTCCTCTGATCGTATAGAATATCATAGAACCAAGAAACTTCAAGGTTGATACATGCACACACTTTCTGCATTCAAATCTATCCAAATCACTAATTTAATCATAATTTGAGTTCTACAAATTATTTTAGAATGATTCCAATTGTAGTAGCTTTGTTTTATTGTAAGTTATTTAGTAGCATCACTTCCTAATTTTCTTGAATCATTTCACAAACATTCAAATTCAATTATGAGAATTTGAGTATTTTCCTCTATAGATTAATTATATTCCTATTTTAGCATTGATTCTTTTGTACAATAGTAAATCCTATAATCATAGCTAGTTGTCCAATATCATCTTGCCATTACCTTGACACGTATCATATCTACCTAAAACTTACTTGTCTATCCCACATTTATTCAAATTACAATTGTGTTATTTGAGTAAAGTGTGATACACCTCAATCACAGATTCTATTTTTGCTATTGTGGTGTTGATTTAATTCTACCATCATAGCACATGATCAGGTTCCAAATTGTCCAACAAACCCCTAAGCCATATTCTCAAATATCATCTATACATATCCACTACCCATAGCCACTTATTCATGTTTACTTAATCTTGTCTTGTCCACATGAGTTGAACTATTCAATTTGCAAATGGGTAATTGAGTAAATCAATGCTTCATGAATCCTAGTGTGGGGACCCTGGCTTACCACCCAGGATTCCTGTTATGCATACAATTCATGATCCCAGGAAGACTATTGTAATAACCCAAATTTTTGGGAAATAGAAATAAATGGATTTATTAAAATACCAAATTTTGGAGACAACAAAAACTTTTATTTTAAATACAAGATTAATTTCTTATCTTTTAAAACTTGTGAAATTGAGCATTTGCTCCCATGCTTCAAATAAAAAGCATATGAGAAACGTTTTTAAATCAAATCCTTTGATCCAAATTTTCAAAACCATTATTGGAAAATAAAGCAAAATCCTATTTCAATAAAACTAGCCTTGTTTAAAAATAGTGGATTTAAAAGGGTCCTCTTTCTGAAAACTATTTTTGTTCCTCAAATGAATATTTCCAAAGGGATTTGTGAACTATTACTTTATTTGAAAAATCAATAGTTTCCCAAACCAAAATTTAAGTCAAGCAATCACAAACAAATAGAAAGGAATCAAGAAAATAAACCGCAACACAAAAACCTAAGTAAGAAAAGAGGAAGTAGTGATCTTAAAAAAATTACTGATTACACTACTTTGCCCTTATATATTAAGCAATATTTGAACTATACCATCATGCATCTCTCCACCACAACTAAGAACAAGTTACAAAGAATCAAATACAATAAAGTTTCCAACAAAAATTAACTTGGAACTCTATTTAATTGTCTGCCAAAGTTTGAATCTGTTACATATGCCATTTGAAATTCAAACTTTAAATGACACCAAATCTCCATCTCTGGACAAAACCAACATATATCTAGGGTCCTTATCCAATGCAGGGTCCAACCCAACAGGAAATTTCTAAAATTTTGAAGTTTGAATTCATGCATGCATAGATTTCTATTCTATGTCTTTTATGATTTCATGTGTGTTATAATTTGTTGTGCAATAATTAGTTAATTCGAACTCAACCAACAGAAGCACTAGAGAAGAACCACAAATACCAAAAGAAACCAGAAGCAAAAGAAATAAAGAAAAGAGAAGAAAAGTTTGATCTAGAATATATTATTGACTACCCTACTTTGGACACTTAGATTAAGAAATCTGTGACTCAAGTATGGGTGTGCTCAGTTAGTTGAGCTTGACCAGGAAGTTTCAAACCAAAATTCAAATCTGAACCTAACTCAAACATCAGCCAAAGATTGAATCTAAATCAGGGACCTTTCCTCAAATTGCAATTAGGTTTTTTGCAAAACATCACCTTTCAGCACAACAAAAATATTTCTGGAACCCTTGCTGAATACCTTGACAACTCCAATTGGAATTTTTCAAAAATTCGGAATTTGAATTCTTGCGGGCATTTGATCGAACACCTGGTGGGCAAAATTTCGGGAAAACGAAACTACTGTGGCCGTCGCTGTTCCAATTCGCCCTCGCCCTGTAGCCATGCCGAGGACTCCATCTCGGTCGAGCCCTAGCCCCCTCTACCCCGACCCAGGCTGTGAGACACAGAGGAGAAGAGGAAGAACACCCCCCGGACCCCCTTCCTTGCCCCCTCTGCTCCAGACCAAGCCGCCGCCCGCAAACGCGCCAATAGCACGCCACAACACGTCGCAGCCCTCCGCCGAAAGCACCGACCGCCTCGTCCCTTCTTTAGCCGACACCGGCCGTGCTCTGGCCGCCGATCCCATCACCCCGTGCTCCCTCTCCCACCTATAAAAGGCCACCCTTCCTTCCTGAAAAGACTCATACCACCTTCTTCTGCCTCCTAGACATCGTCTCCTTCGAAGTAGCTTCCTGGTTCGAGCTCGCAGGAGCCAGCCAAGCTCCAGGACATCCAGACGTTCCCGGTGTTCCCGAGCCTCCTTTGAGCCGCCGTCTGGACAGGGTGGAAGAGGAGGAGCTCCTTCGCCGGACTGCAACTCACCGTCGCCTCCCGTGCTTTCCTCGTCGAGCTACACCGCTGCGCCCTTTGCCTCGCCGTCGGTGAGCTCCTCGCCGTGTCCCAGTAGGAAACGAAGCTGCGTACCGTTTCGATTAATTCGGTCCTGACAGTTGGGCCCCGCTGTCAGGCCGGTTTTCTATTTTTTTTTTGCTCCCACGCCAGACTACAGCCTAGTGGGCCGGCCTAGTTTAGTCTGGGTGTCTGGCCCGAGTTAAAAAAAAGGGGTTAATATATTTTTCGATTCTTGAAAAACTCATTCAGATGCTTTCGTATATTTAATTTTCCTAGTGATCTATCGATTCAAATTTAACAAATGAATATGTTCTGGAAACCTTAGAACATAAGCTATCCATTAAAGGTGGTTTCAACACAATTAGATTTACATAGTGGTTGCAGTAAAAATAAAAAAATAGGAGCTTTTCCACCTTAGAAAATCCATATCAATTCAACTAAAATTCCTAAAAATATAAATCCAACTTTAGAAATTCACAATTAGTGATACCCATCTGCCTATGGGATTAGATCCTATTTTTTAACCTTTTAAATTAAATGCTAATTACCGATATGTTTAAGTAAGTATTTGCCATATAGGATTCTATTAAACTCAAACCTATAATCAAAATTTTTATGGAACCTTTATTGTTAAACCACATTTCCCAATACCTATCTGTAGGTATTGATCTTAGTCCATGTGGACTTGTAGGAGGTATTTGGAAATTTAATCCCACATGGTAGTAATTGGAAACTCAAACTTGCACACCTATTTCAAAATAAATGGAAATGATATGGAACCAATTCGAATCAACCACATTTCTAAATATTAATCTATAACCCCTAATACAAGTCAACTAGGATCTATAGACCCTACTTATAGATTCAAACTTGATTACTCAATAGTTGCAAACTAGAAATGGCTTCAACAAAAGAAAAATACTCCAAATCCTACGAAGCCTCTTTGGTTGAATCATAATCTTGAGTATCTACTTGTGGTCTATGACCATGGTCAATAAGGACTTGCAAGAGATATTTCACAATTCATAGTAAATTAAATCCTCACTTAAATCAAGAAAGTAATAATCTCGTCTATATGGATTCAATTAAATCGAAACCACTCTCCATAGAATCTTTAGATAACTTTCCTTACCCTAGTATCCTTGATTGTTGAATGTGTGTGGTTTGTGAAATGTTTGGTGATTGTATGTATTTTTTTTTCCAACGATTAGACGACAAAGAGAGTAAGGAGAATGGATCCCGAAGTTAACCAAGAAATGGAGATGGAGATCAATCAACCAAAGATGAAGATGAAGACTATTTTGACTTTGCCAAGCCAGGCAAGCCATCTTTTGAATCATACTCCAAATGCCTAGTTTTACTATTGCATTCTACCTGTTTTAAGTAAATTGCATGATTGAATTGCTAAGAGTAGAATGATAGATGTGTAGTGATATCTTGCTTAGCAAGAGCATCAAGCTGAGTTTATCCAACCATATTTAGTGGTATCATCACTCAATGTAGTTGCTTAGTCGCTAATAAAATTGAGGCCATCTATAAGGGGAACCCTATTTGAAAAATTGGTGACTTGAACTTGAAAACTTGAATTGGAGATTTCTCCTACATGAGGGCTTTATGAAAGAAAATAATCTTGACTAAAGACTATGAAATGTATTTCTCAATGACAACGAGTGATGTACTATGTGAGCCAACCATACCGTACGACCACATTACCCCTGAATGGGAAGGGGCTTAGTCCTAGCTTGTTTATTCTAGTATGGGAGGTCTTGTATCATCCTTTATAGAAGTAGTCCATGCGTGGGTTGCTTCCGAACCAAGTGGAAGTTGGAAATTTCCCTTCTTGAAGATTTCCATTCATCCGGCATCCCGGAGCGGGCAAAAGTAGAGGCGCCAAAATGGGGAAATCCATGTCTCGGGCTCTAGGGAAGGATCCTATACTAGAGTAGACAAGTGAAAGAGTTTGTTTGATTATCTGAACCCCGCATACTTGTGTATGACGATCCGTGGATTTCTCCCGGCAGATGTATCGATTCTTGTGGGTAAAGTGTACCCCTCTGCAGAGGTTTCAAAACTATTCAAATAGCCGCGTCCGCGGTCATGGACAGTTGGCAAGCTGTACTTGACTTTTGTCAAGAATAATAATAACTTAAGGTGAACTTGGTGAATGACTTGACTTGACTTGACTTGACATTGATGTTGACACATGTAACAACCCAAATTTTTGGGAAATAGAAATAAATGGATTTATTAAAATACCAAATTGTGGAGACAACAAAAACTTTTATTTTGAATACAAGATTAATTTCTTGCCTTTTTAAAACTTGTGAAATTGAGCATTTGCTCCCATGCTTCAAATACAAAAGAGTATGAGAAGGGTTTTAAAACAAATCCTTTGAGCCCAAAATTTTTAAATAAGGATTTTTGTGAAATTGAAATAGTTTTCTCACTATTAAATTTTGTGTATGGTTGCATGCTAAACCCATTTGGGTCAATAGCCAAACCAAAAATTAAGTCAAGCAATCACAAACAAATAGAAAGGAATAAAGAAAATAAACCGCAACACAAAAACCTAAGTAAGAAAAGAGGAAGTAGTGATCTTAAAGAAATTAATGATTACACTACTTTGCCCTTATATATTAAGAAAAATCTGAACTGGACCCTCGTGCATCTCTCCACCACAACTAAGAACAAGTTACAAAGAATCAAATACAATAAAGTTTGAAACAAAAATCAACTTGGAAATCTATTCAAATTTCTACCAAAGTTGGAATTCAAATAAAAGGTCATTTCCCAACTCCATGTCATCTACAAGAAAACCAACACCTTTGGACCAAGATTAAAACCTTTTTCACTTCATATTGCATGTATGCATAGAATTGCAATATAGGTCTTTTATTATTTCATGTGGGTTTTAATTTGTTGTGCAATGTTTAGTTCATTCAAACTCAACCAATAGAAGCATTAGAGAAGAACCACAAAGAGCAAAAGAACCCGAAGCAAGAGAAATAAAGAAAAAGAGAAGAAAAGATGATCTAGAAAAAGTTAACCACTACCCTACTTTGGACACTTAGAATAAGAAATCTGTAACTCAAGCAAAGGTGTGGTCAGTTAGTTGAGCTTGACCATATCACATACTAACTCAACCAAGAAGTTTCCAGCAAAAACTCAAACCCTAACCTCTTTCAAAATCTGTCCAAAGTTTGAATCTGAATCAGAAACCGTACTTCAAATTGGAAATAAGATTTTTGCAAAACCTCATATTTCTTCATAACAAAAATATTTCTGGAATCCCTGTCCAATATAATGACCAACCCAATTGGAAATTTTCAAAAATTCAAAGTTTGAATTCTTGCGGACATTGTATCGAACACGTGGTGGGCGAAATCCAGGGAAAATCGGTTCTACTGTGCCGACGCTGTTCTCGTTCGTCCCAAACCCTGTAGCCATGCTCAGGGACATCTCTTGGTCGAGCCCCAGCCTCCCCTGCCCCGACCATGGCCGTGAGACAGGGAAGAACAGAGGAGAACCACCGCCCGGACCCCTCACTTGCCCCCTCTGAACCAGACCACCCCGCAGCCCACCAGCGCGCCAGCAGCACGCCATAGCACACCGCAGCCCTCCGCCGAAAGCACCGACCGCCGCGTTCCTCCGTTAGCCGACACCGGCCGCGCTCTCTCCGCAGATCCAATCGCCCCGTGCTCCCTCTCCCGTCTATAAAAAGGCCACCTCTCTTCCCTGAAAAGATTCCCCTCACCTCCCTCTACCTCCTAGACATAATCTCTTCGCTAGTTGCTCGCCGGTTTGAGCTCGCCGGAGTAGGCCGAGCTCCAGGATGTGCAGCCGTTCCCGGCGTTCCCGAGCCTCCCGCGAGCTGCCGCCTGGACAAGGTGGAAGAGGAGGAGCTCCTCCGCCGGACTGCAACTCGCCGTCGTCTCCCGTGCCTTCCTCGCCGAGCCCCGCCGCCGTGCCGTTCCCAGCAGCCACCACCGGTGAGTTCGCTGTAGCAAGGAAGAAGATGATCCCGTACCGATTCGGTCCAATTAGTTCTGACTAGCGGGCCCCCATTGTCAGCATTTTATTTTTTTCCTTGCCACCCGCCCAGCTGCAGCCTAGTGGGCCGGCCCAGCTCACTCTGTGTGTCCGGCCGGATTAGAAAAAAAAAGGGATATTCGATTTCCGATTTTTGAAAAACTCTTTCAGATGCTTTAGTATATTTTATTTTCCCGGAGATCTACCGATCCAAATCTAGCAAATGAAAATGTTCTGGAAACCTTAGAACATAAGCTATCCTTTAGAAGTGGTTTCAACACAATTAGATTTACAGAGTGGTTGCAGTAAAAATAACAAAACAGGAGCTTTTACAACTTAGAAAATCCATATCAATTCAAATAAAATTCCTAAAAATATAAATCCAACTTTGGAAATTCACAATTAGTGATACCCATCTGTCTATACCATTAGATCTCATTTTTGAACCTTTTAAATCAAATGCTATTTACCCATATGGTTAAATAGGCATTTGCCATATAGGATTTGATTAAACTCAAATCTATAATCAAAATTGTTATGGAACCTTTGTTGTTTAACCACATTTTCCAAACACCATCTGTAGGTATTGATCTTAGTCCATGTGAGCTTGTAGGAAGTATTTGGAAAGTAAATACTATATAGTAGTAATTCAAAACTCAAACTTGCACACCAATCTCAAATTATGGAAATGATATGAAACCAATTCGAATCAACCCCATTTCTAAATATTGATCTATAACCTTTGATACAAGTCAACTAGGATCTATAGACCCTACTTGCAGATTCAAACTTGATCACTAAATAGTTGCAAACTAGAAATGGCTTCAATAAAAGAGAAATACTATAAATCCTATGAATCCTCTTTGGTTGAACCATGATCTTGAGTATCTACATTTGTCCATGACCTTGGTCAATAAGGACTTGCAGGAGATATTTTCATAATCCAAAATAAATAAACCCTACTTAGATACAACAACTCAATCATCTCATCCATCGGAACTCAATAATCTTCGAAACCACTCTCCATAGATCACTTCCCTTACCCAAGTATGTGTAATTGAGTAAATAGGTGTTGTTTGTGAATTGTGTGGTGATTGTATGCTTATTTGCTTTCCGACGATTAGACGACAACGAGAGTAAGGAGAATGGATCCCGAAGTCAACCAAGAAATGGAGATGGAGATCAATCAATCAAAGATGAAGATGAAGACTATTTTGACTTTGCCAAGCCAGGCAAGCCATCTTTTGATTCATACTCCCCATGCCTAGTTTTAATATTGCATTCTACTGGTTTTAAGTAAATTTCATGATTGAATTGCTAGAGTAGAATGATAGAAGTGAAAGGAGGTCTTGATTATCAAGAGCATCAAGCTGAGTTTATCCAACCACATTTAGTAGTACTATCACTCAATGTAGTCGCTTAGTCACTAATAAAAGTTGAGGCTATCTCTGGAGGAACCCCATTATAAAGGTGGTGACTTGAACTTGAAACTTGAATGGGAGATTCTCCTACATAATGGCTTTATGAAAGAAAATCAATCTTGACTAAGAACTATGAAATATATTTCTCAATGACAACGAGTGATGTACTATGGGAGCCAATTATACCGTACGACCACATTACCCCTATATGGGAAGGGGCTTAATCCGTAGTTTGTTTATCTTAGTATGGGAGGCCTTGTATCAAAGCTTCATGGAAGGACACCGTGAACGGTTACTTCTGGACCAGGTGGATTCCACTAACCCGGCTTCCGGGATGGGCAGAACTAGAGGCGCTGGAGCGGGAGATTCCGTATCCCGGGCTCTAGGGAAGGATCCTATACTAGGATGAGCAAGTGAAAGAGTTTGTTTAATTATCTGAACCTCGCATACTTTGTGTATGTCAAACCGTGGATTTCTCCCGGCAGATGTATCGAATCTTGTGGGTAAAGTGTACCCCTCTGCAGAGGTTTTCAAACTATTCGAATAGCCGCGTCCGCGGTCATGGACGGTTGGCGAGCTGTACTTGACTTTTGTCAATAATGAAAAGAACCATGGTGAACTGGATGAACGACTTGACTTGACCTTGATGTTGACACAATGGAATTTCCTCCTTAGATTGAACTTAGAGAACTAAACCTCTTTTCTACCAATGAACATTCTTGGGAAATAAAACTAGCTTTTTGGCAAATAAACTTAGTGCTTAGTCCACCATATCAACCATGCATATCTCTCTCATCACTTTGTTTATAAGATGGTTTGCGAGTGCATCCAATGTACTCATGGCTGTGTCCCTGGCTATTAACTTGGCCAGACTTGAAGGAGCAAGATCAAGAAGGAAGGACTCATTGACGGCTTTGCGAATTAGGCTCGTTTCCTACTGTCTGCTTTGCCTGTGCGGTAGAAGCTTGACAATATGGACCCAAAGTGTTATTCCGCTGCATGTTGATGTAATGTAAGGTTTGGTCTGTGCGACCACCTATGTAATCCCCTTTAATTACTATTAATGTCTATGACTATGATATCAACTACGTTATGTAAATCACAACATTGATTCTGGGATTGTGATGGATTACATAACGGGCACTTCGAATTTGTTATCAAATTTGAGGTCGTCACAAGTTGGTATCAGAGCCTAGGCTGACTCTAGGAAACCCTAGTTAGCATGGTCGTTAGAAAATGATATCTCTGATATCACAAGTTTGGTATCAGGACTATCATGACCTTAAGAGACCTTAGTTAGAATGGTCGTTAGCTAAGAAAGTAATATTTTGTCAAAAACTTATTTCTACAAAAGAAATTTATTTGCTTTGGTACCCAAAGCCCAACTTATACTCTCATCTTATTCACTTCAAATATCTTACACTCTCAACTTATACTCTCAAGAGATTTTGACAAAGAATTTATTTACCTCTTTAATTACAAAGTCTTTTCAAAGATTTGTTTTACTCTATTCCTCATCTACTTCAAATGTATACTATGGACGATATACCGACCTAAGACCGAAGGACTTTTGGATGAAAAGATTAGGGACTCAATATTTTTCACGGCTTCAACCTTGGATGTCAACTACGACCGCTACCATCGAAAGAGAGTCTCTTCATCTGATCCAGAAATCTTCCAACAAGAGTCAACCCTAGGAGACAAAAACTTCAAGAGCAAAGAGAGAGTGATCAGAAAGGATGAAGACCTCAACAGCCTTGATCTAATAGGACTTATAGGAAATGCTCAGTTGTGGTGATTGAGCTACCCTGACCTCACGATTATTAAGTGTGCTTAGTGCCTTGTGTGTATGAATGATTGATTTGATTTGAGATGTGTTGCTCATACGCCATCCGGCAACATGTAGCAACCACTCCGAAAACTTGTTTGCTCAAAAATGTTTTCGTCTTTCTCGCCAAACTACACTCTAACCATACCAATCGGAAGACACAAAGAAAGGAAAACCCGGAATCAACCACTAGCTACTCGGAAGTTGCACTTAGCTACAAAGATGGTAGGAACAAGTTGGATCAATATTTTGGAGCACCAATCAAGAAGCATTAGTCACCTTCGTTTGGGACTAGTAGGCTTGTTTATTTCTTTGTAAATCAAGAGCGAGACTTGTAATGCGCAAGACCCTTTTTAATAAAAGCCTATGGTTTAGATACCAAATATTTTGTTTTTGAAAAGTGTGATTGTTTGTTGAAAATGCTATGTGATTGATGAAGATGTGTTTTGGCCATTTGGCCTTATCACATTTTGGGTGTACCCAATCTTTCCAGCTTGATATAAATTAATACACACTCTATCTCTTATATGGTAATCTCATTTCCCAATCTATCTCAATCTTAACTTGTGAATCTCGGGACGAGATTCTTTTTAAGGGGGCAAGATTGTAACAACCCAAATTTTTGGGAAATAGAAATAAATGGATTTATTAAAATACCAAATTGTGGAGACAACAAAAACTTTTATTTTGAATACAAGATTAATTTCTTGCCTTTTTAAAACTTGTGAAATTGAGCATTTGCTCCCATGCTTCAAATACAAAAGAGTATGAGAAGGGTTTTAAAACAAATCCTTTGAGCCCAAAATTTTTAAATAAGGATTTTTGTGAAATTGAAATAGTTTTCTCACTATTAAATTTTGTGTATGGTTGCATGCTAAACCCATTTGGGTCAATGGCCAAACCAAAAATTAAGTCAAGCAATCACAAACAAATAGAAAGGAATAAAGAAAATAAACCGCAACACAAAAACCTACGTAAGAAAAGAGGAAGTAGTGATCTTAAAGAAATTAATGATTACACTACTTTGCCCTTATATATTAAGAAAAATCTGAACTGGACCCTCGTGCATCTCTCCACCACAACTAAGAACAAGTTACAAAGAATCAAATACAATAAAGTTTGAAACAAAAATCAACTTGGAAATCTATTCAAATTTCTACCAAAGTTGGAATTCAAATAAAAGGTCATTTCCCAACTCCATGTCATCTACAAGAAAACCAACACCTTTGGACCAAGATTAAAACCTTTTTCACTTCATATTGCATGTATGCATAGAATTGCAATATAGGTCTTTTATGATTTCATGTGGGTTTTAATTTGTTGTGCAATGTTTAGTTCATTCAAACTCAACCAATAGAAGCATTAGAGAAGAACCACAAAGAGCAAAAGAACCCGAAGCAATAGAAATAAAGAAAAAGAGAAGAAAAGATGATCTAGAAAAAGTTAACCACTACCCTAATTTGGACACTTAGAATAAGAAATCTGTAACTCAAGCAAAGGTGTGGTCAGTTAGTTGAGCTTGACCATATCACATACTAACTCAACCAAGAAGTTTCCAGCAAAAACTCAAACCCTAACCTCTTTCAAAATCTGTCCAAAGTTTGAATCTGAATCAGAAACCGTACTTCAAATTGGAAATAAGATTTTTGCAAAACCTCATATTTCTTCATAACAAAAATATTTCTGGAATCCCTATCCAATATAATGACCAACCCAATTGGAAATTTTCAAAAATTCAAAGTTTGAATTCTTGCGGACATTGTATCGAACACGTGGTGGGCGAAATCCAGGGAAAATCGGTTCTACTGTGCCGACGCTATTCTCGTTCGTCCCAAACCCTGTAGCCATGCTCAGGGACATCTCTTGGTCGAGCCCCAGCCTCCCCTGCCCCGACCATGGCCGTGAGACAGGGAAGAACAGAGGAGAACCACCACCCGGACCCCTCACTTGCCCCCTCTGAACCAGACCACCCCGCAGCCCACCAGCGCGCCAGCAGCACGCCACAGCACACCGCAGCCCTCCGTCGAAAGCACCGACCGCCGCGTTCCTCCGTTAGCTGACACCGGCCGCGCTCTCTCCGCAGATCCACTCGCCCCGTGCTCCCTCTCCCGTCTATAAAAAGGCCACCACTCTTCCCTGAAAAGATTCCCCTCACCTCCCTCTACTTCCTAGACATAATCTCTTCGCTAGTTGCTCGCCGGTTTGAGCTCGCCGGAGTAGGCCGAGCTCCAGGACGTGCAGCCGTTCCCGGCGTTCCCGAGCCTCCCGCGAGCTGCCGCCTGGACAAGGTGGAAGAGGAGGAGCTCCTCCGCCGGACTGCAACTCGCCATCGTCTCCCGTGCCTTCCTCGCCGAGCCCTGCTGCCGTGCCGTTCCCAGCAGCCACCACCGGTGAGTTCGCTGTAGCAAGGAAGAAGATGATCCCGTACCGATTCGGTCCAATTAGTTCTGACTAGCGGGCCCCCGTTGTCAGCATTTTATTTTTTTCCTTGCCACCCGCCCAGCTGCAGCCTAGTGGGCCGGCCCAGCTCACTCTGTGTGTCCGGCCGGATTAGAAAAAAAAAGGGATATTCGATTTCCGATTTTTTAAAAACTCTTTCAGATGCTTTAGTATATTTTATTTTCCCGGAGATCTACCAATCCAAATCTAGCAAATGAAAATGTTCTGGAAACCTTAGAACATAAGCTATCCTTTAGAAGTGGTTTCAACACAATTAGATTTACAGAGTGGTTGCAGTAAAAATAACAAAACAGGAGCTTTTCCAACTTAGAAAATCCATATCAATTCAAATAAAATTCCTAAAAATATAAATCCAACTTTGGAAATTCACAATTAGTGATACCCATCTGTCTATACCATTAGATCTCATTTTTGAACCTTTTAAATCAAATGCTATTTACCCATATGGTTAAATAGGCATTTGCCATATAGGACTTGATTAAACTCAAATCTATAATCAAAATTGTTATGGAACCTTTGTTGTTTAACCACATTTTCCAAACACCATCTGTAGGTATTGATCTTAGTCCATGTGAGCTTGTAGGAAGTATTTGGAAAGTAAATACTACATAGTAGTAATTCAAAACTCAAACTTGCACACCAATCTCAAATTATGGAAATGATATGAAACCAATTCGAATCAACCCCATTTCTAAATATTGATCTATAACCTTTGATACAAGTCAACTAGGATCTATAGACCCTACTTGCAGATTCAAACTTGATCACTAAATGGTTGCAAACTAGAAATGGCTTCAATAAAAGAGAAATACTATAAATCCTATGAATCCTCTTTGGTTGAACCATGATCTTGAGTATCTACATTTGTCCATGACCTTGGTCAATAAGGACTTGCAGGAGATATTTTCATAATCCAAAATAAATAAACCCTACTTAGATACAACAACTCAATCATCTCATCCATCGGAACTCAATGATCTTCGAAACCACTCTCCATAGATCACTTCCCTTACCCAAGTATGTGTAATTGAGTAAATAGGTGTTGTTTGTGAATTGTGTGGTGATTGTATGCTTATTTGCTTTCCGACGATTAGACGACAACGAGAGTAAGGAGAATGGATCCCGAAGTCAACCAAGAAATGGAGATGGAGATCAATCAATCAAAGATGAAGATGAAGACTATTTTGACTTTGCCAAGCCAGGCAAGCCATCTTTTGATTCATACTCCCCATGCCTAGTTTTAATATTGCATTCTACTGGTTTTAAGTAAATTGCATGATTGAATTGCTAGAGTAGAATGATAGAAGTGAAAGGAGGTCTTGATTATCAAGAGCATCAAGCTGAGTTTATCCAACCACATTTAGTAGTACTATCACTCAATGTAGTCGCTTAGTCACTAATAAAAGTTGAGGCTATCTCTGGAGGAACCCCATTATAAAGGTGGTGACTTGAACTTGAAACTTGAATGGGAGATTCTCCTACATAATGGCTTTATGAAAGAAAATCAATCTTGACTAAGAACTATGAAATATATTTCTCAATGACAACGAGTGATGTACTATGGGAGCCAATTATACCGTACGACCACATTACCCCTATATGGGAAGGGGCTTAATCCGTAGTTTGTTTATCTTAGTATGGGAGGCCTTGTATCAAAGCTTCATGGAAGGACACCGTGAACGGTTACTTCTGGACCAGGTGGATTCCACTAACCCGGCTTCCGGGATGGGCAGAACTAGAGGCGCTGGAGTGGGAGATTCCGTATCCCGGGCTCTAGGGAAGGATCCTATACTAGGATGAGCAAGTGAAAGAGTTTGTTTAATTATCTGAACCTCGCATACTTTGCGTATGTCGAACCGTGGATTTCTCCCGGCAGATGTATCGAATCTTGTGGGTAAAGTGTACCCCTCTGCAGAGGTTTTCAAACTATTCGAATAGCCGCGTCCGCGGTCATGGACGGTTGGCGAGCTGTACTTGACTTTTGTCAATAATGAAAAGAACCATGGTGAACTGGATGAACGACTTGACTTGACCTTGATGTTGACACAATGGAATTTCCTCCTTAGATTGAACTTAGAGAACTAAACCTCTTTTCTACCAATGAACATTCTTGGGAAATAAAACTAGCTTTTTGACAAATAAACTTAGTGCTTAGTCCACCATATCAACCATGCATATCTCTCTCATCACTTTGTTTATAAGATGGTTTGCGAGTGCATCCAATGTACTCATGGCTGTGTCCCTGGCTATTAACTTGGCCAGACTTGAAGGAGCAAGATCAAGAAGGAAGGACTCATTGACGGCTTTGCGAATTAGGCTCATTTCCTACTGTCTGCTTTGCCTGTGCGGTAGAAGCTTGACAATATGGACCCAAAGTGTTATTCCGCTGCATGTTGATGTAATGTAAGGTTTGGTCTGTGCGACCACCTATGTAATCCCCTTTAATTACTATTAATGTCTATGACTATGATATCAACTACGTTATGTAAATCACAACATTGATTCTGGGATTGTGATGGATTACATAACGGGCACTTCGAATTTGTTATCAAATTTGAGGTCGTCACAAGTTGGTATCAGAGCCTAGGCTGACTCTAGGAAACCCTAGTTAGCATGGTCGTTAGAAAATGATATCTCTGATATCACAAGTTTGGTATCAGGACTATCATGACCTTAAGAGACCTTAGTTAGAATGGTCGTTAGCTAAGAAAGTAATATTTTGTCAAAAACTTATTTCTACAAAAGAAATTTATTTGCTTTGGTACCCAAAGCCCAACTTATACTCTCATCTTATTCACTTCAAATATCTTACACTCTCAACTTATACTCTCAAGAGATTTTGACAAAGAATTTATTTACCTCTTTAATTACAAAGTCTTTTCAAAGATTTGTTTTACTCTATTCCTCATCTACTTCAAATGTATACTATGGACGATATACCGACCTAAGACCGAAGGACTTTTGGATGAAAAGATTAGGGACTCAATATTTTTCACGGCTTCAACCTTGGATGTCAACTACGACCGCTACCATCGAAAGAGAGTCTCTTCATCTGATCCAGAAATCTTCCAACAAGAGTCAACCCTAGGAGACAAAAACTTCAAGAGCAAAGAGAGAGTGATCAGAAAGGATGAAGACCTCAACAGCCTTGATCTAATAGGACTTATAGGAAATGCTCAGTTGTGGTGATTGAGCTACCCTGACCTCACAATTATTAAGTGTGCTTAGTGCCTTGTGTGTATGAATGATTGATTTGATTTGAGATGTGTTGCTCATACGCCATCCGGCAACATGTAGCAACCACTCCGAAAACTTGTTTGCTCAAAAATGTTTTCGTCTTTCTCGCCAAACTACACTCTAAGCATACCAATCGGAAGACACAAAGAAAGGAAAACCCGGAATCAACCACTAGCTACTCGGAAGTTGCACTTAGCTACAAAGATGGTAGGAACAAGTTGGATCAATATTTTGGAGCACCAATCAAGAAGCATTAGTCACCTTCGTTTGGGACTAGTAGGCTTGTTTATTTCTTTGTAAATCAAGAGCGAGACTTGTAATGCGCAAGACCCTTTTTAATAAAAGCCTATGGTTTAGATACCAAATATTTTGTTTTTGAAAAGTGTGATTGTTTGTTGAAAATGCTATGTGATTGATGAAGATGTGTTTTGGCCATTTGGCCTTATCACATTTTGGGTGTACCCAATCTTTCCAGCTTGATATAAATTAATACACACTCTATCTCTTATATGGTAATCTCATTTCCCAATCTATCTCAATCTTAACTTGTGAATCTCGGGACGAGATTCTTTTTAAGGGGGCAAGATTGTAACAACCCAAATTTTTGGGAAATAGAAATAAATGGATTTATTAAAATACCAAATTGTGGAGACAACAAAAACTTTTATTTTGAATACAAGATTAATTTCTTGCCTTTTTAAAACTTGTGAAATTGAGCATTTGCTCCCATGCTTCAAATACAAAAGAGTATGAGAAGGGTTTTAAAACAAATCCTTTGAGCCCAAAATTTTTAAATAAGGATTTTTGTGAAATTGAAATAGTTTTCTCACTATTAAATTTTGTGTATGGTTGCATGCTAAACCCATTTGGGTCAATGGCCAAACCAAAAATTAAGTCAAGCAATCACAAACAAATAGAAAGGAATAAAGAAAATAAACCGCAACACAAAAACCTACGTAAGAAAAGAGGAAGTAGTGATCTTAAAGAAATTAATGATTACACTACTTTGCCCTTATATATTAAGAAAAATCTGAACTGGACCCTCGTGCATCTCTCCACCACAACTAAGAATAAGTTACAAAGAATCAAATACAATAAAGTTTAAAACAAAAATCAACTTGGAAATCTATTCAAATTTCTACCAAAGTTGGAATTCAAATAAAAGGTCATTTCCCAACTCCATGTCATCTACAAGAAAACCAACACCTTTGGACCAAGATTAAAACCTTTTTCACTTCATATTGCATGTATGCATAGAATTGCAATATAGGTCTTTTATGATTTCATGTGGGTTTTAATTTGTTGTGCAATGTTTAGTTCATTCAAACTCAACCAACAGAAGCATTAGAGAAGAACCACAAAGAGCAAAAGAACCCGAAGCAAGAGAAATAAAGAAAAAGAGAAGAAAAGATGATCTAGAAAAAGTTAACCACTACCCTAATTTGGACACTTGGAATAAGAAATCTGTAACTCAAGCAAAGGTGTGGTCAGTTAGTTGAGCTTGACCATATCACATACTAACTCAACCAAGAAGTTTCCAGCAAAAACTCAAACCCTAACCTCTTTCAAAATCTGTCCAAAGTTTGAATCTGAATCAGAAACCGTACTTCAAATTGGAAATAAGATTTTTGCAAAACCTCATATTTCTTCATAACAAAAATATTTCTGGAATCCCTATCCAATATAATGACCAACCCAATTGGAAATTTTCAAAAATTCAAAGTTTGAATTCTTGCGGACATTGTATCGAACACGTGGTGGGCAAAATCCAGGGAAAATCGGTTCTACTGTGCCGACGCTATTCTCGTTCGTCCCAAACCCTGTAGCCATGCTCAGGGACATCTCTTGGTCGAGCCCCAGCCTCCCCTGCCCCGACCATGGCCGTGAGACAGGGAAGAACAGAGGAGAACCACCGCCCGGACCCCTCACTTGCCCCCTCTGAACCAGACCACCCCGCAGCCCACTAGCGCGCCAGCAGCACGCCACAGCACACCGCAGCCCTCCGTCGAAAGCACCGACCGCCGCGTTCCTCCGTTAGCCGACACCGGCCGCGCTCTCTCCGCAGATCCACTCGCCCCGTGCTCCCTCTCCCGTCTATAAAAAGGCCACCACTCTTCCCTGAAAAGATTCCCCTCACCTCCCTCTACTTCCTAGACATAATCTCTTCGCTAGTTGCTCGCCGGTTTGAGCTCGCCGGAGTAGGCCGAGCTCCAGGACGTGCAGCCGTTCCCGAGCCTCCCGCGAGCTGCCGCCTGGACAAGGTGGAAGAGGAGGAGCTCCTCCGCCGGACTGCAACTCGCCGTCGTCTCCCGTGCCTTCCTCGCCGAGCCCCGCCGCCGTGCCGTTCCCAGCAGCCACCACCGGTGAGTTCGCTGTAGCAAGGAAGAAGATGATCCCGTACCGATTCGGTCCAATTAGTTCTGACTAGCGGGCCCCCGTTGTCAGCATTTTATTTTTTTCCTTGCCACCCGCCCAGCTGCAGCCTAGTGGGCCGGCCCAGCTCACTCTGTGTGTCAGGCCGGATTAGAAAAAAAAAAGGGATATTCGATTTCCGATTTTTTAAAAACTCTTTCAGATGCTTTAGTATATTTTATTTTCCCGGAGATCTACCGATCCAAATCTAGCAAATGAAAATGTTCTGGAAACCTTAGAACATAAGCTATCCTTTACAAGTGGTTTCAACACAATTAGATTTACAGAGTGGTTGCAGTAAAAATAACAAAACAGGAGCTTTTCCAACTTAGAAAATCCATATCAATTCAAATAAAATTCCTAAAAATATAAATCCAACTTTGGAAATTCACAATTAGTGATACCCATCTGTCTATACCATTAGATCTCATTTTTGAACCTTTTAAATCAAATGCTATTTACCCATATGGTTAAATAGGCATTTGCCATATAGGATTTGATTAAACTCAAATCTATAATCAAAATTGTTATGGAACCTTTGTTGTTTAACCACATTTTCCAAACACCATCTGTAGGTATTGATCTTAGTCCATGTGAGCTTGTAGGAAGTATTTGGAAAGTAAATACTACATAGTAGTAATTCAAAACTCAAACTTGCACACCAATCTCAAATTATGGAAATGATATGAAACCAATTCGAATCAACCCCATTTCTAAATATTGATCTATAACCTTTGATACAAGTCAACTAGGATCTATAGACCCTACTTGCAGATTCAAACTTGATCACTAAATAGTTGCAAACTAGAAATGGCTTCAATAAAAGAGAAATACTATAAATCCTATGAATCCTCTTTGGTTGAACCATGATCTTGAGTATCTACATTTGTCCATGACCTTGGTCAATAAGGACTTGCAGGAGATATTTTCATAATCCAAAATAAATAAACCCTACTTAGATACAACAACTCAATCATCTCATCCATCGGAACTCAATGATCTTCGAAACCACTCTCCATAGATCACTTCCCTTACCCAAGTATGTGTAATTGAGTAAATAGGTGTTGTTTTTCAATTGTGTGGTGATTGTATGCTTATTTGCTTTTCGACGATTAGACGACAACGAGAGTAAGGAGAATGGATCCCGAAGTCAACCAAGAAATGGAGATGGAGATCAATCAATCAAAGATGAAGATGAAGACTATTTTGACTTTGCCAAGCCAGGCAAGCCATCTTTTGATTCATACTCCCCATGCCTAGTTTTAATATTGCATTCTACTGGTTTTAAGTAAATTGCATGATTGAATTGCTAGAGTAGAATGATAGAAGTGAAAGGAGGTCTTGATTATCAAGAGCATCAAGCTGAGTTTATCCAACCACATTTAGTAGTACTATCACTCAATGTAGTCGCTTAGTCACTAATAAAAGTTGAGGCTATCTCTGGAGGAACCCCATTATAAAGGTGGTGACTTGAACTTGAAACTTGAATGGGAGATTCTCCTACATAATGGCTTTATGAAAGAAAATCAATCTTGACTAAGAACTATGAAATATATTTCTCAATGACAACGAGTGATGTACTATGGGAGCCAATTATACCGTACGACCACATTACCCCTATATGGGAAGGGGCTTAATCCGTAGTTTGTTTATCTTAGTATGGGAGGCCTTGTATCAAAGCTTCATGGAAGGACACCGTGAACGGTTACTTCTGGACCAGGTGGATTCCACTAACCCGGCTTCCGGGATGGGCAGAACTAGAGGCGCCGGAGCAGGAGATTCCGTATCCCGGGCTCTAGGGAAGGATCCTATACTAGGATGAGCAAGTGAAAGAGTTTGTTTGATTATCTGAACCTCGCATACTTTGTGTATGTCGAACCGTGGATTTCTCCCGGCAGATGTATCGAATCTTGTGGGTAAAGTGTACCCCTCTGCAGAGGTTTTCAAACTATTCGAATAGCCGCGTCCGCGGTCATGGACGGTTGGCGAGCTGTACTTGACTTTTGTCAATAATGAAAAGAACCATGGTGAACTGGATGAACGACTTGACTTGACCTTGATGTTGACACAATGGAATTTCCTCCTTAGATTGAACTTAGAGAACTAAACCTCTTTTCTACCAATGAACATTCTTGGGAAATAAAACTAGCTTTTTGGCAAATAAACTTAGTGCTTAGTCCACCATATCAACCATGCATATCTCTCTCATCACTTTGTTTATAAGATGGTTTGCGAGTGCATCCAATGTACTCATGGCTGTGTCCCTGGCTATTAACTTGGCCAGACTTGAAGGAGCAAGATCAAGAAGGAAGGACTCATTGACGGCTTTGCGAATTAGGCTCGTTTCCTACTGTCTGCTTTGCCTGTGCGGTTGAAGCTTGACAATATGGACCCAAAGTGTTATTTCGCTGCATGTTGATGTAATGTAAGGTTTGGTCTGTGCGACCACCTATGTAATCCCCTTTAATTACTATTAATGTCTATGACTATGATATCAACTATGTTATGTAAATCACAACATTGATTCTGGGATTGTAATGGATTACATAACGGGCACTTCGAATTTGTTATCAAATTTGAGGTCGTCACAACACACTTGAAGTTCCTCTTTAGATTGAACATTAGAGAACTAAACCTCTTTTCTACCAATGAACATTCTTGGGAAACAAAACTAGCTTTTGCAACTAAACTTAGTGCTTAGTCCACCATATCAACCTTGCATATCTACTTCATCATTTCATTTATAAGATGGTTTGTGAGTGCATCCAATGTACTCATGGCTGTGTCCCTAGCTATCAACTTGGCCAGACTTGAAGGAGCAAGATCAAGAAGGAAGGACTCATTGACGACTTTGCGAATTAGGCTCGTTTCCTACTGTCTGCTTTGCCTGTGCGGTTGAAGCTTGACAATATGGACCCAAAGTGTTATTCCACTGCATGTTGATGTAATGTAAGGTTTGGTCTGTGTGACCACCTATGTAATCCCTTGTATTTACTATTAATAGCTATGACTGTGATATCAACTACATTATGTAAATCACAACAATGATTCTGGGATTGTGATGGATTACATAACGGGCACTTCGAATTTGTTATAAATTTGCGGGTGTCACAGTTGTTAATCCACATAACAGAGTCAGCAATACAGAGTACATCATCCATTACATAACGAGTTCAAATAGTCTTACATGGCCACTTGGCCGAATTCAAATGCCATGCAGGGCAAGTTCACTAAGCATTGCAGTGGATGCAAGGGTAGTGTTGGTAGCCCGTGTCATGCCTCTACCCTACAGGCGACTAACCAGGAGATGGATCCTAGTTCACACCGGCATCGTTGAACTCCTCACCATCAACATCATAATCTTCACCATAATCTGACCAAGTTAATAGCTAGGGACAAAGCCATGAGTACATTTTAGATTTGTACTCGCAAACCATCTAAGAGGAGGTGTTGACATGTAGCTTGGCTGTAGCAAGGTGAAAGGCTCTAATCTAGTTTGCTCTATAATAACCATAGTTTCTCTTGTCGATATAGCATGTCATACAACATCTCTATATCCTTATTAAAGAAGACTTTTATAAAACCATTTTAGTAAAAGCTCTAGGAAGAGGGGGAAACTCATTTGTAAGAGAGAGCCGGTGGTCAATCCAACATGACCACCTTCCTTTATAAATTTAGGTCAATCACACATGACTATTTCCATTCCTTTGGCAGTACCCTGCGAGTACTCTGAACCACAACCGTGCCACGATAGTACCCTCTGAGTACTCCGCCCGACACCTTTCTCCATTTATTTTTGAAAACATTTTAGTAAAATAAAACATGACATTGGGCTAAGAAATGGTCGTTCCAACCATCCATGAGCGAGGACTTGGCTATTCGAATAGATTTACACTCTTCAGAGGTTGTACACTTTACCCACAAGATTTGATAAATCTACCGGGATACCACCACAGACCGTCATACACAAGTATGCAGGGTTCGGATAAACAAATAGAGCCTTCCATCTATCCACCTTAGTACGGGTGCCTACCCTGCGGAGTCTACCTCCCCGGCATGCCCCGGCAGTACCTCATCCAGAGCGTAACTCCAGCGCCATGGCGGGAGAACCCAAGTGTCTTTCAGCGGCTTGGGATATGCCATTGTAATGTGATGACCCTCAATAGGCATCAACCCAGATTCAGGGGTGTCACGTACCATTTTCTGGGCACTACAAACCCTTATATAGTTGTGAGGCTCCTCGCACTAAAACAGATAAACTTCGGACTAAGCCCCGTTCCATACCGGGGTAATGTGGTTGCATAGGTTAATTGTTCTGAGCAAACACTTAGTGATCACCAATGTCATTTGAAAACCACCAACTCCTTTATCCTCCCTGATCAGCTCCATTTGTCCAAAAACCATTTTTGAAAACAATTCAGTGGAGTAGATACTACTCCAAGGTTTTTGAAAACATTTTCAAAACTTTTCTTTGAGTGTTCCCATCCTAGAGTTTTTGACTCCACTAGAAGTTTCCCAAAGGCTTCACTGCTAATCAACAAGCCACTACTGTGAGGGTAAAGAATAGGCGTTCATAGGGTTCATCTTGAAGGATGATAACAAATTGGTTTGTGGATCTTGAGCCAACAAATAATTGCTTACAAGGACAATAGCAATATAAAAACATGCAATTTGATAAACCTTTAAGAAACATGCAATATAAGTGAATAGGATTCAGATATGCATCAAGTATAGATGGCTTGCCTTGGCTGGCTAGTCCCTGGTCTTCTTCCTCCTGGTACTCAAAGACTTCTCCCTCCTCGGTACACTCCTCGTTCGATTCTATCACTGGAAAGATAATAACACACAAATAAATATACATGCATGCACAAGCCACAAGCATTCCATCACTCAATACCACACAATCAAAGAGTATCAGAAACAAACATGTTTAGTAAACAAAACAAGATTTTATAGGTTTTTAATTAGCAAGTTAATCCTATTAGAAACTAGGGTTTCTTAAATAAAGCAACACAACACTAATCCACTTCAGTCAAGCATGCAGGTGTTCAAATGGACCAAGCAACACACTCAGCACATTTGCAGGTAGACATCAATCTTATGAACCCAACAAAGTTGGACCCATCCCCAAACAATTTGTAGTTTAAAATCTATGAATAAAACAATAGAAACTATAACTAGATTACCAAAATAATTCTCAGATATTCTCTGAGTATCAGAAAAATATGAACTAAAGTGTTCTGGAAAGCTCTTCTAGAACACAATCCAAGGAAATTGGATTCAATCTAAAATTCCTAACCTACTACTGATGGAAATTTATCTAAGACTAACTACACTAATAGCCATATTAATTACTACTGCAAAGATATAGATCCTAAAATAATAAAACCAATTGGTCATGCATGATAACACACTAGGGTAAGTCTGAAAATTTGATTAACACTAAAATAGTACCTAGAACTCAAGATTTGAAATAAAGTTTGAAAAGAGACTTACTTAACCACTCAATTTATCATTTGATTTATAGTGATCCTACAGACATGTGTAACGCCCCACCTTTGGATTACGGTGGAACACCTATGTTAAGTGTTATTCCCTGGATCACTGATAGCACCACAGAACAAAAATAGGGTATTCATTGCATAGTATCAAGATTACAACGTGGATCCTGATACATAAGTATTCAAACCTTACAGATACACAGCGGACAAACAAAGTGGCAATGAGCCTCCATCTTCAACACGTGCCACAGGCAGACATGTTGGAATGTATCCTCGGGATCCTACTAAACAATCCTTACCTGAAAACTTGCACATTTGAATATGCAGCCCCATAAATGGGGGTCAGTACAATGATGTACTGGCAAATGACACATATTTGGTGGCTGTTGTGAAAGCGCTATCTACATGATATTTGGCTCGTGCAGTTTCTGGCTGATTTACGTAAAGCAAGTCCATCCTATCATTTTTCAAAACAAACTTTTATTCTTTGAAATACTTTGAAGGGGCACATGGTTAAATCCACCATGAGCACCAAAGTCACCTGGTTAAATCCACCAAGATGACCCCATGAGGTTAAATTCACCACATGGTTGAATGAAAAGGACACATGGTTAAATCCATCATGAACACTAAGTCACCTGGTTAAATCCACCAAGATGACCACATGAGGTTAAATCCACCACATGGCCCTGAGACTATTTCTAAACAAGTTTTATTTATTCAGAAAAGGTGAGGAGACTCTTCTGTACATCCATGTCTAGGTACTCAAGTTGTCCATAACCGGGGACATGGCTAATCGATTAGTTTTACACCCTACAGGGGTTATGCACTTTCACCTTAAGACTCATTTTACGCCCATATATAAAATGAGACAAGACATTTCAGAAGGAGCATTCAACCATCCGGATCTGACCGTGCCCGAAATACCACCCTCTGTCAGCACCCATGGATGAACCCTCACATCATACTCAATCAAGACAGAGCCCATAATGTCATAAGGCTACACTCGAAGTTCACTAAGCAAGGAAGACATGGTAGTCTCTTTGATCCTGGGTGGCATACCACAAGTGACGAGGGGTAACTCGACAAATGTCCTAGATGAAGGACTTAGGATCGTGGGAAGAGCAACGACTAGAGAATCCGGGATCAAGATTGGCACACGATGTACCCAGGTTCATGTCCTCATGGTGGAGGATCACTACATCCTGCTAGCAATCTAGTATATGATCACAATGATGTTTACAGTGTGCCGCCATAGGTGGATTCTTGTATCTAGTCTATGTCTAATCTATTGTCTAGTCTTGATATCTATTGTAAGTTGTGATGTCTCTGTTGTAACTTGTAAGATATCTCTCTAGGGGCGCCCCTGCCTGGTTTTATATATGCAATCGGGCTAGGGTTTTACAAGAGTTCTAGTCGAATACGGATTAGAGTCTTCCTTCTTCTACTCCAAGTCATCTTTGAGTCCTTGTTCTGGTCCACCTCCTTAATGGGACGGGCCCGGTATACTAATCCGTGGGTACCCAACGGGCATACCCTCGTCAGTAGCCCTCGAGACTCAATTCGAGTTGTAGACTCGGGTTGAGTCTCCAAAACTTCAATCTTCGACTTCTTCTATCTTCAACCTTCGATTTCTTCAATCTTTGACTTCTTCAATCTTTGACTTCTTGAATCTTAGACTTCAAATGCAATGCCAAAAATCGTCGGGTTCTTGAATCCGCTCTCCCGATGGGAGTAAATGTCGAGTTTATTTTCTGGTGCTTGCCACCGACAATGGACTCGAAATTTTTCTGCTCGTTCTTCTCGAAGTATTTTTCATTGGGTGCGCGACCAGCGCTCCCGATGGGAGTAGCCCTCGAGGCTATGGTCGGATACTTGTAGTAGATCATAGGCTCCAATTTCTTCTTCTGCCCTTGTTGAATTCTTTCTCTCGAAATTGACTTTCTATCAGGTGCGCGATCAGCGCTCCCGATGGGAGTAGCCCTCGAGTCTATGTTCGGGTACTTGTTGCCGGGCATAGACTCAAGTTGGACTACTCGAAGAGGTTCGACTCCTGTTGAAGGACTTGATGATTTTGTCGACTTCTGCAGAAAATATGAATAATTGTGAAATACTTTGTCTCTCAAAGAAATATTATGCTTGTAGATTGCAATGATGATGATGTAGTATGTAAAATAAAAACTCAATGTTTTTTGTGCAATTTTGTTGCTCGTATGTAAGACCCTTTCATTAGCCTGATGCACTTCATGGCTCAATCAGCTACTCAGGTCAGATGTAAGTCGATGCGTTTGCCGTATTTGAATTTCAAGATACTTGCTAAGCCTTTTTGTTAGCCTGACGCCCAAGATTTTGGCCTTGCCAACCGTTAGTCGAGCTTCATGCGACTGTAAACTAAATTGACAAATATTCGACAAGGAACGCCACGCCAGCTACTAGGGTTTTCACAATTTTTTCAAAGTCAATGATATGCAAGATGACTGTTCATGGCGGAGCCCCCGAGTGTTGGTTGCGGTGAAAGGTAAATAATAATCGATTCTTGGAAGAGGAGAATTTAGCTTTTGTCGGGTGCGGCGTAGACGGCGCGGCCGTAGTCAACAATGACGTAGTTGAGTTGTTGTCGTAGAATCGCAATCACGATCGGAGGCAAAGTTGTTGTCGAGCCCCCGAGCGCTGTTGGGATCGTCGCGTTGCTGATGTCGACGAAATCATAGATCTTGAGGGTGATTTTTCGCACTCCGGGGCGAGTTGATGTCGAGCCCCCGAGCGTTACCGATAGTTTGCGCGAGTGCGCGATGACGAGCCCCCGAGCATACCAAGCCGCAGTTGATGCTGCAGTTGACGATGTTGAAGACGAGGTAGTCAAAATATTTTTCTCCGGGATATCCACGCAGCCCGGTGAGTAGTCAAAATATTTTTCTTTGGATTGTTCATCGCAGTCTGGTAAATCATTGGTAGAATCTTTTGGCTGATTCGCAGTCTTCAAGCTCAAAATTTATACGGCTGGTTGCTTGATCGATTTGCTAGTAGTACTCTCTTCCAATTTACTTCTTTTTTGATTTGAAGACGTATACGCATGTTGTCTCATCCACCTGCACCACCCTTTGAAGTTTTTGACACGTCTCCATATCGGAACTTGCTCCAATCCAAGTCTGATTTTGATCAATACTGTACAAATCTCTGCCGAGAATCATTGTGTCGCCACCTCCAGTAGCTGAGTTGATAGATCGCTGTTTTTTTTCTTTTTCTTGTCGGAAAAGGAAGTGTCGTCGGCTGTTGGCCATAGGAGTTGAGTCGCAGCAGACTGCCAATCCGATCCGAACTCAAAAAAATTGCCAAAATTGCTGGTTCCGATGCAAACTTGGACTGCTGAATTGGATATTGGAGACCACACAGATTTTTCTTCACGGTCGTTGCTTGATTTCTTTATACTGTTCCATATCCTTGCTCCATGAATCTTTGGCTGTGTACGCGTTAGTTGATCTTGATGATGTAGAAAAAATTTGCTGATATCGCCGGTGGAAAAGTTGAAGGATCGCGCCCGGATAACAAAATCCAGTCGCCGCGATCCCCACGGTCGGCGCCAATTGATGAGGGTTAACTCGACAAATATCCTAGATGAAGGACTTAGGATCGGGGGAAGAGCAACGACTAGAGATTCTGGGATCGAGATTGGCACACGATATACCCAGGTACATGTCCCCATGGTGGAGGATCGCTACATCCTGCTAGCAATCTAGTATATGATCACAATGATGTTTATAGTGTGCCGCCGTAGGCGGATTCTTGTATCTAGTCTATGTCTAGTCTATTGTCTAGTCTTGATATCTATTGTAAGTTGTGATGTCTATGTTGTAACTTGTAAGATATCTCTCTAGGGGTGCCCCTGCCTAGTTTTATATATGCAACCGGGCTAGGGTTTTTGTCGGACCCCGGGATCTAAGCTATACAGTTATATTATGTGTATTAGTCACGCTAGCAACGAGTGATACTGGGGTTACCAATCCCAGGCCGGAACACCATCGGCAGGCAGGCCGGAATTAAACATCGGCTCCACACATCTCGAAGCGCCGTGAAACTAATCATAACCAAGACTGCATAACAGAGAGCTCGAGAGCCTTAAACCCCTCTCGTGCACTTTATAGACATACACGCATCATGCACGAGATGGGTAACCACAACTGATAGCACAACAGTGACTCTACGACTCAAAGCATTAGTAGTTCAAACTCTTAGCAGAGTAAAGATCCAAATTATTACACGCAGAGGTCACTGACCACAATACAACAAGCAACGGAAAGCAAATTATGTTATGCTACATAACAAGATAGCAAATGGCCTAAGAGGCCTTAAACATAAAGCGAGGTCCAACCCTTAAGTCTCAGGCTGCTGCCTGGGAACTCCCAACTACTCGTCGATGTCAACGTAGAAACCACCTTCGGATGGAGCAACTTCCTCTGTAGAAAAACAACAACGAGGCAAGGGTGAGTACTTAAGGTACTCAGCAAGACTTACTACCCTATTAGCTACCTATTAGCTAACTGCCTGGTTAGAAAGGCTTTCTTTGGAGTTTCTTTGCATAAAGCAAGTTTTATTTGCAAGATAGATAGAATAGAAGCTCGTCTACTCAGATCATTTTAAAAGAGGGGGAGAGCGATTCCAGCTCTATTGATCATCATAAGATATCCACCGAAATCATCTTCACCTGCAGCTATCAACTAGAATCACCCTTTAAGTTGCCAAGTTTTACCATTCGGTTAAAGTTGTCTATGATCTCAGAATCCGTTCCCAAGTCGTCCATAACCGTGGACATGGCTTTTCGAAAAGATTTAACCCTGCAGGGGTGCACAACTTTACCCACACGTGCCAACCGACTCCTAATGCCAACGTTATAGCTTTCTCCTTGGATAGCCGGCAGAGGGTGGTTGACCACGACCTTTACCTTACTTTCGTCCAAACCATGAGTTCACTAAAAGAGGGAAGCTCCGCCGTAATGGGTCCAGTCCCGAAGTCGGTCCCTCTAATTGTGCGCAGGGGTTGATTTTCCAAAGGCCGCACCTCAACCAACCCTAGCCACGTTCAAAACAAAGTTTAAACACCCAAATAAGGTGACTCATGGAACAGACTAGGCAAGTTAGTTAGTCGAGAGGGTGCCATTATAGGGCCTCGTGTGGTTGTACGCTCGGTCTTGGTTCAAGAGGCGAGAACTCGGGTCCTAGGGTCGGCAAGAATGAGTCAAATAACCACATCCCAATGTGGCGGCTCATCCCAGCCTTTAAGCATGTTTCAACAAACTTCACTGATCATACCACAACAACCTGTCATACTAGGTTCATTCAGCTCGGATTCATCAACCTGATGGATCAGAGATTACCGACTAAGCATGGCTAAGCATATTATATATAGAGGCTCTAGCAAAGCACACATAAGCGAAACCTAGTCATGCTGGGAGCAGTGGATCAGGAATTTAGGCGACAAAGATAGAAACATGCATCAGAGAGGGTAACTCTAACTACCGATAAAAGACATTTGAATCGTATGCGACAGAGCAAGAATGGAAACACTTTGAAAACATGGGTTCAGACGCTTGCCTTGTCCTTCGATGTAGTTGTACTGATCAGTATTGGCGTTGATCTCGGTCGCGGTCTCGGATTCTACCGAGAGGAAGAAACACCGGAAAGAAGAACACAATCAACATACATGCATCGATGCGCAAGCAAGCATGATGATATGACATGTTTAAGATGCTCGAAATAAACCCTAATCCTAGCTAGTCAGGTAGCGGGGTTTTCGGACGACTCCAAAACGGGGATCCGATTAACCCTGAATTTCACCGGAGGGGGTGCAATTGATTCTTCTAACTAAACAGGGTTCAAAGTTGATTAGCAATGCATGATAATGATACAATAATGTAGATCATGTTTTCCTGAACATTTTGATATGCAATTTGTATTTTTCTGACAACGGGATAATTTTCTAGGAATTATACAAGGTTTAGAACTTTGCAGTAATTTTCTAGAGTTAAAAATTACTGTGCAATACTTTTTGTACCTGGGTCAAAGTGACCCAAGGCACTGACTGGAGGGGGGCCAGGGCCCACCTACAGGCCGGCCACGCAGGCACAGAGGCCAGCAGCCTCGGCCATGGCTGGCGCCCGCCGGTGGTCATGGAGACGGCGCTCCGGCGCAAAAACCAAGGGGGAAAAGGGTCCAGGGGGTCCTCCAGCTTACCCTAGGCTCGCCGGAGGTGGTGGCTTGGCTGGAGAGGTGCCGGCGGCGGCGTATTTCGGCGCGGCGGCGGTCGGTTCCTGCAGTGAAAACGGCGGCGTCGGCGGCGATTCCGGGCACCGTTGGTCGATTCCGTCGGCGAGGAGGTGGAGGAAGGTGAGGCGGAGCTGGGGGCTAGCTCGGAGGAAGCCGGGGCGGCGTGGAATGGCGAGGGAAGGCGACGGCCGAGCTCGGGGCTCGCAGGCCTGCACGGGAGGAAGAGGAGAGCGAGCCCAGGAGGGAAAGAAAGAGGGGGAAGTGGCGTGGCGTGTAGGGAAGGTCTCAAGGGGGTTCTTCTCATCCTCAAGGCGGCAAGCAGGACGTGGCTCGCCGGCAGCCCTGCGCAGGACACGCAAGTGCTCTGCCTACTGGAAGAAGAAGAAGAAGAAGATTTTGCAGAGAACCCCCTAGGGTTTGAAAGATTCCAGGGAAAAAATAGAAACTGCACACTTTGCAATAATTTGTAGTTTAAATGGTGTGCAGAAATTCTAAAATTTGGCAGGGGCTTTTTAGAGAAATAGTAGATGTCGGTGGAATGGATACCGGGGTATCCCGGTCCACCTGCTCCTAGGCCCCTTCATCGGCCCGTCGTCAGCCCAGGAGATAATCAGCAATCTTCAGCTCGGAGAAGACCCTCACGAGGAGGCGCCTCGTGAGGAGAACGACGATGGAAACCGCTAAGGACCAGAAGACCTCCTCACGAGCCCATGCTGGTGAGGAGAGGAGGTACGCCCACGTCAGCTCAGCACGTTTTTGTGCAGAGCAAGAAGGGCAACGGGCAGAAGGCCGAGATTGGCACACGATATACCCAGGTACATGTCCCCATGGTGGAGGATCGCTACATCCTGCTAGCAATCTAGTATATGATCACAATGGTGTTTACAGTGTGCCGCCGTAGGCGGATTCTTGTATCTAGTCTATGTCTAGTCTATTGTCTAGTCTTGATATCTATTGTAAGTTGTGATGTCTATGTTGTAACTTGTAAGATATCTCTCTAGGGGTGCCCCTGCCTAGTTTTATATATGCAACCGGGCTAGGGTTTTTGTCGGACCCCGGGATCTAAGCTATACAGTTATGTTATGTGTATTAGTCACGCTAGCAACGAGTGATACTGGGGTTACCAATCCCAGGCCGGAACACCATCGGCAGGCAGGCCGGAATTAAACATCGGCTCCACACATCTCGAAGCGCCGTGAAACTAATCATAACCAAGACTGCATAATAGAGAGCTCGAGAGCCTTAAACCCCTCTCGTGCACTTTATAGACATACACGCATCATGCACGAGATGGGTAACCACAACTGATAGCACAACAGTGACTCTACGACTCAAAGCATTAGTAGTTCAAACTCTTAGCAGAGTAAAGATCCAAATTATTACACGCAGAGGTCACTGACCACAATACAACAAGCAACGAAAAGCAAATTATGTTATGCTACATAACAAGATAGCAAATGGCCTAAGAGGCCTTAAACATAAAGCGAGGTCCAACCCTTAAGTCTCAGGCTGCTGCCTGGGAACTCCCAACTACTCGTCGATGTCAACGTAGAAACCACCTTCGGATGGAGCAACTTCCTCTGTAGAAAAACAACAACGAGGCAAGGGTGAGTACTTAAGGTACTCAGCAAGACTTACTACCCTATTAGCTACCTATTAGCTAACTGCCTGGTTAGAAAGGCTTTCTTTGGAGTTTCTTTGCATAAAGCAAGTTTTATTTGCAAGATAGATAGAATAGAAGCTCGTCTACTCAGATCATTTTAAAAGAGGGGGAGAGCGATTCCAGCTCTATTGATCATCATAAGATATCCACCGAAATCATCTTCACCTGCAGCTATCAACTAGAATCACCCTTTAAGTTGCCAAGTTTTACCATTCGGTTAAAGTTGTCTATGATCTCAGAATCCGTTCCCAAGTCGTCCATAACCGTGGACATGGCTTTTCGAAAAGATTTAACCCTGCAGGGGTGCACAACTTTACCCACACGTGCCAACCGACTCCTAATGCCAACGTTATAGCTTTCTCCTTGGATAGCCGGCAGAGGGTGGTTGACCACGACCTTTACCTTACTTTCGTCCAAACCATGAGTTCACTAAAAGAGGGAAGCTCCGCCGTAACGGGTCCAGTCCCGAAGTCGGTCCCTCTAATTGTGCGCAGGGGTTGATTTTCCAGAGGCCGCACCTCAACCAACCCTAGCCACGTTCAAAACAAAGTTTAAACACCCAAATAAGGTGACTCATGGAACAGACTAGGCAAGTTAGTTAGTCGAGAGGGTGCCATTATAGGGCCTCGTGTGGTTGTACGCTCGGTCTTGGTTCAAGAGGCGAGAACTCGGGTCCTAGTGTCGGCAAGAATGAGTCAAATAACCACATCCCAATGTGGCGGCTCATCCCAGCCTTTAAGCATGTTTCAACAAACTTCACTGATCATACCACAACAACCTGTCATACTAGGTTCATTCAGCTCGGATTCATCAACCTGATGGATCAGAGATTACCGACTAAGCATGGCTAAGCATAGTATATATAGAGGCTCTAGCAAAGCACACATAAGCGAAACCTAGTCATGCTGGGAGCAGTGGATCAGGAATTTAGGCGACAAAGATAGAAACATGCATCAGAGAGGGTAACTCTAACTACCGATAAAAGACATTTGAATCATATGCGACAGAGCAAGAATGGAAACACTTTGAAAACATGGGTTCAGACGCTTGCCTTGTCCTTCGATGTAGTTGTACTGATCAGTATTGGCGTTGATCTCGGTCGCGGTCTCGGATTCTACCGAGAGGAAGAAACACCGGAAAGAAGAACACAATCAACATACATGCATCGATGCGCAAGCAAGCATGATGATATGACATGTTTAAGATGCTCGAAATAAACCCTAATCCTAGCTAGTCAGGTAGCGGGGTTTTCGGACGACTCCAAAACGGGGATCCGATTAACCCTGAATTTCACCGGAGGGGGTGCAATTGATTCTTCTAACTAAACAGGGTTCAAAGTTGATTAGCAATGCATGATAATGATACAATAATGTAGATCATGTTTTCCTGAACATTTTGATATGCAATTTGTATTTTTCTGACAACGGGATAATTTTCTAGGAATTATACAAGGTTTAGAACTTTGCAGTAATTTTCTAGAGTTAAAAATTACTGTGCAATACTTTTTGTACCTGGGTCAAAGTGACCCAAGGCACTGACTGGAGGGGGGCCAGGGCCCACCTGCAGGCCGGCCACGCAGGCACAGAGGCCAGCAGCCTCGGCCATGGCTGGCGCCCGCCGGTGGTCATGGAGACGGCGCTCCGGCGCAAAAACCAAGGGGGAAAAGGGTCCAGGGGGTCCTCCAGCTTACCCTAGGCTCGCCGGAGGTGGTGGCTTGGCTGGAGAGGTGCCGGCGGCGGCGTATTTCGGCGCGGCGGCGGTCGGTTCCTGCAGTGAAAACGGCGGCGTCGGCGGCGATTCCGGGCACCGTTGGTCGATTCCGTCGGCGAGGAGGTGGAGGAAGGTGAGGCGGAGCTGGGGGCTAGCTCGGAGGAAGCCGGGGCGGCGTGGAACGGCGAGGGAAGGCGACGGCCGAGCTCGGGGCTCGCAGGCCTGCACGGGAGGAAGAGGAGAGCGAGCCCAGGAGGGAAAGAAAGAGGGGGAAGTGGCGTGGCGTGTAGGGAAGGTCTCAAGGGGGTTCTTCTCATCCTCAAGGCGGCAAGTAGGACGTGGCTCGCCGGCAGCCCTGCGCAGGACACGCAAGTGCTCTGCCTACTGGAAGAAGAAGAAGAAGAAGATTTTGCAGAGAACCCCCTAGGGTTTGAAAGATTCCAGGGAAAAAATAGAAACTGCACACTTTGCAATAATTTGTAGTTTAAATGGTGTGCAGAAATTCTAAAATTTGGCAGGGGCTTTTTAGAGAAATAGTAGATGTCGGTGGAATGGATACCGGGGTATCCCGGTCCACCTGCTCCTGGGCCCCTTCATCGGCCCGTCGTCAGCCCAGGAGATAATCAGCAATCTTCAGCTCGGAGAAGACCCTCACGAGGAGGCGCCTCGTGAGGAGAACGACGATGGAAACCGCTAAGGACCAGAAGACCTCCTCACGAGCCCATGCTGGTGAGGAGAGGAGGTACGCCCACGTCAGCTCAGCACGTTTTTGTGCAGAGCAAGAAGGGCAACGGGCAGAAGGCCGCGTATCGTCCACGCTACCCCCGACAGGGAGGAGACCAACTTTCTCTGTGCCTGCCCAAAGCGGCACAGTGGCAGTTGGCCACCCCCCTAAATATGGCATGGACGGTGTAGGGCGCCAGAGGAGGACGTCAGCCTTCTCCACCCACTCCTGTGGACCGGCGCCGCTGCTCTACGAAGACCAAGTCTACGGAAGAACCTAGTCTACAGCTGTCCTCCCTCCTTGGCCGTGTGTGGCAACCCCTTCCCCAAGAAGATAAGGGGAAGGAGGACCTTGGCGCTATAAAAGGAGGGGAGGCCACCCCTTAGAGGGGATCCGATCCAATCTAGTCTGATCTTCATCTTCTTCAAGCTGCTAGTTGGGCACGCAGGTTCTTCAACCTCTGGCCAACTAGAGCTGTGTAACCAAGGCCTTGTACTCCTCGCGAGGTGTCGCGTCGTAATACAAGAAGGCAGGAAGTAGGGGTTTTACCTCACCACGAGGGCCCTGAACCTGGGTAAAGCTCGGTCTCCCTCTCTGCAGTGCGTTGCGCGTCCGACAATCGAGGCTTCCGTCACCGTGTTTCGTTGCGATCCAAGATCTCACACGTTCAGCCCCCTGCGTTCGAATCTTCGGGTCCGTCGCGTGGTACCCCGTGTTCTTGCGACACGAAATCCATCGACATTTGGCGCGCCAGGTAGGGGGCTGTGGTGTTTTCTCTTCTAGATCTGCTTCGACATGGCCGACGCCAACGCGAGGCTCGAGCGTCTTCGCCGTCGCAACGCCGCTCGGGGGCAAACCGAGCCCATCTTCCGTCGTCGGGAAGTTTCGGCAGAGGAGGAGGAGGAGGAAGATCTGGAGTCCTCCTATCTCCCTTCTCAGCGGACAGAGCCTTCGCTCTCCTTCACCGCCACCGCCACTTCTCGCGCTCGTTCTGGGAGTCAGCTGTCTCCTGCGCAGGCACTCGCCATGGCGCAGGAGCTGCTGCGCTATCAACCCACCGACGACGGGCGTGAGGGGTGGCGCGCTCGAATCGCCGAGCTCGTCGCCATCGCCAACGAAGACCCGGCCTTGGGAGGAGCCCAGGGCGCGGGGCATCCAGATCCAGCGGCGGGGCATCGTGCCCCGGGCGCCGGAGATGGGATGGCCAACAAGGCCAAAAAGGTGGTTTCCCGTGCCGCATCTTCGCCGCGCGGGGAGCCCAGCTGCCAAATCGTCCAGCGCGCTCCGGAGGACGCTCGTGTCTCCCTCGAGCGTCGCCGCGAAAATCATGATCGCGCCATCGATGACATCGGTGAGGCTGGCAAGAACGTCAGGACCCCTAGCGTCCCGATCTACAACCCCGGGTGTCTTGCCCTCACTCGCCAGCAGCGCTACGTTGTCTGGCCTGACAAGTTCAAGCCGGACATCGCCACGCGCTACGACGGGACCACAAATCCTGTCGAATTCCTCCAACTCTACGTCGTCGCCGTCCAGGCTGCGCGTGGAGATCAGCGCGCCATGGCCAATTGGTTCCCCATGGCCCTCAAGGACGCTCCGCGGACTTGGCTCATGAATCTTCCTCACGAATCCGTGACTTCGTGGAAGGATTTATGCCGTCAGTTCGTTGCCAACTTCATGCCCACGTACGAGCGCCCCGCGACTAAGAACGATCTTAAAGCGGTGCGTCAGTATAAGGGCGAGACGCTTCGTCAATACATCCAGCGCTTCAGTCAGATGAGGAACAAGATTCCCAGGATCTCCAACGAGGAGGTCATCTCCGCGTTCTCCACGGGCGTCTCCGATGTCAAGATGCGGGAGAAGCTCTCCGTGAATGATGAGCTGACTTCCGTCGTCAGGCTCTTCGAGATCGCCGACCGATGCGCCAAGGCTGAGGAGGGGAGGCTCTTCGTGCACAATCAGCCGGAGGCGCCTCCCCCAAAGCCGAAGTCCAAGGACCCCAAGCGAAAGGAGGCTGCTATCCTCGCGGCGGAGCCCGATTATAAGCAACGCCGCGAGGACCGCTCCGATCGCGATAAAGGTCGACGTCGCCGCTACTGCATCATCCACAAGAAGGACACCCACAATATTGAGGATTGTTGGGTTGTCCGGAAGTTTCACGAGGAAAATGGCGGCGCCAAGCGTCGCGGGGGCGGCCGCAGCAACGGCAAGAGCGGATCCCGGGGCGATCGCCGCGACGACGACCGCGAGGAGGGTCGCCGCCGTGGGGGTCTGTCTCGAGACGATCCCGAGCCGCTGCCGCTGCCCCCACCAGCAAACGATCGTCGGGAGGAAAACCAGGGGGGCTATCAAGAGCCGCGAGATTTCGTCGCTTGCCTCCTGGGTGGAGCTCAGGCTCCTCTGTCCAATCGGCACTTCAAGCAGCTGTCGCGAGAAATCGCGGCGGCACAGCCCAACATCGGCAATCGCTTAATGAAGTGGTCGACGTGCAAGATTGGCTTCGACGAGGAGGATCATCCGGCTTCCACAAGGGGTGTGGGCACAATCCCCCTCTTGTGCACGCCAACCATCAACAACGTCGCCGTCAACCGCACTCTCATCGATGGAGGGGCGGGCCTCAACATCATCTCCGTCGAGATCTTCGAAAAGATGCAAGTGCCGTACCATCGGCTCATGCCAACTCGGCCGTTCTTCGGGGTAACTGAAGGATCTACGACGCCAATCGGGCAGGTAAGCCTGCCCGTCACCTTCGGCACCCGGGACAACTACAGGATGGAAAGCCTCGACTTCGACGTCGCCTACATCGCCTTGCCATACAATGCCATCCTCGGCTACCCGGCCTTGGCTAGGTTCATGGCGGCAACGCACCATGGCTTCAATGTCCTCAAGATTCCGGGCGCCAACGGCACGATCACCGTGCGCTGCAACGAGAAGGATGCTCTCCGATCAGTTGAGCATGTCTATCGCGAGGCCGCCACCATGTTCCCCGCCGACGAAGATTTACTGGAACACTCCGGCGACCTCGTGAGGAAGAAGCAGCTCGTGTCCCAAGAGCGAGCTGCAGCGAAGAAGGCCTCTCTTGAGCCCCACCTGCAGGGCTCATCAGGGAAGAAGTTCGCCGCCTCTGCATCGCCGACCCCAAGTGAGGACCTGGACCATCCAATGATGGACATGAGCATTGGGGAAGCTGCGGTTCCCTCGGGCAGGAGGCCCCAGTTTACCCAGGAGCGCTCAGCAACCAAGAAGGTCCCGCTTCAGGCTGGGGGCTGCGACAACTTCGTCACCATCGGGGCAGGGCTTTCCCCCAAATAGGAAAGCGCGCTCGTCACCTTCCTGCGGGCAAATTCTGACATGTTCGCTTGGACTCCGTCAGATATGCCCGGCGTTCCCAGGGAGGTGATTGAGCATCACCTAGCCGTGTGCCCTCAGGCACACCCCGTGAAGCAGAAGACTAGGAAGCAAGCGCAAGAAAAGCAAGACTTCATCGTCAAGGAGATAGAGAAGCTGAAGAAGGCCAAGTTGATACGCGAGGTGGCTCACCCCACCTGGATTGCTAATCCGGTGGTCGTCCCAAAGGCTAACGGCAGTGGGCGCCTCTGCGTAGACTTCACAAGTCTCAACAAGGCATGTCCCAAGGATCCATATCCCCTCCCGAGGATAGATCAAATCGTCGACTCCACCGCCGGCTGCGACCTCCTTTGCTTCTTGGATGCCTTCTCCGGTTATCATCAGATCAAGATGGCAAAGGAGGACGAAGAGAAAACCGCCTTCATCACGCCTTGCGGTGTGTACTGCTACGTCTGCATGCCCTTCGGCCTGAAGAACGCAGGAGCTACCTTCCAAAGGCTCATGCGTAAGGCTCTGGGGGCTCAGATGGGAAGGAATGCGGAAGCCTACGTCGACGACATCGTCGTCAAGACTCGCGAGGGTCGCACCTTCATCGAGGATCTGGAGGAGACATTCGTCAACTTGAGAAAGGTAAGCATCAAGCTCAACCCCGCCAAGTGCGCCTTCGGCGTGCCGTCGGGAAAACTGTTGGGGTTCCTCGTGTCCAATCGCGGGATAGAGGCGAACCCCGACAAGGTCAAGGCCATCGAAGAAATGCGTCCTCCGCGCAATCTCAAGGAAATGCAACGCCTCGCGGGGTGCATGGCAGCCCTGGGGCGCTTCATCGCGAGGAGTGGGGAAAAGGCTTTACCCTTCTTCAAGCTTATGAAGCGCACCGGGAAGTTCGAGTGGACTCCGGAGGCCGACAAGGCCTTCGCCGAGTTGAAAAGGTACCTCACGAGCCCACCGGTCATGGTTGCACCAACCCCCCGCGAGCCCTTGCTACTCTACATCGCGGCAACTCCAAGGACTGCGAGCGCCGTCCTCGTCGCGGAGCGAGACGCCAGGATAATCGCCAAGGAGGAGGTCGCTCCTCCAGCTCGGGGGCTCCTCGCGAGGAAGAAGCTGCTTCAACCCCCGCCCCTCGAGAGGAACCGCCCGAGGGATCTTCACCGGCCGAGCCGCTCTCTCAGAGCAACGCTCAAAAGCCTCCTGAGGAGGAGCCTTCCGAGGGTGTCGTCAAGGTGCAAAAGCCTGTGTACTTCGTCAGCACGGTACTGCGCGATGCGCGGGAGCGCTACACCATGCAGCAAAAGTTGCTCTACACCTTGCTCATCGCCTCGCGGAAGCTGCGCCACTACTTCCAGGGTCACCCGATTAAGGTGGTAACCGATCGGCCCCTGGAAGCCATCCTCCGCAACCCCAATGTCACCGGGCGGATGGCAGAGTGGGCTGTGGAGCTTCAGCCCTTCGAGATCTCCTTCGAAACTACAAAGGTAATCAAGAGCAAGGCTTTGGCCGAGTTCACTGCAGAATGGACTGACCCGTTCGTCGACGAGCCTCCAGAGGTGGAGTCAACTCTCCCCGGAGAGGAGGCCCCAGGCCTCTGGGTCATGCACTTCGACGGTGCCTTCAACCTCCCCGGCGCGGGAGCCGGCGCTGTCCTAACCTCTCCCTCTGGAGACAAGCTCTTCTATGCTGTGCAGCTCTGCTTCAAGCCCGAGGACAAGGTCTCCAACAACATCGCGGAGTACGAAGGACTACTTGCTGGCCTAAGGGCAGCAAGCGCGTTGGGCGTCAAGCGTCTCATCGTCAAGGGGGATTCACAACTGGTTGTGAACTTCTCGAACAAGAGCTACACTCCAAGGGATGAGCACATGGCGGCTTATCTCGAGGAGCATCGAAAGATGGAAAAGCGCTTCCAAGGCCTGGAGCTGAAGCACGTCCCGAGGGGAGAAAATGTCGAGGCCGACGAAATCGCCAAGCGCGCCTCTCATCGACTGGCGCAGCCCGCCGGCGTCTTCGAGGAGCGTCTCTTCAAGCCGTCCGCCTCTCCGCCAACATCCAAACCACCTCCTCTTCCTGCTTTGCCGCCACCGCCGGAGCAGGGGGCTCCGGATTGCGGACCTCCTTCGGGTGACCGCGTCCTTCTGGCGTTGGCTCGGCAGGAGGGAGTGGATTGGATCATCGAGCTCAAGGCCTACCTCACCAGCAGCAGGCTACCCGAGGATGAAGAGGAGGCCGAGAGGATCGTGCGGCAAGCTTCGGGCTACTGCATCAAGGACGGTGACTTGTACCGGCGTCGCCCTAGTGGCATCGCCCTGAAGTGCATATCTACTCACCAAGGCCAGGAGCTTCTAAGGGACATCCATGCCGGCGAGTGCGGCCATCATGCCTCTGCGGCAACTCTAGCCGCAAAGGCATATCGAAGTGGCTCTACTGGCCTTCGGCGCTCGGAGACGCGGCGGAGATGGTCAGGAGGTGCGAGGCGTGCCAATTCCACGCCAAGCAGATACATCAGCCGGCGCAAGAGCTGCGAACCATCCCACTCACTTGGCCCTTTGCCGTTTGGGGGCTGGACATCCTCGGTCCGTTCCCCAGAGCGCAAGGGGGCTATCGCTACCTCTACGTCGCCATCGACAAGTTCACCAAGTGGGTGGAGGTGGAACCGGTGTGCACAATCCCGGCCAGATCCGCCGTCAAGTTCATCCGTGGGCTGGTCTGCCGCTTTGGTGTGCCTAACCGCATAATCACCGACAACGGCAGCCAGTTCACCAGCGGCTTGTTCCGGGAGTACTGCGCATCGACCGGCATCAAAATCTGCTTCGCCTCCGTCGCCTACCCCCGGAGCAATGGCCAAGCCGAGCGTGCCAACGCTGAGGTACTTAAAGGACTCAAGACGAAAAGCTTCAACGCCAAGCTCGAGGCCTGCGGCAAAAAATGGTTAGACAACCTCCAATCCATCTTGTGGTCCATCAGGACTACCGCCTCCAAGCCCACTGGAGAGACCCCTTTCTTCTTGGTCTATGGGGCGGAGGCTGTTCTTCCCACCGACATCAAGTTCGGGTCGCCAAGAGTGCTCGCCTTCGACGAAATTCGCCAAGAAGACCTCATCAAGGATCGCCTCCTCCTGCTCGAGGAAGCTCGGTGCCAAGCCGCGCTCCGCGCCGCGAGGTACCAGCAAGGACTACGCCGCTACCATAGCCGCCATGTTCAGCAAGGACTCTGGAGGTCGGCGACCTGGTGCTGAGGAGAATACTCTCTCGCGAGGGCCTGCACAAGCTGTCTCCAATGTGGGAAGGGCCCTTCAAGGTGACGCACATTGCCAGGCCTGGCTCGGCGCGGCTGGAAACCGCAGAAGGCGTGCCAGTGGGGAACCCGTGGAACATAGCTCACCTGCGAAAGTTCTACCCTTAGGTTCCTCACGAGGAGAAAAAGACCGTTTTCACGGCCCTTGTATCAGCTCAACCTGCTCTTAAGCACTGATATTAAGATATCGCGCAATGTAGCGCCTCTGCTTCGGCATGACATCAAAATGGCATGAAGTCCATTTATTTTCTGTTGTACTCCTCGCGGAAGGGGGCTAGGCACGGTGTCTATGCTGGGGCCTTCGCCCGGAAAACAGCAAGCCCGAAAAACCCGAAGGGAGCGAGCTCTGGTCGGGGGCGACGGCCCCATTAACGATCACCTCTGGATGCCCATGGTGCTTAGTTCCCCGCGAAGTGCTCCAGAAAATAAAAAATCTTCAAGGAAAAGTCCAAGGTGTGCCCATGGCACCCGCTAAGGACCTACCCCTCGTGAGCAACCCTCACGGGGGAGCAAAGACGCGTCGATGCTCCAGCATCCGCGGGAGGATTCCCTCTCCGGAGGAAGGCCTAACGTGGCAGGATTATTGAAGACAAAGGCCGCTCCGATAAATCTTGCGAAGGAGACGCAGATCCGGAGGTCCGCGCCAGGCCCTTCACCTCATGAGCAACCCTTGTGAGGTGTCGACGGTCTCTGGGCTCTCTTAAGCGTCGACGTTTTCACGTCCGTGAGGGTCCAGCTTCCCTCAACGACGAGGAAGGCCCCGTGAATCGCCACGCGCGGCATTTGCTCTTAGCTGCTGGCACAGATAGTGCCGCGCTCCTCCACGACGGAGAAGGTCCCTGTGCCGGTCACAGGGGCATCTTATTCGCCTTCTTTTTTCGTTTGTTTTATCGATTTGTTTTTCCGTTTTCGGGGATTTGGGGTTTTTTCTTTTCCAACTCTTTTCTTCAAACTTCTTGTCTCAGGAATCGTCCGTGTGTCATCGACGCCGAACCCATCCCGAGCTCTGAGGTGGAGGGAGGCTTCCCGTCGATGCCTACAACTCAGCGGGGCTCTCGAGCGAGCGAATGGCCAGGACAGCGAAGGACATCAAGATTTAGCAAAAGGATTTCATTGAAGCGCCCCCGGAGGGGGAAGGAGCAAAGCACGGCGGGGCATTCCCCGCCGGCAAGGACTACACAACGGAAAAGGGAGGAGACTAGCTCCCCTCCCCAGAAGACTACTGCCCAGGACCTCCTCTTCACTGCGCCGGGAGCTGGGGGTAGGTGCGGCGCACCCCGCCGGCGGTGAAGACCCGTAGCAAGGCCTCCAGCGATCCCCAGCTTGAAGCGGAAGACGATGCGGTCGCCGACGCGGAGTCGGAGGCCGACGGCGAATGCCCTCCAGCGGCCGGCGAGGACGACGTTGCCGCCGTTCCCGAGGAGGATGTCCACAGGCCAATGGAGGCCTGGCCTGCTTTGCTCCCCCAGGAGGATCTCCCCGACGGCGTTCCCGTGGGCGTGGATCACCCTCCGGACGGCGTCGGGCAGCCGGAGGGAGTTGAAGCCCGGAGCGTCGACGACGACGAGGAGCTCCAGGAAGCGGGACCCCGGGGCGACGAGGGGTCCCAATCGCCGCCGCCAGGTGGCGCGGAGTGGCAACCACCCCATTCACCGGCGGGAGCGGAAGATCCGCAGCGGGAGGAGGCGGTCCCAGGGCGGCCTCCATCTCCCGGAGGGCCCGATCATGCTCCCCGAGGCGCGGGGAGCAGGCGCCGCCGCCAGCGGCGACGACGAGTTCAGGGCGCCTCCACGCGCAGGACCCCTGAGGGTCAGGGCGCCGGAGGTCCCCGCAGCGGCATGGCTTGCCTCGCCCTACCGCGACGCGCCAATGCGGAGGGGGCCGCCGCGCCGGGCGTCCACTGGGCGGCGGCCTTCGCCTTCTTTCCGCCGCCCAGAGGGCTCCCTGGGCGCTTCGCTCCGGAGCTTGAACCGGCAGCGGCGGCGGAGTTGGAGGGGTCCATGTTCTCAGGGAAGAAGAAGTGGAAGTGGTACTGGAGGAAGGAGGTGAAGTGCCGGCGGTCTCGAGGAGGACCTATTTAAGGGGATCATCCAACGTCGATGCGTCAAATCCTCGCGCGGGAATCGAAGCGTTGGCGCGGCGCTCTGCAGTCAAGCGAAACATCATTACGGCAGGTTGACGCCTCGGCGACCGTAGCGTCATCCGCCGTTTCGTCTCGCCAGCTGCGGCCGCGCCACGTGTTCGGAGACTCTGTTTCTTCACATGGTCCTCTGACCGCGCAGTGGACGCGTGCCGTCGGAGGGCCCAGTCGCTTCGGGGGCCCCCGTCCCTTCGCTTCCTCGAGAGGGCGCGTTGTGGGCCGGGCTCCCGGGGGCTACTGTCGGTGGAATGGATACCGGGGTATCCCGGTCCACCTGCTCCTGGGCCCCTTCATCGGCCCGTCGTCAGCCCAGGAGATAATCAGCAATCTTCAGCTCGGAGAAGACCCTCACGAGGAGGCGCCTCGTGAGGAGAACGACGATGGAAACCGCTAAGGACCAGAAGACCTCCTCACGAGCCCATGCTGGTGAGGAGAGGAGGTACGCCCACGTCAGCTCAGCACGTTTTCGTGCAGAGCAAGAAGGGCAACGGGCAGAAGGCCGCGTATCGTCCACGCTACCCCCGACAGGGAGGAGACCAACTTTCTCTGTGCCTGCCCAAAGCGGCACAGTGGCAGTTGGCCACCCCCCTAAATATGGCATGGACGGTGCAGGGCGCCAGAGGAGGACGTCAGCCTTCTCCACCCACTCCTGTGGACCGGCGCCGCTGCTCTACGAAGACCAAGTCTACGGAAGAACCTAGTCTACAGCTGTCCTCCCTCCTTGGCCGTGTGTGGCAACCCCTTCCCCAAGAAGATAAGGGGAAGGAGGACCTTGGCGCTATAAAAGGAGGGGAGGCCACCCCTTAGAGGGGATCCGATCCAATCTAGTCTGATCTTCATCTTCTTCAAGCTGCTAGTTGGGCACGCAGGTTCTTCAACCTCTGGCCAACTAGAGCTGTGTAACCAAGGCCTTGTACTCCTCGCGAGGTGTCGCGTCGTAATACAAGAAGGCAGGAAGTAGGGGTTTTACCTCACCACGAGGGCCCTGAACCTGGGTAAAGCTCGGTCTCCCTCTCTGCAGTGCGTTGCGCGTCCGACAATCGAGGCTTCCGTCACCGTGTTTCGTTGCGATCCAAGATCTCACACGTTCAGCCCCTGCGTTCGAATCTTCGGGTCCGTCGCGTGGTACCCGTGTTCTTGCGACACGAAATCCATCGACAGTAGAAGCTTCACAAATTTTATTTGCAAACTTTGAAAACATTTTGAGAGCATTTCGAATAAAGAAAAGTTGCACATGTTAGGGTTTTTCTTCTTTGATTTTAATTCAAATTTTTCTCAAGTGCAAAATAAATGCATGCAATGATGATGACAAATGCTTTATTTATTTAACAAGCATGGGATGTTACAACTCTACCCCCCTTACAAGAATCTCGTCCCGAGATTCCTAAGTTTTAGAAAAGAAGGCAGGGTACTCAGATCGAAGACGATCTTCTCGTTCCCAGGTTGCTTCTTGCTCAGAGTGATGAGACCATTGAACTTTCATTAATTTGATGCTTTGATGTCGAGTTTTACGCTCGGCTTCATCAAGGATACAAATAGGATACTCCCGATAAGTTAGATCATCTTGGAAATCAAGTGCCTCATGGTCAACACCACAGATGGGATCTTTGAAGCAACGCTTGAGTTGCGACACATGGAAGATATCATGGATTTTAGGAAAAGTTGATGGTAGCTCCAATTGATAGGCAAGCTTTCCACGCTTAGCGAGAATGGGGAAGGGACCAACATAGTGAGGAGCCAGTTTGCCCTTAATACCAAAGCGGTGAACTCCTTTTAGAGGAGTGACTCGGAGATAAGCTTTCTCACCAATTTCATAGCTCACATCTTGATGATGACGATCATAGTAGCTCTTCTGACGAGATTGAGCGGTTTTCAAGCGCTCTCGGATGATGCGAACTTGATCTTCTGCTTCTTGGATCATATCCGGTCCAAAGAATTGCCTTTCTCCGGTTTCAGACCAATTTAGCGGTGTTCGACATTTTCTTCCATATAGAGCTTCAAAAGGTGCCATGCCCAGGCTAGACTGGAAGCTGTTGTTATAGGCAAATTCAGCATATGGAAGGCACTTTTCCCAATTCTTGCCGAAGATATAACACAGGCTCTGAGCATGTCTTCAAGAATTTGATTCACTCTTTCGGTTTGACCACCGGTTTGAGGATGATAGGCCGTGCTAAAGGAAAGACGAGTTCCCATAGCTTGTTGAAAACTAGCACAGAACTTGGAGGTAAATAGGCTTCCACGATCAGAGATGATTTTCTTTGGAACACCGTGAAGAGTGACTATCCGGGAAACATACAAATCCGCCAATTGGCTAGCAGTAATGTCTTCTCGAATAGGAAGGAAGTGAGCAACCTTAGATAGGCGATCAACGACCACCCATATAGCATTGCTTCCCTTTTGAGTTTTGGGAAGGCCAGTAATAAAATCCATGCCAGTCTCATCCCATTTCCACTCGGGAATAGATAGAGGTTGAAGAATACCCGCTGGTCTCTGATGTTCAGCTTTTACGCGACGACAAACGTCGCATTCAGCAACAAAGCGAGCAATTTCTCGTTTCATCCGGGTCCACCAGAACCTTTGGCGAAGATCCTGATACATCTTTGTAGTTCCAGGATGAATAGAGAGAGGTGAATCATGAGCTTCTTGGAGAATTAGCTCTCTTAGCTTCTGTTTCTTTGGCACAACCAGACGGTTACCAAAGTAGACGACACCATGATCATCGATGGAGAAACATTTAGCCTTTCCGCTAGCAATGCTCTTCTTCATCTTAGAAATACCCAAGCTACGCTTCTGAGCATCCTTGATCTGGTCTTCAAGAGAGGGTTTAACCTCTAAGTTTGCCAGGAAACCACGAGGTACAACTTCGAGGTTAAGACGTGCAAATTCCTCATGGAGAGAAGGTTGATCCTGCTGGATCATGAGATTGTTGCAATAAGATTTTCGACTTAGCGCGTCAGCAACGACATTGGCTTTGCCGGGTTGATAGTTGAGACCTAGATCATAATCTTTGATGAGTTCCAACCATCTTCTCTGTCTGAGATTCACATCCGGTTGGGTGAAAAGATACTTCAGACTTTGATGATCTGAGTACAACTCGCAACGACTACCAAGAAGGTAATGTCGCCATTGCTTAAGAGCATGTACCACAGCTGCAAGCTCCAGATCATGAGTTGGGTAATTGAGCTCGTGCGGTTTCAATTGTCGAGAGGCATAGGCAACCACATGGCCATCTTGCATCAACACACATCCGAGCCCTTGAAGAGATGCATCACAGAAGACGACAAAGTCCTTGCTAGTGTCCGGAAGGACAAGCACAGGAGCAGTAGTCAGTTTGGTTTTCAAAACCTGGAAACTTTCTTGTGCCTTTTCTGACCACTCAAACTTCTTATCCTTCTTGAGAAGATCAGTCATCGGCTTGGCAATTTTGGAGAAATTTTCAATGAATCGACGGTAATAACCAGCCAGTCCAAGAAAACTCCGGATGTCCTTAGCTGACTTAGGTGTTTCCCAATCAAGAACAGATTGAACTTTGTTTGGAATCATTGCAACACCATTTGCAGAGACAACATGACCAAGGAAGATGAGCTCTTGTAACCAGAACTCACATTTAGAAAACTTGGCATAGAGACGATGTTCACGAAGCTTTGTTAAAGCTAGACGTAGATGTTCAGCATGTTCTTCTTCGGTCTTGGAGTAGATTAGAATATCATCAATATAGACCACAACGAACTTGTCAAGATACTCCATGAACACAGAGTTCATGAGCCGCATAAATGTGGCTGGAGCATTGGTGAGGCCAAAGGACATGACGGTGTACTCGTAAAGACCATAACGAGTCATAAACGCCGTTTTTGGAATGTCTTCAGTTCTGATTTTGATTTGATGGTACCCTGATCTTAAGTCCATTTTGGAGAAGACTGTGGCACCAGTCAATTGATCAAAAAGATCATTGATTCGAGGAAGAGGATACTTGTTCTTGATTGTCACAGCATTGAGCGGCCGGTAATCAACAACCAGTCGCGGAATGTTGGTATCCCTTTTCTTGACAAAGAGTGCAGGACATCCCCAAGAAGAGGTACTAGGTTGGATGAACTTTTTCCCTTCTAACTCTTCTAGTTGCTTCTTTAGTTCAACCAATTCTTCTGGAGGCATACGATAAGGTCTTCGGGAAACAGAGCGGTTCCAGGAACCAACTCGATGACAAAATCCACACTTCGATCAGGTGGCATGCCAGGTAATTCTTCAGGAAAGACATCTGGAAAGTCACAGACCACCGGTACATCATGAATTTCAAGTGGAGGTAGGACATCAATGGCATACAACTCAGCCTCCGGAACAAATCTTGCTGATGGAGCAGTTGCTGGCGAAGACCAATACAAAACTGTATTGCCAGAAAGATCGGTTATGCTAATAGACCTAGCTGCACAATCAATGACAGCTTGATACTTTGTCAGCCAGTTCATGCCCAAGATGACATCGATATCAGTTGACTTGAGGGCAATGAGAGAGGTTGGAAACAAGAGATATCCTATGTTGAGTATGACCTCCTGAGTAACCCATATGGTTTGCCAATGAGACCCGGGAGTTTTAATTTCCATAGGGGAAGACATTGTCTCAAAAACTATGCCATGCATCCGTGCAAACTCTTGAGAGATGAATGAATGCGATGCTCCAGAATCAAATAAAACTGTAGCTGGAATTGAGTTGATACAAAGCGTACCTAGAATGACGCTTGGATCTTCCTCAGCTTCCTCAATAGAGACATGATTCAGCCGACCACGTCCAGCAACAGTAGGCTTGTCAACTTTCTTTGGTGCAGGCACTCCATGACCAGAATTCTTTTGAGGGCACTCATATGAGTAGTGACCAGGCTGTCTGCAGGCGTAGCAAATGAGACCTGCCGGACGAGAGCCGTCAGAAGGCCCACCTGAGTTCTTTGGTGGAGCATTTGGTGTAGGCGGACGAGGAGCATAACCAGAAGGCTTGGGTGCATAAGGAGCACGAGGCACAGCACTGTAGGGGATAAATACACGGCGACGCCGAGTGCTTGAACCAGAAGGTTGAACAGCATCTGAAGGACGCTTACGTGTTTCCTCATACTCCACCTTTCCTCTTTCTGCCTTCATGGCTTTGTTCACAAGATCTTGTAGAGTGTTGAAGTCCAGGAGATGAAGATCACGACGAAGTTCAGGATCCAGTCCCTTGCGGAACAAGGCCTGTTTCTTGGCATCAGTAGACACCTCTTCAGGAGCATAGCAAGCAAGGCGGCTGAAGTGACCTTGATAATCACAAACAAAACCATTGCCCTGCTTTAGCTTCAGAAATTCCTCCCTTTTAAGCTCCATTAGACCCTCCGGAATGTGATACCCTCGGAAGGCAGTTTTGAACTCTTGCCAAGTCACAACATGATTGGCAGGCTGCAGCAACAGGAAATTCTCCCACCATGAACCAGCAGCTCCCTCAAGATGGTATGCAGCAAAAGTCACCCAATCAGCTTGAGCAACATGGGCAACCTCAAGCTTACGCTCGATGGTGCGGAGCCAGTAGTCAGCATCCAATGGCTCAGTAGAGTAACTGAACACTGGTGGGGTGAGGCGGATGAAACTTTTGATTCCGACTCCTTCATCCTGACGTTGAGCAGTATTGCGCTCAATCCTCTCAAGGAGCCTTATGTTGTCAGCGCGATTGGCTTCATACATGGCCATCAGTTGGACCATAGATGGCGGTGGAGGAAGGTCAACATTATCTGGGCCATCTCCAGGGCCACGACCACGATTATCACCACTGCGCGTACCACTCGACATCCTGAGAAGAAGACAAGAACCATGAGATATAGATCCACCGGAAGAATTCAACGGGAGATTACATATACCAAATTTAAGGCACATGATGGAAAACAAGACATGTGATGTAAAGATATATCATCGCATCGAACATGGCAGTAGAGGGCATACAAAATGTATACACTACCAAATGGCTTGCAACCCATGACAATGGGAGCAGGAATGATATACAATCACCAAGTCCTGTGGATAGATTAAATTTAGCAAAGGAGCATAGAGAGGCCAATGGATGGAATCTATGCATTCGGAACAGGGATTTTGGACAATGCATCAGATTAACTCAAGAGACTTGGAACTCTGAGACTTGCAACCAGGTACGGAGTACTAACGAAAGCTACCCAAACCCGTTGATCCTAAAGGTTTGAAATGATAGGCATAAGATAAAACCGTTTTCAATCAAACTTAGGAAAGATAACTTGGAAGCAGAGTGACACCAGATAAGGAGTAAAAAGAATCCTACTCAGAGTTTTCGCAAATAAGGTTTAGCTTTCAAGTAGTTTTCACAACCACTAGACACAACAACGACCAGTAGTAAGGGTTTTCCTACAGGCAGTCCTGCTCTGATACCAAAAGCTGTCGGACCCCAGGATCTAAGCTATACAGTTATGTTATGTGTATTAGTCACGCTAGCAACGAGTGATACTGGGGTTACCAATCCCAGGCCGGAACACCATCGGCAGGCAGGCCGGAATTAAACATGGCTCCACACATCTCGAAGCGCCGTGAAACTAATCATAACCAAGACTGCATAACAGAGAGCTCGAGAGCCTTAAACCCCTCTCGTGCACTTTATAGACATACACGCATCATGCACGAGATGGGTAACCACAACTGATAGCACAACAGTGACTCTACGACTCAAAGCATTAGTAGTTCAAACTCTTAGCAGAGTAAAGATCCAAATTATTACACGCAGAGGTCACTGACCACAATACAACAAGCAACGGAAAGCAAATTATGTTATGCTACATAACAAGATAGCAAATGGCCTAAGAGGCCTTAAACATAAAGCGACGTCCAACCCTTAAGTCTCAGGCTGCTGCCTGGGAACTCCCAACTACTCGTCGATGTCAACGTAGAAACCACCTTCGGATGGAGCAACTTCCTCTGTAGAAAAACAACAACGAGGCAAGGGTGAGTACTTAAGGTACTCAGCAAGACTTACTACCCTATTAGCTACCTATTAGCTAACTGCCTGGTTAGAAAGGCTTTCTTTGAGTTTCTTTGCATAAAGCAAGTTTTATTTGCAAGATAGATAGAATAGAAGCTCGTCTACTCAGATCATTTTAAAAGAGGGGGAGAGCGATTCCAGCTCTATTGATCATCATAAGATATCCACCGAAATCATCTTCACCTGCAGCTATCAACTAGAATCACCCTTTAAGTTGCCAAGTTTTACCATTCGGTTAAAGTTGTCTATGATCTCAGAATCCGTTCCCAAGTCGTCCATAACCGTGGACACGGCTTTTCGAAAAGATTTAACCCTGCAGGGGTGCACAACTTTACCCACACGTGCCAACCGACTCCTAATGCCAACGTTATAGCTTTCTCCTTGGATAGCCGGCAGAGGGTGGTTGACCACGACCTTTACCTTACTTTCGTCCAAACCATGAGTTCACTAAAAGAGGGAAGCTCCGCGTAATGGGTCCAGTCCCGAAGTCGGTCCCTCTAATTGTGCGCAGGGGTTGATTTTCAGAGGCCGCACCTCAACCAACCCTAGCCACGTTCAAAACAAAGTTTAAACACCCAAATAAGGTGACTCATGGAACAGACTAGGCAAGTTAGTTAGTCAGAGGGTGCCATTATAGGGCCTCGTGTGGTTGTACGCTCGGTCTTGGTTCAAGAGGTGAGAACTGGGTCCTAGGGTCAGCAAGAATGAGTCAAATAACCACATCCCAATGTGGCGGCTCATCCCAGCCTTTAAGCATGTTTCAACAAACTTCACTGATCATACCACAACAACCTGTCATACTAGGTTCATTCAGCTCGGATTCATCAACCTGATGGATCAGAGATTACCGACTAAGCATGGCTAAGCATAGTATATATAGAGGCTCTAGCAAAGCACACATAAGCGAAACCTAGTCATGCTGGGAGCAGTGGATCAGGAATTTAGGCGACAAAGATAGAAACATGCATCAGAGAGGGTAACTCTAACTACCGATAAAAGACATTTGAATCGTATGCGACAGAGCAAGAATGGAAACACTTTGAAAACATGGGTTCAGACGCTTGCCTTGTCCTTCGATGTAGTTGTACTGATCAGTATTGGCGTTGATCTCGGTCGCGGTCTCGGATTCTACCGAGCGGAAGAAACACCGGAAAGAAGAACACAATCAACATACATGCATCGATGCGCAAGCAAGCATGATGATATGACATGTTTAAGATGCTCGAAATAAACCCTAATCCTAGCTAGTCAGGTAGCGGGGTTTTCGGATGACTCCAAAACGGGGATCCGATTAACCCTGAATTTCACCGGAGGGGGTGCAATTGATTCTTCTAACTAAACAGGGTTCAAAGTTGATTAGCAATGCATGATAATGATACAATAATGTAGATCATGTTTTCCTGAACATTTTGATATGCAATTTGTATTTTTCTGACAACGGGATAATTTTCTAGGAATTATACAAGGTTTAGAACTTTGCAGTAATTTTCTAGAGTTAAAAATTACTGTGCAATACTTTTTGTACCTGGGTCAAAGTGACCCAAGGCACTGACTGGAGGGGGCCCAGGGCCCACCTGCAGGCCGGCCACGCAGGCACAGAGGCCAGCAGCCTCGGCCATGGCTGGCGCCCGCCGGTGGTCATGGAGACGGCGCTCCGGCGCAAAAACCAAGGGGGAAAAGGGTCCAGGGGGTCCTCCAGCTTACCCTAGGCTAGCTGGAGGTGGTGGCTTGGCCGGAGAGGTGCCGGCGGCGGCGTATTTTGGCGCGGCGGCGGTCGGTTCCTGCAGTGAAAACGGCGGCGTCGGCGGCGATTCCGGGCACCGTTGGTCGATTCCGTCGGCGAGGAGGTGGAGGAAGGTGAGGCGGAGCTGGGGGCTAGCTCGGAGGAAGCCGGGGCGGCGTGGAACGGCGAGGGAAGGCGACGGCCAAGCTCAGGGCTCGCAGGCCTGCACGGGAGGAAGAGGAGAGCGAGCCCAGGAGGGAAAGAAAGAGGGGGAAGTGGCGTGGCGTGTAGGGAAGGTCTCCAGGGGGTTCTTCTCATCCTCAAGGCGGCAAGCAGGACGTGGCTCGCCGGCAGCCCTGCGCAGGACACGCAAGTGCTCTGCCTACTGGAAGAAGAAGAAGAAGATTTTGCAGAGAACCCCCTAGGGTTTCAAAGATTCCAGGGAAAAAATAGAAACTGCAAACTTTGCAATAATTTGTAGTTTAAATGGTGTGCAGAAATTCTAAAATTTGGTAGGGGCTTTTTAGAGAAATAGTAGAAGCTTCACAAATTTTATTTGCAAACTTTGAAAACATTTTGAGAGCATTTCGAATAAAGAAAAGTTGCACATGTTAGGGTTTTTCTTCTTTGATTTTAATTCAAATTTTTCTCAAGTGCAAAATAAATGCATGCAATGATGATGACAAATGCTTTATTTATTTAACAAGCATGGGATGTTACAGTTTTACAAGAGTTCTAGTCAAATACGGATTAGAGTCTTCCTTCTTCTACTCCAAGTCATCTTTGAGTCCTTGTTCTGGTCCACCTCCTTAATGGGCCGGGCCCGGTATACTAATCCGTGGGTACCCAACGGGCATACCCTCGTCAACAAGTATACTAACCCTTAGGAAATACCACATACTCTGGTTAAATCCACTAGGCATGTGGCCCCAAGTAGCCACTCAACATAAACCAAGCAATGCCATTTCTACCCAGGTGTTTGATTGGGTTGAGGTTTAAATTTTTAAAACTAATCATCAACCTTTTAGATAAGCATTGGCATCATTTTTCAACATTGGTACAAACTACCAGGAGTTGGTTCAGGGGTGGCTATAAACTACTAGGTTCTAGCATTGCATCACTTTACTTTGAGAAACCATCCTATCATGCATACTACAAGTAAAACACTAATGCATATAGCAAAATGGGTAGGGAATATGTGTGTCACTTGCCTTTCGTCAGAGGTAAAGCTCTCTTTCTCTCAATAGCTCAAGTAGCTCCCCCAAACAAACTATAAGATAGAAACAACACAAAATAAACATACCATTCACAACAATAAACATCAAGCAGATAAATAAAAGTAAAGAGTTAATTATCCAGTTTATTTTGTGTTTGTTGCACTTAGGGTTCTAAAATTTGGGGATGATGGCATGAGGCTTGGCTTGCAAGGCTTGGCTTTGATGAATGGGATTATCATATTAATTTAAGATTCAAAGACTTGGAGGTACATTGAATTACTCAAATATCACATTTGAAATTTGGATAGTTCAATAAGATGGAACTGGGATAGTATGAGATTTGATTTGGTGAAATGATAATGATAAATATAGTGGGTTCATGGTTATCAATTATGATTATTAAATTGGTTAACTTGGTTTGCTTTTCAATATATGGCATAAGCCATTATTTTTGGATTTAGTTTTGAATAGATATTTACACTTGGATGAGAGTGTGACAAGGTTGACTATCAAGTTTGAAATATATGGCTAGAGTATAGGTTTCAGCGATAGAATGGATATTTTAACTTGAGTATGATATCACTTACTCAAATTAGCCATTTGTAAATTGAGTAGGTATTTCAAGGTAGGATGGATAACAATGATCATGGGATTATTTTGTTAAGATAGATATTGGGTTGGATGGTGGGAAGATAGTATTAGAAATCATTTTACTTTAAGATCAACTAGTTTTATTCTTATATTTAGGATACGGTCATGTGGACAAATCCACTCAACTTGGCCATTTCCAAAATGGCATAAGATTTGTATTAAGATAGATCATGGACAAGTGATTCTAAGATGAAGTGATTGATAGATTTGTACAATGATTTGGTATACTCAAATTCTCATTCATGAATTTGAACACTCTCACTTAAGTCCAATTATTTTGGATAGTGGGTCCACTAGATATTTTTATTTAATTGGTTATTTCTATTTTAGGGGTTTGAAAATGGCATACACCAACATTTTAATTTGTACTGCAATTATTTATGTTATGTGAAAATTATGTTTTGTTGTACTTGGGTAGCTCTCTGTATAACAAAGCCAACCCAATTGGAATCAACTTAAAATCATTTATAGATTTCAAATGAAGTCCAAATTACTGTTTTGCACATATTTTAACTTAGCCATTGAGTGCACGACTCAAGTTTGGATTTTTATTGTTTGGAAGTGTTCTACACATTGAGAGGATTCCAGAGACTACAAATTTGCTATTTTTGGGCTTACAGATTTCAAATCGTGAATTATTTGGTGTTTTTAAGCCATTTTAGCAATTTAAATAATTGTCCAATTATTTGTATAGAACACATGTGATATTTTTACAGATCCTTATAGAGAACTTGAATATCTTTCATTTGATATAAAATTTTTAATTTTTGGCCAAGTAGTTATTTTTCTACAATTTTTAGAAGTTGGGTACAGAAATAGGGATTTGAAATTGAATTTGAAAATCAAATTCGGCTCGGGTTGACTGGGGCTGATTTAACTGGCTACGTGGCTTACTCCTATTGGCCAATACTGTTTCGGTATAGCACTTCTAATCAGAGTTGTGGGATTCTGATCAGATGGATAGAGAGGGAAGGGAGAAGATGGGCTCACCAGCGGGAAGCAGTTTCCAGCGAGGCGGTCCTGATGGTCATTGACGGAGAACCTCCGATGGTCGGAGATGGTGACGGAGATGAGGACGGCGCACGGACGACAACGGTGATCTCGTATTCTTGATCGGCGATGACCTCTGCTTCCCGAGGCGAAGCCAAAGAGCGGCTGGAGGTGCTTCTGGCAATGACGGCCTCTGTCACGAATGTGGGCATCGATGCCCTGCAGATTGCAACCAGAGGAGGGCGTCAGGGCGTGTGTTGGATGATGGGGAATAGAGGGTAAACAAAATTTTCCTTGTAGTCGTCGGAAATGAGCCCACACGGTGGCGGTACAGAGAAGCTCCGGCGAGCAATTCTGTTGCACTGGCGGCGATTTGAGCGAGGGAAAGGAGGGGAAAATGGAGAGAAGGATGCGGGGAAAAGGGAAACAGGTTCGGCCTGGCAGTTATGGCTCAGGGGAGTGCGGGGGGTGGAGATCGTGGGTGAGATTGTCTCTGCGGGGAAACCGTCCAGGATTGAAGACGAGCCCAACATGTGGGTCCCGCCTATAAGCGAAAAAAGAAAAAGAAATGGAAAGGAAAGGAGGGAGGGGGGTCTGCGGGCTGCTGGGCTTGCTCTTGCTTTGCTGGGCCCCGGGCGTGGCCCAGTTGGGGTGTTGTCCCCTTTTTTTATTCTTATTCCTTTCTATTTTCTGTTTTCAGTTTTATTTGATTGATTTGTTTGAAACAAAACTGTTTTGTTTTGGGTTAAACTTTAATTTTGTAAAACTTTGGCAATTATGCCCAGGTGTTTGTCAAACCAATAATGTGCTGTTTGGTGAAGTTTGAAAATAAAACATTTGCATGAAAACATAAAATTTGTCCCCGCAACAATTAGGGTTATACAAATAATAATTCTTTCTAGTTGCCCAATTGGAACCAAGTTTAAAGAAATCTTACTAAAACAGCAGTGTTTTGAATAAATAACATTTTGGTACATTGTAAAACCCCAAAATGTGAAGTTTTATAAATAAAGATATTTGCTAGAAAATATTTGTAAGATAGCTTCCATAAACAAATGGAGCTATTTAAATAGATAACTTTCTCAAATCTTTTTATTCCAAAACTTCGTGCAAAAGGAGAAATGAAACAGTATTATTTGAAGAAATATGATGCACAACTTTATTTGGTATTAAACCCTTTTGTTAATAATTCCCGTGCAAGGGTGCTTGCATAAGATTTGAATAAATGCAAAATAATATTTTGAAATTCTTTTCTCAAATAATCTTTCAAGCAACAAAGGGAAGTTTGAAATATATTTTTTGTAATTCTTTATTTTAAACTCCAAAAAGTTTTAAATCCTTGTGAAATTTCAATCAATACAAATAAAATATATTATTTTTATTAAAAAATCTGATAAAAACTTGGGATGTTACAACATGTGACCTATGCCATCTGAAATTTAACAAGCTAAGCTACTCATAGGAACTTGAATCACCCAATTTGTATTTATAGAGAATATTTGGTGGATTTTACAATTCACAGATCTATATGAAAAACTTAAACAGATTCTCGAAAAAATCACCGCGGACCAGATCTGCCCCGAACTGGGCCGATCCAGCGTAGGCCGGCCCGATCCACCCGCGGTGCGCGCGAGATGGCTGGTTCAAATGGCCTGCCAGCGGGGCCCATCGGTATGCTGCGAGCACGGCCATCCGATCTAGTTAGGATCAACGACCGTTGTTCGTCGTCTACGTGGGAAAGAGCAGGGGCGGCGGAAACCCTAGGGTTTTGCCGAGAGGTTGCGAGGCTCACCATGGGCGTTGCTAGTCAGCGGAGAAGGGGTAGCGGCGGCTGTGAGGGCTTTGCATGGTCAAGGCTCGTTGTCAGTGAAGCGGAAGCAGTTCCTGGCGATAGTGTGGTCGAGGGGGTCCTGCGGGTGCTCTAGCTAGGCTCGACGATGGCGATGTGCTCCGCTTGACCTAGCCAAAACAGAGAGCACGATTAGGACTGGAAGAGTGAGCAAGTTTCAGGGGGAATGGATGAGGGAGAGAAGAAGGCGCGGCAATGGCAACCTTCACTATTTCTCCGTGCAGCACCCGAACAAGATCGAGCTCTCCCCGATGAGGGAGAGCCAGAGAGTTCGGTTGCGACTCTGGGCGGTGATTCTGGGGGTTTGGGGACGCAAATGAGGGAAAGAACAGGAAGGAGAGGTTGCGTGTGGCTACTTAACGGGCGGGGTGGTCTCGGTGGCTGGCAGGGACGGTCGTGGTGCTCTGGGCGTGCATTGGCTGGGGTGGGCGGTGGCGTCGCAGTGCAGCATCCAGGTGTGCGCGGTGAGCGTTTCTTGGAAGGACGCGAGTGTCTAGAGGTGCGGAGACAGACGCGCAGGTCATCCTATCATGTCGGCATGCAGGTGTTCGACCGTTGGGGCGGCATTATAACGGGCGAGAGAGAGGGAGTGGCTATGCTAGTGGGGTGTTGGGGTGGTGTGGAGCTCGCGTACGTGAATGAGAGTGACGGGGAGTGAGCGTGGGGTAAGAATCGGGAGCGTGCCTAGACAGACGTGTCCAGAGCGGGTTGGGGGTGGCTTGGCGGTGGTGGTGCACGGGAGAGGGAGGGGTCTCACCTGGGAAACATGCAAGGTGCAGGGACGCCACTGCGCGTGCTCGCTTGGTCAGAGAGGCAGAGAGAAGGGGTGGAGCTCGAGGTGGGCTGTCTTGCGGTCTGCCAGAGCAAGGGCAAGGAGAGAGGGATAGGGGACACCCCAGAGGCTGACTGGTGGGGTTGTGGGGTTGTTTGGGTACATGTACACGCCTGGCGAGTGGTGGAGAGGAAAGAGAGGGGTGGGAGTGTATCTTAGCAAGATCTTCCATGCATGGCTCAGTTTTCCTCTTCTCCCTCTTTTCTCTCAATTTTTTGAACATAGCCGGGGCTGGGGTGTTGCTAGGTGTAGTGCTGGTTAACTTGCTGGGCATGGGTGCTAGGTTTTATTGGAAAAAGGGTTTGCTCCAAAAATAAAGGAAAAGAAAAGGAAAGAAAAGCGCACATGAAATTATGGTGCAATATGAAGCAAGGCAAGGTTTGAATTTAATCTTCCTAAGTTTGAATGGCCTTTGAAAAGTTTGCAAACCAAACACACACATCAACACAAGTTTGCCAGAATTAATGAAGAAAGGAAACTAAAATAAAAGATCTAATTAGCACCACACATATGCACATGAAATCATGCATACACACATGAATTCATTCCATCTAGCACACATGCAGACAAGAGCACATAATCCTAACAAACATTTTATTTTACCCTGAATAAAGCATTAACTTAGTCTTAACTTGTTTTACAAAAAGTAGGGTGTTACACCTAGCATAATGCCTAAGTGCAATCTATGCTATTTAAGAATAATTGTTGTCACACTTATTCAATAGTATTGGTATTGCACTATTTGACACTTGTGTGGTATAATTCACATAAGTTATGCCAAATTCTATTCATGCTCTAGTAAAGCATACAGACTTCATCAATTATGTCTTGTTTAGTTCAATCATCTCTAATCATTTTGATCTTTTCCAACTAAGCTCTCAAATCCATATATCACAATCCATATTCTTTTGCCATATCTTATCCATCACAACATCTTAAGAAATCTAAATTGTTGAACAAACACTTTTCAATTGTTTGTATTTTTTGATGGTGTTTGTATTGTATGTTTATGTTGTGCCATTTTTGTGCTATAGTTTGTGCGAAGAGCTACGTGCTTAGTTGAGAGAAGTGGAAAGATCGTATTCTTCAAAAAGGCAAGTAACACACATTCTTCTACCTATTTTTACTACTGCATTAGTGTTTTCAGTAGGATGCATGATAGGTGGAATATTCAACTATTTTACAAAATGCTAGATCCTAGTAGTGAGTAGCCATCCATGAAACACCACTTGGTAGGATGCTAAATACCTTGAAAATATGACGCCATGCTATGATCACTATGTCAAAGTTGTTTTGTGAATAAATTAACAACTTCAACTAAAATAAACTACATGGGTGGATTGGTTTGTTGTGGTAGTCAGAGAAGGTGGGTTCTGGGGCACATGCCTCGTAAAGGGATGTGTACTATGATACTGCTTGGGATGGCCACTCAGGATTAAAAGATATTAGGGATTTCTATTTTTGTGCCCTCGGGTTCTTAGTTGTGCTCAGTTTTCCCCAGCTGCTTAGTTTTTCCTCAGTTTTGCCCAAGCCCTTGTCTGAAACCCTCACAAGGAGCTCTAACGGGAGGAATCCCATTTAGTTGACCGTTGGTTGGTGCTAGCAAGTGGGGCCGCTGTTGGTGCCCCACAGTGGACATGCCTCCACTTATCCAGATCATCATGGGACCCACAACTTGTCCACGTTAGCACACTGGATCCACAGCTTACCCAGGTGCCCGTTGCAAAATGGGAGCCCGAGCCAGCCCCATGCCCATGCCATTGCTTCGCCTTTCTTTCCCCGCGGCCCATTGTTCTTCTTCTCCACCAGCGGCAGCCCTTCTCCGGTAGGCGGGTGATGTCTAGTTTCTCTTTAACCTCCCGTTCTTCATGGCCGCAGTATGGACCCGTGCCTTTGACAAGATGCCCTGACTGCCCATGCTAGGAGCCTCTCAAGCGGTCGATCTATAAGATGAACAACAACGGTAACCGTGGATGTGAGTTCCTTGCATGCGAGAGCTTGCCATATAGAGAGGGGGATAAGGTTAGATCTCGGTCCAATTGATCTGTTTTCTCTCGATTTTCTTGTTATTCTCTTGAATTTGGGATTTAGGGTTCACATTGTTGTTTTCAGATCCTGAAGAAATGTAGGTATTTCGAGTGGATTGATGTGTATGTTCAGAGGCTTCAATTGCAGGAATCAATTGGTGCTATTGGGGAGCAAAATTTGGGAGGGGGGGACTTGCTGTAGAGAATGCGGCAGAGAGAGGAGCCGTTCTGATTGTGCCTAATGCTCCCAATGCAGAACTGGTGGAAGTGAAGGGAGAACTGAAGAAAATGAACAAGCAGTTAAGGCAGCTGATCGAGTTGAAGAAGCAAGCTAATCTGATGGCTGGTTGTTTTATTTGTTGTATAATTGCGATCGGATTCTTATCATTGCTCATCGGGCGCTAGAAGTTGTTACAAGGGATCCCTTTTTACAAATCCATTATTTAGTTACATGTATTTTTAGTTGTTTTCAAATTTAGTGTGTGCATTCACCAAAATTACCAAAAAAATTAGTATTAGCGAATATAGGAATGCTAAAGATAGTTGATAATTGTTAGAGGGGTGACAAATAATGCATTCACCAAAATCCCACAAATATGTATGTATCATGTTTCTACCAAAATTATACCACTTTTGGGACATTTCAAATAACCAAAACTATATCCATAACTATATTCCCTAAAAGAAAAGGAATGCTAAAGAAAGTTGATAACTTTTAGAGGGGTGATAAATAATCCATTCATCGCAATCCCCCAAATATGCCAAATATGTATGTCTCATGTTTCTACCAAAATTATACCACTTTTGGGACTCAAATAGCCAAAACTATATCCCAAACTATATTCCCTAAAAGAAAAGGAATGCTAAAGAAAGTTGATAATTGTTAGAGGGGTGATAAATAATCCATTCACCGAAATCCCCCAAATATGCCAAATATGTATGTCTCATGTTTCTACCAAAATTATACCACTTTTGGGCCGTTTCAAATTACCAAAACTATATTCCCTAAAAGAAAAGGAATACTAAAGAAAGTTGATAATTGTTAGAGTGGTGATAAATAATCCATTCACCAAAATCCCCCAAATATGCCAAATATGTATGTCTCATGTTTCTACCAAAATTATACCACTTTTGGGCCGTTTCAAATTACCAAAACTATATTCCCTAAAAGAAAAGGAATGCTAAAGAAAGTTGATAATTGTTAGAGGGGTGATAAACAATCCATTCACCAAAATCCCCCAAATATGCCAAATATGTATGTCTCATATTTCTACCAAAATTATACTATTTTTGGGCCATTTCAAATTACCAAAACTATATTCCCTAAAAGAAAAGGAATGCTAAAGATAGTTGATAATTGTTAGAGGGGTGATAAATAATCCATTCACCAAAATCCCTCGAATATGTATGCCTCATGTTTATACCAAAATTATACCACTTTTGGGCCATTTCGAATTACCAAAACTATATTCCACCGACAGAGAGAGAGGGGCGGCCACGAAGAGAGAGAGAGAGAGAGAGGGGTGGCCACGAAGAGACGGAGAGGGGTATACTGCCCGTTAGATTAGTGGATCAACGGTTGGTGGAGTCGATCCGTGTGACAACGGCTCAACCAATTAGGATAAGTTTGGGCTTCTGTGAGCATTTGTGATAGTACTTGAGGGCAAAACTGAGTAGTACTAAGAAACCAAGGGCACGTAAATAGTAAATAGACTTAGGGATTCAAACAAAAGAATTACAAAATGAAAAATGCGTGTTTTGTACAATATAATTCATAATGGGCTACATCAAATTATTTGCAATTCAAATATACATCAGTGTGACAATTATGGCCTCATTTAGACAAACTATGTTTTGGGGAAGATGTTTTGCAAAGGGGTTTGAGTGGAAAACCATGCATCTTCATAGCTACTAGTGATTCTGAAAAGTGGCAATTTGTGGTACAACTTGATTTATCTATGTTTGTTAAGGTGGAAGGTTGCGTAGGAAGACTCCATGAGTAGGTGCCACTATGTTTTTATTTTTTTGAATTTTTTGTGTGCATGAAATGACTCAATTAGCTATGTTAATCTCATTTGTGGACTCTCTGTTGACCAGCTACTTGATGGTAGAACTGAGTATATTGCACTTGCCAGTCTAAGTACTCGAGGGGAAAACTGAGTACATATAAAATTTCTGTATAAGGCCCGAGGTTAGAACTGAATACACCAAACATCCCAGGGTTAGCCTCGTGTTGCGGTGCACGCTGCAGCCGTGCATAGCGGACGCGTGTTGTGGTACATGCCACCTTCGTCTTTATAAAGCCCCTCTTTTTCTCCCTCGACGCACACCCACTCTCTCATTCTCACTGCAACTGCCTCTCATGTCCCATCATCTTCTCCACAACCGAAGAGAAAAGGGAAAAATCCTGAAGAAAAAACCCCGGCGATGGAGAAGAATGAGATGCCCATTGTCGGCACTTTCGACGTAGCCATCGGCGCATCGACCGCCGGCGCATCGGCCACCGCCCCTGTCCCGGCCCCCGTCGCTGCTTCTGACGTAGCCGCCGGTGCATCAGCCGCCGGCGCATTGGCCACCGCCCCCATCCAGGCCCCAGTCGATTGGGACCTGTATGAAGACCCGTACAAACCAGTGTCGTATGTCACGCCGGCGAACCCCTACGACCCCAGCATCGTCAATGACTACCCAGAGGTAACCCTTTGTTCCCTTGTTCTTATCCCATTTCAATCCTTTTGTGTTAAATCTAGCATTATTAGGGTTCATCTGTTCCTAGTTCAATCCTTTTATGATAGATCTAGCGTTATTAGGGTTAGTCTATTCCTAGTTCAATCCTTTTATGATAGATCTTGCGTTATTATGATAGATCTAGCGTTATTAGTGTTTGTGATTTGCTTTTGTTTAAGATTCAGTTAACTTATGTGAGTAATCAATCCCATTCGGTTAATTTGTGCCGATGATGATGAATATTTGGGCACAAATTGATTCGGGGTTTGGTCTGTGAATAATTGGTGTGTACAAATTTGTTGTGCATGATCTTTGGTTCACTGACCCAAATCCTGTATATAAGTGTGTCCAATGTAACTGAGGCTACCTCTTTTTTCGTGCCCATATTATCATGCATGATCTTTTGTTCACCCTCTATTCCATCATCGCTGCAACTGACTCCGCGTGTTTCGATCTTTGGTGCTACGTGACAGGTGCAGAGCAGCGACGTCGACAGCGATGACGAGTCCTTCCACACCAAGACTCGTCACGTCCTCAGGAGGCTACAGTCCGGCCATTACGATCGCCACTTTGCTCAAGGCGTTTACAGGTGCCCCTTCTGCAACAGGAGGCTCCACGCCACTGACTTCAACTGCCTGGTGAACCATGCCGAATCCATTGGCAGAGCCATTAGCGGCACTAGAGTTGGAACGACCATGAACGTGCATGTGTTCATGGCCAAACACAAAGCACTTGGGATTCACCGCGCAGCCTCCAAGCTTAATCCCATGTAAAATGTAGCTTATGTTGGATCTAGGGATCGATAGTACTATTGGATCTATCCTGAATATATATACGTGATGGGCCTAGCTGATATAGGAAAATATAGTAGATAATTATTATGGCTAGGCAGTTGGGAACCCCAAGAGGAATGTATGATGAGAACAGCGGCAAGTCTTTTTCCCTCAATAAGAAACCAAGGTATGTCGATCAGGATAAGAAAAAGCCAATGACGACTGAAGGTGATGCGGACTGGCTTAATAGCACTCCAACAAGGGCACCGTTTACGACACTTGTTGACTCGTCTTCGGCTAGTAGCAACATGGAACCTGCACACATACAACCAAGAACTTTGTTCCCAACTTGCGATGAGGTTGTCAATCTCACCGGTTTGCTTGAAACAAAGGGTACGAGTGTATCGAGTGGAAAATAGTAGAAGTATGCGAGTAAAGTAAATAGTATGAATAAAGTAAACAGGTGATAGCAATATGATGGAAATAGGACCGGGGTCCACAGTTCACTAGTGGCGTCTCTCCATAAGATAAATAACACATGCTGGGTAAAAAAATTACAGTTGGGCAATTGATAGAATAAAGATAACGTGATATGTCAAGAAGATCACTATGCGATTTACTCTGGGCATTACAATAAAATACATAGACCGCCATACAACTGCATCTATGACTAATAATCCACTCCCGGGGATATCATCCGAACACCCCAAGAGTATTAAGTTGCAAACAACAGATAATTGCATTAAGCAAAGTGTGAAATGTAAACAAAGCATATGCCCTCGAGCATATGAATGTTTTTTTCTCCCTAATGGCAACAGCACATCTATAACCTTAGAGGTTTCTGTCACTCCTCCAGGTTAAATAGAGACATGAACCCACTATCGAGCATAAATACCCCCTCTTGGAGTCACTAGCAACTACTCGGCCAAGATAGCTACTAACAACGGAGAGCATGCAAGATCATAAACAACATAGAGATAACATAAGATATATTTTAGTATAGCAACTCAATCATAACACCAATATTCATCGGATCCCAACAAACCAAACATGTAGAATTACATAACGGTGATCTCAATCATGTAGGGCAGCTCATGAGATCTAAACATGAAGCACATGGTGGAGGAGACAACCATCTAGCTACTTCTATGGACCCATAGTCCATGGTAGACTACTCACTCATCGCTCCGGAGGCAAGAATGGCGATGAAGAAGACCTCCGGTGGCGATTCCCCTCCCCGGTAGGGTGCCGGGAAGAGCTTCTAGACCCTCCCGATCTCGGGTCGATGATGGCGGCGGATCGCGATGTGTTTCTGGAAAATTGATCGGGGACTTAGGTTTTTCCCGTCGGGGGGTCTTTATAGGCGAAGGGGCATCGTCAGGAGTGGAGCCAGGTGGCCTCACACCTAGGCGGTGCGACCAGGGCCTGGGCCGCGCTGGCCTGGCGTGAGGGCCCCTGGTGGCCCCACTCCTACTCCTCTTCGGTTCTCTGGAAGATCCGTGAAATATCTGGATGTGTGGCTTTTGTTTCATCCAATTCCAAGAATATTTCCTGTGTAACTTTTCTGAAACACAAAAACAGCATAAAACAGGGACTGGCACTGTGGCGACTTGTTAATAGGTTAGTTCCAGAAAATGCATAAAAGTGCCACGAAGTGTAATGAAACATTGGGCAAATGGTGTAGAAACAAGCATGGAGCATCAAAAATTATAGATTCATTGGAGACGTATCAAGCATCCCCAAGCTTAACTCCTGCTCATCCTCGAGTAAGTAAGTGATAACAAAAGAAATAATTTTTAAGGTGACATGCACCTACACAATCTTGATCATGTATGTAAGCATTGTGAGCTGGGATCAAAAGAACTTAAAACATGGGCATGAAAGATATAATCTTGACAATAAGAACTTAGCAACCATGTTATAAACATGCAAATGAACACAAACAAAAGATCATGAAAATGAAACAATAAAAGTCAAACGTGTGTTCAAATCATAAGGAGAAACATACAAATGGTTTTCAGCTTGTCCTTCATGGAGAGCAAAATATAAATGCATAGGACACCTTCAAGTTTAAAAGGGCGACTAGATACAAATAATTTGAGAACAAATGAAACCAACAATATGAATCAATCAATGAAAACTTTGGGACAATGCACATTATACTAAGAATGACAACTATGCTCTCTTAATGGTGCATAAAGATAGAAGGTGGTGACTCAACATAAAAGTAAAAGAAATGCCCTTCGCGGAGGGAAGCAGTGATTGCAAGTTTTAAATCCTTCAAAAATTATGGTACTTACCGGCTTTGAGCTCTCATTGCCCCCATCATAAGCATCTTGAATGGTTAAAGTTAATGCGAGAACAATTATGATGCATATGCTTGACAAATCATAAGTTGAAAACCCCGTGTCCCGTGAATACGAGTACCCAAACCTCATGCTACTTTACTTAGAGTCCCAAGCAAGCTCTTGTCACTAGTCGTTAACCCGTGCACCTGCACGGGCTAGCTTTAGGAAGATTTGTATGTTAATAGAGTAATCAAGAAAGCACAACACACAATAATTCGTCAGAACATTTGTTCTTGATAGAGTATTTGTATTATGGCTCAGCTACTAAGCAACTTGAACTTTTTAGGTCATAGTCAAAATCCTAGGTTTCGAAGTACAGATGATATAATTACTAAATATGATGACTCTACCACTTTATGAGAATATTTAATACATCCATTAAACTGAGAATGAATCTTGTATGAGCGGTATAATATACTTTTTACCTAGACTTAGCAATTATCTCAACTGAGCACCTTAGATTAGTGCTCCTGGTGTGCGTGTTATGATAATCGTCATGAGTATGTTGGAGTGAGGTGGTTGAAAAAATGTTCTAACTTCCATGGAAAGACCAGCTTGGCTACTCAATGAGATAAAATACCAAAAGTTCACTTGAACGTTTATTGGAGAAAATAATTATGTCGTATAAGCTCACAAATCAGAAGCATCCATTCACCGTGTATGATTTCTTACAAAGATTCTTCTCTTAGTTGGGAATAAGTTTTCCGCTTGTGAGAGAGTTCTGGTTAATCAGGTAGAGGCAATTATGAAGAAAACATTTTGAGGCTAAGGAGTAAGGAGAAGTGAGAAGAAACAAAACCTCATGCAAGTTTTAAATTTGAGATGACATAGCCGCATCACTGATGTAATTTTTTGCATATTCAAGTAGGGGAGTGAACAGCAAAAGTCTTCAGCACTGAGTATCCTACAACGCAACACATAATTTTTCTTAAGAAGATTAAGAAAAAAATATTGAAGAAAGTAGGAGCATACACTATTTCTCATACCTAATGAGGACACAATGAGGTGTCGTACTGTGTTGATGTAAACACCGGCGTTTGATCTTAGTACAAATTTGGTGAAAGATTACTAACATATTTTCAGAAGGTAAATATGAATGTTGTTACTTGAGTCAAATAGAGGGGAAATCTGAACTCGAGACCTTGACTTCTTCTTAATTTTTAGCATACTCCAAGTAGGGGAGTGAAGGGCAAAAGTCTGCAGCACTGAGTATCCTACAACGCAACACATAATTTTTCTTAAAAAGATTAAGAAAAAAATATTGAAGAAAGTAGAAGCATAAACTATTTCCCATATCAAATGAGGACTTTAAGGACAATGAGGTGTCGAACTGTGTTGATGTAAACACCAGCCTTTAATCTTAGTACAAAATTGGTGAAAGATTACTAACATATTTTCAGAAGGTAAATATGAATGTTGTTACTTGAGTCAAATAGAGGGGAAATCTGAACTCATATAATTTGTTAAGTGTTCATCTCACCATCAGATAAAGTACATAAGAAAGAGGTAATGCATGGACAGATGATGCTTTGTCTGACGATAACAACCATTATATCTCTTCGTACTGTGATTGTGCTTCTCCACACGAATCAGATTAAAGAAGCATCCTGATTGCAAGTTGTATAAATATTAGTATTTGAGGAAATTAAAAGTTGCAAAAGGGGGAGACACTGGATTTCTCAACTTCTGTCTGAACACCTATGAAATTTATCGGATAAAAAAATAAAAAATGGCTTATTCAATAAAATTAATTCTTAGAATTTGTAACATGGAAGGTAATAATTAATTCCAATAATGGTAATAAGCATACTATTATTACATGATTTTTAGGGCACTACTAACTACATTTTTCACTGCGATACTACAACAGCTCTTCAAAACTGCACATCAAGAAAATAAAAAAGATTGTATCCCAATTACGTTACAATGGCACTAATTTAATTAATCCTCCGCCTTACCTGTTGATTATGCTCTCACGCATACCTTATTATTTGTGGAAGCGTAGTTACAAAACGTACTGAGCTGAACTTAGGTACGTGAAGAGCATCACGCGGCTAAAAAAGCAGTAGCAGACGTAGATGCCGACGGAGCCGTCGGAGGTGTGTATGATCCCACCTATCCCCGCACGCGCTGGCTGCGTGGTGGCGCATCTCTTGCTGCGTCGGACTGCTGCAGGGAGTAGACGGTAGAAACACATACAGGTCTACGTAATTCAGCTTGATATCCATCCATCCATTGATCCATACATGGTTCTGCAAACTGATGCCGCGCAGATGTTGCAGACGGAAAAGATGAAGACCGGCGGCATGGGCTGGGTGCATGGCGATTCAACCGTGTCCTGATATGGCCATATGGGGTGGGGCGGCGGTTGAAGGCGATGCGGAATAGTCTCGATGACGGAATTGTTTCTCGAGAGTTTGATTGTGCTACAACTCGAGGATATGATATTAATTGTTTCGGTTGATGTATCTATCACAGCCGTATATCTAATAAATCAATGGCTCAAATTCTTAGATCTGAGGATTAACGTGGTGGCTTGTATAGTGCCTCCAATTAGTAAATATATAAGATTGTAAGTATATATGTATCATCGAGAACCGCCAATGGGGTACCTCCGTGCCTGATGACATGGAACAAGCCCACATCAAAATAACAGGACAAGCAAACAATGAACACCTCGATATCTCTTTTATTTACCATTTGTATATGTTTTTATTTTGAGATGCGTCGTCGAATGTCCACTATGGGCATGCTGCAAATTTCCACCATGAATTATGCATGGCTTAGATTGGCGGCCCAGGCGTTTCTCTAACACATATACAAACTTCATGATCTCGCAAGATTCCCAATTCATTTCACACCGCGAGTATCCATAAACCAAAGATCACGATATTAACTCAAATAAGAAGTGTAATGTTGAAAGCTTGCCCCATGATAGCATGGATGGGCTAGTCTCCAAACTTACAACTTGTAAGCATAACAACTCAACATAAGAGACCACAATATCAAATTTTTAAGAACGAGAAAAAGTAAAGTTTACCTTCTGGTTCATGAGAGTTTTACTGACCAATTTTTACATAACACTGGTAAGAGTTTAATTTGAAGAGTAGATAAAAGCAAAGTCAAATTTACTTGGAATAGCAAATTGCTAGTAGGTATGTATGGTGGACACGTTGGAACAACTTGATTTTTAGGAGTTGGATGCACGAGTAGAGCTCATACTCAGTACAAGGCGAGGGCTAGCAAAAGACTGAGAGCGACCAACTAAGAGAGCAATAACGGCCATAATCATGCAAAGCGACAAAGCGACATTAAAAGAAGCATAAGATGGCATCAAAAGTCAAAAACTAAATGATCATAGAGGCTATTGGCGACTTTGTAAGAGTCTAACATGTGTGAGCATGCGGCAAGTCAACCCAAATAAAGCATCAAGGAGAAAACCAAAATAATGCTTCCAAACGATAAAAACAACACATGATTTTTTCAATGGCTCATTAAGCAATCTCAGTTATTTGAGACAAGTCATGCTACAGCAAAACCACTAAGCATACTATCAAAAAAACATCAAGCATGACATGAAAAAGCCTAAGCCACAGTCTACACAAGCTCCTTCTTGTATCACTTTTTTTGCATAAAGCTTTTTCTCTTTTCCAACACCATTCAAACTTTTTTTAATCCAACTCTTTTGCGGAAAACCAACATGGTCCAGAGGCAAAAATACACCTTGATAAATAAATATAAGAAGATCTGAACACAAATCAAGGCGAAAATAAAAACCAAAAGCAGTAGCAGAAAAAGAAGAACACTCGATTTTTGATAAGAATGAAAACTAGAGCGTTCTTTGCAAATGAAAAGCAAGGCAACTTCTCCAAAAGAAATTTGTTGGGGTCCAACCATTTATTGCAGCAAACAAAACAAAACTAATAAAGAAAACTAAAACAACTGATGCTCCAAGAAAAACACATAGTGCAAGAAGCAATAAAAATATAGTGTCTTGAAAGGTGACCTAATTTTTGTCGATGAAGAAGGGGTGCCTCGGGGGCATCCCCAAGCTTTGACGCTTGTACTTCTTGGATATTTCTTGGGGCAATTCATGGGCATCCCCGAACTTGAGCTTTTGTCCATTCCTCAACTTATCTCATCATTCTCCAATCCCTACACTTGAAAACTTCCTTCATAAAAAATTCAACACAATTCTATTAGCAACATTAGTGTAGGCATATCATATAATCAACCTATTTTTGCTTTAGGTTTCAACCCAAAACCACCACATATAAAGTGTATACTACTGTAGCAACTTGCCCAAAAGTTCCGTGATAAAAAAAACTCGCAAAGAAAGCGATAAAGCGGAAAAAACGGATAGTGGCAGAAATCTATCAAAACAGAACAGCTAATAAAGGATGATTTTTTAAGGGTTTTTCTGTTGCTCAAATCAAAAAGTGTCTAACTAACGAAAGTTTGGATATAACCTGGGTCATATGCACAAGAAATCGCAGGTCCAAAAGATATACAGATAATTTTCATGAATTTTTATGGTGCAGCATCAAAAACAGTTTCAGGACAGCAACATCCCCAAATCTTTACCTCACTCGAATTAGAGGCTTCTCTTGGTATAACAATGAAATAAAAATGATAAGGAGCAGTCATTACAGTAGTAATGACTTCCAAGACTCAAATAAAAGAAAAATTACTGAATGTAAACATTGGGTTATCTCCCAAGAGTGCTTTTCTTTAACGCCTTTGAGCTAGGCGCAGAAAATTGCGAATCAAGTAACATCAAGTGATGAAGCATCAAGCTCATAATTTGCTCTAAGAATAGAGTCAAAAAGTAATTTCTTTATTTTCCTAGAGAAGTGTTCCACACCTTTCTTTAGTGGAAATTGATATTTGATGGTGCCTTCTCTCATATCAATGATGGCACCTACAGTTCGAAGAAAGGGTCTTCCCAAAATAATAGGATATGAAGCATGGCATTTAACATCCATAACGAGAAAATCAATGGGAACAAGGTTATTATTAACCACAATAAGAACATCATTAATCCTTCCCAAAGGTTTCTTCTTAGCAACATCCACAATAGGAACATCATAATAACATTTTTCAAGCGGTGGTAAATCAAGCATGTCATAAATTTTTCTAGGCATAATAGAAATACTAGCACCTAGTTCACATAAAGCATGGAAATCAAAACCATTAACATGCATAACAATGATGAGTTCCCAACCATCTTCTAACTTCTTAGGAATAGAAGCTTTTTGTTGCAACTTTTCGTCCCTAATTTTTATAAGAGCATTGGTAATATGCTTAGTAAAAGCAATATTTAAAGAACTAGCATTGGGAGTCAAAGCAAGCTTTTGCAAGAACAAAATTACTTAAGATATATTGTAGCCATCAACATCAAAATCATTAAAGGAAATAGAGCTATCATCTCCTACACTCCGAAAAATTTCAGCATTCTTTTGAGAAAAAGTTTTAGCAGTTTTAGGCTTTTTAACACAAGGAGTGGGAGTTTTCTCTACACCTATCAAAGTAAGAGGATTGCTAGCATTAGGAACAACATCATTAGAGGTAGTAATAGTACAAACTTTCATATTCCTAGCAATCTCATCCTCTCTTTCCCATCTAGCATGCAATTCTGCAAACAATCTAATATTTTCATCAATTCCAACTTGAATAGCATTAGCAGTAGCAAAAACATTGTTCTCTTTCACATCATTAGGCAACACTTTTAATTTCAGAAGTTCAACATCATGAGCAAGGCTATCAACTTTAGAAGCAAGAATATCAATTTTGCCTAACTTTTCCTCAACAGACTTGTTAAAAGCAGTTTGTTTAGCTATGAAGTCCTTGAGCATGACTTCAAGTTCAGAGGGCGCGGCCCTAGTGTTGTTGGAGGAATTACCATAAGAATTACCATAACCATTACCATTGGTAGAAGGATACGGCCTATAATTGTTACTAGCATAATTGTTCCTATAAGCATTATTGTTAAAATTATTATTTATAATGAAGTTCACATCAACATGCTCTTCTTGAGCAACCAAAGAGGCTAAAGGAACATTATTAGGATCAACATGAGTTCTATCATTAGCAAGCATAGCCATAATTGTATCAATCTTATCACTCAAGGAAGAGATTTCCTCAACAGAATTTACCTTCTTACCTTGTGGAGCTCTCTTGGTGTGCCATTCAGAATAATTTACCATCATGTTGTCAAGTATCTTTGTTGCGGTGCCCAAGGTAAGAGACATAAAAGTGCCTCCAGCAGCTGAATCAAGTAGGTTCCGTGAAGAAAAATTCAGTCCTGCATAAAAAGTTTGGACAATCATCCAAGTAGTCAGTCCATGAGCGGGACAATTCTTTATCATAGATTTCATTCTTTCCCAAGCCTGAGCAACATGTTCATTATCAAATTGACTAAACTTCATAATGTTGCTACGCAAAGATATAATTTTAGCAGGAGGATAATATCTACCAATGAAAGCATCCTTACGCTTAGTCCATGAATCTATACTATTCTTAGTCAAAGATAGCAACCAATATTTAGCTTTTCCTCTCAAAGAAAAAGGAAACAACTTGAGCTTAATAATATCACTTTCTACATCCTTATATTTCTGCATCTCACATAGCTCAACAAAATTGTTGAGATGAGCTGCAGCATCTTCAGTACTAGCACCAGAAAATTGCTCTTTCATAACAAGGTTCAATAAAGCAGGCTTAATCTCATAAAAGTTTGCAGCAGGAGCAGGTGGTGCAATAGGAGTGCATATAAAATCACTATTGTTTGTACTAGTAAAATCACACAACTTGGTGTTTTTAGTAGTAGCCATTTTAGCAAACTAAAAGCAAATAAGTAAAAACAACTATCAAGGATTCTAATGTTTTTTTGGGTTTTTTGATAAAATGATGCAAGTAAAAATAAAGTAAAGCAAAACAATAAAACAAAGTAAAGGATGTGTGTGCAAAAAACTCCCCTTGCGGAGGTCTTCTTTCTCTTCCCTGGCAATGGCGCCAGAAAAAGAGCTTGATGGGTGACGAGGGTTAACTCGACAAATGTCCTAAATGAAGGACTTAGGATCGGGGAGATAGGGCATCAGATGAACTCGAAGGTGAAGTTAGTTGAAATAGGTATGTGTCAAAAGTAAACTTGGGTGTTCAATCTGGCTTGCTTTCAATCTGCCCTACACCGTCCCCTCCTGGCCCCTATATATAGATGGCCAGGTCTCGAGGATCGGGTAGGGTCCGATATAGATTACAATATCAACATATGGTAAGAACTCGTATTCGACTATCATTACAATTGGGCCTAGCTATGCGGACCTTAGGGGTACTCAACTAACAGGCTCTACTAACTATACCCTTGTCAATAGCCCCTGAGATTCTACCAGAATTGCAGATTCAGGTTGAATCTCTAATCTTTAAATCTTTGACTTGATCAATTCTTTGACTTCTTCATATCTTCAAATCTTCGACTTGGTCTTTTGACTTATTTTCATAATAATATATCGCAAGGGGTTTTGATGAACAAGCCTGACAACTCTGATGGATCAAGAGGTCAGTTAGCTGTAACACCCCACTTTTTGTAACCCTGTTTAGGTAGTGTTTAGTGAGCCAAAAATTAGGGCCAACAAAAACTTTTCGAGCAAACCTCTGGAAGTACTGTTTCTTGCTTGTTTGTTTTGGTTGTTATGTTAATGATGTCTGCTTGAGTTGCTTATTGAACACCATTGTGAACCAACACAATCCTTGTGCCCTTGTGATCATGCTCTTATTTATGCTTCTAGTTATTTTCCAAAACCATTATCTTGGCAAACTCTCCTTTGTAATCAAACTATTTTATTTATCCAAATAGGCGCCAAGATTTATTTTTGAGACAAAGCTTTTATCAAAAACTAAGTATTTACAAAATTATTTGGACCTACAAAGTAGATTGGTCCCACTATTTTACAAACCTTTATTTTGTTGAGATTTATAAAAGGATTTCAAACACCTTTGAGAAGACTTTACAAAGGAGATGTTTATGTCTCCATTTGTTTCTAAAACTATCCACCAAAGCCTTACTCCTTTATTTGAAACTCTTCTCTACTTGACCATGGCATGATCACTGAGCACTGGTTCAATCATTGTTTCTGATAATGTTAGATTAGCTGTAACTGATTGACCTTGTGTGGTGAGTTGACTTTGTGTGACTGTTTGACTTTGATGAGTTGCTTGTGTGTACATATACTCCTCATATAGGCCTGTGGCCTAACCTTTTTAAATCTCCTCAATTCATATTTTGTCCCATGTAAGTTATTTCCACTCTATCTCTCAAAATCAAACCTATCTTGTTATTTTCATCTCAATCCTAAATTCCTAACTCTAATGTCTTAGTCTTATCATGAGGCATTAGGAGCTCCATTTTGTGGGATCTTAAAACAATTCAAACTAGCCCAAGGAAAGCACCCATGGTGTTACTAGAATCATCTACACCCCATCTTAGAAGGCTCCTCTCAGTCTTCTCAAAATATCTTTTGGCAGCCATTTTATCAAACACCTAGTGTGTAGACTAACTTAGTGTCTGTTAACAGATTCAATTTTCCAACACCTATATTAAGCTCATCTATTCTATCCATGGCAATGTACCTTCCTAGAACTCATATTTGGCATGTGATCTTCAATTCTTTCCATTTCCACCTGGTCATTTGAGGTCATCTGATACTTGCTCTAATCCTTTTTCTGACCCTAATCAAATCACTGACCATTTGACAATTATTATATGCACTTTTGCTCACCCTTCTAGAATTCGAAATAAATTGTTCAGAGACCATTCCTTGACCCATTCCTCTTCCTTTTGATCTACTCTAACTATCTATGCACTTGCATGTGCATTTTGAGGCATGTCACCTATTTATGTGACTAGGTTTTGAACCCTAGTCAAAACTGATTTCACTATCTAGTTTTCATTTATCCTCTTGATAATTAGTCATCACTCATCATAAAATCTCTCCATAAATTCATTTCCTCTCTTCTAGCATTTGGAAATGTTATTCTTGCAAAATATCACTTTTCCTCCATCAAAAATAGCTATTTCTCTATCTCATCTTTCTTGCATAATAAAATGCATATGAATGGTACCTTGTTATTTCATGCACCTTTTCATTCTCATCAAATATTTTATAATCTCCTACCTTGTTCTCCTATTCCTATAGGACCCTATGGACCCAAAAACCCTAGTGGTTCATCTTCAGGATTTTAAATTCTTGTCCCAAGTGGTATAGTGCAAATCTTCACATTTTCAATTTTTGGTGATCTCGCCTAACATCAAATGAACTCTTCCAATTTGGCATTGTAGTCAAACTGATCAAATCACACCCATCTAATCCATCTATGCATGCCAATGATTGGAGTAATGTGGGACTAACCCAAAATCCCACACTTTGCCTCATACATGCATACATTCCCATATCTATCCCTAGCTAATCTAAATTCTCTTGAAACTTCACCAAACCATCACCCAGCCTTCTCCAGCACCTTCACCACCCTCTGGTCGAAGTGTACTGTAGCATCCCCCTCCCATCCTTGTCCTCTAGTGCTTGGAGGTAGTTGTTGGAATGCATATTCAAATCTAGCCTTGACTTGTCTAAACCTTGCAGCAACGACCCTTCCAGAGCAAGGTACCCCCTCTGGACTCTCTCTTATCCTCTCCACCACCCTTGTTGCCCAACCAGAGGCCCCCTATGAGCCCCACATGTCCAAACCGACCTAACCTTACTCTCTCGGATTTATAAGCCCTCAGGCCACCACAGCCTCCCACTAGACAGTCACTCCCCTCCCACACACTCTCTATCGACATCCAGTAGCCCAGCCTAAGTCCCTTCCCTCTCTGCTGGCCGAAGGGAAGGATTTCTTCCTCGGAGTGCTGCAAGGAAGAGGAAGCCCCTGCCGTCAATCCAGACCTCCACGCCCTCTATTTCTGCCTGAATGGATTCCCCTAACCTCCAGCAACCTAACCCTACCTTTATCGTGGCCCAGAAACGCCAGAGCCGAGCTCCCTGCAACCCCCGATGTGGAGCTAGCCACGGCCATCGCGTAGATCTGCATCTCTGCATCCTTTCCGATCAACCCGCCCCTCCCCGAGGTCACCGTCGTCCGCCGCGTCGCCCTAGCGCCTCCTCGTCGCCGGGGAAAGCCCCCAGGTGAGCCGCCGCCTCCGCCTGGACCCGGCTAGGGTTTCCTCCCTGTTGCCCCCGGCCAGAGGAAGGAGATGAAGCCGGGCCGTCGATCTTAATTAGATCGGACGGCCGGCGTCTCCCCGTACCGGTTCGGCCTCCCGCATGGCTGACCGGTGGGCCCGAGCGGTCAGCGCTTCGGGCCGGTGCCCGCGCACCCCTGTGCCAATTTTTGGGCCAGCCCGGCACTGTTCTGGGAAGGCCAGCTAAGATCCGGCCCGTTCACTTTTTTTTTATAAACTCTTACTGTTAATTTCCTCAGATCTATTAGCTTGCAAAAATCATAGAAAAATAAATATGGGTCCATTTGAGTTGATTCAAATTTCTCTGAGAACCTTGTTAAGTGTGCTAACTACTGGAAGTGACCCCACTCCATTTAGAGCCATGTAGTTTTACCTTTATTTTATCTAGACAACCAACCCTAGTTTCAATCAAAAATCCAAATCTGGAGCTCTACTAATTGAAATGGTGTGGATCCAATTTTCAGTGGTACCCTGGTGTGTTAGCTTGCATGTCACCCTAGTTTTTCTATTTTAGGAGCAAAAGGTTGCCTGTAGCAATTACCTTAGTGATGCTTAGGTTTCACATGGTTTTATTTATTGTGCTCAGTAGGAATATTATTTTTGGGTGATTCCAACTTCCAGAGGTAGATTGTTGTGTTATCTTGCGTTAGTCACTGGTTTTGCTATTTTAGGACTTGTAATCTTGCAGTAGTAATTAAAATAGCATAGTGTGTAATTAATTTTAGGAAAATCATTACTTGCAGTAGAATTAGAATTTGGTGTTGAATCCAACTCTGTTGGATCATGCTCTTGAAGAGCTTTCCAGAGCACTTTACCTCATATTTTTCTGAGATTCAGAGAATATATGGGGATTATTTTGGTGCCCTAGTGTTATTCTCTTATTGTTAAATTCATAGGAAATAGACCACACCTTGCTTTTCAATAAATCCAACTTTGGTAGTTTCTTAAGATTGTTGTCAACCTGCAATATTGATTGGTGTGCTGTTTGGTTCACTAGATGCCTACATACTTGAATTGGTTGCTAAGTGGTGATGTTCCCATCAACTTATGAAACCCTAGTTTCTAGTAGGCTTAATTTGCTAATTAAGAACCTTTAAAACTTGGTTTGTTTTCTAAACTTGTTTGCTTCTGATACTCTTTGATAAGATGGTATGAGTGCTGAAATGCTTGTGGCTTGTGTATGCATGTATATTGATTGTGTGCTGTTATTTTCCGGCGATAGATTCGAACGAGGAGTGTACCGAGGAGGGAGAAGACTTTGAGTATTAAGAGGAAGGAGACCAGGGACAAGCCAACCAAGGCAAGCCATCTATCTTGTTGCATATCTGAATCCTAATTACACTGTTGCATGTATCTCTCTCTCTCTTTTATTAAAGTGCATGGATTTAGGTTGCTATAGTTCCTGTAGCAATTATTTGTTGACTCAAGCTCCGCGAGTCAAGTTGTTATCATTCATCGAGATGACCCCTTTACTACCTATTCCAATACCCCTGGAGTAGTGGCTTGTTGGTTAGCAACAATGCCTTTGATAAACTTTCTAATGGAGCTAAAACTCTAGGATGGGAGCACTCAAAGAAAACTTCGAAAATGCTTTCGAAAACCTTGGAGTAGTATCTACTCCACTGACATGTTTTCAAAAATGGATTTGGACAAATAAAGTTGGACTTGGAGTGAAAAGGAGTTGTGGTTTTAAAAGAAAAGACATTGGTGATTATGTACTCACCCGGGGCAATTTAATCCGTGCAACCACATTACCCTGGTATGGGACGGGGCTTAGTCAGAAGTTTATCTGCCTTAGTGCGGGGAGCCTCCCACTATATAAGGGTCTGGAGGACCCCGGAATCCGGGTTGTCGCAAGTGGTGGGCAATAGTGTAGCGGGCCCGCTAGTAGGCTACCCGTCCGGAAGACACTTGGGTTTCTCCCGCCGTGGCACTGGAACTACGCTCGGCAGAGGTAGACGGCCAGGGTTTGCCGGGGATGTATACTCCACAGGGTAGGCGCCCGTACTAAGGTGGATAGATGGAAGACTATGATCGATTATCCGAACCCCGCATACTTGTGTATGACGGACCGTGGTGGTATCCCGGCGGATTTATCGGATGGTGTGGGTAAAGTGTACAACCTCTGCAGAGTGAAATCTATTCGAATAGCCGAGTCCTCGGATATGGACGGTTGAACTGGCTGTTGCCTAACCCAATGTCAAGTTTTGGTTTTATACAAAGTGTTTTTGGAAAAGAAGGTAATTGGTGCCGGTTCGGAGTACTCGGAGGGTACTGCCGTGGCACGTAGGTGATTTCGGAGTACTTGCAGGGTACTGCCGAAGGTTGGAGGTGGTCATGTGCGATTGACCGAGATTGATAAGAATGGTGGTCATGTTTGATTGACCCTGGCTCATCTCTAAAAATGAGTTTCCCCTCCCCTAGAGCTTTTACTAAAGATGCTTTACAAAGATTCTTCTTTAACAAGGATATAGAGATGTCGTATGACATGCTATATCGACACGAGAATTTGACTAGATAGGAAAAACTAGACCAGAGCCTTTCTCCTTGATACAGCCAAACTGCATATTTGTCCTCTCCCATTTAGATGGTTTGCGAGTACAATTCAAATGTACTCATGGCTTTGTCCCTGGCTATTAACTTGGCCAGATTATGAAGGCTTTGAAGCTAATGGTGAGGAGTTCGACGACGCCTGTGCGAGCTAGGAACATCTCCCAGTCAGTTGCCTGTAGGGTAGTAGGCATGACGTGGGTCATCAACGCTGCTTGGTATCCGCTGCTTAGTTTGTAAACTTGCCCTGCGTGGCATTATTAGTTTTGGTCGTGTGACCAATTGTAAGACTTTATATTCGGTACTGTAATGGATGATGTAACTTTGATATCAGCTCGGTTATGTGGACTCACGACATACTGATCATGGGATCGTGAGTTGTATGCATAACGGGAATTCCGGGTGGTAAACCGGGGTCCCCACAGAGTTGGTATCAGAGCCATCCTGACTGTAGGAGACCTTAGTTAGCATGGGCGTTAGGTAGGAAAGTAATATTTTGCTAAAACTATTTGCAAAGGTTACTTCTTCTAAGTATCCAATAGTACGGCTTATACCTTTCTCACCTCTTCAAAACTGCTAATCTTGTCTCTCTGTTTTCAAGATTTTCACCGCTTTTACTGTCTCATCTTATCCCCTTCAAAATCTAAATACTGGACGATGTCCCCAAAAAGACCCTGAGCTTAGCTGCACAAGATGGAGGAAACTTTAGAAGGACGTCTTCAAACCTCTCCAACTGCAAGGGAAGAAGGATGTTGACAAATATTTTGCCTTTGGTTCACACCAATGGCTCTGTCAAGATACTAACCTTGATCCTCCCTGGACTTGCACTTTTGCAGTCACCAAGGACCAAGTACTTAGCTGCTTGACTAGTATTTATTAGGTCTGTCAGGCGTGTATGCCACCAATGGAACACTTCAGCAATCCCTCTAAAGATCTCACAACCATGTGATGTGATACAAGAAGACTTACAACACTGCACTTCCCAAGTCAACATCAACGGCTCAACAACACTGCAACTTCACCACCAACTGCCATCAAGTTTCGACTAAAGCCAGAAGCAAGTAAATGAAGAAGTCAACAACTATGACCAACCATGACCCTAGGATGAATAGGGCTAACCCCAAATATCGCGCGTTGTGAGGCATCATTAGTACTTAAAGTACCTCGTGTGATTCTTGCAATTGTTTGTTGACTGCCTTGTGTGTTCTAGATACTGTCTCCAGTTGCTTGGAGTGTTTCTTGAGTGTGTACTGTTACCTTGTGATTGTGCTTGTTTTTGGCCTCTTGGCCTTAAAAACCCACTGGTGTGTAAAGGAACCTGGGTTAGGAAACCTCTTTCTACTGTGTGTTCCCCTTATCTATTTATGTCAGCTCTAGTGGCATGGATAAGTAAATAGTTAGACTCTAACTCTAACATTGATTTGTGGAATATAACTCTCCCCGCAACACCCCCACAAGATTTGATGCCACAATTTTACTATGTGTTTCAAGCTTCGTCAATACCTCTCTACAATGTCAAGGAAGCAGAAGATAGACCTGCCTGTACTACAAAGGACTTCTAGAAGACAAAGACATCACTAACCAGGATCGTCTAACCTTAATTCTAAATTTTTGCTAACATTGATGATACTCTCTTAGCACCCCAATGCTTGCTAAACTTCTAACAAGCCGACTAACATTGAGCATAGAAGTATCAAGGCCAAGACCTAACATTCGAAGATCAACCTGTTGTCGCCACTTGATGCCTGAAGACTCACGTGCTTGATCTCCACGGAGCAAATAGAAGAATGAAGACTCTCCAAAGTCAAGCCATCAATGTCGACTCTGCATTTACGAAGTATCAATAGAGTTAGCAACGAGAAGAAGTGAAGACTTTTCTAACTAACTCTCTCGCTCGTTCAAATTTTGATGGGTTTGAAGCCAATACTGACTTATGCCACGAGTAGGAAATCCACGTGAAGATTTCTCGGAAGATGAAGTTGACTCAAGGTATCCCAATATACCTCAAGATTCTCAAGGCTACAGGAAGGAAGATCTTCAATAGTCCCCACCAACCGGAAGACAAGAAGGAATAAATCGTTGACTACTAGAAGACACATTGTTGGTGGTACACCGCCACCTGAAGTGTTTTTAGCTCAATCACAAGGCGGCCTAGAATAATGGTTTCCATTAGGGCTAACCTACGCCTTGGTAGTTAGGAAGCATAGAGGACTAAGGCGACAAATTTGACGTGCCTATCAAGACCAAAGCATAGATGCTCTTGTCTACCGTCTGCAAGATCGAGATTAAAGGTCTACGCCAACATCAAGCTTCAAGGCACGACTCCAAGATCTGAAGATTCCATCAAGCTACGCGAGGGAAGAAGCGACTCCAAGCCAACAAGAGCTACCCGAGAATCCTCAACACTTCAAGACCTCAAATCGCGAGTGAAACTCTTCTAACTCTCATAGGATCCTTTTTGACATACTAGATAGCTTGACCCCACTAACCATAAAAAGTGTCTCGGCACGGTCTCGCCAGGATAAATTGGCAACATCAACTCTTCAGCCATCAACTGCAGCAAGTAAAGATGATCTACATCTTCGGCAAGAGCAAGCCTTCGATGCAGCTCGAGGTATCATCAAAAAGTGGGAAGAGCAACCTTTCGAAGTCTAACTCTAACTTAGTCTCATCACCTCTTACTACTACACTTAGGAATCTCGGGACGAGATTCTGTTTAAGGGGGGAAGAGCTGTAACACCCCACTTTTTGTAACCCTGTTTAGGTAGTGTTTAGTGAGCCAAAAATTAGGGCAACAAAAACTTTTCAAGCAAACCTCTGGAAGTACTGTTTCTTGCTTGTTTGTTTTGGTTGTTATGTTAATGATGTCTGCTTGAGTTGCTTATTGAACACCATTGTGAACCAACACAATCCTTGTGCCCTTGTGATCATGCTCTTATTTATGCTTCTAGTTATTTTCCAAAACCATTATCTTGGCAAACTCTCCTTTGTAATCAAACTATTTTATTTATCCAAATAGGCGCCAAGATTTATTTTTGAGACAAAGCTTTTATCAAAAACTAAGTATTTACAAAATTATTTGGACCTACAAAGTAGATTGGTCCCACTATTTTACAAACCTTTATTTTGTTGAGATTTATAAAAGGATTTCAAACACCTTTGAGAAGACTTTACAAAGGAGATGTTTATGTCTCCATTTGTTTCTAAAACTATCCACCAAAGCCTTACTCCTTTATTTGAAACTCTTCTCTACTTGACCATGGCATGATCACTGAGCACTGGTTCAATCATTGTTTCTGATAATGTTAGATTAGCTGTAACTGATTGACCTTGTGTGGTGAGTTGACTTTGTGTGACTGTTTGACTTTGATGAGTTGCTTGTGTGTACATATACTCCTCATATAGGCCTGTGGCCTAACCTTTTTAAATCTCCTCAATTCATATTTTGTCCCATGTAAGTTATTTCCACTCTATCTCTCAAAATCAAACCTATCTTGTTATTTTCATCTCAATCCTAAATTCCTAACTCTAATGTCTTAGTCTTATCATGAGGCATTAGGAGCTCCATTTTGTGGGATCTTAAAACAATTCAAACTAGCCCAAGGAAAGCACCCATGGTGTTACTAGAATCATCTACACCCCATCTTAGAAGGCTCCTCTCAGTCTTCTCAAAATATCTTTTGGCAGCCATTTTATCAAACACCTAGTGTGTAGACTAACTTAGTGTCTGTTAACAGATTCAATTTTCCAACACCTATATTAAGCTCATCTATTCTATCCATGGCAATGTACCTTCCTAGAATTCATATTTGGCATGTGATCTTCAATTCTTTCCATTTCCACCTGGTCATTTGAGGTCATCTGATACTTGCTCTAATCCTTTTTCTGACCCTAATCAAATCACTGACCATTTGACAATTATTATATGTACTTTTGCTCACCCTTCTAGAATTCGAAATAAATTGTTCAGAGACCATTCCTTGACCCATTCCTCTTCCTTTTGATCTACTCTAACTATCTATGCACTTGCATGTGCATTTTGAGGCATGTCACCTATTTATGTGACTAGGTTTTGAACCCTAGTCAAAACTGATTTCACTATCTAGTTTTCATTTATCCTCTTGATAATTAGTCATCACTCATCATAAAATCTCTCCATAAATTCATTTCCTCTCTTCTAGCATTTGGAAATGTTATTCTTGCCAAATATCACTTTTCCTCCATCAAAAATAGCTATTTCTCTATCTCATCTTTCTTGCATAATAAAATGCATATGAATGGTACCTTGTTATTTCATGCACCTTTTCATTCTCATCAAATATTTTATAATCTCCTACCTTGTTCTCCTATTCCTATAGGACCCTATGGACCCAAAAACCCTAGTGGTTCAAGTTCAGGATTTTAAATTCTTGTCCCAAGTGGTATAGTGCAAATCTTCACATTTTCAATTTTTGGTGATCTCGCCTAACATCAAATGAACTCTTCCAATTTGGCATTGTAGTCAAACTCATCAAATCACACCCATCTAATCCATCTATGCATGCCAATGATTGGAGTAATGTGGGACTAACCCAAAATCCCACACTTTGCCTCATACATGCATACATTCCCATATCTATCCCTAGCTAATCTAAATTCTCTTGAAACTTCACCAAACCATCACCCAACCTTCTCCAGCACCTTCACCACCCTCTGGTCGAAGTGTACTGTAGCATCCCCCTCCCATCCTTGTCCTCTAGTGCTTGGAGGTAGTTGTTGGAAAGAAACATGCACGCATATTCAAATCTTGCCTTGACTTGTCTAAACCTTGCAGCAACGACCCTTCCAGAGCAAGGTACCCCCTCTGGACTCTCTCTTATCCTCTCCACCACCCTTGTTGCCCAACCAGAGGCCCCCTATGAGCCCCACATGTCCAACCCGACCTAACCTTACTCTCTCGGATTTATAAGCCCTCAGGCCACCACAGCCTCCCACTAGACAGTCACTCCCCTCCCACACACTCTCTATCGACATCCAGTAGCCCAGCCTGAGTCCCTTCCCTCTCTGCTGGCCAAAGGGAAGGATTTCTTCCTCGGAGTGCTGCAAGGAAGAGGAAGCCCCTGCCGTCAATCCAGACCTCCACGCCCCTCTATTTCTGCCTGAATGGATTCCCCTAACCTCCAGCAACCTAACCCTACCTTTATCGTGGCCCAGGAACGCCAGAGTCGAGCTCCCTGCAACCCCTGATGTGGAGCTAGCCACGGCCATCGCGCAGATCTGCATCTCTGCATCCTTTCCGATCAACCCGCCCCTCCCCGAGGTCACCATCGTCCGCCGCGTCGCCCTAGCGCCTCCTCGTCGCCGGGGAAAGCCCCCGGGTGAGCCGCCGCCTCCGCCTGGACCCGGCTAGGGTTTCCTCCCTGTTGCCCCTGGCCAGAGGAAGGAGATGAAGCCGGGCCGTCGATCTTAATTAGATCGGACGGCCGGCGTCTTCCCGTACCGGTTCGGCCTCCCGCGTGGCTGACCGGTCGGCCTGGGCGGTCAGCGCTTCGGGCCGGCGCCCGCGCGCCCCTGTGCCGATTTTTGGGCCAGCCCGGCACTGTTCTGGGAAGGCCAGCTAAGATCCGGCCCGTTCACTTTTTTTTATAAACTCTTACTGTTAATTTCCTCAGATCTGTTAGCTTGCAAAAATCATAGAAAAATAAATATGGGTCCATTTGAGTTGATTCAAATTTCTCTGAGAACCTTGTTAAGTGTGCTAACTACTGGAAGTGACCCCACTCCATTTAGAGCCATGTAGTTTTACCTTTATTTTATCTAGACAACCAACCCTAGTTTCAATCAAAAATCCAAATCTGGAGCTCTACTAATTGAAATGGTGTGGATCCAATTTTCAGTGGTACCCTGGTGTGTTAGCTTGCATCTCACCCTAGTTTTTCTATTTTAGGAGCAAAAGGTTGCCTGTAGCAATTACCTTAGTGATGCTTAGGTTTCACATGGTTTTATTTATTGTGCTCAGTAGGAATATTATTTTTGGGTGATTCCAACTTCCAGAGGTAGATTGTTGCGTTATCTTGCGTTACTCACTGGTTTTGCTATTTTAGGACTTGTAATCTTGCAGTAGTAATTAAAATAGCATAGTGTGTAATTAATTTTAGTAAAATCATTACTTGCAGTAGAATTAGAATTTGGTGTTGAATCCAACTCTGTTGGATCATGCTCTTGAAGATCTTTCCAGAGAACTTTACCTCATATTTTTCTGAGATTCAGAGAATATATGGGGATTATTTTGGTGCCCTAGTGTTATTCTCTTATTGTTAAATTCATAGGAAATAGACCACACCTTGCTTTTCAATAAATCCAACTTTGGTAGTTTCTTAAGATTGTTGTCAACCTGCAATATTGATTGGTGTGCTGTTTGGTTCACTGGATGCCTACATACTTGAATTGGTTGCTAAGTGGTGATGTCCCCATCAACTTATGAAACCCTAGTTTCTAGTAGGCTTAATTTGCTAATTAAGAACCTTTAAAACTTGGTTTGTTTTCTAAACTTGTTTGCTTCTGATACTCTTTGATAAGATGGTATGAGTGCTGAAATGCTTGTGGCTTGTGTATGCATGTATATTGATTGTGTGCTGTTATTTTCCGGCGATAGATTCGAACGAGGAGTGTACCGAGGAGGGAGAAGACTTTGAGTATTAAGAGGAAGGAGACCAGGGACAAGCCAACCAAGGCAAGCCATCTATCTTGTTGCATATCTGAATCCTAATTACACTGTTGCATGTATCTCTCTCTCTTTTATTAAAGTGCATGGATTTAGGTTGCTATAGTTCCTGTAGCAATTATTTGTTGACTCAAGCTCCGCGAGTCAAGTTGTTATCATCCATCGAGATGACCCCTTTACTACCTATTCCAATACCCCTGGAGTAGTGGCTTGTTGGTTAGCAACAATGCCTTTGATAAACTTTCTAATGGAGCTAAAACTCTAGGATGGGAGCACTCAAAGAAAACTTCGAAAATGCTTTCGAAAACCTTGGAGTAGTATCTACTCCACTGACATGTTTTCAAAAATGGATTTGGACAAATAAAGTTGGACTTGGAGTGAAAAGGAGTTGTGGTTTTAAAAGAAAAGACATTGGTGATTATGTACTCACCCGGGGCAATTTAATCCGTGCAACCACATTACCCTGGTATGGGACGGGGCTTAGTCGGAAGTTTATCTACCTTAGTGCGGGGAGCCTCGCACTATATAAGGGTTTGGAGGACCCCGGAATCCGGGTTGTCGCAAGTGGTGGCCAATAGTGTAGCGGGCCCGCCAGTAGGCTACCCGTCCGGAAGACACTTGGGTTTCTCCCGCCGTGGCACTAGAACTACGCTCGGCAGAGGTAGACGGCCAGGGTTTGCCGGGGATGTATACTCCACAGGGTAGGCGCCCGTACTAAGGTGGATAGATGGAAGACTATGATCGATTATCCGAACCCCGCATACTTGTGTATGACGGACCGTGGTGGTATCCCGGCGGATTTATCGGATGGTGTGGGTAAAGTGTACAACCTCTGCAGAGTGAAATCTATTTGAATAGCCGAGTCCTCGGATATGGACGGTTGAACTGGCTGTTGCCTAACCCAATGTCAAGTTTTGGTTTTATACAAAGTGTTTTTGGAAAAGAAGGTAATTGGTGCCAGTTCGGAGTACTCGGAGGGTACTGCCGTGGCACGTAGGTGATTTCGGAGTACTTGCAGGGTACTGCCGAAGGTTGGAGGTGGTCATGTGCGATTGACCGAGATTGATAAGAATGGTGGTCATGTTTGATTGACCCTGGCTCATCTCTTAAAATGAGTTTCCCCTCCCCTAGAGCTTTTACTAAAGATGCTTTACAAAGATTCTTCTTTAACAAGGATATAGAGATGTCGTATGACATGCTATATCGACACGAGAATTTGACTAGATAGGAAAAACTAGACCAGAGCCTTTCTCCTTGCTACAGCCAAACTGCATATTTGTCCTCTCCCCTTTAGATGGTTTGCGAGTACAATTCAAATGTACTCACGGCTTTGTCCCTGGCTATTAACTTGGCCAGATTATGAAGGCTTTGAAGCTGATGGTGAGGAGTTCGACGACGCCTGTGCGAGCTAGGAACGTCTCCCAGTCAGTTGCCTGTAGGGTAGTAGGCATGACGTGGGTCATCAACGCTGCTTGGTATCCGCTGCTTAGTTTGTAAACTTGCCCTGCGTGGCATTATCAGTTTTGGTCGTGTGACCAATTGTAAGACTTTATATTCAGTACTGTAATGGATGATGTAACTTTGATATCAGCTCGGTTATGTGGACTCACGACATACTGATCATGGGATCGTGAGTTGTATGCATAACGGGAATTCTGGGTGGTAAACCGGGGTCCCCACATTAACTGCCGGAACAGATACTTGCCACCTGCTTCAAATTCAATCCCCTTGGATTCGAATTTGGGATACCAGTCAAACTCATTATTTCGCCGCATTTAGGACTTACAAAGAATGAATCCCAGTGATTCTCAGGGTACCCAGTGCGTCCACCAGGATTTTCTTCGCGTCGTAGACATGGATACATAACAACAGAGTGCATCCATGTGCGTATACCAGGCCACACAGGATGGATCCTGGGGTCTTACCTTTGTGACAAGTCACGGCATTCGAGTTGCGTTGCGTTAACATAACTCGAGAATCTCATGTCGCAGTCAAATTTTGACTAAAAATATTCGGGTTTTAACAACCATAAAACTTGCTCCCGATGGGAGTAACACTCCTGCACTTCTCAAACTCTAATGTTTTACCAAGAAATATCGTCGGGTGCACGCTCAGCGCTCCCGATGGGAGTAGCCCCCGAGGCTATAGTCAAAAAAGATTTTTTCGAGTATAGGCTCAAAATATAGTGTAGTTCATCATACTTCAACTCGAGATACTTTAATACCATCTTGTCGTCGAATACGCGCCCACCACTCCAGTAAAGAGTTGCATTCAATATCTTTGAAGGTAGTAGCCCCCAAGGCTATAATCGAAAATCCTTCTCATATTATCTTGTCTATAAATTTTGCACTTGTCAGCGCCATCCTTCTTCTTTCTTATACCATATTTTTTATGACATCAATGAAGACGTCACTCTGTATGAGTGCGAACCATTTTATGGGCAGCACTGTAATTCTCACAATTTTTGACCGTTAGTGGGCTGCCGTTTCCGCTCTTTGTGCCACGTCTTAGCCCACGATCCTTCTCCCAGAAGATATATAAGGGGCGTAGTGGGGGATTTTACTGTTTACCAGCTTGTTCCCTCCGCCGCCTCCATTACTGATCTCCTCTGCCTCCTCCTCTCATGCATAGCCCCCAAGCGCACTGCGTATTAGATGCGCGTGAAACACCTAGCCACCAAGAACTGGGTGCGCTCCGCCATCACAAAGAAGGAGTTGGAGAAAGCCAGGGCGGACGGCCTCATCGCCGCCTAGGATTCCATCAAATTTCCTAGTACTGAACGGATCCCGAAGCCCCCAAGTGGTTATCGGGTAATGTTCCTTGCTTTCCTCCTCCACGGTTTTTCTTTTCCTGCCCACGAGTTTCTCCGTGGGCTTCTCTTTGTCTATGGTGTGCAGCTCCACCAGCTCACACCGAACTCCCTTCTGCGTATTGCCTATTTCGTGACTCTCTGTGAGTCATTCTTGGGCATTGAGCCCCACTTCCTTCTCTGGAGATCAATCTTTCTACTCTGCCCCAATGTTGCCCTGTCCAAAAAACCCAAACTGGGCGGAGCTGTTGTTTCTGTACATCCTGAAGCACAATACCTTGAATTTTCCATGGCCACCTCAGTCCAAGGGTGGAGGACAAAGTGGTTCTATATCAAGGACCGCAAATCCTTTCCTAAAGATGAGTACGGCCTACCCCCTTTCGATGCATCCTAGGAGGTGAAGAAATTGGCGTCATGGGATACGCTTCCCTCAGATGCGGAAGTAGAACAAATTCTTCCTCTTCTGTCTCGCATCAAGGCTCTGAAAGGAGGCCAAGGAGGTGCTTTGTCGGGTATTCAACTCATGGCGTTTTTTGTGGAACGTCGAGTTCAACCCCTGCAGCATCGCCTCACCAAGCTTTGGAATTACTCTGGCTTGGAAGATCCTACTCGCATATCTGAAGATTTGATAGAGAAAAAGGATATCGACAAGCGAGTTAGGAGCCTCACCAAGCTCACAAAAGATCATGCGGTCGCTGATTTGACCACTGACAATTTCGACTTCGTGCACCCTCTGCCCGAGGTATGTATTTTATGCTCACTTGTTGTCGAATTTCATTTTCTTCGACTTGAAATGTTCTTTGCCTTTGTACTCTGCTAATTTATTTATGTGCAGGGTCACCTTTTCCTTGTTTCACGTCCTCCTCTTCCAGAGGCAAGGCCCCTTCCGGCTGATCTGGCCTCTCCTGCATCTGAAGCCCCCGAGGCTGACGAAAGTCAAGACAGAGATGATGCCGAAGAATCAGAAGAGGAAACTAGCTCGTCGACATCGCCTCCTCCCGCACTTGTTGAAGATGCTGGTGTCGACAAGAAAAGGAAGCGTGTCGATGAAATTGCTTCATCGAGTTCTGCAGCAGCTGGTAAAGCCCCCGTTCTTGCAGAAGATATGGAGTACTTCAACCTCCTAGCATCGTAAGTATTGTATTCGAGTTCTTCAATTGTACTGTTCTTGCCTTGTTTCCATAACTTAATTCTTCATGCAAAGATGACGAAGAGCCGCCAACATATGCTATAGCTGCTCCGCTGATTTCACCTGCGGCCGCTAATGAGCCTGCTGAGCCACATGTTGCACCGAGGGCTACCAGGGCCTCTGTAAAGAAGGTTACTCAAGCCCGAAACCTCAAACGCTCAAAGAAGGCCAAAGAAACCGACGTTTCTTTGGAAGCCCATACATCTACGGTTTCTCCTGATGATATGAGCAATTCTTCTTTTCTTGCTTTCCTTGCATACGCTCCTGCTCTTACACACTCCTTCTCTCAGGCATTATTGAAGAGATTCGTCGCCTTGGGCACTGAATGTGCTGAGTACCTAAAGGTTGCGAAAGCTTCTGAAGGTATCATTACTTTTCTTCTGTGCTTTATCCTTTGCTATTTATCTGACACCCTTTCGTCTTCTTTTGTAGCTGCTCTAGCAATAGCCAATGCTCAAATTGTGTCGCTAGAGGTGGAGCTCAGTGCTCCGCAGAAGGCTTATGATCTTGCGGCCGCTGCTAAAGCAAGCACTGAGAAGTCACAGAAATCTGCGCTTGGCAAGGCGAAGAAAGCTGAAAAAGCTTTAGCTGATGCCAACAAGGAGCATGCTCAGCGAGAGCAAGCCATGGCAGCGCGTCTTCACACAATGTCTACTGCCGTTGAAAGTAAGTGCTTCGCCTTGTCTTCTATTTTTTATTTTTGTTGCACTGTTGTACTTGTTGACACTTTTCTCTTCTTTTCTCTTCTATTCTCTTTTTATTGTGCAGGATTTACCGGGGTATCTCCGTCATCCCTGCAAACGGACGATGATCCTCTGATGACTGCGGTCAACCTACTCGAGGAAAACTGGATATCTATCCAGGAGACTTTTGAGTTAGTTAGCCGCGTTCTATCATGGCTGTTTGTCGGGTTGTGGCCGAAGAAAATGGCAGCAGTTCCGAAGGACAACTTGAGTAATCTTGCTAAGTCCTTCGATACAATTGAAGACCCCACCCTCCAGCTGAAAGGGCTTTCCATTAAGCATGGCGCCGAAGGTGCTATTGCACTTTCCTGTGCGCATGGCACGGACTTCTACTAGGAGAAGGTGAGCTCTCCCCATGGCCGCACCCGTGATGAGATGAAGGCTTTTTTCGAGAAGGTGAAGAAGTTGGCACCTGCGTTGGTGGCAATTATTTCTCCTTCGGCATCCTCCGCGGCATCTGCTGCACCACCTCCAGCGGTGGAAGATCCAGTGCCTCCATTGACTTCTGGCGAGGAAACTGCCATGCCTTCTTCTGCCACGAAGCAAAATGCTGAGATGGCATAGACTCAGCCTCTTTGTAGCTTTAGATTTCTCCTTTTGAATGTAAAAAACTTTAGTTGTGTGCAACCCGAGAACCTTAGTCATAGGGTTTTGCACTTATGTAAATATATTTCCTGCGTATGAAGTCTTATGCTGTCTCTCTAAAATGTTTCTCCTTTCTTTTCCTTTTTGGCTTGCAGTCGATGCGCGTCAATGATCCTTTGACTCACGGTCCTGCTCCTTCCTCTGCCCGTGTGTTCGGTTCTCAGATTTCATCGACTCCTAGTCGATGCAGTCGATGTGCAGAATACTCTTCCAAGGTTTCCGATCTTGAGGCTCGCCTAACTTTAGCCAAGCATCAAGCACAGATGGCTATTAACAAAGCTAGCAAAGCCAGTGGTTATATGAAGCAAATATCTTCCCTTGATGAAAAGGTCTCTAGCTTGACGGCAAAGATTATTCATAATGAAGAGTGCGAATCTTTTATTCTTGGCATTGTCGAGTCTGCCTGTGAGATGTTGCGATGTAAGTTTTCTTTCAACTCCTCCTTTTCCCTATTTGTCCCCTACTATTTTTGTGACACCTTTTGCCATTATAGGCACTTGTTTGGATTTTGCTGCTAAGGATCATCGGGTCGCTGAGCAAAAAGCGGCTTTGGAGAAAATGTCGGCTGGCTTTGAGACTTTGTGGTCTGATCGTCGACACCGGAGTGCCATTGTACTGGTTCAGGACCATGCCCAGCATATTGGTGAGTCAGTGGATGGTTGCCGACGAGCTCTCACAACTATGCACTCTATTATGCTTCCTCGCAATCCTTTGCCTGCAACTTTCCCACTTCTTCTTGATACTTTCAGATCCAGCCATCATATTCATAGATTGATAGAGCTAAACTTAGTGGCAGGCGCCAATTTTGCTCTTGGGTGGATACGCAAGTGGCACCCAAGGCTGAATTATAGATCGATGTCCCTGAGTTTAGCTCCAGGTGGAGCTAGCCTTTGAGTACATATGGAGAGCACGCTGCAACCTACTCGAAGACTCGTAGCTAGGCTTCTGGAAGTGGATGCTGCATTTTTTCGCGAGTACCACTACTTAGATCCTTTAGGCGTAGATGATTCTGATAACCCGTTATTGTAATATTTTTGTATATGTGGAACACGAGAGTGTCTTATTTTGTGACTTTTATGTCAAAAAGTTTGTTCTCAAAGCGTTACTGTATGAGTCATGCGTTTACCGCATTTTTTCCCCTTGAAAGACTCATAAACTCGAATATGAGGAATGCTTTGTCTTTATTATACTTGTAATGTAAGATACATGGGGTGACCCAAGAGATCCGGCCTATGACCTGTGTTCTAGATCTAGAGGGCATTGCCCCTGGTATAACTCGTGGCTTTTACAGCCTTTATTCTTCTACTCTATTTTGATTATTCTTTGATGCTTATGCCGCCATGGTTTGCTCTTCTTCTCTTGTATCTTTGTCCTCTCCTGACTCTCCTACTCGCGGTTTCTTCATCTCGGGCTCCGCAACGCGTCCTTCGAGTAGCTTAACACTTTTTGTAGTCGTATTCTTCGCCTTCTCTGCATAGTTGGCTATCATGCCAAAGTTTTGCGCCATCTTGTGGAACTCCCTGTCATAGAGGTCTGAGACTTCAAAACTCCCTTTGACTATAATTATTCCTCTTGGTCCTGGCATTTTGAGTACCAGATATGTATAGTGAGGCACTGCCATGAATCGCAAAAATGCGGGTCGTCCGAGGATTGCATGATATTGAGATGGCCAGTCCATGACTTTGAAGTCGAGCTTTTCTCTTCTGTAGTTTTGCCGGTTACCAAAGAAAACGTTGAGTGCTATCTATCCTAGTGGATAGTTGGCACTTCCTGGTACAATTCTGTGGAAGGAACAATCTGTTGGCTTCAGGAATTCTAGTGATATATGCATTGCTCTGAGTGTTTTTGCATATATCAGATTAATTCCACTTCATGCATCCATGAATATTCTGTCGACATCATATGCACCGATTTGAGCTTTGAGTACCAAAGGCGCGTTTCCTGGCCGAGGTACTGTTATAGGGTGATCTTCTCTATTGAACTCAATTGGCTGTTCTGACCAATGCAAATATTCCGTTATGGCTGGAGGTGAGATGACTGCCAAGTTAACTTGTCGAGTAATGCTCTTTTCTTCTTTGTTCGACTTGGGCATAGGTTGTATCATTGCTGTGATGTGCCCTTTTGATGGAACGTACCCTTCATCATCATCATGCCCCTCGTTTTGCTGGTCTTGTCCTTGAGGAGCCCCGTTGTTCCCTTGCTGATTCGTAGGAGGCTTGCTGCTTCCTTCGTACCCTTGTCGCCTTGCTTCGGTTTGTTTGTTTAGTGCTGCCTCTCGTAGCTTCAAGAATGTTGTGCAGTCTTTCATTGCGTGCCTGGATACACGCTTTCCATCGATGAACGCTGAGTGTATATGACAAGGTCCGTTGAGCATGTCTTCTGGAGATGGATTGTACTCTCTGGATTCTCTTGTGGGAAACTTTTTATAATCCTCCTTTCCATAGCTTTGATATCCCGAGCTTCTACGCTCGCCTCCTGGATAACTATTGTCCTTATATCCCGCGGCTACCTGGCTGTGATAGCCATGATTGTCGTAGTTACGGGATCGCCTTCTTTGACTTCCATATCTAATTCTTCTGTCATCCTCCGGGGATCGTGTACGCTTGTTGTTGCACGCGTCTTCTCCATCTGCAAATCTATTTGCTACGTCCATGAGTTCTGACACCGTTTTTTGGCTTGATTCTTCCCATCTCTTCGACTAAGTCTCTTCGCCTTAATCCAATGATGAACGCATCAATTGCTCTTTCATCTGAAACTTCGACTGCTGAATCTTTGATAAGACTCCATCTTTGGATGTATGCCCGCAGTGTTTCATCGCGTTGTTATACACACGCTTTGACTTCTTCTATTGATGCTGGCCGCTTGTATGTTGACCTGAAGTTACTTGTGAATTGCTTTGTGAGGTCTTCCTAGCTTCCAATAGTTTCTTTCTCTAGTTTGCTCAACCATGACCTTGCTGCGCCGGTGATGTGTAGTTGCAAACTTTGCATTGCTGTTTCTTTGGTTCCTCCTAATATTTGCACTGCTTGTAGATAATATGACAGCCATGATTGTGGTTCCTGTGATCCGTCGTACTTTTGCTGGTCATGAGGTAACTTGAATCCCTTGGGAACTGGAGTGGTGCGAACCCTGCAGGTAAAGCACGATGCCCCCATCTCTTTTTCGTCATCTTCATAGTCGCGTTTTTCATTTGGGGATCGCGATCTTTGGGTTCCATCGTGATGTTTTGGTGATGGCGATCGAGATCGTTGCTTGCTGCTTCTGCGCTGAGGACTATTGTGATTGTGAGGTGACCTTGCTTTATGCACTTCCTTGTGATGATATGCTTCTTCTCCTTTTGCTGATAGCTTGTGGCCCACCATGTTGAGTCCGTTCAATGCTGCTCTATGCATATGTTCCCTAGGATCTCCTAGACTTGCTTGAGTTGTAAGCAGATATGCTTGCGCTGCTACTAATGCTGCTTCAGGGGTTTTTGGTAGGATGTTCCCCTGCTCGTCGACCGATAGGAAGGACGATTCGAGGTTTTTGGAAATGATTTGCCTGTCGGAGTGCTTGAGGTTGTCGTACCTTGAGCCGTATCGATGATTTTTCCTTGCATTACTATATGATGCATCGCTTCGTGCTTTACGAGCAGCTTTGCTAGCTGCAATGGCTGAATCTTTTCTTCTTTGTATCTCTATTTTCTCCTTTGCTAATTGCTTTGCCTGCTGCCTTAGGGCATAGTGATACCCCAAAAGCATGTCTTTGCTGGAATTTGATGGTATTGGCATGCCGTGTTCTATGGCTTCTCTTATTATCCTCCATTCGTCGACTGATAGTCGAATTTTTTCCCTGGCTGTGAGGGATTCTGCTATTTGCCCTTCTGCTAGGTGATTTGCTCCTCTGTCGATATTTGCTGGGTTTAGCACTGGGTTGTTATTTTCATCGAATTCTTCTGAGTTGTCTCCCATAATGGCGAGCACCTGGCATTGTTTGCCGATGTTACTATTGAAGCTTGAGAAGATCGAGTCGTCATCTTCAGAAAGCTCTAACCCTGTCTTCCATGTGTCTGTTGATTTGTCTGAGATATCGTCGAGGTAGATTATGAGATCGTCGAATTGGACTCCTGCGTCGAGGTTTTCCTTTGCTTTGTTGTCTTCTGTGATTTTTCCTTTTAGCACATCTTCTAGGCTGACCGGCGAGTTTACCTCGCTGGATGAGCCATCGGAATACTCCATCATTGCTACTGTTTCGGGCTCACTTGCCGACGGATCTTGTTTCATCGGATCTAACAGACGAGATGAACCCGATGGCCTGATGAGGATGCTCAAACTTCCAATTGTCAACTCCATCTCTTGATTTTCGTCGACTTCTGTACTGCTGTTGGCTAAAAGTGAAAAAGCCATCGAATTCATGATTTCAATGCCCAGTTCCCCATGGTCGGCGCCAATTGACGAGGGTTAACTCGACAAATGTCCTAAATGAAGGACTTAGGATCGGGGAGATAAGGCGTCGGATGAACTCGAAGGTGAAGTTAGTTGAAATAGGTATGTGTCGAAAGTAAACTTGGGTGTTCAACCTGGCTTGCTTTCAATCTACCCTACACCGTCCCCTCCTGGCCCCTATATATAGATGGCCAGGTCTCGAGGATCGGGTAGGGTCCGATACAGATTACAATATTGACATACGGTAAGAACTCATATTCAACTGTCATTACAATTGGCCTAGCTATACGGACCTTAGGGGTACTCAACTAATGGGCTCTACTAACTATACCCTTGTCAATGGGCCTAGCTGATATAGGAAAATATAGTAGATAATTATTATGGCTAGGCAGTTGGGAACCCCAAGAGGAAGGTATGATGAGAACAGCGGCAAGTCTTTTTCCCTCAATAAGAAACCAAGGTATGTCGATCAGGAGAAGAAAAAGCCAATGACGAGTGAAGGTGATGTAGACTGGCTTAATAGCACTCCAATAAGGGCGCCATTTATGACACTTGTTGACTTGTCTTTGGTCAGTAGCAACGTGGAACCTGCACACACACAACCAAGAACTTTGTTCCCAACTTGCGATGAGGTTGTCAATCTCACCGGTTTGCTTGAAACAAAGGGTATGAGTGTATCGAGTGGAAAACAGTAGAAGTATGCGAGTAAAGTAAACAGTACAAATAAAATAAATAGGTGATAGCAATATAATGAAAATAGGATCGGGGTCCACAGTTCACTAGTGGCGTCTCTCCATAAGATAAATAACACATGCTGGGTAAATAAATTACAGTTGGGCAATTGATAGAATAAAGATAACGTGATATGTCAAGAAGATCACTATGCGATTTACTCTGGGCACAAAATACATAGACCGCCATACAACTGCATCTATGACTAATAATCCACTCCCGGGGATATCATCCGAACACCCCAAGAGTATTAAGTTGCGAACAACAGATAATTGTATTAAGCAAAGTGTGTAATGTAAACAAAGCATATGCCCTCAAGCATATGAATGTTTTTTTCTCCCTAATGGCAATAGCACATCTACAACCTTAGAGGTTTATGTCACTCCTTCAGGTTAAATAGAGACATGAACCCACTATCGAGCATAAATACCCCCTCTTGGAGTCACTAGCAACTACTCGGCCAAGATAGCTACTAACAACGGAGAGCATGCAAGATCATAAACAACATAGAGATAACATAAGATATATTTCAGTATAGCAACTCAATCACAACACCAATATTCATCGGATCCCAACAAACCAAACATGTAGAATTACATAACAGTGATCTCAATCATGTAGGGCAGCTCATGAGATCTAAACATGAAGCACATGGTGGAGGAGACAACCATCTAGCCACTGCTATGGACCCATAGTCCAAGGTAGACTACTCACTCATCGCTCTGGAGGCAAGCATGGCGATGAAGAAGACCTCCGGTGGCGATTCCCCTCTCCAGCAGGGTGCCGGGAAGAGCTTCTGGACCCTCCCGATCTCAGGTCGATGATGGCAGTGGATCGCGATGTGTTTCTGGAAAATTGATCGAGTACTTAGGTTTTTCCCGTCGGGGGGTCTCTATAGGCGAAGGGCCATCATCAGGAGTGGAGCCAGGTGACCTCACACCTAGGCGGTGCGGCCAAGGCCTAGGCCGCACCGGCCTGGCGTGAGGGCCCATGGTGGCCCCACTCCTACTCCTCTTCGGTTCTCTGGAAGCTCCGTGAAATATCTGGATGTCTGTCTTTTGTTTCGTCCAATTCTAGAAATATTTCCTGTGTAACTTTTCTAAAACACAAAAATAGCAGAAAACAGGGAACTGGCACTGTGTCGACTTGTTAATAGGTTAGTTCCGGAAAATGCATAAAAGTGCCATAAAGTGTAACAAAACATTGGGCAAATGGTGTAGAAACAAGCATGGAGCATCAAAAATTATAGATATGTTGGAAACATATCAATATGCTATGTTGGCTACTGTATGCAGCTTATCCTATATTTTCTTGATTTATTATGCTGCTATGAATTTATCCTCTACTAGCTTCTAGATTTGCTACTAGATTTGTTAACATATTTGGCAAAAAATGAGGGCCAAAAGGCAACAATCATTAAAGAAAGACAGAAATAGAAGCTTTTCTAGATTTGATACTAATTTGGTGAAAAGAGAGAGAACTGTTACAGAGAGAGAGGGGAAAAAGGCGCTCTGAAAAATACCTATTTGGGCCGAGAGAGATAGAACCGAGCTCTCACGTACAACCAAACGCAGTCTCGTCCTGTCCCACGCGGTCCCGTTATACCAGCCCCACACGACACGGCCCCACACGTCAGCACGGAACGGTCAACTAAATGGAAATCCTCTCGTCCGAGCTCCTTGTGAGGGTTTCAGACAAGGGCTTGGGGAAAACTAAGGAAAAACTAAGGAGCTGGGGAAAACTGAGTACAACTAAGGACCCGAGGGCACAAAAATAGAAATCCCAAGATATTAATATGGCTTCCATGCTTAGATGTACTTCCAGTGCAGCCTTATGACAATATGGGCTCTGTCTTGATTGAGTAGGATTAAGAGTTCACCCATGGGTACTGACAGAGGGTGGTAGCAAAATATAGGGGGCACGATCGGATCCGTTTGGTTGAATGCTTCTGTAACGCCCCACCTTTGGATTAAGGTGGAACACCTGTGTTAAGTGCTATTCCCTGGATCACTGATAGTACCACAGAACAAAAAGAAATATTCATTGCATAGTATCAAGATTACAACATGGATGCAGATACAAAGTATTCAAACCTTACAGATACACAGCGGAAAAACAAAGTGGCACTAAGCCTCCATCTTCATCACGTGCCATAGGCAGACATGTTGGAATACAGTCTCGAGATCCTACTAAACAATCTTTATTTGAAAACTTGCACATTTGAATATGTAGCCCCATAAATGGGGGGTCAGTACAATGATGTACTGGCAAATGACACATATTTGGTGGCTGTTGTGAAAGAGCTATCTACATGATATTTGGCTAGTGGAACTTTTGGCTGATTTGCATATAGCAAGTTTATCCTATCATTTTCCAAATCAAAACTTTTTAATGTCTTATAATGCAAGGAATGGAAGATTGCCTTATAATGCCACAGACCGGGATGGGGAAGACTTGAGCGGCGGTGCAAAGCTCGGGAACCAGGAGGCAATCACATAGGTAGTGGTGGCTGTCTCTATTGTGTCTCTCTGGAGAGGAGCGACCTCTCTTTTATAGGTACAGAGGGAGAGCCGAACAGGCCACGTAGGGAGACAAAATGAAGGGTCAGGGAGGTGAACCGAACAGGCAACAGTCAAAGCTGAACAACCTTCGTATTCAAAACCCACTGAGCGAAACATTTCAGATTTGTGCAACCGTTCATAAACCAATTCATCCTCACCGTATTTATATGCTTGGCAACACTTGCCTAACATAAGGGTATAATATATTATCCACCTAAGGTTCAGGCTTATTGATGTTGTCTCTCTTCTAGGGTTTTAGGACTCTCAAGATTCTCAAAGCCAACATTACAATAAATAATAACAAGAGTAGTAGGAATGGTGATCAGTCCATCCTGCACCCAAATTATTACCTTGTAAGAGGATAGGTGAATCACGTATTCTAACTCTTGGTCAACCTCACCAATTTGATAAACTTTCATGGACATGAACTATGGTTCAAAATCCATTAAATAATTTTAGAAAATACCTCTAGTCTAGTTATCGATCCTTAGCTATAGGTTTGCATAACTCAAATCCTAAGCTTCAACACCTTGTTAGGTAACACCTTGGTTGGAGTTGCTGATGTTTGACATCTTTGGAGAGGCTTCTCAAGAACACTTGTTTTGGTTGGGTGTAGGTGAGAATAGATTGAAAGGGTCTAAGGAGTTTCCTACCCAAAACCAAAATCAAAACAATACAACAAACATCAAACAATAGGCATTCACCACATCTAGTATATGGTGCAATCAAGCTAGTATGGTCATACCACAATTTGGTAGGATCATTTCTTTAACACGATATAATTGATTCTATAAACTATAAGTACTGGTGGTCTTGTCTATTACTTGCTTGTGTACTTCAAGTTTCTTCTCTACTTCCTTGATTCATCTTCTGGAGTTGTGCAAGCTGCACTTGAGTCTTTCTCCAAGTTCTTTATTTAGCCTTCAATGTAGTTCTTCATGTTGAGTCAAGGAAAATATATGGAGTATCAGTCTCACACTTCTAGCACATTGTGATCTTCTATCCTTTGTTGATGATTTCAAGGTAGGGTCATCTATAGCATTAGGAAACATTTGAAGAGAAAGTAGGAGAGAATACAATGAGTTCAAAATGGAAACTCTTTTTTTTATGTAAACAGAAACAAGATGAGATAGATAATTTTCTTTTTATCCTAGGGTCTTCCTGTTTCTAATTCCAAAGTTAGGGTCTCGATCCTATAGGCAACACTATGCTCTGATACCATTTTGTAACGCCCCACCTTTGGATTAAGGTGGAACACCTATGTTAAGTGCTATTTTCTGGATCACTGATAGCACCACAGAACAAAATGAAATATTCATTGCATAGTATCAAGATTACAATGTGGATGCAGATACAAAGTATTCAAACCTTATAGATACACAGCGGAAAAACAAAGTGGCACTAAGCCTCCATCTTCATCATGTGCCACAGGCAGACATGTTGGAATGCAGTCTCGAGATCCTACTAAACAATCTTTATCTGAAAACTTGCACATTTGAATATGCAGCCCCATAAATGGGGGGTCAGTACAATGATGTACTGGCAAATGACACATATTTGGTGGCTGTTGTGAAAGAGCTATCTACATGATATTTGGCTAGTGGAGCTTTTGGCTGATTTGCATATAGCAAGTTTATCCTATCATTTTTCAAATCAAAACTTTTTAAATATTGAAGACTTTTGAGGTCAAGATAACCCCCAGGTGACAACCACCACATACTTTTAGGGTATGTGGCCCTGGGTAGCCACTTAACAAAACTAGGGTAACTCTCAGGCGACGACAACCACACAAATCCTAGGTTGACAGCCAGGTGTGTAGCCCCCAGTAGCTACTCAACAAAACTAGGGTAACTCTCAGGCGACGACAACCACACAAATCCTGGGTTGACAGCCAGGTGTGTAGCCCTGAGTAATCCCTGTCCTAAGTGTTTCTAAACAAATTTTATTTAATTCAGAAATGGTGATGAGACTCTTCTGTACATCCACGACTAGGAACTCAAATTGTCCATAACCGCGGACACGGCTAATCGATTAGTTTTACACCCTGTAGGGGTTGTGCACTTTCACCTTAAGACTCATTTTACGCCCATACATAAAATGAGACAAGACCTTTTAGAAGGAGCATCCAACCATCCGGATCTGACCGTGCTGAAAATACCACCCTCTGTTAGCACCCATGGATGAACCCTCACAACTTACTCAATCAAGACAGAGCCCATATTGTCATAAGGCTGCACTGGAATTTCACTAAGCAAGGAAGACATGGTAGTCTCTTTATTCCTGGGTGGCCATCCACAAGTGTACTCCCAGGCGATGACAACCACACAAATCTTGGGTTGAAAGCCAGGTGTGTAGCCCTGGGTAGCCACTCAATATAAACCAAGCAATGCCACTTCCACCCAGGTGTTTCTGTGGGGACCCCGGTTTACCACCCGGAATTCCTGTTATGCATACAATTCATGATCCCAGGAAGACCGTCATGAATCCACATAACAGAGTTGGCATTACAGAGTACAGCATCCATTACATAAATAAGTCATTTAGTCTTACATGGCCACTTGGCCGAATTCAAATGCCTCGCAGGGCAAGTTCACTAAACATAGCAGCGGAAACACAAGTAGCGTTGGTAGCCCGGGTCATGCCTCTACCCTACAGGCGACTGACCAGGAGACGGATCCTAGTTCGCACCAATGTTGCCGAACTCCTCACCATCATCATTGTAGTCATCTCCATAATCTGGCCAAGTTAATAGCTAGGGACAAAGCTGTGAGTACATTTTGGAATTGTACTCGCAAACCACCTAAGAAGGAACAAATTGCATGCTATTTGGCTGTAGCAAGGGAAGTTGGGTTGAGGCTAGTGCTTACTTCTAACTAAAGTTTCTCGTGTCGATATAGCATGTCATACAACACCTCTATATCATAGTTTCTCTTGTCGATATAGCATGTCATACGACATCTCTATATCCTTAATAAAGAAGAGTTTTTGTAAAGCATCTTTAATAAAAGCTCTAGGAAAGGGGGAACTCATTTTCAACAGAAGAGTGGGGGTCAATCAAACATGACCACCATCCTTATTAATTTAGGTCAATCACACATGACCACTTCCATCCCTTTAGTAGTACCCTGCAAGTACTCCGATCCATACTCGTGCCACGGCAGTACCGTCCGAGTACTTCATCCGGCACCTTTCTCCATTTTCTCGAAATCAACTTTTGAAAAAAACCCGACATTGGGCTAGGCAACGGTCGTCCCAATCGTCCATGACCGAGGACTCGGCTATTCGAATAGATTTACACTCTGCAGAGGTTGTACACTTTACCCACACCATCCGATAAATCCGCCAGGATACCACCACGGTCTGTCATACACAAGTATGTGGGGTTCAGATAATCGATCATGGCCTTCCATCTATTCACCTTAATACGGGCGCCTACCCTATGGAGTATACATCCCCGGCAAACCCTGGCCATCTACCTCTGCCGAGCGTAGTTCCAGTGCCATGGCAGGAGAAACCCAAGTGTCTTCCGGCTGGATAAATCCTAAGGGATCCCGATTTACTATTGCCCATAGACTGGCAGCAATCCGGATTCTGGTGTCCTACAAACCCTTATATAGTATGAGGCTCCCCGCACTAAAGCAAATAAACTTCGGACTAAGCCTCGTCCCATACCAGGGTAATGTAGTTGCACGGGTTAATTATTCTGAGCGAACGCCTAGTGATCACCAATGTCATATAAAACCACCATCTCCTTGTCCTCCATTTTGACCAAACCATTTTGAAAATCACTTCAGTGGGGTAGGTACTACCCCAAGGTTTTTGGAAACATTTTGTGAACTTCCTTTGAGTGTTCCCATTCCTAGAGTTTTATCTCCACTAGAAGGTTTATCAAAGGCTTTGTTGCTAACCAACAAGCCACTACTTCAGGGGTAATGGAATAGGTAATCAAAGGGGTCATCTCGATGGATGATAACAATTTGACTCACGGAGCCTGAGTCAACAGATAATTGCTACAGGAATTATAGCAATATAAATCCATGCACTTCAATAAAATAGAAGGAGACATGCAAATGTGTAAATAGGAGTTCAAATATGCATCAAGTTAGATGGCTTGCCTTGGCTGGCTTGTCCCTGGTCCTCCTCGTCCTGATACTCGTACACTTCACCTTCTTCGGTACACTCCTCGTTTGATTCTATCGCCGGAAAAATATAACAACGCACAAATAAATACACAAGCATACCCAAGTCACAAGCAATGCAGTACTCCATACCATATTATCAAAGAGTATCAGAAGCAAAAAAGTTTAGAAAACAATCAAGATTTTAAAGGTTCTTAATTAGCAATTTATCCCTATTAGAAACTAGGGTTTCTTATTTGATGTGAACACAACAACTTAGCAACCAACTCAAGCATGCAGGCATTCAATGAATCAAACAGCACACTTATCAAAATTGTAGGTTGACAACAATCTTAAGAACCTAACAAAGTTGGATTTACTGAAAAACAAGTTGTGGTTAATTTCCTATGAATTAATCAATAAGAAAATATCACTAGAGACCAAAATAATCCTCAGATATTCTCTGAATCTTAGAAAAATATGAGGTAAAGTGCTCTGAAAAGCCATTCCAGAACATGATCCAACAAAGTTAGATTCAATACAAAATTCCATTTCTGCTGCAAGTAATGATTTTCCTAAGATTAATTACACACAATACCATTTTAAATACTACTGCAAGAATACAAGTACTAAAATAGCAAAACCAGTGGGCCAAGCAAGGTATATTGATAAGCTATCACTGAAAATTGGTTTCATTCAATTTCAACATACCAAACTCAAGATTTTCAATTAAGTAAGAAAATAGGCTATTAACACACCACTATTTATCGTTTGCTCTACATTGCTCCTAAAATCATGGGACCTATGCCATCTGAAATTTAATGACTTAAGCTACTCAAGGAAATTTGAATCACTTCATTTGCATGCATAGAACAATTTCTATGGCATTTCAAAGTTTGTAGAACAATTTAAATAGAAATGCATTTTTAGAAGAAAAAAAGAACGGGCCGAGATTTCCCACCCAGGCTGCTGCGGGAGTGAGCTGGGCCGGCCCATCGGCGGCCTCCCGTACTGACATCTGGCCAAACCAGTACGCACCCGTCCGATCTTGATCGGACGGCGCAGATGTGGCCCGAGCGCCAGCGACCTAAAACGTGTGGCGCGGCCGCTCGGCCTCATCGGAAAAGTGTGCAGGCTCACCTAGGGCTCGTCAGAGAGGCTGGCGATGATGCGAATCAGCAGCGGTGATGTGAAGGAGAGCTCAATGACCGTGGCGTGGTCTGGTTTGCTCCAGGTGGTGTCAGGGGTGTTCGTGTCGTTCCCGTCCTATGCTGGCGCCAGCGAGCTCCCGTCTAGCTTGATTAGGAGCTCCTGGGCATGGGAAAAACAGCATGTGAGTGTGAGTTCAGAACAAGGGAGAAGGCAGGGAGAGAATGGTGGTGGATCTTGGTCAGAAATGGCCACCCTCTCCATGTTCTTCGCGGTTGCTGGGAGGACGTAGAGCTCCCTCTCCGCTCGGGAGAGGAGTGGGCTTGCTCTGAGTCCTTCTGGTGAGTGAGTGGGTTGGTGGTGGTCTGGTCTGGGTGAAAGAAAATGAGAGCAGGAGAGGGGTGCTAGTTTTATACACCCGGGGCAGTGCACGGTGAGCTAGGGCGAGGAAGAGGGAGAGGAGTCGGGGTTCGGCTTTGGCATTGGCTAGTGGTGGCAGTGTGGACTCGGCCGACGACGTGGGCGGTGGCTTTGGACGTTTGCATATGTCATCTTGCCCATGCACACCTGCGGTAGAACGGCGCCCTGCAGGTGCTTGTCCGGGGAGTGGCGGTTTGGGGCGGCATGGGGTCGAGGCTAGAGGGGGAGAGAGAGCTGGCATGCGCCAAAAGGGTCCTGGCTGCCTCCTCTCTCCACGTGCGTGAGCTAAACTGACGGAGAACAGACATGGAGTCGAGGGCGAGAGTGTGTCTGGAGCGATGTGGACATCGCCGGTTGGGGGTCGAATGGTGGCGGTGGTGCACAAGCGGGCTAGGGGGCTCGCCTGGGGAATCGGCGAGGCACAGTGGTGCTGGTGCGCGCGCTGGTTTGGTCAGAGGGGGCAGAGCGGATGGGTGGGCTTTGAGGTGTTCGACCTCGGTCTCCGGCTAGAGCGTGGGCGAGGGTGAGGGTTTGGGTTCACCCCTACGGCTGCCAGGTGGGGTAGGGTGTTGGTCTGGGTCTGGTTACCCACCTGGCGAGTGGTGGAGGGAGATGGGAGAGAGAAGAAAAGATTTGCAAGATCTTTGCATGCACTAGGGCTCGGGTTCCCTCTTTCTCTCTCAAATTCAAAAAAATTCCAAGCAAGGCATGGCTGGGGTGGTGCTAGGTGCAATGCTGGTCATTGACCATGCCTTGGTGTTGGATACTAGAGAGAAAAGGTTTTGTTTTTAGAAAGAAGGAAAGAAAGAAAGAAAAAGCTCACATGAAATGATTGGTCAAAACACACAAAAATTTGAAATGCATTTCAATATTCTAGCTTGGTAAAATGTTTGGAGAGTTTGGAGTCAAATTCCTAGGTCACTTAAACTTGCTAGAATTAAAGAGAAAAGAAAACCGAGAAGAAAAGGAGTTTAAACAAAATCCACACATGCACATGAAATGATAGTGCAAACAAGCAAGCAAGATCTAGATTTATTCTTTCTAGGTTTGAAATTGAAATTAAATTATTTGTAAGCCAACACACACCACAATTCACTCTTGCAAGAATTCTAGAAGAAAATTTTGAACAAGGGATCTTTATAGAGTCACACCAACACACATGGGATCATGCATACACACACATAATGTCCTAATAAAAAGTTTTAGTTCCCCTAATTAAAGCATTATTTGGTCTTAATATGTATTATAAAAAGTGGGCTGTTACAGACCTTCCCCCCTTAAAAGAATCTTGTCTCAAGATTCTGTAGCTAAGCATTGAGTAACTCGGGAAACTCTCACTGAAGATAATCTTCACGTTCCCACGTGGCCTCATCTTTGGTATGGTTACTCCACTGAACCTTGTACATGTTGATCTTCCGTCTATGGGTGAGACGGACATCTTTTTCCAGAATACGGATTGGTCTCTCACGGTAGGTCAAGTCATGGTTGAGGTCAATGGTATCTTGATCAACCTCCTTGAAGGTCTCGGGTTGGTTAGGGGCTTGGAGACACTTGTGAAGCTAGGAGACGTGGATGACGTCGTGAAACTCAGACAACATCGGAGGTAGTTCTAGCTTGTAGGACAATTCTCCTCGGCGTTCAAGGATCTTGTATGGTCTGATGTAGCAGGGTGCAAGCTTTCCCTTCTCATGGAAATGCTGCATACCTTTGAGTGGAGTCACTCGAAGATAGATAAACTCTCCCACTTGGAAGGTAAGGGGTCTTCATCGAGAATCCGCATAACTCTTCTGTCTAGATTGAGCAGCCTTCAAATGGTTTCGAATTAGTTGCACTTGCTCCTCAGCTTCCTTGATGATATCAGGACCAAATACTTGGATTTCTCCAGTCTCTAACCAGTTGAGAGGGGTTCGGCATTTACGGCCATACAGGGCTTCGAAGGGGGCCATTTGAATACTAGCTTGGTAGCTATTGTTGTAGGAGAATTCCGCAAATGGCAAGCAGTCCTCCCATTTAGCTCCATAAGATAGGACACATGCACGGAGCATATCCTCAAGAATCTGGTTGACCCTCTTGGTTTGACCTCCAGCTTGCGGATGATAGGCTATGCTAAATGAAAGCTTGGTCCCTAAGGCTTCATGGAGTTTTGCCCAAAAATGAAATGTGAATTGGGTACCACGATCGGACACAATGGTCTTGGGTACCCCATGTAGACTCACAATCCTGGAGATATAAATATCGGTGAGTTCTCTACCATTGTGGGTGGTCTTGACCGGAATAAAGTGCGCGACTTGGTTAGGCGATCAACAATGACCCAGATAGAGTCATGCCCCATGTTTGACCTCAGCAGACCAGTGATGAAATCCATACCAACTTCTTCCCATTTCCACATGGGCACCTTCAGGGGTTGCAGCAGACCCACAGGTCTTTGGTGCTTGGCCTTGACATGCTGGCAGACGTCACACCGGGCAATATAATATGGTATCTCTTGCTTCATTCCATGCCACCAAAACTGCTACTTCAAGTCTTGGTACATCTTTGTGCCTCCTGGGTGAATTGAGTAGGGAGTATCATGGGCCTCCTTCAGGATGAGCTGCTTCAACTCTTCAATACTAGGGATGCATAGGCGGCCATTATACCATAGCACACCCTGTTGATCAATCAAAAACCTAGGAACTTCTTCATGTTCCATCCTGCGCTTAATTCCTTCAATGCCTAAGCTTCCTTGATTTGGCCAAAGAGAGTAGGTCAGACCTCAAGGTTGGCTAGGAACCCATGGCTCACAAGCTCAACTCCAAACCTTTCAAACTCTTCACATAGGGTAGGCTGGCTGGTTTTTAGCAGGGCATTTAGGGAGCAAGGCTCTCGGCTAAGGGCATCGGCGAACACATTCTCCTTGCCCGGATGATAACGAATGCCTAGATCATAATCCTTGATGAGTTCAATCCACCTACACTTCCTCATATTCAACTCCTTCTGAGAGAAGATGTACTTCAAGCTCTTGTGATCGGTGTAGATCTCACATCTGTTCCCCATAAGATTCCCGATAAGATAGTGTCACCAAGTTTTGAGTGCATACACCTTGGTAGCAAGTTCTAGGTCATGGGTAGGGTAGTTTAACTCATGCGGGCATAGTTGACGGGATAGGTAAGCAATGACTTTGCCATCTTGCATCAGAACACTCCCAAGTCCAAGCTTGGAGGCATCACAATAGACGTCAAAGCTTTTGGTGATGTCGGGCATGTTCAAGATAGGAGCTGATACGAGTCTCTTCTTGAGCTCTTGGAAGCTCTGCTTACACTTCTCAGTCCACTCAAACTTCTTGTCCTTCTTGAGGAGCTGAGTCATCGGGTGAGCAATGCTGGAGAAACCTTCAACAAACTTTTGGTAATATCCAGCTAATCCGAGGAAGGCTCGAACTTCAGTGGGATTGGTTGGGGCCTTTCTTTCTAAGATGGAAGTAATCTTTGGTGGGTCAACGGATACTCCCCCGGCTGAAATAACATGTCCCAAGAATCCAACTTCCTTTAGCCAAAATTCACACTTGCTGCACTTGGCATAAAGCTGGTGCTCTCTCAAGGTTCCCAATACTAGTCGCAGATATTCTGCGTGCTCTTCCTCAGTCTTGGAATAGACCAAGATATTGTCTATGAATACCACCACAAACTTGTCAAGGAACTTCATGAACACCTTGTTCATGAGATTCATGAAGTAGGCTGGGGCATTGGTCAGGCCAAAGGACATCACAGTGTACTCGAATAAACCGTATCGTGTGGTGAAGGCGGTCTTGGGGATATCGGACTCGCGGACCTTTAGCTGATGATACCTAGTGCGGAGATCAATCTTGGAGAACACTTTAGCTCCGTTCAGCTGGTCAAATAGGTCTTCAATTTTTGGGAGTGGATACTTGTTTTTGATCATCACCTCATTCAACTTATGATAGTCCACACACAATCGGATGGTACCGTCTCATTTGTCCACAAATAGAACAGGCGATCCCTAAGGTGATGCGCTGGGGCGGACAAGACCTTTGCTGAGCATATCAGCGAGCTACCTCTTTAACTCTTCTAACTCCTGGGGGTTCATGTGGTAGGCTCTTTGTGCTATAGGGGCTGTTCTGGGAATCAACTCAATAATGAACTCAATATCCCGGTCGGGGGGCATACCTGGCAACTCTTTGGGGAAGACATCAGGGTACTCACATACCACTGGGACTTGGTCAAGGGTTGGTCCAGACACAGACTTCTTGTAGTATGCCTTTCGGGATGGCATGGTTGCAACGTGATCGACCTGAATACCCTCGTTGTTGGTCACAGCTATTGACTTCTTGGTGCAATCAATGTGCCCCTGATACTTGGACATCCAGTCCATTCCTAGTACCACATCCAAACCCTTCGTGCCTAGAATGATTAAGTTGGCTTTGAAAGATACCCCGTGGATATCTATCGGCACGTCTATGCAATTTCTCTTGGTTTTCATAACTGACCCGGGGATCTGAACTAGCATAGTCCTAGGCACCATGGTTGATTCTAATTTTCCATTTGCAACAAAGTTTTCAGTCACGAAGGAATGAGAGGCGCCAGAATCAAATAGCACTCACGCAGGGATGGAGTTGATGAGAAATGTACCCAGGACAACATCGGGTGCTTCAGCAGCTTCATCAGTAGTGACATGGTTCAGGCGGCCTCATGCAGTATTGGCTTGGTTCTTTGGGTTCTTCCCAGTGGGTCCACGGCCTTGACCCTGGTTGGGTCTCGGTGCGCTGAGGCTTGGTGTAGAGGACTTCTTCAGAGGGCACTCCTTAGAGAAGTGTCCTGGCTGGCCACATGTATAGCATCTGCTACCTTGGCTGCGGTTGGTGGGGTTGAATGTGTTGCGGTTACCTCCAGAGAAGTTCCCGCCTGAGGGGCGATTGCTAGAATATTGGCGATTTGGATTGTTGGGCCTGGGGGCTTGGGATGCAAACCTCTGTGGAGGGGGCACAGCCCTGGATGGGGGCAAGCTGCGGGACCGCTGTCCACTAGGTCCACCTTGAGTCATCATTCTGCACTTGCGGCTCTCACGGGCAGCCTTGTTTTTGTCTTCAACCATGATTCAGCATCCACCATGACTTCCAGATCAGGGTAATGCACGGGGACAAGGTAAGTCTGCAACTCCTCCTGCAGTCCATTGAGGAACCTTTCCCTCTTCTTCTCATCAGTATCTATGTCATTGGGAGCATACCTTCCCCAGGTGGTGAACTTGTTGAGATACTCAGGAACACTCATCCCTCCTTGCTTCAGATTGAGAAACTTGTCCCTCATAATCTTGATAAGTCCAGAAGGGATATGAGCCTTGCGAAACTTGGTTTTGAATGCTTCCCATGTCATCACTTGACCCTTGGGCTGCATGGTGCGAACATTCTCCCACCATGCTCCAGCGGCTCCAGCTAGGAAGTGGGTTGCATACATCACCTTGTCATTGCCTCCAACTCCAGCGTACTCTAGCTTGTTCTCAATGGTGCGGAGCCAATCATCGGCCTCCAGTGGCTCAGTGGACTTGGAGAAAACTAGGGGATTGGAGTTCTGGAAATCCCTAAGCTTACTCTGGGGCTCATCATTGCCATGGCCACCATTGTTGTGGTGGGTGGCGATCTGGGCGAGGTGTTGGAGTGTGGTGAGGTTAGCTTGGCGCTCGGCATGTGCGGCTTCACGATCCTCTAGCATGAGCCGCAGCACCTGCATCATGTCAGGCTCAGGAGGTGGGGGCGGGTTGTTTCCAGCGTGGCCTCGTGTTTCCGGAGCCATTCTGGAGAGAAGCTCATCTTGTGAGATACAACAATTTAAATGCAGAGGAAAACAAGTTGTGCAATATGACATGAAAGGGAATCATAAGAGACATAACCACGCCAACATCCATAAGCATATATCATCAACCATAAACATCCAAGTCCACCACATGCATACATACATACAAAAGAGGTGCCACATAAGTCTAGCACACATACCACAAAGTCTCATGCAACACATACCAAATGGTTTCAGCTGAACCATACAACACACCTAAATGCAAAAGGGGTCAACCTAGCCACTACGCGACATCCTAAGTGAGATAGCAGTGCGCTGGGTACCTACTCATCGATGCTAATGTGAGGCACAACCTCCTCGGGATCCTCCTCACTCGGGGTCGCAGGAGCGTAGAAGTCCATGATAATGTTGCGGTCATCACCACCATCGCTACCATGGTCATCGTCATCAGTGCTTGTGGGCTCCTCATCGTAGGCCTCCTGGTGGTTGTCGTCGCGGCCAAGTACCTCCTCGTTCTCCTTGCAGAGCTCGGCGGTCTCCTCCTCTAACTCAGACATGTGAATCTCAAGTGAGGCGAGGTGATCCTCCAGATCACGAACGCGCTGACGCAGAGCCCTATTCCTCTTCATGATCCTCCTCTTGGCAGCGAGGTGACAAGAGAAAATGGACTCTTGCAGGTCCTCTCAGAGAACGTCCAACTCCAGGCCTCGCTCGTCGACAACCATATGGACATGGTCGAGCTGCCCCTGGGTGTGGTGCAGCAGGGCCTCCGTGTGGCAGAAGTGATGGCTGAAAGGAGTGTGAGCGGCGGCCTGGTAGGGAAGGCCATCAGAGTCGACCCTCCCGTAGTGCTCGTAGCGGGTGCCGAGTAGCTTATCATAGTGGAGGTGGACGAGGCACGAGATAGCGTGTCGGAGGACACGCATAAGTCCGTCACCCCATGTGCGCTCGATCACCTCGAAGGTGAACTCTAGAGAGGTCAGCGGGACCTCCTTCCCACGAACCTGGCAAATGACCTAGTACGCTAACTCGTGGGTACCCTCCTCGAAGAGCCGATAGCCTCGGACCTCCAGACGCGGGCATCCAAGACACGCGGCCAACTCCACTAAGTCGCGCTCCAAGACGAGCACATCCTCGTGGGTACCCACTTGACGGTGTGCAGTAGGAGCGTCCTTCTACACAAAATTTTCAGGTAGGCTGAATTAATAGCTTACCCAAGTGTGCAATATTTTAAATACAGTAAAAACTTAAATTAAGATGCAAGTAGTCTAAATGCTTAAAGAGTAAGGGAAGAGATGAGAGCAATATATATTTACCTTATATATATTAAGCCATCTCTTATAACTTTTTAATAGTGAAAATAGTTTTTTGGTCCGGTCTAACGCCCATGCTATCTAGGGTCTCCTAAGGTCAGGATGGCTCTGATACCAACTCTATGGGGACCCTGGTTTACCACCCAGAATTCCCGTTATGCATACAATTCATGATCCCAGGAAGATCATCATGAATCCACATAACAGAGTTGGCATTACAAAGTACATCATCCATTACAAGAATAAGTCGTTTAGTCTTACATGGCCACTTGGCTGAATTCAAATGCCTCACAGGGCAAGTTCACTAAACATAGCAGCGGAAACACAAGTAGCATTGGTAGCCCGGGTCATGCCTCTACCCTACAGGCGACTGACCGGGAGACGGATCCTAGTTCGCACCGGCGTCGTTGAATTCCTCACCATCATCATCGTAGTCATCTCCATAATCTGGCCAAGTTAATAGCCAGGGACAAAGCCGTGAGTACATTTTGGAATTTTACTCGCAAACCACCTAAGAAGAAACAAATTGCATGCTATTTGGCTGTAGCAAGGGAAGTTGGGTTGAGGCTAGTGCTTACTTATAACTAAAGTTTCTCGTGTCGATATAGCATGTCATACGACACCTCTATATCATAGTTTCTCTTGTTGATATAGCATGTCATACGACATCTCTATATCCTTAATAAAGAAGAGTTTTTGTAAAGCATCTTTAATAAAAGCTCTAGGAAAGGGGGAACTCAATTTTAAGAGAAGAGCCGGGGTCAATCAAATATGACCACCAGCCTTATTAATTTAGGTCAATCACACATGACCACTTCCATCCCTTCGGTAGTACCCTGCAAGTACTCCGATCCATACCCGTGCCACAGCATTACCCTCCAAGTACTTCGTCTGGCACCTTTCTCCATTTTCCCAAAATCAACTTTTGAAAACAAAACCGACATTGGGCTAGGCAACGGTCGTCCCAACCGTCCATGACCGAGGATTCGGCTATTCGAATAGATTTACACTCTGCAGAGGTTGTACACATTACCCACACCATCCGATAAATCCACCGGGATACCACCACAGTCCATCATACACAAGTATGCGGGGTTCGGATAATCAATCATGGCCTTCCATCTATTCACCTTAATACGGGCGCCTACCCTATGGAGTATACATCCCCGGCAAACCCTGGCTGTCTACCTCTACCGAGCGTAGTTCCAGTGCCACGGTGGGAGAAACCCAAGTGTCTTCCGGCTGGATAAATCCCAAAGGATCCCGATTTACTATTGCCCATAGACTGGCGGCAATCCGGATTCCGGGGTCCTACAAACCCTTATATAGTATGAGGCTTGATGTCTACGCACTTCTATTCTTGTAGACACTTGTTGGGCCTCCAAGTGCAGAGGTTTGTAGAACAGCAGCAAGTTTCCCTTAAGTGGATCACCCAAGGTTTATCGAACTCAGGGAGGTTAGAGGTCAAAGCTATCCCTCTCAAGCAACCCTGCAATTACGATACAGAAAGTCTCTTGTGTCCCCAACACACCCAATACTCTTGTCAAATGTATAGGTGCACTAGTTCGGCGAAGAGATAGTGAAATACAAGTGGTATAGATGATTATAAGTAGCAAACGTGATGTGAAATAAATATCGCTGCGAGCAAACAAGTAACAAAATAGCAAGTAAACGGTATGCAATGCTTGGAAACAAGGCCTAGGGATCAAACTTTCACTAGTGGACACACTCCCAACAATATAACATGATTGAACAAATAACTTCTCTTTGGTAGGGCACTCTGAATTGCTCTCCTATTGAATAACACTAATCACTGTGTAGTGGCTACAAAAGCACCCCTTAAAGTTCATCAAGTACTTGACAAACACCACTCATAGAGATACCCAAATCAGATCACAACTCAAGATAGAAATCATTGCAACATAAACCAAGTACTAACACGGTGCACACACTCTCACCTTTACACCATGAAAGGAGGAATAGATCACTCAAACTATCATAGCAATAATTATTCTCATAATCCACAAGAGATCACAATCATAGCCTAAACCAAGTACCACCATGATGCACGCACTGTCACCGTTACATCATAGCAGGTGGAATAGATTACTTTAATAACATCACTAGAGTACACAAAATATCTGAATAATAACATGTACTTGTTCAACATGATACAAAGCTCACGATCACATAAAGATCACATCATGGGAGAGAGAGGTGAACCATATAGCTACCGGTAGAGCCCTCAGCCCCGGGGATGAACTACTCCCTCCTCATCATAGGAGACAGCAAGGTTGATGGAGATGGCGGTGAGGTCGATGGAGACGGCGGTGGAGACCGATGGAGGTGGCTCTGGGGGCACTTCCCCGTCCCGGCAGGGTGCCGGAACAGAGACTTCTGTCCCCCGAAATTCGTCGGCGATGGCGGCGGAGCTGCGGAACTCTTTCTGGAAAATTGCCGAATCCCCTAGGGTTTTCCGTCCCGAGGCTTTATATAGGCGAAGGGGCGTCGCGAGAGGGCAGCCAGGGGCTCCTCACACATGGGTGGCGTGGCCAGGGCCTGGGCCGCGCCACCCCTGTGTGAGGGCAGGCCCTGGCCCCTCTCCGGCTCTCTTTCGGATGTCTTGATGCTCCCGGGAAAAATAAGACTTCAGGAACTTGTTTCGTCCAATTCTGAGAATATTTCCTGTGTATCACTCTGAAACACAAAAACAGCAGAAAACAGGGAACTGGCACTGTGGCAACTCGTTAATAGGTTAGTTCCGGAAAATGCATAAAAGTGCCACGAAGTGTAACGAAACAATAGGCAAATGGTGTAAAAACAAGCATGGAGCATAAAAAATTATAGATACGTTTGAGACGTATCAAGCATCCCCAAGCTTAACTCCTGCTCGTCCTCGAGTAGGTAAGTGATAACAAAAGAGATAATTTTTGAGGTGACATGCACCATCACAAACTTGATCATAAATGTAAGCATTTGTGAGCTGGGATCAATAGAACTTAAAATATGGGCATGAAAGATATAATCTTGACAGTAAGAACTTAGCAACCATGTTGTAAACATGAAAATGAACACAAACAAAAGATCATGAAAATGAAACAATGAAAGTCAAATGTGTGTTCAAATCATAAGGAAAAACATACAAAAGGTTTTCAGCTTGTCCTTCATGGAGAGCAAAACATAAATGCATAGGACACCTTTAAGTTTAAGAGGGCGACTAGATACAAATAATTTAAGAACAAGTGAAACCAACATTATGAATCAATCAATGAACTTTGGGACAATGCATATCACACTAAGAATGACAACTATGCTCTCTTAATGGTGCATAAAGAAAGAAGGTGGTGACTCAACATAAAAGTAAAAGAAAGGCCCTTCGCAGAGGGAAGCAGTGATTGCAAGTTTTATAACCTTCAAAAATTATGGTACTTACCGGCTTTGAGCTCTCATTGCCCCCATCATAAGCATCTTGAATGGTTAAAGTTAATGCGAGAACAATTATGATGCATATGCTTGACAAATCATAAGTTGAAAACCTCGTGTCCCGTGAATACGAGTACCCAAATCTCATGCTACTTTACTTAGAGTCCCAAGCAAGGCTCTTGTCATTGTAAGTATATGCATATCATTGAGAACCGCCAATGGGGTACCTCCGTGCCCGATGACATGGAACAAGCCCACACCAAAATGACAGGACAAGCAGACAATGAACACCTCGACATCTCTTTTATTTGCTATATTGTTTAGCTTTTTATTGTGAGATGCGTCGTCGAATGTTCACCATGGGTATGCTGCAAATTTCCACCATGAATTATGCATGGCTTAGATTGGCGGCCCGGCGTTTCCCTAACACATATACAAACTCCATGATCCCCACAAGATTCCCAATTCATTTCACACCGCGGGCATCCATAAACAAAAGATCACAATATCAACTGAAATAGGAAGTGCAATGTTGAAAGCTTGCCCCATGACAGCATGGATGGGCTAGTCCCCAACTTACAACTTGCAAGCATAACAACTCAGCATAAAAGACCACAATGTCAAATTTTTAAGAACATGAAAAAGGAAAGTGTGCCTTCCGGTTCGTGAGAGCTTTACTGACCGAATTTCGCATAACACTGGTAAGAGTTTAATTTGAAGAGAAAATAAAAGCAAGTCAAATTTACTTGGAATAGCAAATTACTAGTAGGTATGTATGGTGGACACTTTGGAAAACTTGGTTTTTAGGAGTTGGATGCACGAGTAGAGCTCATACTCAGTACAAGGTGAGGGCTAGCAAAAGACTGGGAGCGACCAACTAAGAGAGCAATAATGGCCATAATCATGCAAAGCGACAAAGCGACATTAAAAGAAGCATAAGATGGCATCAAAAGTCAAAAACTAAATGATCATGAAGGCTATTGGTGACTTTGTAAGAGTCTAACATGTGTGAGCATGCGCCAAGTCAACCCAAATAAAGCATCAAGGAGAAAACCAAAATAATGCTTCCATACAATAAAAACAACGCATGATTTTTTCAAAGGCTCATTAAGCAATCTCAGTTATTTGAGACAAGTCATGCTACAGCAAAACCACTAAGCATACTATCAAAAAGACATCAAGCATGACATGAAAAAGCCTAAGCTGCAGTCTACACAAGCTCCTTCTTGTACCACTATTTTGCACAAAGCTTTTTCTCTTTTCCAACACCATTTGAAATTTTTATAAACACCTCTTTTGATGAAAACCAATAAAGTTCAGAGGAAAAAATACACCTTGATGAAAATATATGACAAGGTCTGAACACAAATCAAGGTGAAAACGAAAACCAAAAGCAGTAGCAGAAAAAAGTAGAACGCTCGATTTTTAATAAGAGTAAAAACTAGAGCGTTCTTTGCAAATGAAAACGAGTACATCTCCTCCAAAGGAAATTTGATGTGATCTAACCATTTATTGCAGCAAACAAAACTAAACTAACTAAGAAAACTAAAACAACTGACGCTCCAAGAAAAATGCATAGTGCATGAAGCAATAAAAATATAGTGTTTTGAAAGGTGACCTGATTTTTGCCGATGAAGAAGGGGTTCCTCGGGGGCATCCCCAAGCTTTGACGCTTGTACTTCTTGGATATTTCTTGGGGTGATGCATGGGCATCCCCAAGCTTGAGCTTTTGTCCATTCTTCGTCTCATCTCATCATTCTCCAATCCCTACACTTGAAAACTTCCTTCATACAAAACTAAACACAATTCTATTAGCAACATTAGTGTAAGCATAACATATATTCAACCTCTTTTTGCTTCAGGTTTCAACCTAAAACCACCACATATTAAGCATATACTACTGCAGCAACTTCCCCAAAAGTTCCATAATTAAAAGAACTCAAAAAGAAAGCGATAAAGCGGCAAACACAAATATTGGCAGAAATCTGTCAAAACTGAACAGCTGACAAAGGTCGAATTTTTGAGGGATTTTCTGTTGCTCAAATAAAAAAGTGTTCAACTAACAAAAGTTTGGATATAACCTGGGGCATATGCACAAGAAATCGCAGGTCCAAAAGATATACAGAGAATTTATACGAATTTTTACGGTGCAGCACCGAAAACTGTTTCAGGACAGCAACATCCCCAAATCTTACCTCACTCAAATTAGAGGCTTCTCTTGGCACAACAACGAAATAAAAAGGATAAGGAGCGGTTATTACAGTAGTAATAACTTCCAAGACTCAAATAAAATAAAAAGTACTGAAAATAAACAATGGGTTATCTCCCAAGAGTGCTTTTCTTTAACGCCTTTGAGCTAGGCGCAGTAATTTGCAAAGATGCTCATGTGGGCGCCATATAAGAGCTTGAGGCAAAGGCGCCATATAGGAACTTAAAGCAGTAGAGAGCATCAAAAAGCAAGTATGGAACACATTTAAATCTAAACCACTTCCTATGAAAAATAGTCTTGTAAAGAGACAAGTCATGAAAGCGCAAAGCAAAAAGCATAGGAAGGCAAAACAAGTACAACTTCAATAATTGAAACATAAAGAGGGGAAACTCAATATTGTTGAGATCCATCAAACCATGTTTCCCCCTCTCATAATAACTTTTAGTAGCATCATGAATAGAACTAACAATATAACTATCATTTAAAGCATCCCTATCATGAGCCACATGCATAAAAGGATTAATACTCCCCACATGAACAATAGTAGTAGGAGCAAATTCAATAGAATAATTATTCTCATCACCATAATCATCAAAGACAGGAGGCATATTGTAATCATAACTAATTTTCTCCTCAAAAGTAGGTGAACTAAAAACATTATACTCATCATCATAAACTAGAGAACTACTATGTCGCAAAGCATACTCATCAAACATATCATCATAAGAAGGAACATGGATAGCACTAATGGTACAACAATTATTAACCTTAGAATTGGTATTAAAAAGATTTTCAATATCAAAAGTAGAGTGCTTTTCCCAATCATGATCACTAACATAGGTAACAGGCATAGGAACATCATCCCAATCAGAATTATCATAATCTATAGCAGGATCATAAAGCTTAAGGGAAGATACCATGTCCTCTCGCCTCTTGCTCCTCTTCTTCTTCTTCTTCTTCTTCTTACTCTCTCCTTTAGGAGGGAGAGACTTGAAGGGCATCTTCTCCACATATTCTTTAGGAGGGAAAGGCATCTTCTCCACAAAATCTGGTTTGCTGACAGAAACAACAGAAGAAACTTTGGAGGATTCCTCCTCTCTATTAATAAGATAAAAACATCTATCAGTCCTATCATAGCTTGGCAAAATATCAAGTTTTATAAGATTTTGTATGTAAGTATTTGCAAGGCAATCTTCAGCATAATAGAGACGACAACCACGAAGGGTGCTATTAATATCAACATCATTCATATCTATCAAAGCAATCTTTCTAGATATCTCGTCACACGCCAAGAACAAAGTGAGCTCATTATGCTGATTGGGAGTAATCTTGTCATCACAATACAAACTTAGGGTACTAGAAGAGTAACTATTAGGGCTTGAGCATTGGAAATTAAAATGACCTATGTCATCGCAATGTTTACAAAGAAAAGGATAAAGCTCACAAACCTTCTTACCAATCTCGCCTATATCCTTGTACCACATTCGGGTTTCTTCATTTGCATGGTGGATACAATAATCTTCCTTGTTGTAACTCTATTCACAAGGTCTATGTACCCCACAAAAATTAACATGCTTATAAGAAATAGGACTTTTAGAAGTTTGAGCATGTTTATTAGAATCATCAATAACAATATCACTTTCTATGCAAGTGTCCTTAAAAGGTTCATGATACACGTCCCCATTTCCTTTAGGAACGTTCATATGGGAAGCAAAGGCTTTAAAGCAATCAACCATAATTTGAGGATCAAGACCATATTTAGCACTAAGCTCTTGAAAATTAGCAGTTTCGGCGAAAGACTTAATGCAATCAAACTCGTAATTCATACCTGATCCTTTACCTTTATCGCTATCCCAATCTTCAATATTGCTTTGAATTGTTTCAAGCAGATCCCACTTGGTGTCAACATCCTTGCTTGTGAAAGACCCATCAAAGCATGCATCTAGATAGTCCTTGTAATTTCCTGAAAACCTTGCATAAAAATTATTAATAACAATATTACGGGGAAGATCATGAATAGGACATTTATGCATTAGTAACTTAAATCTTCCCCAAGCTTGGGCAATGCTTTCTCCCTCATGCGGATGAAAATTATAAATGTAATTCCTATCTTTATAAACCTGACTAGAAGGATAGAATTTAGAATAAAAGAGAGGTTCAATTTCCTCCCAATCAATAGATCGGCCATCCTTCAATGTTTTATACCATTCCTCAGCTCTGCCTTTCAGCGAAAAAGAGAATAGCTTCTTCTTAACTTGGTTCATTGAAATACCTGCACACTGGAACAACTCGCATAATTCATGTATAAAAAGCAAATGGTCACCAGGATGGACAGTTCCATCTCCTAAATAGCAGTTATCCCTAACATGTTCAACAATCTTTGTAGGTATTTTAAAAGGATGAGGAGCACAAGCTTCACTAGAAACATCACACATGGGAGGTAAAATATTATCAGAACAGACCTTCTCCACTAAAGCTGGGGGACTAAAAATATCATACTTATCAAAACCAGCTTTCCCAAGCTTAGACTTTTCTATAGCATTAGCATTAACGGTATTCAAAGCATTCATACTAATAACATTGCTATGCGAAATAAGCTCCAAAGGATTTTCAATTTTCTCTTCAAATCTAAAATCAGGAAAAAGACTAAAGAACTCTTTGTTTTCCATTAAGCCTAACTAGTGAAAATAAAAACAAGAAACAAAAAGATGTAATTGCAGAATCTAAAGGAAATAACTCCGAGCACTCACACAGGAGGATGCGAGTACCTTTTACCTTACCTCCCCGGCAACGGCGCCCGAAAAGAGCTTGATGTCTACGCACTTCTATTCTTGTAGACACTTGTTGGGCCTCCAAGTGCAGAGGTTTGTAGAACAGCAGCAAGTTTCCCTTAAGTGGATCACCCAAGGTTTATCGAACTCAGGGAGGTTAGAGGTCAAAGCTATCCCTCTCAAGCAACCCTGCAATTATGATACAGAAAGTCTCTTGTGTCCCCAACACACCTAATACACTTGTCAAATATATAGGTGCACTAGTTCGGCGAAGAGATAGTGAAATACAAGTGGTATAGATGATTATAAGTAGCAAACGTGATGTGAAATAAATATCGCTGCGAGCAAACAAGTAACAAAATAGCAAGTAAACGGTATGCAATGCTTGGAAACAAGGCCTAGGGATCATACTTTCACTAGTGGACACACTCCCAACAATATAACATGATTGAACAAATAACTTCTCTTTGGTAGGGCACTCTGAATTGCTCTCCTATTGAATAACACTAATCACTGTGTAGTGGCTACAAAAGCACCCCTTAAAGTTCATCAAGTACTTGACAAACACCACTCATAGAGATACCCAAATCAGATCACAACTCAAGATAGAAATCATTGCAACATAAACCAAGTACTAACACGGTGCACACACTCTCACCTTTACACCATGAAAGGAGGAATAGATCACTCAAACTATCATAGCAATAATTATTCTCATAATCCACAAGAGATCACAATCATAGCCTAAACCAAGTACCACCATGATGCACGCACTGTCACCGTTACATCATAGCAGGAGGAATAGATTACTTTAATAACATCACTAGAGTACACAAAATATCTGAATAATAACATGTACTTGTTCAACATGATACAAAGCTCACGATCACATAAAGATCACATCATGGGAGAGAGAGGTGAACCACATAGCTACCGGTAGAGCCCTCAGCCCCGGGGATGAACTACTCCCTCCTCATCATAGGAGAGAGCAAGGTTGATGGAGATGGAGGTGAGGTCGATGGAGACGGTGGTGGAGACCGATGGAGGTGGCTCCGGGGGCACTTCCCCATCCCGGCAGGGTGCTGGAACAGAGACTTCTGTCCCCCGAAATTTGTCGGCGATGGCGGCGGAGCTGCGGAACTCTTTCTGGAAAATTGCCGAATCCCCTAGGGTTTTCCGTCCCGAGGCTTTATATAGGCGAAGGGGAATCGCGAGAGGGCAGCCAGGGGCTCCTCACACATGGGTGGCGTGGCCAGGGCCTGGGCCGCGCCACCCCTGTGTGAGGGCAGGCCCTGGCCCCTCTCCGGCTCTCTTTCGGATGTCTGGATGCTCCCGGGAAAAATAAGACTTCAGGAACTTGTTTCGTCCAATTCCGAGAATATTTCCTGTGTATCACTCTGAAACACGAAAACAGCAGAAAACAGGGAACTGGCACTGTGGCAACTCGTTAATAGGTTAGTTTCGGAAAATGCATAAAAGTGCCACGAAGTGTAACGAAACAATAGGCAAATGGTGTAAAAACAAGCATGGAGCATCAAAAATTATAGATACGTTTGAGATGTATCAAGGCTCCCCGCATTAAAGCAAATAAACTTCGGACTAAGCCTCGTCCCATACCGGGGTAATGTGGTTGCACGGGTTAATTGTTCTGAGTGAACGCCTGGTGACAAGGGTATAGATAATAGAGCCCATTAGTTGAGTACCCCTAAGGCCCATTAAGCTAGGCCCAATTGTAACGATAGTCGACATACAACTTCTTACCATATGTTGATATTGTAATCTGTATCAGATCCCACCCGATCCTCGAGACCTGGCCATCTATATATAGAGGCCAAGAGAGGGCGGTGTGGGACAGATTGAAAGCAGGCCAGGTTAAACACCCAAGTTTACTTTTGACACACCCTTATTTTGACTAACTTTACCTTCGAGTTCATCTGATGCCCTGTCTCCCCAATTCTAAGTCCTTCATTTAGGACATTTGTCGAGTTAACCCTCGTCAATTAGTGCCGACCGTGGGGACTCTGGGTGTTGGAATTATGAATTCGACGGCTTTTTTGCTTTTAGCTAGTAGCAGTGCAGGAATCGAGGAAAGTGAAGAGATGGAGTTAACAATCGGAAGTCTAAGCATCTTCATCAGGCCTTCGGGTTCGACTCGCCTTTCAAATCCGGTGAAACCAGATCCATCGGCAAGTGAGCCCAAAACAGAAGTCATGATGGAATATTCTGAAGGCTCTTCTAGTGAGATAAACTCGCCGGTCAGCGCAGGAGAAGTGCAAAAGAGAAAAATTGTAGAAGGCGATGAAACAATAGAAAATTTCAACCTAGAGGTCCAACTCGAAGATCTCATGATCTGCCACGATAACACCTCAGACAAGTCAACAGATACGTGGAAGACAGGGTTAGAACTTTCTGAAGACGATGACTCAATCTTGTCAGGCTCTAGCAGCAAAGTAGGCAAGCAGTGCCAGGTACTCATCATCACAGGAGACAATTCAGAAGAATTCAACGAAAACAACAACCCAGTATTAAACCCAGCAAACATAGACATAGGAGCAAATCATCTAGCAGAAGGGCAAACAGCAGATTCCCTCATGAGCAGAGAAAAAATTCAACTATCAGTCGACAAATGGAGAGCAATAAGGGAAGCTGTAGATCACGGCACACCTATACCACCGAATTCCAGCAAAGATATGCTCTTAGGATATCATTATGCCCTAAGGCGACAGGCAAAGCAACTAGCAAAGGAGAAAATAGAGATACAGAAGAGAAAAGACTCAGCCATTGCAGCCAGCAGCGCTGCTCGCAGAGCATGAAGCGACGCATCACATACCAACCCAAGGAGGAATCGTCGACATGGTTGAAGGTATGAAAACCTCGAGTACTCAGACAGGCAAAGTATCTCCAAAAATCTAGACTCGTCCTTCCTATCGGTCGATAAGTAAGGAAATATCATACCAAAAACCCCCGAAGCAGCACTAGTGGCAGCTCAAGCATATCTATTCACCACTCGACCAAGCCCAGGAGACCCAATGGAGCATATGCACAGGGCAGCATTGAATGGATTAAAGATGGTAGGCAACAAGTTATCAGCAAAAGAAGAAGAGGCATACCGCAATAAGGGAGCACACAAGCCAAGGTCACCTCACCGTCACAACAGTCCTTGGCACAGAAGTGGTAGTCGTCGATCCCGATCACCATCACCAAAACAGCACGGGGGAACCCAAAAATCTTGGTCTCCGAATATAAGGTACGGTTATGAAGACGATGAAAAAGAGATGGGAGCATCGTGCTTTACACGCAGAGTTCGCACCACACCAGTACCCAAGGGATTTAAACTACCTCATGACCAACAAAAATACGATGGGTCACAGGAGCCACAGTCATGGCTCTTGGATTACCTGCAAGCAGTACAAATATTAGGAGGAACCAAAGAAACAGCTATGCAAAGTTTGCAACTACACCTCACCGGCGCAGCAAGGTCATGGTTGAGCAAATTAGAAAAAGAAAATATCGACAGCTGGGAAGATCTCACGAGACAATTTATACGCAACTTCAAGTAGACGTACAAGCGGTCGGCATCTATAGAAGAAGTTAAAGCATGCGTACAACAACACAGGGAAACGCTGAGGGCGTATATCCAAAGATGGAGTCTCATCAAAAATTCAGCAGTCGAAGTGTCAGACGAAAGAGCAATAGATGCGTTCATAGCAGACTTAAGGCTAGGAGACCTAGTCGAAGAAATGGGGAGGATCAAGCTGAAAACAGTGTCAGACCTAATAGACGTAGCAAACAGATTAGCAGATAGAGAAGATGCATGCAATAACAAACGAACACGATCGCCAGAAGACGATAGAAGAAACAAATATGGAGGACAAAGGAGAAGATCCCACAATTACGACAACTACGGCTCCCACAGCCAAATAGCCACAGGGTATAAGGACAACAGCTACCAAGGGAGTGATCGCAGAAGCTCAGGATATCAAAGCTATGGGAAAGAGGAGTACAAAATGTTCTAGGCTAGAGAATCTAGAGAGTACAACCCATCGCCAGAAGACATGTTGAACGGGCCCTGTCATATACACTCAGCGTTCATCAACGGAAAGCGAGTATCTAGGCACGCAATGAAAGATTGTATAACATTCTTGAAGCTACAGGAAGTGGCATTGAACAAGCAAACAGAGGCAAAGCGGCAAGGATACGAGGGGAACAGTAATAACACCACCGCAAGTCAGCAAGGAAACAATTGAGCTCTTCAAGGGCAGGACCAGCCAAATCAAGGACACGATGATGACAGAGGATATGTTCCATCCAAAGGGAACATCACAGCAATGATACAACCCGTGCCTAAGTTGAACAAAAAAGAGAAAAGCATAACCTGAAAAATCAATCTAGCAATCACAGCACCTCCAGCTACAACGGAATATCTACATTGGTCAGAACAACCAATCGAGTTCACTAGAGAAGATCATCCCATAACAGTACCTCGGCCAGGAAATGCGCCTCTAGCACTCAAAGCTCAGATCGACACATACGATGTCAACAGAATATTCATGGATGCGGGAAGTCGAATAAACTTGATATATGCAAAGACACTCAGAGCAATGCATATATCACTAGAATTCCTGAAACCAATAGACTGTTCCTTCCACGGGATCGTACCAGGAAGTGCTAACTATCCACTAGGTCAGATAGCACTCAACGTTTGCTTCGGCAACAGAAAAAACTATAGAAGAGAAAAACTAGACTTTGAAGTCATGGACTGGCCATCTCAGTATCACACTGTGGGGGCCCCGGACCGCTTGTCCGAAACACCTGTTATGCATACAATTCATGATCCCAGAAATGCTCATGAATCCACATAACCGAACTGGTAATCAAAGTACATCATCCATACAACCGAATTTAAAATAGCCTTACAACAATGGCATCATGGCCAAGTCTTACATCAAATGCCTTGAAGGTGAAGTTCAACACATAACACAGCGGATAACAGTAGCATCATCGTCGGGCCCAAGTAATGCCTTAAACCCTACAGGCAGTTGACCGGGAGAACGGCCTAGTTCGCGAAGTCGTCATCGAAACCTTCATCTTCCTCATAGTCATCGAAGTCTGGCCAAGTAAATAGCCAGGGACAAAGCCGTGAGTACATTGTGGAATTGTACTCGCAAACCACCTAAGAGGAACAATATGCAAGAGGAATGCTAGTATGGCTTGTAGCAAGGGTGGCTCTATGCTAAGTTTATTTCTAAAACTTTCTCGTGTCGATATAGCATGTTAAGAAACATGATCGACGACATTTCTATATCCTTATTAAAACATTTTTTAAACAATTTTTAGCAAAATCTCTATGAAGGGTGCCCCAATTTGCCATTTCCTTTAATCCAATCTCAACTTTCCATGGTAGTACCCCCTTGGGTACTCCGAACCATCTCCTCTTTCCTTTTTCCACAAAAATCTTTTGTAAACAAAACCAACACAGCTAAGTAAAGACATCCCAACTGTCCATGACCGCGGACGCGGCTATTTGAATAGATTTACACTCTGCAGAGGTTGCACACTTTACCCACACCATTCGATAAATCCGCCGGGACTTTACCACGGACCGTCATACAAGTATGCGGGCTTCGGATAATCGATCAAAGCCTTTCACTTAGTCATCCTAGTATAGGCACCTACCCTTCGGGCTTAACCTCTCCGGCACCATGGTAGTCCCCTACTCCATGACCCCATCGCCACGACAAGAGACCCGTAGTATCGTCCGGCCATAGGCAACTACGGTGTATTGCTCCCAAAATTTAGCAACCCGGCTTCAAGGGATCAAATACCCTTATAGAGTTGTGAGGTAGCCCATACTAAGACAAGTAAATTACGGACTAAGCCCCATCCCATTCCGGAGTAATGTGGTTGCACGGGAAGGTTGGATCCGTTCAATTACATAGAACCATGTGTTGTTTTTCCAAAAACTACACCTTTCTGCCAAAACCTCTTTGTCAAAATTTCAACAAGTTTTCCTTTCAAACTTACACTTGGTAAGGCCAAAACCTCATCAAGGTTTTAAAAACATTTCCCAAAAGTTCTTGAGTGTCCCAACCTAGAGTTTTTGCTCCACTAAGCAAGGCTACAAGGGGTAACATGATGGTAAGCATGCATCAAGCTAAAACTAATGTAATGGAGTAAATAGGTGTTGAGGGGTGTCATCTTAAAGATGATATCAAGTGACTAGTGGAGCCTAGTCGCCAACGAATCGCTATCAAGAGGTAATAGCAATTACAAGAAACAATGCATCTTTGAATAAATATAAATGGAAAGACTTGCATAATGAAAACTAGGATCAAGATATGCAACAAGTAAAGGTGGCTTGCCTTGGGTGGCTTGTCCCTGGTTGTCTTCAAAGTCTTCAAAGTATTCCTCTTCGAACTCGTCAACGGTCGGATCTAGCGTCGCGAAAGAAAAGCAAAGTACAACAATCAACATACAAGTGCACACATCATACCATTACACCATAACAAGCAACTCAAGAAGTGCACTCACAAGGTTTAGATATCTACTTTGTTACTACACAAAGTTGCTGCAAAACTTTATCAAAGTTTTAGGGTTTTTCTAACATTAAGAGTTCTCTTAATAAGCTTCAAAAAAAATTAAATTCGAACAAAGCATGGCTCAATAACAAAATCATTATTTAAACTATGCAAGGGCTAAAGGTAAGGGACCAATGGTAAAAGAAGGCTATAGACATAACTATTCTACTGCAACTTGTTCCAAACCATTTTGATGATCTAAACAAAAACTGCAAGCAATTTAAAATTCAGATTTTGAAATAAGTGTTAACAACACTAAGCATTACAATTTATATTAACACAGCAACTTAACAGAGGCAATTGTAAAAGGGACTAAAACTAATGGAAAGAGGATAAAATTTAAGAATTTTTGGTGCAGGTTTCACCTAATTCGGATTTACGGTTTAGAAGATATTTGAATTTGAAGTCTGCAGATTTCAAACAAAGATTAAATCAATTTCTAGAAAAAAAACAGTTCGGCGGACCGAAACTACTGGGCCGAGCAGGGGATTCCAGGCTGGCCCATCTGCGCATCCTGGGCGGTAAAGGAAAAAAAAGTGGGCTGACGAGTGGGTCCCGTTTGTCGGCGACCCACTTAAAAAAAAGGGGTACGCAGCTTTCCCGGCCGTTGGATTAAAAGGAGATCCGACGGCCGGGGGCCTTTCTTCTCTCCTGAGCGAGCACGAGGCGGGAAACCCTAGCCTAGGTACTGGGAGTGAACGGGGCGGCCGGGGACTCACCGGAGGGTGGCGGTGGTCGACGGCGAGGCGGCGGTGGGGTCGCCGGGGGTCGGGGAGGCCTCGGGCGGAGGTTTAAGTTCGGGGGCGTCGGCTTCCAGCGGCAGCTCGGTCTCCTCGTCCGGTGGCGGCGCTCCCAGGCGAGGTCCAACGGCGGCATCTCCGGCGAAGTCTGTGCAGGGAAAAGATCCGTGAGGGTTAGCTGGGGCTAGTGGAAGTGTTTTTGGAGAGAAACGAGGTCGGGTTAGGCGGGGAGAGGGCGGACACCTCCTCGTAGGCTCACAGAGAGGTCCGGTTCTCTCTTCCTTGCTCGCTGCAGTGAGAGGGAGAGGAAGTGCAGCGCTCCTGTGCCGGGGTGTGGGGAGTGGGGAGAGGAGTGATACGTCTCAAACGTATCTATAATTTTTAACGCTCCATGCTTTGTTTTACACCATTTGCCTATTGTTTCGTTACACTTAGTGGCATTTTTATACGCTTTCCGGAACTAACCTATTAACGAAGTGCCACAGTGCCAGTTTCCTGTTTTCTGCTGTTTTTGTGTTTCAGAGTGATACACAGGAAATATTCTCGGAATTGGACGAAACAAGTTCCTGAAGTCATATTTCACCGGGGAGCTCCCAAACATCCGAAGACCTGACGGAGGGGGGCCACGAGGCCCCCACACACAGGGGCGGCGCGGCCCAGCCCCTGGCCGCGCCACCCCCTTGTGAGGGCACGTGGTCCACCCTCTGACATCGCCCCTTCGCCTACATATACCCCCTGACGAGAAAAACCTAAGGGCCCGATCAGTTTTCCAGAATACATCGCGATCCGCCGCCACCGTCGACCCGAAGATCGGGAGGGTCCAGAAGCTCTTCCCGGCACCCTGCCGGAGAGGGGAATCGCCACCGGAGGTCTCCTTCATCGCCATGATTGCCTCCGGAGCGATGAGTGAGTAGTCTACCTTGGACTATGGGTCCATAGCAGTAGCTAGATGGTTGTCTTCTCCACCATGTGCTTCATGTTTAGATCTCATGAGCTGCCCTACATGATTGAGATCACTGTTATGTAATTCTATGATGTTGGTTTGTTGGGATCCGGTGAATATTGGTGTTTATGATTAAGTTGCTGTACTGAATTTTATCTTATGTTATCTCTATGATGTTTATGATCTTGCATGCTCTCCGTTGTTAGTAGCTATCTTGGCCGAGTAGTTGCTAGTGACTCCAAGAGGGGGTATTTATGCTCGATAGTGGGTTCATGCCTCTATTTCACCTGGGGGAGTGACAGAAACCTCTAAGGTGGTAGATGTGCTGTTGCTACTAGGGAGAAAACAACATTCATATGCTCGAGGGCATATGCTTTGTTTACATTACACACTTTGCTTAATGCAATTATCTGTTGTTCGCAACTTAATACTTCTAGGGTGTTCGGATGATATCCCCGGGGGTGGATTATTAGTCATAGATGCAGTTGGATGGCGGTCTATGTATTTTGTTGTAATGCCCAGAGTGAATCTCATAGTGATCTTCTTGACATATCACGTTAGCTCTATTCTATCAATTGCCCAACTGTAATTTGTTTACCCAGCATGTTATTTTATCTATGGAGAGACACCACTAGTGAACTGTGGACCCCGGTCCTATTTTAATCATATTGCAATCAACTGTTTACTATTCCTGCACTGTTTACTTTACTCGCATATACTCTACTGTTTTCCACTCGATACGCTCATAACCTTTGTTTCAAGCAAACCGGTGAGATTGACAACCTCATCGCAAGTTGGGAACAAAGTATTTGTTTGTGTGTGTGCAGGTTCCACGTTGCAGCTAGCAAGCAAAGCTTGGACGAGGCGCCACATATAAATTGTCCGCTGCTGTCGCAAGCTAGCAAGCATCACCTTCAGTCGTCACCGTCTCCCTTCTCCTGAACGATAAACCTTGGTTTCTTAACTGAGGGAAAACTAGCCGCTACACTCATCATACCTTCCTCTTGGGGTTCCCAACGGGCTGGTCAATCACCACGCACAAGGACATCTGTTCCCACATCAACTCACCATCAACCGTTCACAAGTGTAGGGATCAGCTACTTTTCTGGCGCCGTTGCCGGGGAAGGAAGAGAAGACTTCTGCGAGGGGAGTTCTTCGCACACACATTCTTTACTTTGTTATTTGTTTTGCTTTACTTTATTTATTTTACTTGCATCGTTTTATATCAAAAACACAAAAAGAAATTAGTTATTTGGCTTGGCGCAGAAAAGTTGTGATGCAATCAAGTGTTTTCAATGTTTTCCAATAGACCATTTGAAGATCTCTTTGGTCCTTATCTTGAGTTAAATGCCCTGCAGGAGCCTATAGAGGAGGAAATTGCTGAAACTGAATGCTCATTAGATGAAAAAGAGGAGGAGAGTGATGATCAAGAGGAAGAAGAATGGAGCTACCCATGTCTACCTCTTAGTAACTCTTTAACTCATATCTTATTTGATAATTGTGATGATCCCATTGATTCTTTTGGAATTTCCCTTTTTGATGAAGTTTATCATGACAAACATGCTTTATGTGATACTTATAATGTGGAGTTTATTCATGATGCTACTGAAAATTATTATGAGAGAGGAAAATATGGTTGTTGGAATTCTCATGTTACTAAAACACCTCTCTTTATATTGAAAGTTTTGAAGTTGCTCTTGTCTTATCTACCCATACTTGTTACTATGTGCTTCTTTGATTTATTTTCTTACAAGATTCCTATGCATAGGAAGTGGGTTAGACTTAAATGTGTTTTACATTTGCTCCTTGATGCTCTCCTTTGCTTCAATTCATATTTGTTATGTGAGCATCTTCTCAAAATTACTGAGCCTAGCTCAAAGGCGTTAAAGAAAAGCACTCTTGGGAGATAACCCAATGTTTACTTTTCAGTACTTTTTCTTTTATTTGAGTCTCAGAAGTCATTACTACTGTAATGACCGCTCTTTATCTTGTTTATTTCGTTTTTGTGCCAAGAGAAGCCTCTAATTTGAGTGAGGTAAAGATTTGGGGTTATTGCTGTCCTGAAACTGTTTTCGGTGCTGCACCGTAAAAATTCGTATAAAATCACTGTTTATCTTTTGGACCTGAAATTTCTTGTGCTTATGCCCCAGGTTATATCCAAACTTTCGATAGTTGAACACTTTTTGATTTGAGCAACAGAAAATCCCTCAAAAATTCGTCCTTTGTCAGCTGTCCAGTTTTGACAGATTTCTGCCAATATTTGTTTTTGCCACTTTATCGCTTTCTTTTGAGTTCTTTTTGATCATGGGACTCTTGTGGAAGTTGCTACAGTAGTATATACTTTATATGTGGTGGTTTTGGGTTGAAACCTGAAGCTAAAAGAGGGGTGAATATATTTTATGCTTACACTAATGTTGCTAATAGAATTGTGTTTAGTTTTGTATGAAGGAAGTTTTCAAGTGTAGGGATTGGAGAATGATGAGATGAGTTGAAGAATGGACAAAAGCTCAAGCTTGGGGATGCCCAGCACCCCAAGAAATATCCAAGAAGTACAAGCGTCAAAGCTTGGGGATGCCCCCGAGGCACCCCTTCTTCATCGGCAAAAATCAGGTCACCTTTCAAAACACTATATTTTTATTGCTTCATGCACTATGTGTTTTTCTTGGAGCGTCAGTTGTTTTAGTTTTCTTAGTTTGTTTAGTTAGTTAGTTTGCTGCAATAAATGGTTGGACCCCAACAAATTTCCTTTGGAGGAGATGTACTCGTTTTCATTTGCAAAGAACGCTCTAGTTTTCACTCTTATTTAAAATCGAGCGTTCTACTTTTTCTGCTACTGCTTTTGGTTTTCGTTTTCGCCTTGATTTGCGTTCAGATCTTGTCATACCTTTTCATCAAGGTGTATTTTTGCCTCTGATCTTTATTGGTTTTCATCAAAAGAGGTGTCTTTAAAATTTTCAAATGGTGTTGGAAAAGAGAAAAAGCTTTGTGCAAAATAGTGGTACAAGAAGGAGCTTGTGTAGACTGCGGATTAGGCTTTTTCATGTCATGCTAGATGTCTTTTTGATAGTATGCTTAGTGGTTTTGCTGTAGCATGACTTGTCTCAAATAACTGAGATTGCTTAATGAGCCTTTGAAAAAATCATGCGTTGTTTTTATTGTATGGAAGCATTATTTTGGTTTTCTCCTTGATGCTTTATTTGGGTTGACTTGGCACATGCTCACACATGTTAGACTCTTACAAAGTCGCCATTAGCCTTCATGATCATTTAGTTTTTGACTTTTGATGCCATCGTATGCTTCTTTTAATGTCGCTTTGTCGCTTTGCATGATTATGGCCATTATTGCTCTCTTAGTTGGTCGCTCCCAGTCTTTTGCTAGCCCTCACCTTGTACTGAGTATGAGCTCTACTCGTGCATCCAACTCCTAAAATCCAAGTTTCCCATTGTGTCCACCATACATACCTACTAGCAATTTGCTATTCCAAGTAAATTTGACTTGCTTTTATATTCTCTTCAAATTAAACTCTTACCAGTGTTATGCGAAATTCGGTCAGTAAAGCTCTCACGAACCGGAAGGCACACTTTACTTTTTCCTGTTCTAAAAATTTGACATTGTGGTCTTTTATGCTAAGTTGTTATGCTTGCAAGTTGTAAGTTGGATTCTAGCCCAGCCAAGCCGTCATGGGGCAAGCTTTCAACATTGCACTTCCTATTTGAGTTGATATTGTGATCTTTTGTTTATGGATGCCCGCTGTGTGAAATGAATTGGGAATCTTGTGAGGATCATGGAGTTTTTATATGTGTTAGGGAAACACCGGGCCGCCAATCTAAGCCATGCATAATTCATGGTGGAAATTTGCAGCATACCCATGGTGAACATTCGACGACGCATCTCACAATAAAAAGCTAAACAATATAGCAAATAAAAGTGATGCCGAGGTGTTCATTGTCTGCTTGTCCTGTCATTTTGGTGTGGGCTTGTTCCATGTCATCGGGCACGGAGGTACCCCATTGGCGGTTCTCAATGATATGCATATATTTACAATGACAAGAGCCTTGCTTGGGACTCTAAGTAAACTAGCATAGTTTGGGTACTCGTATTCACGGGACACGAGGTTTTCAACTTATGATTTGTCAAGCATATGCATCATAATTGTTCTCGCATTAACTTTAACCATTCAAGATGCTTATGATGGGGGCAATGAGAGCTCAAAGCCGGTAAGTACCATAATTTTTGAAGGTTATAAAACTTGCAATCACTGCTTCCCTCTGCGAAGGGCCTTTCTTTTACTTTTATGTTGAGTCACCACCTTCTTTCTTTATGCACCATTAAGAGAGCATAGTTGTCATTCTTAGTGTGATATGCATTGTCCCAAGGTTCATTGATTGACTCATATTGTTGGTTTCACTTGTTCTTAAATTATTTGTATCTAGTCGCCCTCTTAAACTTTGAGGTGTCCTATGCATTTATGTTTTGCTCTCTTTGAAGGACAAGCTGAAAACCACTTGTATGTTTTTCCTTATGATTTGAACACACGTTTGACTTTCATTGTTTCATTATCATGATCTTTTGTTTGTGTTCATTTGCATGTTTACAACATGGTTGCTAAGTTCTTATTGTCATGATTATATCTTCATGCCCATGTTTTAAGTTCTATTGATCCCAGCTCACCAATGCTTACATATATGATCAAGATTGTGTAGGTGCATGTCACCTCAAAAATTATTCTTTTGTTATCACTTACCTACTCGAGGACGAGCAGGAGTTAAGCTTGGGGATGCTTGATACGTCTCAAACGTATCTATAATTTTTGATGCTCCATGCTTTGTTTTACACCATTTGCCTATTGTTTCGTTACACTTAGTGGCATTTTTATACGCTTTCCGGAACTAACCTATTAACGAAGTGCCACAGTGCCAGTTTCCTGTTTTCTGCTGTTTTTGTGTTTCAGAGTGATACACAGGAAATATTCTCGGAATTGGACGAAACAAGTTCCTGAAGTCATATTTCACCGGGGAGCTCCCAAACATCCAAAGACCTGACGGAGGGGGGCCACGAGGCCCCCACACACAGGGGCGGCGCGGCCCAGCCCCTGGCCGCGCCACCCCCTTGTGAGGGCACGTGGTCCACCCTCTGACATCGCCCCTTCGCCTACATATACCCCCTGACGAGAAAAACCTAAGGGCCCGATCAGTTTTCCAGAATACGTCGCGATCTGCCGCCGCCGTCGACCCGAAGATCGGGAGGGTCCAGAAGCTCTTCCCGGCACCCTGCCGGAGAGGGGAATCGCCACCGGAGGTCTCCTTCATCGCCATGATTGCCTCCGGAGCGATGAGTGAGTAGTCTACCTTGGACTATGGGTCCATAGCAGTAGCTAGATGGTTGTCTTCTCCACCATGTGCTTCATGTTTAGATCTCATGAGCTGCCCTACATGATTGAGATCACTGTTATGTAATTCTATGATGTTGGTTTGTTGGGATCCGATGAATATTGGTGTTTATGATTAAGTTGCTGTACTGAATTTTATCTTATGTTATCTCTATGATGTTTATGATCTTGCATGCTCTCCGTTGTTAGTAGCTATCTTGGCCGAGTAGTTGCTAGTGACTCCAAGAGGGGGTATTTATGCTCGATAGTGGGTTCATGCCTCTATTTCACCTAGGGGAGTGACAGAAACCTCTAAGGTGGTAGATGTGCTGTTGCTACTAGGGAGAAAACAACATTCATATGCTCGAGGGCATATGCTTTGTTTACATTACACACTTTGCTTAATGCAATTATCTGTTGTTCGCAACTTAATACTTCTAGGGTGTTCGGATGATATCCCCGGGGGTGGATTATTAGTCATAGATGCAGTTGGATGGCGGTCTATGTATTTTGTTGTAATGCCCAGAGTGAATCTCATAGTGATCTTCTTGACATATCACGTTAGCTCTATTCTATCAATTGCCCAACTGTAATTTGTTTACCCAGCATGTTATTTTATCTATGGAGAGACACCACTAGTGAACTGTGGACCCCGGTCCTATTTTAATCATATTGCAATCAACTGTTTACTATTCCTGCACTGTTTACTTTACTCGCATATACTCTACTGTTTTCCACTCGATACGCTCATAACCTTTGTTTCAAGCAAACCGGTGAGATTGACAACCTCATCGCAAGTTGGGAACAAAGTATTTGTTTGTGTGTGTGCAGGTTCCACGTTGCAGCTAGCAAGCAAAGCTTGGACGAGGCGCCACATATAAATTGTCCGCTGCTGTCGCAAGCTAGCAAGCATCACCTTCAGTCGTCACCGTCTCCCTTCTCCTGAACGATAAACCTTGGTTTCTTAACTGAGGGAAAACTAGCCGCTACACTCATCATACCTTCCTCTTGGGGTTCCCAACGGGCTGGTCAATCACCACGCACAAGGACATCTGTTCCCACATCAACTCACCATCAACCGTTCACAAGTGTAGGGATCAAGGAGTGGAGAGGAGTGAGGTGGGTGAGAGGCCTGGGGGCGCTTTTTATACCGAGCGGAGGCTTGGGCGAGTGCGATGGGCGGTGGCAGTGGCCAATCCTCGAACGAGGGCACACGTCAGGGCGGTGGGTGCTGACGAGGGAGGGCATACGTCAGTGTGGATAGGGTTCTGGAGCGCTCTTGAGGGCTAGGTGGTTGGGCCAATCGACCTCGTTTATTCTCAGAAATGGGATCGTGATGCTGTGCACGTTCTCTCCTTCCTGGCTGTGTGCACGAGAAGGGAAGGGCTCAGGCAGGTGGGTTGCGGGCTGGGCTTCTTTTAGAGAGAGAACCAGAGAGATGAGGTTTGTTTAAAATAATAATTTCAAAACAAAGCATCGGCCAAGATTTGAAAACTAAAGGATATTTGGAGAGATTTGATAGGAGATAAAAAGGATATATATGTTTCAGAGATGAGATAATGCGGATGGTCAAAGAAATTAATTTTTTTGGATTCAAGGGCACTTAAGGTGAGAGGTATATAAGAATAGGAACTATTCATATGAGAATATGCAAAAAGGAAGTTCAAGAAAAATTTGGAAAAAGTGGAGTTTATGTTTGCAACAATCTTTGGAGATAGGGTGCTTGAAGCGTTGTTGGAATGGCCAAGGTATTTTATTTCCAAGATTTCAAAGGTGCTCAAATTATGATTCAAAAAGAGCAAGAAAAGGATTTATTCAAGAAGAATTTGAATAAATGGAGTTTGACGTTATGGACAATTTTTTTTAATAAAGTCCATGATGATAGAATGAGAGGTTTGAAGATTCATAGAAAAATATGAAGAGGAGGTTAGAAAAGGCTCCTACTTGATTTGGAATCAATGAAGTAAGAAGGGATAGTATAGGTGTTTAGAAAATTTTAGAAGTAAACAAAAATGCTGTTGGGATAATTGTGGGCATTGCAAGTTTTATAAACCTTGGAGCAAGAAAGAAATGAAACCAAGATTTTCAAAGCACTTAGTAAAAGAATAAAGGATACTTCTACAAAGATTATTTCTTCTAAAAGAAACAAAGTGAGGTACTATTTCTCACATTGAATTTTTGATGTCCAAAACCAAATAACATTTTATCAAGGAAAGGAATATTTCGAGGGAACCATGTGAGTGAGCAAGAGTTAAAAAAATGTAGAATTGAAGTTGAAATAGAAACAACTTTTATTACAAAAGAGAAAATAATCTCATAGGTCAGATGGACATAAGGTTTAAGTTTCATCAATCAAATAGAAAGGTTTTGAAAATAGAGTTAGAGAGGGAAAACTTGGCATGGAAGGGTTTTTCTTGAGTAGAGGGTAGGATTACCAAAAATATGGTTAGTGCCATTATGCAAAGGAGAAATGAGAAGAGCCATGAGAAAATTTCAGGGTTTGCTAGAGATGGGATCAAGAGTGGATTGAGCTAAGCTCACCCTCACAAAGCTCAAGAATGAATGAGAAGGACATGGGGTGAGTTTTGCATAGGGGAGGTGGTAGGGGTGAGGTGATGGAGAGGGTGAAGTTTAAGATGTTGTTTTGAGGTTTTCCAAAATATGTGGGAGGATAGTGTTTAGAGCTAAAGATAAGCGTGAACCTTATTAGGTAAAAATTAAAGGTGATGTTTTGGTCACAGACCCACGTAGATAATACTACCATACAAGAATTCTAACAAGGCCAACACAGATCAACACATGCTATTAACCAATCAACATAAAAAGTTTCTATGGGTATGTGCTCCTGAGATGACCATGTCATGGAAATACTTTGAAAATGGTTTGAGGAAGAAAAGAGTTTTGAGGGAGATACCCTGGTTTGGGTATTTTATTTTCTCAAAAAGGAAGGGAGACATTATATCTCCTTTCTTAAAGATTTCTCTTATATGCTAGAAATATACTTGGAAAATATTAGTAAAACATAAGCGTGTAAAAAAAATTCAGTTTTGCAACATAGCGGAACCAATTTTATAGATCCCTATAGATCTTATAATTACACAGTTTTTGTGAAAAGCCTTTTTGTCAAAATAATATTGGCAATATGTTTTGGAGAAGTCAAACCATTTTATGAAAATGAGAGGTTGCCAAGATAATATTTTTACCAAAAAGTTTTTAGTGTGACATGATCAAGAGCACGAGAATTATGTTGGTTAATAATATTATTTCAGAAATCAATTATAACAGATAAGATTTCACAACAAAAAAGTCAAACATGCACAAAAATTTATTAGGTTTTTTCTTAATTGCAAAAAGTTTTTCTTGGCCCTCATTTTTGCCTTTCTAAACTTTGCTTAGACATGTTTTCAAAAGTTGGGGTGTCACGATCTTCCCCCCTTAAAAGAATCTCGTCCCCGAGATTCCTAAGTGTAGCGCTAGGGAAGTTTAAAGACTAGGTCGATGGTAGGTTACATCTTCAAGGTTACTTGATCCCTTGATGAGTTGTCCTTTTTGCCTAACATGTGCCGTTGCTTTGATCCTTGGATATCCTTGGCCTTGAGTTTTATTTTTGGTGCACTGGGGCACGAAGCAAGATTCTCCTTGGGGCACTCCCGGGAGAAATGACCGGGCTCTCCACAAGTGTAGCACTTGTTTCGGGGGGATGACCCCCGGTAGGGTCAAGAGACTAGAAAGATGCCTGGTCTATGGTTGACTTATGCCGGATTGTCAATAAAGGGCCTGGCCGGAATATAAGAGCATCGGCCAGGCCGGCATATGTGTATATCCCGGCTGGTGTTCGGATATGCCGGTATAGCCGGAATATTAGTATAGGTGTGCTGGCATATACTTAGATATGCCGGCCTAACCATTTGGTGTGTTGTGCAGGAGCAGGGGAGGCCGGATTACCCGACCCTCGGAGGTCGTTGGTCCGGCATATAGGTCCGGGGTAGGGCCAACGATCATATCCGGAATACAGAAGTCAGCTAATGTGTCACATCCCTACAATCAAGGAAGAAAACATCCAAGCATGGTAGCAGAGTGTGATGGCAGGGTGCACAGTGGAGGTTACCTACCCTCACTGTGCACAAGTACAGAGCTTACCTCACAAGGGTAAGGTCACAGTGCAGGAAGTACAAGGTACAGGGAAGTGAAGTCCCATCGAGAGCAATCAGGGAGGAAGTCAAGGTCTCAGCCTTCGTCAGCAATTCCTGCTTGGAGTGTAGCTCGTGTCTGCTGGTCTCTTGTGACCGTTGTAACCCTGGCTACCACTATATAAGGTGGCATAGGGAGCCCTGGTAAAGGGTTGGTCACTCTCTGTTATTACACTTAGCAGTTCATCTTCCTTCTCTAGCAGAGAGCTTGGAAGCACCATTGTTGTGTACTACATCGATCCAAATATACATCCAATAGAGTAGGAGTAGGGGTGTTATCTCCTTACGAGAGCCCCGAACCTGGGTAGATCTGTGTTCCTTTCTGTCGTGCTTTTTAGCTCGTTCCCCTCTCCCGAATCCTCCAGCATCTAGTTCGGCCCCCATTTAAGCCATCCTATGGCATATGTTGTTTCACCACGACGACATTTGGCGCCCACCGTGGGGCTGTCCAATATGCTGGGCGGAGTGTTTATTCGGACGGGGTCTGTGATAGCAGCTTCGGGAGTGCACGTGGTCTCTGGCCTCGTCCAGAGGCTAGGCATGCTCAGCTTCGTTAGTGACAACGCCGGATGTCTCGGCGGCCGGCCGTTCCCCAGGGATGGTCGGATCATGTCTTTCGGTTCCCACGAGGTGTACGTGGGGACTGAGAGAGTTTGCAGGGAAAAGGTGCTAGTGGCGGCGGATCCTCCGTCACATCGGCTGGCTTACGCTGGGCGTAGCGCTCGCTCAGTAGAGTCAGCCGAGGTAATGATGGCCGGCACATCCGTGCCGCCGGCAGATGGTGCCGGCAAGGCAGCAGCAGCAGCGGGAGATACTCCCCCGGAGCCGCCGAAGGCCAAGAGGTCGGCACGTCCCCCGTTTGAGCGTGTCGAGAACCTGGCCGGCACTTCCGCTGTGCCGGCAAAGGGGCAGGTGCTTCTTCCCATCATCGATCGGCTTCTCGAGCCGGTGCGATCCGGCGATGATCCGGAGCAGACAAGGGAGGTCCTAGAGGGATCTCGCCAGGCCCTCGTCGACGAGGCCCTGGCCATGCACCAGGAGCGCGAGCGGTTTAACCGGCAACTCCGTGAGTATGAGGCAGCCCATGGTTTTACTCCTGTGGTAACCCGGCCTAGCCGGATAGATGAGGTTAGAACTAGAGGCAGAGATCTTAACACTGAGCTAGGCAAAGATGCTAGGGCTAAGAGTCATACTGCAACTAGTACTGTGCCTAAGGTAATTTATAGCTCACCAGTGAAGAACCTTAGAGCAGCAGCCGAGGTAGCTAAGGACTTATCTAATTTGTCCGATGAAGCACTGCGTGAGCAGCAAGCCCGGCTTAACCATCTTTTGTCTGAAGCTACTAAGCAGTAGGAGGCCTTTAAGAAGGCAAACCCAGGTGCCGGGGCATCCCAGTACATTGCGTCGGTGGGAGGTGCCGGCGCAAGGTTGAGGGGCGAGGCTTCGTCCCCACATCCAAGTGCCCGGCGTGCCGGAAGTGTGACCTCTGGCTGCCGGGACAAGCAGATCCAAGTGTATGATCCGGCAATTGCCGGAAAGCAAGCAGTAGTTCAGAAGAGCGCCGGCCAGGCTGACAAGAATGTCGGCCGCAAGAGTGCTGGCCAGAATGTGCCGGCCGGGCAAGGGGCAGTTTCGGCCGGTGGTGGCCGGAGTAACAGTGCAGCCCGACGTCAGCAGCAGGGCGCCGGAGGAGCAGCGCAGCAGCAAGGTGCGGGTCAACCGGGACATCGAGAGGATGATGGGAATTCCGCCCTGGTCAAGGCGGGATATCAGCAGCAGCATCAGCAAGGCCGGCATAGTGAGCAGCATCAGCCGGAGCAGCAGCAGGAAAAAGTGATCGCGGGCCCAATTGCGTCCCGGCTTGGACCCCGGTCCTTGGCAGCGAGCGATGCGCGCCTCAAGCTGGACAGGATTCACCAATTGGAGTTGGTGGAGAGGCAAGGAGCTCCAGGTCCCATGTGCTTTGGACCCCGGATTATGGGTGAGCCGGTACCTTACTATTTCCAGCTCGCGCGTGGCGCGAGGACATACAACGGCAGTACAAAGCCGGAAGACTGGTTGGAGGATTACTCCACCGCGGTGAACATTGCCGGAGGAAACCTCGGATGGGTGGTACAATATGTGCCGCAAATGCTAGAAGGACCAGCCAGGATATGGCTGAATAATCTGCCGGCCGGAAGTATCAACGGCTGGGTTGATTTCGAAGAACAGTTTGTGTCAAACTTCACCAGTACATACAAGAGGCCTAACCGGCCGCAGCAGCTGGCTAACTGCCGGCAGGGAGTGAATGAGACCGACCGAGACTATCTGACCAGATGGTGCACCTTACGCAATTCCTGCAAAGGAGTTGTGGAGCAGCAGGCCATCATGTGGTTCGCTCATGGGTGCCGGCATGGTACCATGTTGTGGCAAAAGCTGCAGAGGGAAATGCCGGCCACGTTGGCCGAGACAATCAAGATCGCGGATAGTTATGCTCTGGGAGACCCTATGCAACCCACCCTTGATTCACAAGGACAGGGGCAGACTCAGGGGAACACCAACAGCACCGGGAGACCAGGGCAATACTATCGCTCTGATAACCGGAGCAAGAGAAAAGAAGAAAGGCCAGATTACCGGTATGGAACGGCACAGGTAGCCGCAGTGGACAAAGAACAAGGGGGCGCCGGCAGTAGCCAACGCCCGAGATATGAGGGCTATCAGTAGCCTCAGCAGCAACCACCACAGCAGCAAGCGCAGCCATTCCAGAAGAAGAATGTCTGGATCAATAAGAATGCCGGCGGAGCCGCCGGTCAGAAGAAGCAGTGGCCGAAGTATACAGTGGGTCTTGCCATGGACAAACCTTGTGTGTTTCACACATTCCAGCCGGGTAAACCAGCAAATCATTTGACAAGGAACTGTTCATGGCTGGACGACATATTAGCAGGTCGTGCAGGTCCCTGGGGAACGGCTAGACCATCTGTCCCGGTAGCTCCACCGCCGTTGACAGGTGCAAATACAGTCGCAGTCCCACCCAGGCCGGCTAATCCCGGGAATCAGAGCAACGCCGGGAATGCCGGCGTAAATCAAATAGACCAGAGCTATAATCCGGAATATAGTGCCGGAGGCCCAGGAGCGGGCCGGAATGAGTACAAGGAGTATGATCAGAGCTACATGGTCTTTGAGACCGAAAGAACAGACAAGCAGAGCTTGTACCGGCGGTGTTTGGAGGTAAACGCCGTTATGTCGGCAGTTCCGAAGATGATGCATTGGTCTGACCAAGCCATTGGCTGGGACAGGGTAGATCATCCCAGGATCATGCCAAACCCCGGCGGGTATGCTCTAGTGTTGGATTCGACATTTGTCAGGCCGGCTAATAACGTGAGGTTCAGCAAGGTCCTCATTGACAATGGAAGCAGCATCAACATCATGTATTGGGATACGATGCAGAAACTGGGCATCAAGGAGAATATGCTAGAGCCAAGCAAGACCACATTCCACGGCATTGTGCCGGGACTTTCGTGTGCGCCGATGGGCAAGATCCGGATGGATGTCATGTTTGGCAGCCGGGATAACTGCAGGGTGGAAAATCTCATGTTCGAGGTGGTTGATCTGGAAAGCCCCTACCATGCTTTGCTGGGGAGGCCGGCATTGGCCAAGTTCATGGCCTCTACGCATGTTGCGTACCTGAAAATGAAGATGCTGGGGCCCGGAGGGGCGATCACCATCATTGGTGATTACAAGCGTTCCATGGCCTGTGCAACAGCCGGGTCTAACCTGGCCGAGACTCTGATCATTGCTGAGGAAAGGAAGAGGCTCAAGCGAGCAGTGGAAATTGCTGAGACGGTTGTGGCCGGCAAACCTATGCCGGGCATGGCAAATCCTGGTGGCAGTGCTTCTTTTCAAGTAGGCAAGGAAGTAAAAAAGGTACCTCTGGATGAAGCTTTCTCGGAGCGCCATGCCCTGGTCGGGGCAAGTTTGGATCCCAAATAGGAAGGCGAGCTCATCAGCTTCCTCCGTGAGAATCGGGATATCTTCGCATGGTCTACTTCAGACTTGCAAGGTGTGCCGAGGGAGCTGGCTGAGCACGCATTGCATGTGAGACCGGACGCTAAGCCGGTGAAGCAGCCGCTCCGGCGGAATGCCGGCGACAGAAGGAAAGCCATTTGGGATGAAGTGGCCAGGCTCTTAGCCTCCGACTTTATCAAAGAAGTGCTTCACCCGGATTGGGTGTCTAATCCGGTTCTGGTGGAAAAGAAGAAAGATGAGCCCGCCATAGTGAAAGTATGGCGGATGTGTGTTGATTACACCAACTTGAATAAGGCATGTCCTAAAGATCCATTCCCGCTCCCTCGGATCGATCAAGTGATTCATTCCACAGCTAGATGTGAACTGTTATCATTTGTAGATGCCTATTATGGTTTCCACCAGATCCCCTTGTATGAGCCGGATCAAATAAAGACATCCTTTATTACCCCGTACGGGGCTTATTGCTATCTCACTATGCCGTTCGGTTTGAGAAATGCCGGCGCAACTTACCAGAGGTGCATGCAAAAGTGTTTGCATGACCAAATAGATAAAAATGTGCAGGTATATGTCGATGATATCGTCATAAAAACCAAGGAGAGCAAGAATCTCATAGATGATCTCCGGGAAACCTTTGGAAACCTGAGGAGATTCCAGATGAAGTTGAATCCGGCTAAGTGTACCTTCGGTGTGCCGGCGGGGAAGTTGCTCGGCTTCCTTGTTTCTAGCCGGGGTATTGAGGTGAATCCCGGCAAGATTCGTGCCATAGAAAGAATGAAGCCGCCGACAGATTTGAGGGAGGTACAGAAGTTCACTGGATGCCTCGCATCCCTGAGCCGTTTCATAAGCCGGCTGGGAGAGAAAGCTTTGCCGTTATATCAGTTGATGAAGAAGTCCGACACATTCGTCTGGACAACGCAAGCAGATGCAGCTTTCATGGAATTAAAGCAGATGTTGTCAACAGCGCCGGTATTAGCATCGCCAATGCCCCAGGAGCCAATGTTGCTCTATATAGCGGCAACCAACAGGGTTGTCAGTGCAGTGGTAGTGGTGGAGCGAGAGGAGGGAGGCAAAACCGTGCAGCGGCCGGTGTATTATCTGAGTGAAGTCCTCTCCACCTCAAAGCAAAACTACCCCCACTATCAGAAGATGACTTATGGTGTCTATATGGCGGCTAAGAAGCTCAAGCATTACTTCCAAGAGCATCCGATCCGGGTAGTGGCCGCGGCCCCTATCTCAGAGATCATAGGCAACAAAGATGCTAGTGGCAGAATAGCCAAGTGGGCAATAGAGTTGTCGCCATATACACCTCAATATGACAAGAGAGATACAATCAAGTCCCAGATGTTGGCTGATTTCTTTATTGACTGGGCCGAGATACAATACGAGCCGCCATTGCCAGATGCAAATTATTGGAGGATGCATTTCGATGGGTCCAAGACAATCCACGGCTTGGGTGCCGGCATAGTTCTCAGTTCACCGAAGAATGACCAATTGAGATATGTCCTGCAGATTCATTTTGCAGCATCAAATAATGTGGCAGAGTATGAGGCACTGGTGCATGGCCTGAAGGTGTCTAAGGACATAGGAATTCGCCGGATTATGTGTTTTGGTGATTCTGACTTAGTGATTCAGCAGTGTTCCGGCATATGGGATGCGCATGATGCAAACATGGCATCCTACCGTTTCCTGGTGCAGCAGTTAAGTGGTTACTTTGAAGGTTGTGAGTTCCGGCATGTTCTCCGGGCTCAGAATGACGCAGCCGATGCATTGTCCAAGCTGGGATCTTCCAGAGATTCAATCCCGCTCGGTGTTTCATTAGAGCATCTGAGGAAGCCGTCAATCAAGCCCTCACCGGAGTCATCTTCTATTTATGTCCCGCCAAGTCCAGAGGAAGCAGTTCCGATGGAGATAGATGCCGGAGCCAGGTCAGGTAACCCGGGGACTGATCCCTCAGTTCTGGGGACTGGGCCGACATATGCTGTGAGTACAGTATTCCGGAGCAAAGCTAAGGGCAAGGGTAAGATGTACCAAGAGGTTGTGCCGGTATACCCGGGGACTGCTCCGGCATACCCGGGGACTGATTCTTCAGTCCCGGCGACTTCGCAGCCCATGGAGATCGATTATGTGTCGGTCGAAATGATGGAGATAGATCAGGCAGTGTTCACTGTCAGGGAAGTGCCCTCATGGGCACGTCCTATTATGAACTTCTTGGTGGATGGCCAAGTGCCGGCGGATGAAACCGAGGCACGCCGGATTGCAAGGAGATCCAAAGGGTATACCATCATAAACAAAGAGATATACAAGAGAAGTGTCACCGGAGTATTGCAGAGATGTGTCGAATCTGCGGAAGGTCTGGAGATGCTCCGGGAAATTCATCAGGGGGAGTGTGGCCACCATGCTTCATCCAGAGCGTTGGTGGCAAAGGTATTCCGGCATGGCTTCTATTGGCCGATGGCACTACAAGAGGCAGAAGATTTGGTCCGGAAATGCAATGGGTGTCAAAGATATGCCCACCAGATTCATCAGCCGGTATCTGCATTGAAGACTATCCCGATAACCTGGCCCTTTGCTGTTTGGGGCCTGGATATGGTCGGGGCTTTTAAGCCGGCAAGAGGAAAGATGACCCATATCCTGGTCATGGTGGACAAGTTCACCAAATGGATTGAAGTGAAGCCCATAAGCAAGTGTGATGGTCACACTGCAGTAAAATTCTTAAAAGATATAATCCTGAGATATGGTGTTCCCCATGGCATCATCACTGACAATGGGTCAAACTTTGCCCAGGGACCATTTGCCAGATTTTGTGAGGAGGTGGGAATCCGGCTAGACATTGCGTCGGTCGCTCACCCGTGTACCAATGGCCAAGTAGAGAGGTCAAATGGACTAGTGTTGTCCGGCATAAAACCCCGGCTGATAGAGCCACTGGAGAAAACTCCGGGATGTTGGCTAGATGAGCTGCCAGCAGTGTTGTGGAGTTTAAGAACAACTCCGAATAGGTCAACAGGCTACACACCATTTTTCCTGGTGTATGGAGCAGAAGCTGTGCTTCCAACAGATGTAATACATGATGCACCAAGAGTGGTGCTATATACTGAGGAAGAGGCTAAAGAAGCCAGGGAAAATGATGTGGATCTGCTGGAAGAAGCAAGAGAAATAACTCTGTCAAGGACAGCAGTATATCAGCAGAACCTCAGACGCTATCATGCGCAGAAGGTAAATCCAAGGAGATTCCAAGAGGGAGATCTAGTACTCCGGCTAAAGCAAGGAACAGAAGGCCGGCATAAGTTAACTCCTCCATGGGAGGGACCATTCATTGTGAGCAGAGCTCTGCACAATGATGCCTATTATCTTATAGATGCGCAGGCCCCCAAGAAGAATAAGGCGGACAGGTCCGGAGAAGAAACCAAGAGACCATGGAACATAGCTCTACTCCGCCCCTTTTACTCCTGAGCAGCACAGTGTATGTATTTCCGTATTTTGCTTTGTGTGCCGGCTCTTTATGCCGGCACAAGACAAATGAATAGAATGTCGGCATCCCGAAGAGAGTGGGCACTGCCACCGAGATATGCTGTTGTTTATTTACATTTTTGTTATATGCCAGCTGGCTTGATTCGAATATTTCCTATGTCGGTCTAGTAATGTGTCGGCACCAAAGGCCACTCTTCGACTTAGCTGCTGTCTGAAACCCGGCTTCATGGCTAGCAAGAGTAGATGCCGGAGATTGTCTACACATGGAAAACGGCTAAGGAAATGTAAACCAAGCGAACCGACATTTTTGTTAAAGCTAAAGTTAAAATTCGAAGTGTCGGATGATTTGAAGTCTAAGTTTCAAAGTTAAAGTACTGTATGTTCGATGAAGCAACCTTGAGGCTCATACGTCGAAAGCCAAATAAGGTAGACAAGTAGCCAAGGTTGTGAAGTTGAGGAAACAGGAAAACAAACTCGGTGACTTAGCCAAAAGATGATCCGGCATTAATAACAAGCAAACCGAGATAAAACTTGTTCAGGTAGCAAACCAGAGGAAATTAAACGTGTATATTACATCTGCACCCGGCATACCGGGGATCTGATAAAACTTAAAGTTTTTGTGCGGCAAAGTCAAGGAGCAGGGGCAGAAGCAGAACCGCCGGCTGGTGGAGCTGTAGCGGTGGAAGTGTCGGCTTTGGGAGTGCCGGATCCAGCAGATGGAATGGAAGCATCACCTCCGCCCGGGACAGATGCCTGTTCCGGAGCCTCAGTGTCGGCTTCTTCAGTCTCGTCTTCATCTCGGCTGGAGTCGGAGCCCTCAGCATCAGTAGCATCCTTGGCGGCATCTTCCGCTGTCTTCTCTGGCTCACGGATGTCCCGGACAAAGACATCGGTGTCGGCATAGTCCACATAGCTGTGGGCTAGTTCCTGCCGATGCCGGATGTGTTCCGGATCCGTGGTCCAGATGGATCCTTCGCGCACTGTGCGCAAAGTCTCCAGATCAGCTTTTTCATACCAGGACAAGAAGTAGCTGAGAGCTTCGTCAGCTCCAACCCTCGCGCCGGAATCCCGCCATTCCCGGAGGTGAACCTTGGCGAGTTGCAGGTCATTGCCGAGGTCAACTGGGTCAGTGGGCGTCCGTTGTCCCGGCCAGAGGGCAGAGAATGCCTCCTGGGCGCCATAGAAGAGTTCTTCAGTATAAAGGGTCATGGCCTCCTTCTGGGACTGCAGGGCCAGCAGCTGCTCCGACATGTCCCAGTTGGGCGAGTCAACCGGAACACCCCGGCTTTCTCGATCCAACTGCACAGCCCTCTCAACGTCAACGACGGAAGCGGGAAACATGTCTGAGGAATAGAAAACAATGTTAGCAAAAGGAGAATATGTCGGCATATATGGTATGCCGAAAAGAATTACACTATGTCGGGAAGGATAAAGGGAAAGGATTTGAAGCTTACGGGCGAGGTCAGCATTGAGCTGTGCAACTGTAACTTCCCATTTAGTTGCCTGCTCCTTCAGGCTATCCAGTTCAGCGTGGGCGTCGGAGGCATCAGTCTCGGAGGTGACGAGCAGGGCCTGGGTTTTCTTCAGTAGGCCCTCCTTCTGCTCCTTCTCCTCCAGCAGCTCGGCAATCCGACCCTTCAGCTGCTCTACCTCGGCCTTGTGAGCAGCATCCCGGTCGTCCAGTTGCTTGGCCACATCCACTGAGGACACACAGTCCTGGTGGCGTGCCTCCAGAGCAGCTTTGTCGTCTGAAAAGATTTGAAGTCAAAACAAGGTGAAGATAGAAAACAATGACAAGAAATAAAGGATTTGAAGTATAAAGTGTCTATCCGGGTAATAGCAGGATCTGGCATACCTGTCAGCTCCTTCACTCTCTTGACAAGCTCGGTGACTTGGGCTTCGGCACCAGCTGCGGAATGACGAAAAAAGGTTATGTATCGGCATATTAAGGTGTGCCGGCAAAAGGTCTATGAATGCAAGAGAAGGAAAGGCATCAGACGTATATGTCGGGCGAGTTTACCTTTCTTGGACAGCTCCAGCCGAAGCTTGTTGTGCTCGTCGGACAATTTCCGATGCTCGCACACCAGGTCATGGAACATATCGGCATGGGTGTTGTTCATGCGCTGCAAAAGTGGTAGGATTTGAAAGGTTGTGAGAAAAGCCTAGGATACCAGTACAATTGAAGTTCATATAAAGCACTCATGCTGTTGAAGACCCGGCACAGGTGCTGCGCACCTATCCCGGCTCTCGGTGACTAGGATTTGAAGCTCAGACCGAGCCCATGTGTCGGCAGATAATTCAAGAGCAGCTAACTAAGAGGCTATTGGAAAATCCCGGATGTCCGTATCCCGGACATCCGACATTTTCGGGGACTGGGGATATGTGTATAACTAGAGAGGACTTACGTTGGTGGCATCGGCCAAGCGGTGAAGTCTTTGCTGGAGGCTGAGAAGCTCGCTGGCAATCGGAATGGGCTTCGCGGCCAGTATGTCGGCTGGATCGCCAGTAGCCGAGGCTTCAGCCATCTTCTTGCTCCTGGAATCCGCGGTGTCCATGTTGCCGGCGTCATTCCACCTGACGCAGTGCTCCTTCAGAGATCCGAGGCTTTGGTCACTCTTCGTCTCCAGGGGGACATGGCCCTCGAGTTCTGGCGTGTCGAAGAAGTTGGGCCGGTACCCAGGCCGGGTTGCTGCCCTGCCAAGATGCAGGGCCAAAGCAGAGCTGGTCCGGGACGCTGCTTTAGGAGGAGCAGTGGCGGCAGATGGTGTGCCGGACTTGGTCTTCTGGATCTGGAGAGTGCCGGACCAGACCGGGGCGGAGGTCTTGGCTGGCGCAGCGGTCTTGGCTGGCGCCGGAGTCTTGGCAGCAGTTGGAGTCTCGGGCGCAGGTCGTTCCGGCGCGGCCAGTGCATCTTGGCCAGCAGGAGCAGGATCCGGAACAGTCTGAACTTCCGACACTGCAGGGCCTTTGCCCTTGATGTCTGTGCCGGCGCTCTTGTTGCTTGCGCCAGCGTCTTCAGTTGTGCCGGCATCGCTGGTGGGCGCACCGGAGTCTGGTGCTTCTTGGTGGGCTCCTGTGTCCATGTGGACATCAGAAGCCGAGGGTTCCTGTTGATCCCCCGAGTCCATGTGGACGTCGGGGGCAGAGATATCTTGTTCCGGCGGAGGAACGTCCTTCGCCGGGGAGGTGGTCTTGTCTGGCGCAGGCGAAGATGCCGGCGCCGGGGAGGTCATGTGACTGGCAGAGGGTATGTCGGAGGTAGCAGGGGCCGTGGGCTTGGTAACCTTTGGGTCACCGCTCGAGCCAGAAGCTTGTTCCGGCGCAAGAGGAGCTCTGAAAGAGAGAAAACACCAAGTTAGTAAGCTGGGCGAGAGATATGTCGGAAATGAAACAAAGAAAGGAGACTTACCCCGAGGCAACAGGCCTCTATTTCTTCTGTTTGGGCACGCCAACCTTCTACCTCTTCTGTGCCTGAGGAGTGTCAGGCTGGGGCTTCACACCTCGCTTCCGGCCGGCACGTCCGCCGGTGGAAGGAGGTCCTTGGTTCAGAGGAGCGGCGTCGACGACCATGTCGTCCGGGATAGCTGAGGACGGCATGGGAAAGGCATAAGCAGGTGTTTCTGGAAAGGCATATGCAAGTTGCATCGGGTCATAGTACATCCGGATCTCCTCGTCAGAATCAATCTCGCTCCGGTCTTGAGTATAATGCCGGGATGAAGAGGCCTTACCCGCGGCAGCTGCAGCACGGGTGTTCTGGGGTAACTTGTCCCAGTGATCCGGATCTTCAACATCCGCAACGGTGCGGTCCGCCACGATCTTGATCCGGGAGTTCTCCATGGCTTGGAAGATGAACTTCTGCATAATGCAAAGTAAATGGTCAGAGGCAAGAGATATGCCGGTGCAAGAGTATGTCGGATCAAGCATTACAAATATGTCGGTAGATAGACATGTGTCGGCTTGAGTATCTATGTGCCGGACAAGAGATTATATATCGGGCAGGAGGTTTACCGTTGGGGCGGGCCTATCCCGGCTGTATGGTTCTAGCCCCCAGGCAAAGGTGGCCTGAGAGGACTTGCAGACGTCGTTGATCCGCCGCAGAATGTCGGCCGGAGTCAGTTCATGTGTGGAATGCCGGGTGGGGTCCATGGGCCCGCTCATCTGGCAAATCTTGTGCGACCGGCACTGCAGAGGGGAGACGCGCTGGCTTATAAAGCAGGCCACCAGATCTTGAGGGGTAAGGCCGGCATCCCGGAGCTCGCCCTTAACCCGGTGGAGCGCGTTCACCGGCATCACCGAGTTCTTCGGGTTGTAAGTCCAATTCTTCATGGCCAAAGGTGGCTCGTCCACAAATGGCGGCAGGTTGAGCAGATCCTCGTCGGTGGTGTTCTTCACGTAGAAGAAGCTTTTCTGCCACTTCTTGCAAGATTCGAGGAGTTCCACCTTGGGGAAATCCGAGCCCTTCCGGGACATGATGGTGGCCACGCCGCAAAGAGTCATGGGGCGGTCCTTCTTCTCCTGGGCCGTCTCCGGCGGGTCATCCTTGCTCCGGGGCGGCTCCTGGACGACTTGTTTCCGGAGCTGAAAGTACTTCGCCCAACCTTGGGAGAGGGGCTCTATGCCGGCATAGCCCTCGCAGAATGCGGCGAAGGCTGAGAGAATCATCACGGCATTGGCCGGGATATGGTGAGGTTGCAGCTCGTAGGTGTCGAGGACGTCCCGGAAGAAGTCCGACGCCGGCAGGCCGAAACCCCGCTCGAAGTGGGCGATGAAGACGACCCGTTCGTCGGGTTCAGGTGCCGGCACAGTTTCTCCCGCCGGCAGCCGGCATGCTACACCCTCCGGCACTCTCCTGGTGGAGGTGACCCAGGATATGTCGGCCGGGGTAACCTCCGACCCTCCCAGCCGGAGCATCCTTGGACCCTAGCCGAGTTATCTTCATCTGAGGCCGAGGTTCCCGTCATGCTTGAAGATGCCATCTTAATGGCCGGGACAAGGCGTGAGAGCCGGAGTCCCGTGATGTTAACCCTATCAAGGCCGGAGAAAAGAGGGAGGTTAGTCTCTCCGGCATACAGCTCTCACCAATGTCAGCAGAAATAGAAGATCTACTGAGGCAGTTAAAACCGGAAATAAACGTGGATATAATTCCCACGGAAGAACAGCGGTGTACTCCAAAGGGATATCACTGGCAATGCTAAATCGAGTCAAACAGACATCAAGCAGAGAAGCTACCACAGATTCAGGCTAGCAGGGCTATCGTGGTAGGAGGCAGGAGGAATGAAGAACAAGAACAGAGAAACAGAAGCTCACCGAAGCTTGGCCGGCGGCGGTGGAACGACGGCGAGCTTGCAGACGAAGATCCGATCTCTCAGCAATGTTGCAGAGAGGAGCGGCGGCGTCATCTACGATGATGCCGGACGTCGGCAAACGGAGGCGCCGGCGTGCAGTTGGGCGACGGCGGCGGCTTTCCTTCTCGGTTCCTTGGTCCGGCGGCAAAGCGCAAGGGGCAGAGGATCTGAGGAAGATGAAGACTGTGTGGGGGTAAAAAGAGCAAGTTACCCCCACCCCGTATTTATACCGAGGAGGCCGGTCGCGGGGGTCGTGGGGAGTGTTCCACTACCACGACCGTTTCTGCAGCGAGTCGCCACATGGCGGCACGGAGTGGGGCGGCGGCTATTGTAACCGTGCCACGACGCAATGATGGCGAGGAGTAACTGCACTGTGAACCGTCACATCGTGTGACCGTTCAAGGTGGCAGGGAAGTTGCAAGTTTTGATGCAAAAATGTCAGGACTGGCTTCTTGAGGAAGGCTCGTCTATATGTCGGCATAACTGCCCGATGTATATGTTCCGTCCGGAATACCCTCGGGACCGGCCGGAATAAGTTTTGGAAGAGGAACAGTAGCCGGCATATGTGCGGATGTGCCGGCATATAATCTGATCGCCGGGGTATAATGAAGAAAGGTATGTTGAACCTGCCAAGGCTCCACTGTTATGACTAGGGAACCTCGGCAGCTTCGGGGACTAGTGTCGGGGGGATGACCCCCGGTAGGGTCAAGAGACTAGAAAGATGCCTGGTCTATGGTTGACTTATGCCGGATTGTCAATAAAGGGCCTGGCCGGAATATAAGAGCATCGGCCAGGCCGGCATATGTGTATATCCCGGCTGGTGTTCGGATATGCCAGTATAGCCAGAATATTAGTATAGGTGTGCCGGCATATACTTAGATATGCCGGCCTAACCATTTGGTGTGTTGTGCAGGAGTAGGGGAGGCCAGATTACCCGACCCTCGGAGGTCGTTGGTCCGGCATATAGGTCCGGGGTAGGGAAAACGATCATATCCGGAATACAGAAGTCAGCTAATGTGTCACATCCCTACAATCAAGGAAGAAAACATCCAAGCATGGTAGCAGAGTGTGATGGCAGGGTGCACAGTGGAGGTTACCTACCCTCACTGTGCACAAGTACAGAGCTTACCTCACAAGGGTAAGGTCACAGTGCAGGAAGTACAAGGTACAGGGAAGTGAAGTCCCATCGAGAGCAATCAGGGAGGAAGTCAAGGTCTCAGCCTTTGTCAGCAAGTCCTGCTTGGAGTGTAGCTCGTGTTTGCTAGTCTCTTGTGACCATTGTAACCCTAGCTACCACTATATAAGGTGGCATAGGGAGCCCTGGTAAAGGGTTGGTCACTCTCTGTTATTACACTTAGCAGTTCATCTTCCTTCTCTAGGAGAGAGCTTGGAAGCACCATTGTTGTGTACTACATCGATCCAAATATACATCCAATAGAGCAGGAGTAGGGGTGTTATCTCCTTACGAGAGCCCCGAACCTGGGTAGATCTGTGTTCCTTTCTGTCGTGCTTTTTAGCTCGTTCCCCTCTCCCGAATCCTCCAGCATCTAGTTCGGCCCGCATTTAAGCCATCCTATGGCATATGTTGTTTCACCACGACGACAACTTGCCCTTGCGCTTGAGGTAGTTGATGTTCTTGATCCCGTGGATGTGGTCACCACCAGTCTTCGAGTTGTTTTGGCTTGTAATTTTAGACTATTCATCGATCAAGGTCTTCCCGATCCCCGACTTCATTTCTGGACCTCCTCTTGTGAAGCTTTGAGAAGCTATATGGAAACTACCTTGTTGGATGCTAGCTAACGAAGTTACTAAGAAGTCCATGGGGCACTTGTTAGGAGTGTGATTATTGCCTTCGCATAGGTAGCACATGACGAGTCTTGTGGTGCAGTCTTCGATAGAGTGGATGGCTCCGCAGTTAGGACAGTTCCCTGGACACTTGCTTGCTGGATGGCCTTCTTCTCTGCAGCGGCTACAAGCCTTTTTCTCAAGGTTTTTCATGTTAAAGATGGTGTTTGTAGGGCAATCCCTAGATATGTGGTATTGATCTCCTCATGAAAAACATATGTGCAAGGGGTTTAGGCCTTCTTTCCCTTTTTCTTGGCTTCTAGTCAGAGGTACCCTTGGGGGTGTTCGAGATTGGCGACCTCCTTTTGAATTTTCTCCATGTGTGGACTTGAATTTTCGTGAATACTTTTGGTTCAGCAAAAACATGTTGTGTTGGAATATCTTACAGAATTGGTCATATACCAAATTAGGATCAATGTCAGAGCTTGGATCCATCTTTTTGGGAGCTGAAGTTAGGTACAAGGACATAAAAAAAGAACATATTTTTAGGGGGGGGGTATGCCAACTAAACTCCTTAGTTTAAAATTAAGATCATCCAAACAATTCCTCATAAGCAACAATCAAGACCACATCATAACATAGCAACACTTAACAATCATAAAGATGAGTTCACATTTAACCATTACAAGGACTGGACTCGCCTTAGAAATGGAACATACAATCTTTTTCCTATGGCGCGAGAGAGAACCTATGATGTGACCTCACTCGTCATCCTCAAGTTCCAAAAGGATAGAGGGGTAGTCTGATCCCATGATGCGAGCGAGATATTCATTTTTGGGTGCTTCGTCTTCACTCGGGGCTTCGGAGGATGATGCCTTGGAGGATGCTAACTTCTTGGTAAGTCGTTGGTTTTCAGCCTTGAGGCAACGCTCTCGAGTCTTCAATAAGGTGCAATCCATCCTTAGGAGGGTATTTTCCCTACGCAGTTTGTCTAGATCCTCCTGGTGGCGCTGAAGGAGATACTCTAGATTTTCCATCTCGTGTCCAATCCGGCATTCTGGGAAAGCTTCTACGGGGAGTCCATACTTGTCTCTCCGTCTGAAGTGCTGGTATGAGCTATTTTGAAGCTCTTCTTTGTGGATCATACATAGGCGTGCCATGGCTTCTTGCATCGCACGGATGACTCCATCCATCCAACTTTTATCTAGAAATTTGTAGATGATATCCTTTGAGTTGGGATCTTCGGGTTTCTTGGGAATACATGTCCTAATTATCCAATGGGATCTTTGTGGGGAAGCTCCTGGAAGATGAACTCCTTCAATCTCGGGTGGAAGGCGTCCCACTTGGTCTACCAGATTCTTCAGTTCTACCTCGAAAGGATAGTCTCCATCTCCAACTCGACGATGCTCCATAGTGTTGACCTCTACAAATTTAAGAGCTTTTTAAGTCAGTGATCATGTGTGCAATATTTTAAGTATGAAAAGTGTTTAACTTTGTGAAAGAAGAGGAGAGACATAGGAAAATGTTTAATGCGTAAAATCATCTCTTTGTTTTTAGGAAAATATGGTTCTGTCTATCGCCCATGCTAACTAGGGTCTCCTATAGTCAGGATGGCTCTGATACCAGCTCTGTGGGGGCCCCAGACCGCTTGTCCAAAACACCCGTTATGCATACAATTCATGATCCCAGAAATGCTCATGAATCCACATAACCGAATTGGTAATCAAAGTACATCATCTATACAACCGAATTTAAAATAGTCTTACAACAATGGCATCATGGCCAAGTCTTACATCAAATGCCTTGAAGGCGAAGTTCAACACATAACACAGCGGATAACAATAGCATCATCGTCGGGCCCAAGTCATGCCTTAAACCCTACAGGCAGCTGAACGGGAGAACGGCCTAGTTCGCGAAGTCGTCATCGAAACCTTCATCTTCCTCATAGTCATCGAAGTCTGGCCAAGTAAATAGCCAGGGACAAAGCCGTGAGTACATTGTGGAATTGTACTCGCAAACCACCTAAGAGGAACAATATGCAAGAGGAATGCTAGTATGGCTTGTAGCAACGGTGGCTCTATGCTAAGTTTATTTCTAAAACTTTCTCGTGTTGATATAGCATGTTAAGAAACATGATCGACAACATTTCTATATCCTTATTAAAACATTTTTTAAACATTTTTTAGTAAAATCTCTAGGAAGGGTGCCCCAATTTGCCATTTCCTTTAACCCAATCTCAACTTTCCACGGTAGTACCCCCTTGGGTACTCCGAACCATCTCCTCTTTCCTTTTTCCACAAAAATCTTTTGTAAACAAAACCAACAAAGCTAAGTAAAGACATCCCAACTATCCATGACCGCGGACGCGGCTATTCAAATAGATTTACACTCTGCAGAGGTTGCACACTTTACCCACATCATTCGATAAATCCGCCGAGACTTTACCACGGACCTTCATACAAGTATGCGGGCTTCAGATAATCGATCAAAGCCTTTCACTTAGTCATCCTAGTATAGGCACCTACCCTTCGGGCTTAACCTCTCCGGCACCATGGTAGTCCCCTACTCCATGACCCCATCGCCACGACAAGAGACCCGTAGTATCGTCCGGCCGTAGGCAACTACGGTGTATTGCTCCCAAAATTTAGCAACCCGGCTTCAAGGGATCAAACACCCTTATAGAGTTGTGAGGTAGCCCATACTAAGACAAGTAAATTACGGACTAAGCCCCATCCCATTCCGGAGTAATGTGGTTGCACGGGAAGGTTGGATCCGTTCAATTACATAGAACCATGTGTTGTTTTTCCAAAAACTCCACCTTTCTGCCAAAACCTCTTTGTCAAAATTTCAACAAGTTTTCCTTTCAAACTTACACTTGGTAAGGCCAAAACCTCATCAAGGTTTTAAAAACATTTCCCAAAAGTTCTTGAGTGTCCCAACCTAGAGTTTTTGCTCCACTAAGCAAGGCTACGAGGGGTAACATGATGGTAAGCATCAAGCTACAACTAATGTAATGGAGTAAATAGGTGTTGAGGGGTGTCATCTTAAAGATGATATCAAGTGACTAGTGGAGCCTAGTCGCCAATGAATCGCTATCAAGAGGTAATAGCAATTACAAGAAACAATGCATCTTTGAATAAATATAAATGGAAAGACTTGCATAATAAAAACTAGGATCAAGATATGCAACAAGTAAAGGTGGCTTGCCTTGGGTGGCTTGTCCCTGGTTGTCTTCAAAGTCTTCAAAGTATTCCTCTTCGAACTCATCAACGGTCAGATCTAGCATCGCGAAAGAAAAGCAAAGTACAACAATCAACATACAAGTGCACACATCATACCATTACAGCATAACAAGCAACTCAAGAAGTGCACTCACAAGGTTCAGATATCTACTTTGTTACTACAAAAAGTTGCTGCAAAACTTTATCAAAGTTTTAGGGTTTTTCTAACATTAAGAGTTCTCTTAATAAGCTTCAACAAAAATTTGAATTCAAACAAAGCATGGCTCAATAACAAAATCATTATTTAAACTATGCAAGGGCTAAAGGTAAGGGACCAATGGTAAAAGAAGGATATAGACATAACTATTCTACTGCAACTTGTTCCAAACCATTTTGATGATCTAAACAAAAACTGCAAGCAATTTAAAATTTAGATTTTGAAATAGGTGTTAACAACACTAAGCATTACAATTTATATTAACACAGAAACTTAGCAGAGGCAAATGTAAAAGGGACTAAAACTAATGGAAAGAGGATAAAATTTAAGAATTTTTGGTGCAGGTTTCACCTAATTCGGATTTACGGTTTAGAAGATATTTGAATTTGAAGTCTGCAGATTTCAAACAAAGATTAAATCAATTTCTAGAAAAAAAACAGTTCGGCGGACCGAAACTACTGGGCTGAGCAGGGGATTCCAGGCCAGCCCATCTGCGCATCCCGGGCGGTAAAGGAAAAAAAAGTGGGCTGACGAGTGGGTCCCGTTTGTCGGCGACCCACTTAAAACGAAGGGGTACACAGCTTTCCCGGCCGTTGGATTAAAAGGAGATCCGACGGCCGTGGGCCTTTCTTCTCTCCTGAGCGAGCACGAGGCAGGAAACCCTAGCCTAGGTACTAGGAGTGAACGGGGCGGCCGGGAACTCACCGAAGGGTGGCAGCGGTCGACGGCGAGGTGGCGGTAGGGTCGCAGGGGGTCGGGGAGGCCTCGGGCGGAGGTTTAAGTTCGGGGGCGTCAACTTCCAGCGGTGGCTCGGTCTCCTCGTCCAACGGCGGCGCTCCTAGGTGAGGTCCAACGGTGGTGTCTCTGGCGAAGTCTGTGCAGGGAAAAGATCCGTGAGGGTTAGCTGGGGCTAGTGGAAGTGTTTTTGGAGAGAAACGAGGTCGGGTTAGGCAGGGAGAGGGCGGACACCTCCTCGTAGGCTCACAGAGAGCTCCGGTACTCTCTTCCTTGCTTGCTGCAGCGAGAGGGAGAGGAAGGGCAGCGCTCCCGCGCCGGGGTGAGGGGAGTGGGGAGAGGAGTGGAGAGGAGTGAGGTGAGTGAGAGGCCCGGGGGCGCTTTTTATAGCGAGCGGAGGCTTGGGCGAGTGCGATGGGCGGTGGCAGTGGCCAATCCTCGAACGAGGGCACACGTCAGGGCGGTGGGTGCTGACGAGGGAGGGCATACGTCAGCGTGGATAGGGTTCTGGAGCGATCTCGAGGGCTAGGTGGTCGGGCCAATCGACCTCGTTTATTCTCAGAAACAGGATCGTGATGCTGTGCACGTTCTCTCCTTCCTGGCTATGTGCACGAGAAGGGAAGGGCTCAGGCAGGTGGGTTGCGAGCTGGGCTTCTTTTAGAGAGAGAACCAGAGAGATGAGGTTTGTTTAAAATAATAATTTCAAAACAAAGCATCGGCCAAGATTTGAAAACTAAAGGATATTTGGAGAGATTTGATAGGAGATAAAAGAGATATATATGTTTCAGAGATGAGATAATGCGGATGATCAAAGAAATTAATTTTTTTGGATTCAAGGGCACTCAAGGTGAGAGGTATATAAGAATAGGAACTATTCATATGAGAATATGCAAAAAGGAAGTTCAAGAAAAATTTGGAAAAAGTGGAGTTTATGTTTGCAACAATCTTTGGAGATAGGGTGCTTGAAGCGTTGTTGGTATGGCCAAGGTATTTTATTTCCAAGATTTCAAAGGTGCTCAAATTATGATTCAAAAAGAGCAAGAAAAGGATTTATTCAAGAAGAATTTGAATAAATGGAGTTTGACGTTATGGACAATTTTTTTTAAATAAAGTCCATGATGATAGAATGAGAGGTTTGAAGATTCATAGAAAAATATGAAGAGGAGGTTAGAAAAGGCTCCTACTTGATTTGGAATCAATAAAGTAAGAAGGGATAGTATAGGTGTTTAGAAAATTTTAGAAGTAAACAAAAATGCTGTTGGGATAATTGTGGGCATTGCAAGTTTTATAAACCTTGGAGCAAGAAAGAAATGAAACCAAGATTTTCAAAGCACTTAGTAAAAGAATAAAGGATACTTGTACAAAGATTATTTCTTCTAAAAGAAACAAAGTGAGGTACTATTTCTCACATTGAATTTTTGATGTTCAAAACCAAATAACATTTTATCAAGGAAAGGAATATTTCGAGGGAACCACGTGAGTGAGCAAGAGTTAAAAAAATGTAGAATTGAAGTTGAAATAGAAACAACTTTTATTACAAAAGAGAAAATAATCTCATAGGTCAGATGGACATAAGGTTTAAGTTTCATCAATCAAATAGAAAGGTTTTGAAAATAGAGTTAGAGAGGGAAAACTTGGCATGGAAGGGTTTTTCTTGAGTAGAGGGTAGGATTACCAAAAATATGGTTAGTGCCATTATGCAAAGGAAATGAGAAGAGCCATGAGAAAATTTCAGGGTTTGCTAGAGATGGGATCAAGAGTGGATTGAGCTAAGCTCACCCTCACAAAGCTCAAGAATGAATGAGAAGGACATGGGGTGAGTTTTGCATAGGGGAGGTGGTAGGGGTGAGGTGATGGAGAGGGTGAAGTTTAAGATGTTGTTTTGAGGTTTTCCAAAATATGTGGGAGGATAGTGTTTAGAGCTAAAGATAAGCGTGAACCTTATTAGGTAAAAATTAAAGGTGATGTGTTGGTCACAGACCCATGTAGATAATACTACCATACAAGAATTCTAACAAGGCCAACACAGATCAACACATGCTATTAACCAATCAACATAAAAAGTTTCTATGGGTATGTGCTCCTGAGATGACCATGTCATGGAAATACTTTGAAAATGGTTTGAGGAAGAAAAGAGTTTTGAGGGAGATACCCTGGTTTGGGTATTTTATTTTCTCAAAAAGGAAGGGAGACATTATATCTCCTTTCTTAAATATTTCTCCTATATGCTAGAAATATACTTGGAAAATATTAGTAAAACATAAGCGTGTAAAAAAAATTCAGTTTTGCAACATAGCGGAACCAATTTTATAGATCCCTATAGATCTTATAATTACACAGTTTTTGTGAAAAGCCTTTTTGTCAAAATAATCTTGGCAATATGTTTTGGAGAAGTCAAACCATTTTACGAAAATGAGAGGTTGCCAAGATAATATTTTTACCAAAAAGTTTTTAGTGTGACATGATCAAGAGCATGAGAATTATGTTGGTTAATAATATTATTTCACAAATCAATTATAACAGATAAGATTTCACAACAAAAAAGTCAAACATGCACAAAAATTTATTAGGTTTTTTCTTAATTGCAAAAAGTTTTTGTTGGCCCTCATTTTTGCCTTTCTAAACTTTGCTTAGACATGTTTTCAAAATTTGGGGTGTCACAGATCTTCCCCCCTTAAAAGAATCTCGTCCCCGAGATTCCTAAGTGTAGCGCTAGGGAAGTTTAAAGACTAGGTCGATGGTAGGTTACATCTTCAAGGTTACTTGATCCCTTGATGAGTTGTCCTTTTTGCCTAACATGTGTCGTTGCTTTGATCCTTAGATATCCTTTGTGGGGGCCCCGGACCGCTTGCCCGAAACACCCGTTATGCATACAATTCATGATCCCAGAGTTGCTCATGAATCCACATAACCGAACTGGTAATCAAAGTACATCATCCATACAACCGAATTTAAAAAAAAGTCTTACAACAAATGGCATCATGGCCAAGTCTTACATCAAATGCCTTGAAGGCAAAGTTCAACACTTAACACAGCGGATAAAGTAGCAACATCGTCGGGCCCAAGTCATGCCTTAAACCCTACAGGCAGCTGACCGGGAGAACGGCCTAGTTCGCGAAGTCGTCATCGAAACCTTCATCTTCCTCATAGTCATCGAAGTCTGGCCAAGTAAATAGCCAGGGACAAAGCCGTGAGTACATTGTGGAATTGTACTCGCAAACCACCTAAGAGGAACAATATGCAAGAGGTATGCTAGTATGGCTTGTAGCCAGGGTGGCTCTATGCTAAGTTTATTTTTAAAACTTTCTCGTGTCGATATAGCATGTTAAGAAACATGATCGACGACATTTCTATATCCTTATTAAACATTTTCAAAGACAATTTTTAGTAAAATCTCTAGGAAGGGTGACCCAAGTTGTCATTTCCTTTGCTCAAAGTCCTCCTCCACGGCAGTACCCCATTGGTACTCTGAACCATATCCACAAGATCCTTGTTGAAAACCCAAAAACAAAAGGCACTACCGCTAAGCAACGGCCATTCCAACCGTCCATGACCGCGGACACGGCTATTCGAATAGATTTACACTCTGCAGAGGTTGTACACTTTACCCGCATCATCCGATACATCCGCCGGGACTTTACCACGGACCGTCATACAAGTATGCGGGCTTCGGATAATCGATCAAAGCCTTTCACTTAGTCATCCTAGTATAGGCACCTACCCTCCGGGCTTAACCTCTCCGGCACCATGGTAGTCCCCTACTCCACGACACCATCGCCACGACAAGAGACCCGTAGTATCGTCCGGCCGTAGGCAACTACGGTGTATTGCTCCCAAAACCTAGCAACCCGGCTTCCAGGGATCAAACACCCTCATAGAGTTGTGAGGTAGCCCATACTAAGACAAATAAATTACGGACTAAGCCCCATCCCATTCCGGGGTAATGTGGTTGCACGGTTTAGTTGGTATGGGTGAATACTTAGGCAACAATGTCCTTCTTTTATTTCAAAAACTTTCCTTTCCTCTAACTTACACTTGAACAAGGCCAAAACCTCCTCAAGGTTTTAAAAAATCATTTCCCAAAGTTTTTGAGTGTCCCAACCTAGAGTTTTTGCTCCACTAAGCGAGGCTACATGGGGGAAACATGATGTTAAGCATCAAGCCCTACTAAGTAATGGAGTAAGTAGGAATCAAGGGGGTGGGAATGTCATCTTAGAGATGATAACAAGTGACTAGTGGAGCCTAGTCGCAAATGAATCGCTATCAAGAGGTAATAGCAATTATAAAACAATGCACCTTTGAAATAAACATAAAGGGAAAACTTGCATAATAAGAAAAATGGGATCAAGATATGCAACAAGTAAAGGTGGCTTGCCTTGGGTGGCTTGTCCCTGGTTGTCTTCAAAGTCTTCAAAGTATTCCTCTTCGAACTCGTCAATGGTCGGGTCTAGCGTTGCAAAAAGAAAATAAGGCACAAAATCAACATACAAACATACACACCATACCAACACACCACAACAAGCAATTCGAGAAAAGCACTCAAGAGGTTCAAATAACTAGTTTGTTACTACTCAAGGTTGCTGCCAAAAACTTTTTCAAAGTTTTAGGGTTTTCAAAAATTAAGAGTTCTCTTATTAAGCTACGAAAAATTAGAATTTGAACAAAGCATGGTTCAACAATAAAATCACTATTTAAACTACACAAGGGCTAAGAGTAAGGGACCAGTGGGAATTGATGGATATAGATATTACTACCCTAGTGCAATTGTTCCAAACAAATTTTAAAGTTTTAAACGAAAAACTGCTAGCAAAAGAAAATTTAGATTTTGAAATAGGTGCTAACAACACTAAGCACTACAATTATACTAGTACAACAAAATAACAGCGGTAATTGCAAAAGGGACTAATACTAATAGAAAGAGGATAAAATTTAAGAATTTTTGGCGCAGGTTTCACATAATTCGGGTTTATAGTTTAAAAGATATTTGAATTTGAAGTTTGCAGATTTCAAACAAAAGCAAAAAGGTTTTCTAAAAAAAATTTAGTGCGGACCGCAAGCTTGCTGGGCCGAGCGGGCAGCGCGGGCCGGCCCAACAGCAGGCAGGCGCGGGCGGGATCTAAAAAAAAGCAGGCTGACGGCTGGGTCCCGCCTGTCGGCGACCCACTTGAAACGAAGAGGTATCCAGCCACCTCGGCCGTTGGATTAAAAGGAGATCCGACGGCCGGGAGCCTTTCTTCCTCTCAGGGCATGCACGGGCTGGGTGAAACCCTACTGGAACGGCGACGAGGTTGGGGCTCGAGGCAGGGCTCACCGGAGGGCGGCGGCGGTCGACGGCGAGGTGGCGGCGGCTCACAGGAGGTCAAGGCGGCGTTGGGCAGCGGTTCTAGCTCCGGGGACGTCGTCTTCTGGGGCGACTCGGGTGTCTCGTCCGATGGCGGCGCTCCTTGGCACGGCCCAATGGTGAAGCTTCCGGTGAGGTCTGTGCAGGGAAAAGAACCGCGGGGGTTAGCTGAGGTAAGGGGGCACTTGGTTGGAGGGAAAAGAGGCTGGGGGAGGCTTGGAGAGGGCGGCTGCTACCGGTGATGGCGCCAGAAAATATTGATGTTGGCGTAGGGTTGATGTGGAAGCAGATGTCCTTGTGCGTGGTGATGACCAGCCCATTGGGAACACCAAGAGGAAGGTATGATGAGTGTAGCGGCTAGTTTTCCCTCAGTTAAGAAACCAAGGTTTAATGTCGATCAAGAGAAGAGAGACGGTGACGACTGAAGGTGATGCGCACTGGCTTAGTAACACTCCAACAAGGGCGCCGTTAACGATACTTGTTGACTCATCTTCAGCCAGTAGCAACGCGGAACCTGCACACACACAAACAAATACTTTGTTCCCAACTTGCGATGAGGTTGTCAATCTCACCGGTTTGCTTGAAACAAAGGTTATGAGTGTATCGAGTGGAAAACAATACAGTATGCGAGTAAAGTAAACAGTGCGGGAAAAGTAAACAGTTGATTGCAATATGATTAAAATAGGACCGGGGTCCACAGTTCACTAGTGGTGTCTCTCCATAGATAAAATAACATGCTGGGTAAACAAATTACAGTTGGGCAATTGATAGAATAGAGCTAACGTGATATGTCAAGAAGATCACTATGAGATTTACTCTGGGCATTACAACAAAATACATAGACCGCCATCCAGCTGCATCTATGACTAATAATCCACCCCCGGGGATATCATCCGAACACCCTAGAAGTATTAAGTTGCGAACAACAGATAATTGCATTAAGCAAAGTGTGTAATGTAAACAAAGCATATGCCCTTGAGCATATGAATGTTGTTTTCTCCCTAGTAGCAACAGCACATCTACCACCTTAGAGGTTTCTGTCACTCCCCCAGGTGAAATAGAGGCATGAACCCACTATCGAGCATAAATACCCCCTCTTGGAGTCACTAGCAACTACTCGGCCAAGATAGCTACTAACAGCGGAGAGCATGCAAGATCATAAACAACATAGAGATAACAAAAGATATAATTCAGTACAGCAACTTAATCATAAACACCAATATTCATCGGATCCCAACAAACCAACATCATAGAATTACATAATAGTGATCTCAATCATGTAAGGCAGCTCATGAGATCTAAACATGAAGCACGTGGTGGAGAAGACAACCAACTAGCTACTGCTATGGACCCATAGTCCAAGGTAGACTACTCACTCATCGCTCCGGAGGCAATCATGGCGATGAAGGAGACCTCCGGTGGCGATTCCCCTCTCCGGCAGGGTGCCGAGAAGAGCTTCTGGACCCTCCCGATCTTCGGGTCGACGGCGGCGGCGGATCGCGATGTATTCTGGAAAACTGATCGGGGTTTAGGTTTTTCTCGTCAGGGGGTATATGTAGGCGAAAGGGGGCTGTCAGAGGGTGGACCACGTGGCCTCACAAGGGGGTGGCGCGGCCAGGGGCTTGGCCGCGCCGCCCCTGTGTGTGGGGGCCTCGTGGCCCCCCTCCGTCAGGTCTTCGGATGTTTGGGAGCTCCCCGGTGAAATATGACTTTAGGAACTTGTTTCGTCCAATTCCGAGAATATTTCCTGTGTATCACTTCTGAAACACAAAAACAGCAGAAAACAGGAAACTGGCACTGTGGCACTTCCTTAATAGGTTAGTTCTGGAAAGTGTATAAAAATGCCACTAAGTGTAACGAAACAGTAGGCAAATGGTGTAAAACAAAGCATGGAGCATCAAAAATTATAGATACGTTTGAGACGTATCAAGCATCCCCAAGCTTAACTCCTGCTCATCCTCGAGTAGGTAAGTGATAACAAAAGAATAATTTTTGAGGTGACATGCACCTACACAATCTTGATCATATATGTGAGCATTGGTGAGCTGGGATCAATAGAACTTAAACATGGGCATGAAGATATAATCATGACAATAAGAACTTAGCAACCATATTGTAAACATGCAAATGAACACAAACAAAAGATCATGGTAATGAAACAATGAAAGTCAAACGTGTGTTCAAATCATAAGGAAAAACATACAAGTGGTTTTCAGCTTGTCCTTCAAAGAGAGCAAAACATAAATGCATAGGACACCTCAAAGTTTAAGAGGGCGACTAGATACAAATAATTTAAGAACAAGTGAAACCAACAATATGAGTCAATCAATGAACTTTGGGACAATGCATATCACACTAAGAATGACAACTATGCTCTCTTAATGGTGCATAAAGAAAGAAGGTGGTGACTCAACATAAAAGTAAAAGAAAGGCCCTTCGCAGAGGGAAGCAGTGATTGCAAGTTTTATAACCTTCAAAAATTATGGTACTTACCGGCTTTGAGCTCTCATTGCCCCCATCATAAGCATCTTGAATGGTTAAAGTTAATGCGAGAACAATTATGATGCATATGCTTGACAAATCATAAGTTGAAAACCTCGTGTCCCATGAATACGAGTACCCAAACTATGCTACTTTACTTAGAGTCCCAAGCAAGGCTCTTGTCATTGTAAGTATATGCATATCATTGAGAACCGCCAATGGGGTACCTCCGTGCCCGATGACATGGAACAAGCCCACACCAAAATGACAGGACAAGCAGACAATGAACACCTCGACATCTCTTTTATTTGCTATATTGTTTAGCTTTTTATTGTGAGATGCGTCGTCGAATGTTCACCATGGGTATGCTGCAAATTTCCACCATGAATTATGCATGGCTTAGATTGGCGGCCCGGCATTTCCCTAACACATATACAAACTCCATGATCCCTACAAGATTCCCAATTCATTTCCCATAGCGGGCATCCATAAACAAAAGATCACAATATCAACTCAAATAGAAGTGCAATGTTGAAAGCTTGCCCCATGACAGCATGGCTGGGCTAGAATCCAACTTACAACTTGCAAGCATAACAACTCAGCATAAGAGACCACAATGTCAAAATTTTAAGAACAGGAAAAAGTAAAGTGTGCCTTCCGGTTCATGAGAGCTTTACTGACCGAATTTCGCATAACACTGGTAAGAGTTTAATTTGAAGAGAATATAAAAGCAAGTCAAATTTACTTGGAATAGCAAATTGCTAGTAGGTATGTATGGTGGACACTTTGGAAAACTTGGCTTTTAGGAGTTGGATGCACGAGTAGAGCTCATACTCAGTACAAGGTGAGGGCTAGCAAAAGACTGGGAGCGACCAACTAAGAGAGCAATAATGGCCATAATCATGCAAAGCGACAAAGCGACATTAAAAGAAGCATACGATGGCATCAAAAGTCAAAAACTAAATGATCATGAAGGCTATGGCGACTTTGTAAGAGTCTAACATGTGTGAGCATGCGCCAAGTCAACCCAAATAAAGCATCAAGGAGAAAACCAAAATAATGCTTCCATATAATAAAAACAACGCATGATTTTTTTCAAAGGCTCATTAAGCAATCTCAGTTATTTGAGACAAGTCATGCTACAGCAAAACCACTAAGCATACTATCAAAAAGACATCAAGCATGACATGAAAAAGCCTAAGCCGCAGTCTACACAAGCTCCTTCTTGTACCACTATTTTGCACAAAGCTTTTTCTCTTTTCCAACACCATTTGAAATTTTTAAAGATACCTCTTTTGATGAAAACCAATAAAGTCCAGAGGCAAAAATACACCTTGATGAAAGATATGAAAAGATCTGAACGCAAATCAAGGCGAAAACGAAAACCAAAAGCAGTAGCAGAAAAAGATAAACGCTCGATTTTAAATAAGAGTGCAAACTCGAGCGTTCTTTGCAAATGAAAACGAGTACATCTCCTCCAAAGGGAATTTGTTGGGGTCCAACCATTTATTGCAGCAAACAAACAAACTAAGCAAACTAAGAAAACTAAAACAACTGACGCTCCAAGAAAAACACATAGTGCATGAAGCAATAAAAATATAGTGTTTTGAAAGGTGACCTGATTTTTGCCGATGAAGAAGGGGTGCCTCGGGGGCATCCCCAAGCTTTGACACTTGTACTTCTTGGATATTTCTTGGGGTGCTGGGCATCCCAAGCTTGAGCTTTTGTCCATTCTTCAACTCATCTCATCATTCTCCAATCCCTACACTTGAAAACTTCCTTCATACAAAACTAAACACAATTCTATTAGCAACATTAGTGTAAGCATAAAATATATTCAACCTCTTTTAGCTTCAGGTTTCAACCCAAAACCACCACATATAAAGTATACTACTGTAGCAACTTCCACAAGAGTTCCATGATCAAAAAGAACTCAAAAGAAAGCGATAAAGTGGCAAAAACAAATATTGGCAGAAATCTGTCAAAACTGAACAGCTGACAAAGGACGAATTTTTGAGGGATTTTCTGTTGCTCAAATCAAAAAGTGTTCAACTAGGAAAAGTTTGGATATAACCTGGGGCATATGCACAAGAAATCACAGGTCCAAAAGATAAACAGAGAATTTTCACGAATTTTTACGGTGCAGCACCGAAAACAGTTTCAGGACAGCAGTTTCCCAAATCTTTACCTCACTCAAATTAGAGGCTTCTCTTGGCACAAAAACGAAATAAACAAGATAAGGAGCGGTCATTACAGTAGTAATGACTTCCAAGACTCAAATAAAAGAAAAAGTACTGTAAAGAAAACATTGGGTTATCTCCCAAGAGTGCTTTTCTTTAACGCCTTTGAGCTAGGCGCAGAAAAGTGCGAATCAAGTAATATCAAGAGATGAAGCATCAAGCTCATAATTTGCTCTAAGAATAGAGTCAAAGAGTAATTTCTTTCTTTTCCTAGGGAAGTGTTCCATACCTTTCTTTAGTGGGAATTGATACTTGATAGTGCCTTCCCTCATATCAATAATAGCACCTACAGTTCGAAGAAAAGGTCTTCCCAAAATAATAGGACATGAAGCATGGCATTCAATGTCCATAACAAGAAAATCAACGGGAACAAGGTTATTGTTAACCACAATAAGAACATCATTAATCCTTCCCAAAGGTTTCTTCTTAGCAACATCAGCAATAGGAACATCAAAATAACACTTTTCAAGCGGTGGTAAATCAAGCATGTCATAAATCTTTCTAGGCATGATAGAAATACTAGCACCTAGATCACATAAAGCATGGCAATCATAACCATTAACATGCATATCAATGATGGGTTCCCAACCATCTTCTAACTTCTTGGGAACAGAGGCTTTTGCTTCAACTTTTCATCCCTAATCTTTATAAGAGCATTGGTAATATGCTTAGTAAAAGCAATATTTAAAGAACTAGCATTGGGAGTCAAAGCAAGCTTTTGCAAGAACAAAATTACTTCAGATATATTGCAGCCATCAACATCAAAATCATTAAAAGAGATAGAGCTATCATCTCCCACACTCCGAAAATTTCAGCACTCTTTTGAGAAAAGTTTTGGCAGTTTTAGGCTTTTTAACACAAGGAGTGGGAGTTTTCTCTACACCAATCAAAGTAAGAGGATTGCTATCAGTAGGAGCAACATCATTAGAGGTAGTAATAGTACATACCTTCATCTCTCTAGCCATCTCATCTTCTCTTTCCCACCTGGCATGCAATTCCGCTAACAATCTAATATTTTCATCAATTCCAACTTGGGTAGCATTAGCGGCAGCAACAATATTGCTCACATTCACATCATTAGGAAACACTTTTGATTTCAGAAGTTCAACATCATGAGCAAGGCTATCAACTTTAGAAGCAAGAATATCAATTTTACCTAACTTTTCCTCAACAGATTTGTTAAAAGCAGTTTGCTTACCGATGAAGTCCTTGAGCATTACCTCAAGCTCGGAGGGCGCGGCCCTAGTATTGTTGTAGGAATTACCATAAGAGTTACCATAACCATTACCATTGGTAGAAGGATATGGCCTATAATTGTTACTAGCAAAATTGTTCCTATAAGCATTGTTGTTAAAATTGTTGTTTCTAATGAAATTCACATCAACTTGCTCTTCTTGAGCACCAGAGAGGCCAAAGGAACATTATTAGGATCAACATGAGTCCTATCATTAGCAAGCATAGCCATAATGGTATCAATCTTATCATTCAAGGAAGAGGTTTCCTCAACAGAATTTACCTTCTTACCTTGTGGAGCTCTCTCGGTGTGCCATTCGGATAATTTACCATCATGTTGTCGAGTAGCTTCGATGCGGCGCCCAATGTAAGGGACATAAAAGTGCCTCCAGCAGCTGAATCAAGTAGGTTCCTTGAAGAAAAATTCAGTCCTGCATAAAAAGTTTGGATAATCATCCAAGTAGTCAGTCCATGAGTGGGGCAATTCTTTATCATGGATTCTTCTTTCCAAGCTT